>JANAVB010033217.1:1712894-2366633 GCA_029216955.1 Iris pallida
CATCCTCGCCGCCGCCATTCCACCGGTCAGCAGTCACGGAATCAATCCCCCTTTCCTTCGGCTTCTTCCCGCCCTCCCAGGACAAATCCCCGTTGCTACTCCCCACCAGATCCTTCCCCGACGAAGATCTCCGGCTCTCCGGCTCCGGAACCCTAGAAACCCTAGCATCCTCCTCCGTCTCCGCCGCCTCCACCCTCCTCTCCCTGGAATCCGCCTCCTCCTCCGAATCCGACCGGTCCGATGCTTGTGCGACGGTCCCTGTGCTTGTGGCGAGAACTCCGCGCCATGGCGAACCGACAAACCCTAACCCCTCAGATTCGAGCAGGAAGACCCGCAATCGGATCAAACGAACCCTAATTCGAAGGAATCGGCGATTGCCAGATGCTCACAGGGAATCGCGACGATCAGCGGCGGATCGGCAGGAGAATCGAGACGGAGCCGCCGGAGAAAAAGAGTAGCTCTTCGAGAATCGATCGACTGGGCAAGAGTGGGACTGAAGAGGAATAAGGAAATTTGAGGGGGCTGAATGGGAAAATTGTTGGATCGTGAGAATTTGGGGGAAATGATAAGAAGGGGAGGAGCCGCCCCCTTTTGTGTTCTCTATCGAGTCCTAATAGAGTCGCAGATACTTGGATGGACTTATTTGAGGGAATTGCCTATGGTTTGGTGAGTTTAAAACGGACAAATGTTAAGAGATTACAAAATTAGGGTACCCAATGGCACTCTTATGCATATTCAAATCTGTTAAAGCAAATTATAATTCTTGTTTATTTTAGTACTACCATAATTTTAACAATCATATTTTATACGAACTATCAAAATTTTGACAATCCTGGATTTGTACATGACTGTTAAAATTTTGATAGTCCTATTTTTTGGTCATATGCATATTCAGACATGTTAAAAAATCCTTGTTTATTTTAATACTGTCATCATTTTAACAGTCATGTTTTTATACGTACTATCATAATTTTGACAGTCCTGAATTTGCACATGACTGTCAAATTTTTATAGTCCTATTTTTTGGATTGCTGGAGTAAAAATTGTTGGACCTAATCGAGTAAAACCATGTATATAAATATATTCCAAACGAACTAAATATACAAAACAAAAATATATATTTCACAATTGTATAAAGCTTCCATCCTGCCAAATCCAGTCCAGCCAGTCATTGTATGCTGCAAGTGTAAATATTTATAAAAAACCAGAAATTTGTTACAAGTTTTTAGTGAGGTATCTCGACATCAATTTTGAGTGCATTTGCATGCCTTTGAGGTCTAGAGACGCTTTTCCAACCAACAAACTATCTAAATCTTGTTGACGACATCTTGCAACTCATCTCTTAAATAAACATGTATTTACACTTAAATTCAATCTTAGTGACTGAATTCCAAATAAGCAGAAAGAAATGTAGTGAATATTTTGATAATTGACAACAAATTTTTCCTAGAGTATAGTTGACATTGCTAGAAATAACAACCATGTATCGTCTCTATTCGAATCTTACTCCCGAGCATTGGCCCAACCCTGCTCGAGAATCATATCAGCTTGCGAGTAGGTCTATATTGCAAAAAATTAATTTTTTACATGTTTATAATTTAGGGGTGTAATGATATTCTTTTGGAGGGATTGATTTTTAGGCCTAACTTCTGGAATCTTGCATGGTCGAGGGCGTAGCGAATCATCTAATGAGTCGTAGGTTGAGTAGACTTGGAGGGATGAACATAGGAGATTGTCGCTGAGGCTACTGCTCTTTGAAGGCGGTCGGAACATGGTGTTGTGTTGTAGGGAAGCGAGGAGGAGAGCGTAGAGGAGGAAGAGGAGCCGTGGAAGAAGGAATAAGAAATAATAAATATTTGTGGAAAGTTTGAGTCAGTGGTGGACTAAATAACATTTTAATCCATAAATAATATAATTAGGCAAGAAAGTGTCAAAAAAAAAAATAATGACCCTTGATATTGGGATTAGAGGCTAAATTATCCTAGTGGCACTCCAATTATAGCGTTTGGACTTTTTTTGTACCTTAACTTTTTACTGCTCGATTTGGACATCCAACTTCATAAATTGCTCTTTTGAAACACATTTCGTCCAAATTTATTACAAATAAGAGTTCATCATTAACAAAATAATATTGTTATTCATTTAATTATAAAAACCAACGCATCACTCAACAAAAACACAACTAATAAGGGCCCCAAAAATTGACAAAACATACTTCAAAGAGTAATTTATGAAGTTGGAAAACCAAAAATGAGCAGTAAAAAGATAAAGTGCCAAAAATATCCAAACACTAATAATTGTAGGAAAATTGTCTTTATCCTACTAGAAGTTTTTATTTTAATACCCATTCTTTGCATGAGGTAGACTAGTGATTAAAAATGAGAACTTGAATGTTCCATTATTTGAAAACGTAAAAAGAGTATATTTTCACGAGAAGAAAGAATGATGGATTTACTTTATATAGTTTATATTTTTATATTTCTACTTTTTTTTTTAGAATTTAATAATTGAATGGTGGCGATATGTGATGATATAACTGCGATTTGGAGGCCTTTACATATATTGTTTT
This sequence comes from Iris pallida, assembly GCA_029216955.1. NCBI lineage: Eukaryota > Viridiplantae > Streptophyta > Magnoliopsida > Asparagales > Iridaceae > Iris > Iris pallida. The sequence goes on from JANAVB010033217.1 coordinate 1,715,464, forward strand.
AATTTTATATTTTTACATAGGAAAAATTTATGAAATGTCCAAAAAAAGAAAAAAAAAATTATGAAAATCCAGCGCACAATAACTTTTCATCGCGTGCCCAGAATTAGCAAAAATATAAAGGGGGTTCTGAATGACATTTTTGTCCTTTCTTCTAATATATTGAAAACCCCACGAAACTACTCTTAAAAAAACGTTTCGATACTTCCTCTTCGTCCATACGCTGCTCACTTTCGAATCTAGGTTTTCTCCTCAAAAAATTTCGAACCTTACTTCAAAACTCGTCGAAAAATTTCGAAAATGTCGACAAACGGTAAAACTGTTAAAACGGAGGTCCAAAAATCATTTTTTTCGCAATTCTAAAATTTCGAAAGGCCGACTAACAAAAAGTTGTTAATCTTCGGCTCCTCGAAAATACGCTCCTTTTGCGACAAACCGGGCCTCGTTTTGACCTCCCAGTCAAAAGTTATGGCCCTTCAAAGTTTCAATTGGCCATAAAATGCAGGAGAATGATCATTCTTCGTAGTAATATCACAGAGAATTGACATTCTCTGTGCTAAAATCACGGAGAATGGTCATTCTTGTAGGAACGAAGTCGTAAAGTAGAATACTCTAGAGGGAGGTGAATAGAGTAGGCAGCGAAATATTGCTAATTAAAAAAAAAACTTGTTAGCAGTAAGATCACAGAATTAAATCAATAATCACAAAACAATAACTCTAAAAGAAATGAGATCAGAAGGGAAACGCAAACACAGCGATGTATACTGGTTTTTCTCTTGTGAGGACTAGTCCAGTCGGAAGAACTCTAGCTTCTAGTTGAATCCACTATTGGAAAATCCCGCAAGTTTTTATACGAAGTCCTTGCAACTTCTACAGACACGAGCTTTGATACGAAGAACTCGACCAACTTTAATTTTGAAGAGTCTTTCTTCAATCAAGCCTCTGATTACAATTTTTCTGAAATCTTATAGACCGCACCGTACCGACAAATTGACTAGAGAATTGTAACTGACTTGGGATTTGAAAATGAAAGCTTTTTAGAACTCTTTGAAAAGAAAAGTAAGCTTAGAAGAGAAGAGATGAAAGTGAATGAGTGATTTGAAATGATCAGAATTCTTCTCTATTTATAGTTTTTCCAAAGGCAGAACTCTGGCAGAATTCGGACAGAACTCTATGTAAAAATTCGCAACTAAAGGGAGACCAAGTTTTTCAAACGTTCGAAAATCAAACGGCCACTAACCGAACTTTGGCCAAACTCTGGCCGAGTTCTGTCAGGGTTGGTCAGGATTTTTCAAAAGTGATTTTGGATTTTTTTTTTTTTAAAATCCTTCAGAAGCTTTTGTAAATAAGGGATATTTTTCAAAAACATAGGTCATTTTTAAAATGATTTTGGATAGCCTATTTGTCAGTACGACTCGGTGTATAATGTATTCCTAGACTCAATAAAAGTAAAAATTATATTGCATAAAGAAATACAGACTCGAGTGGCAAACATAGCTTCGATCTTGAACTGAGTAGATATCCGATCTTGATCAGTGTCCAAGTGTCCAAAACGTCTTGAGTAAACATCTGAGTAGCTCCGTATATCAAGACAGAGTTTGATCAATTATTAAAATCAGATTTGACCATGACCAATGGGCCAATAATCTCTCCCATTTTGATAATTGACAAACCTTGACTGATATAATATCTTTGGTATCTTTGATAAAAAAACGAATTTCGGTAAAAAAAAATTGTTCCCGTAATCTTACAAAGAAAAGATTAAGATGTTAGATCTTATTTCCCCCATTGTCACTTAGCAAATAATTGCAAAAGGGAAAGCTCCCCGCAATATGAATAAGCAATAATCAGTGAAGAAACAAAAAAAAATATAAAAATATTATAGTGTTCACAGGCATGGTATGTTAAAAAATATCGAAGCATGATAAAGAGTGCTATAACGTGATATGCTAAATAGTACTAAACTGATATAAATCTCTAAAGTAGAGAATAGAAAATGATGTTTAACAGACAAACATCACAGAAAATGTCACAAAAAGTTCTAAAACTAGCACAAATAAAAGTACAGATACTAGCTTGGAATGTCGGGGCATTTCTAAGTAAACAAAGACAATAAACAGTCACAATAGTACGACAAATTAGACAAAAATGTCTAAATCACATCTCATCCTCATCCTCATCATCATCGTAGTAGTAGTCCTAGTACGACCACTATGTCCAGAAGGACCATCTCCAGATGTGCCAGCTCCAGAGGTGTGTGGAGTAGCACCCGAACCACGGTACCAATCATAAGCGTTCCCTGGCTGGAACAGAGAATGGACCGCCTCATCCTCAATGCGGTAACCAGATACAACAGGGTCTCTAGGAAGAGAACTGACAGAATGACCTGTCTGAGCAAATCGGAGATCGGCAAACGAGTTGGCAATAGCCTGGAACCGAGTCACGTCACGGAACTCATGTTCCCTGGAAGTGTCAACAAAGAAAGTCTGCATATCTGAAAGGTGCTGTCACGCCCCAGAACCAGAATACTGAAGAACGGGGACGTGCACAGCCAGCTACGTATAACGGAACGGCAACCATCCCGCTATACGGTCACGGCTGTCTAGCTATGTGAGGGTACGCTACAAACCATCAGTCTCTTAGGGTCAAATCAAGCTATTATCTCAATCTCAACAAGTAATGATAGTAACAAGATATCAGACCACCAAATATACAATTGTAAGGCGTCTCAAACATTACATATCCAGATGATCATGAAGCTAGTCGTACAAAATGTAAGGACTAGCAAGAGTTAAGTCATACATGATCAACCTCGAGTTGCCAATCATGATTACAGCCGTAGGCAGACAGAAAGTAAAGTGCATCGAGCTAACAAGTGCTCGTCGGCTAAACGCCTCAAAAGAATATCAGTTAACAATACAGTGGGAGAAACAAAAGAAAAACCCACTCGTTGCCCGGGTTCCGTCTAGTGTTCACCATCGGGCTGGAAAGCAGGTAGATCCTTTGCTGCTGCTCCGGTATCTGGCCATACAAAACCAGCTGGGTCAGACCCCAGAAAGAGCAAGTGCCACAAAGGAGGCCACGAAATAAGAACAAAAGCCAGCAATCAGCACAATAATATAATTACATAATAAGAGACAGTAATTTAAGAAAAGGCATGATAGTATATAAAAGACAAATCTTGTACAGAATCGATAAAAGACAGAACATATGGGAAGGCATGACAGGATGATATACGATGAGATGACCATGGGACTATTCAGATAGCCAGGTTACAACCCGTAAACCAAACAAGGACCGGGGTTGTAACCCTTCGTCTGAACGGAACTTGGTTTCTCCCACCATTTATCGGCAAGATAAAATACGCGAATTCAAGACTTGCAATTAAACATGATTAAGGTAAAGCACGAGTAATCATGTCATGTCATGACCTTGCACAGGATCAGGACAGGACAAGAGGGACTAGACTCCATTCAATCAATCACGGCCAAGCAAGTACTACGGCTTACTACTTTAACTAACTAGGGTTATCACAGACCTGATTACTAACAAGATGCAATAAGAATTCCAAGTCCGGTTACCTGTTTGTTACTACCTGAATGCTTCCAGCAAGAAAAGGAAAAGATAGCATGATATAGCAGACACACTGTAGTAAGATACATGTGTCCTAAGGTACCACGCTCGACGGCGGGCTGGAAGTGCGCTCATCTCGACGGATAGCAACAAATCCCATGTATATATATATAAGGCCGGGACCAAAGGGGCAACAGGTAACTGGGAAATTCTCCATGAACTAATGATCAATCTAGTCATAACCTAGCCAGATTCAGTATGAATCCCTGAGTGGGAACCAGGGAGTCACGTCCTAGACATGATGCAAGACAATACGAGTGGATTGCACAAGCAAGCAGGAACACCCACGGTGTCAAGACAGGTCAAGCTAAGTTATCAAGTCATGTCAAGTCAGGAGTGCGCCGCCACGGGCCACTATCAAGTTATCAAGATAATTCATGTCAGGATACTTGTCAGGAGTGCGCCACGACGGGCCACTATCAAGTCAGGTTGGTCATGTCAGGAGTGCACCATTACGGGTTACTGTCATGTTATGCTAGTTCCTTGTCATACCGTGCCATGTACAATAGTCATTCCAACATATTAAGTAAAATCAAGTTCATGACAAAAGGCGTAAGGATATAAAATGGGCGTAAAATATCTAATAAAATATCAATATACAGGGCTATAGAAGAGCCAAGCTCAAGAAATAAACAACTAATCATAGACAAGTAGGTTGTGCAGGGTATGTACTGCGCAGGGTGAGCTGCGCAGGGTACCAACTGCGCGGGGTAGACTGCGCATGGGGTCAAAGGGCACAGGGTTAAAGGGACAAAGGGGATGTACTGCACAATGGGTCATTGCGCATGGACCAAGGGTACAGGGGCTGCCTTGTGCATTGATTGGATTGCGCAAGGGAGGATTGCGCAAGGGTAGACTGCGCAGAGTATGGACTGCGCAAGATCAGGTTGCGCAGGAATGGATGGCGCAGGGTCAGATTGCGCATGAGATGGATTGCGCAGAAGTGGACTGCACAGGAGCAGATTGCGCATGAGCAGACTGCGCATGAGCAGACTGCGCATGAGTAGACTGCGCATGGGCAGCTGCGCATGAATCCATGCGAGTCGGGTTGAGCGCAGTTCGCCAAGGGGCAAGCTGCGCGGTCGGCGCTGCGCTAAAGAGCGCTGGCCGAGGGGGATGCGCAATCCAGCACTGCGCTAAAGAGCGCAGGCTGCAGGCTGCTACTCCAGGCCGAGAAGAACACCAAGAACACCAAAAATTCAAATTCTCATATCTTTGTCAAATCAAAGCCAAATCTAGATTTTCAAAGGTCTAACTGAGTAAAATTGAATTCTCTTCCACATGGAAGTATCAAAACCCACAAAAATCCAACTAAAATAGATCAAAAACTAGTAAATCCAAAAAGTTAAAACCTAGATCTAGAACAATGGAAACTCTAAATCACAAAATATCAAGTTCTAATGTTGATCTCCATGGCCTAATCTAGCTAATGGACAAATAAAAAGTGGTTCTCATATGTGGGCAAGGTGCACTTGCCTAATGGGTTGGAGAGTTGTTGGAGGAAGAGAGAATTAATGGAGGAAAAATAATGAGGAGAAGTGTTAGGTGGGGATTTTAATGGGGGAGGATAAGTTGTGTTGAGGGAGGTTGCTAAGATGGTCCAATGCATAATAAACCAAACCAATTCCTATCCAAATAAAACCAAGCTCTCCATTAATCAGAATTATCCAGGAATGATAAATGACAATTAAACTACAATGCTAGTATGAAATGATACCACAACTTAACTGGTCAAGAAAAATAATAAATAAAAAAAAAAAAATACTGGTCAAAATACGATCACGTATAAATACGTATCACGAATTTCGGGGCACTACGGTGCTGATGGATACCCTCAAAAGTCATAGAGTAGGTCTGAGGAGGAAACAAGGGCAGTAAAGTGGAGCAGGAGGTGCAGAAGCAGCGACAGTGATGGACGAGAAGCTGAAGATACTTGGGCTCAGGGTCCAGAGCGCAAGTAGATAAATCGATATCAAAATGCTGAAAGATTCGAGGGATAAGCATCGCATAAGAGGATTGCGGTCTCTTCTGCGACATCTTCCCATCATCTGGATGAAAGTCTTAGGAGCAGAAAAGGAATCCCCTTAAGAATGTGATAGAGGGAGATAGCTCAGTGCATGTGACAGATCATTTTCGAAGTAGATTTCAAAAAAATAGTAGAATAGTAATGTAATGTAACTCGTAGTTAAACAAGTTCAAGTTATTGGCCTTGAACTTTCCAGGACGAGTACTTGCTGGCGCACAAAGCTCATTCTTGAAACTAACAAGAGTCTGCCCTCAGAAAAGTCAAATCGGTGATGTCATCGAGCGGGGCACCTTCGTTTGGAATACCAAGGATTTCTCTAGCAACACATCATCGAACTCGATATCGATCCCCCAACATGAGTCTTACGGTAAAATGTCTAACACAAAAGTTACAGTAAAATAGTCGAAGGACATTAGTAGATATAGGGAATTGTTGGGTAACGAGATGGTGTAACTCTAATGCCTCAAACAAGACGATGATCTGGAAATACAGTACATTTGATCGGAGTGCCTGTGCATATTGTACGTATGGCAAAGTCGACATATATACCATAGCAAAGCTTGGTCATGAGTTTTGAAGTAAACTCATCCGACACCCGTCACCCGATTGGATCGGGGAAAAGAGGAAATCAGTATTCGGATCTGAAGATGATGCCTCTTCACTGGCATTAGTCTTCTTCTCTTGGAAGGATGAATCTCTTAGACATTCTTTCCCAAAACTAGATAACCCTACGAAATTGAAAGTGGAGGGAAGAATGAGTTATACCTTCTGAAATTTAAGTATGTTGTAGAGGGATGAATTCTCCCACGAATCCAAAGTTTGGATTAATTTCTCCACGTAGATTGGAAGCAACAAAGTGGAGAAGACTAGGGTTTTGGGGGACTTCGGGCGGCTGTTGTTGTTGTTATGATGAAGTTTGGAAGATATGAAGAGGAGGGGCCTCGGGTTCTGACTAAAAGTATTAACACCAACAAACTCTGGCTGAATTCGGACCGAACTTGGGCCGAATTGCCTAGGGTTCTCCTGAGTTTTAAAAAGAAAAAAACTTGTGGGCCACATCCTTTTCATCAACTCATTTCAAATGTTTAATTCAAAGTTTATTTAAACTTCAAATTAATTAATATTATTTTATAAATTAACTTTCGTTACTTAGCGTCGGTTTCAGATTAGCTGTAGGAGTACTGTCCCGGCTAACGGGAGTTCACCGGAGAACAATTAAGTACCGCTTCGCTTCGCACCGTAGTCGTGTGACAGACAGACTCTTTGTAGCTTGTCTCGAAAACAGTTATTGAGTATTAAAAAAATTAATTAATAAACAAATTAATTAATATTATTGACATTTAAAATTCATAATTCTTGACGTAAATAATTGAAACGATCTTCCGCTAGAGGTTTTGTGAAAATGTCAGCCAATTGATTCTGTGTGTCTATGTTACAAGGTCTATATCTCCATTTTGTTGATGATCTCTAAGAAAATGATGTCGAATCTCGAAATGCTTAGTACGAGAATGACATACTGGATTCTTAGTCAAATTAATAGAACTAGTGTTATCACGAAAATGGATATGTGTGTGAAATGTAATCCAAAGTCTTCTAAAGTTTGCTTCATCATCACAAAATTTGTGCATAACAACGTCCTGCGGCGATATACTCAGCCTCAGTTGTTGATAATGCGACAGAATTTGCTTCTTGCTAAACCAAGAGACTAAGGCTTTTCCTAGGAAATGACATGTACCGCTGGTACTTTTTCTATCTACTTTGCATACAGCAAAATCAACATCAGAATAACCAGTTAGGTTAAACGATGTAGTTTTAGGATACCATAAGCCGCAGAAAGATGTGCCTATAAGGTATCGGAAGATACGCTTAACTGCACACAGATGTGATTCCTTAGGATTGGCTTGAAAACATGCACACAAGCAAACACTAAACATAATATCAGGTCGACTAGCAGTTAAGTACAGTAAGCTACCGATCATACCTCGATACTTATATGTCGACGGGTTTGCCTTGTTCATCAATATCAAGCTTGGTTGAAGTCGTCATTGGAGTGCTAAGTGGTTTGACTGCTTCCAGGTCGAACTTCTTTAATAAATATTTGTGTACTTTGCTTGATTTATGAACGTCCTATTGTTGGTTTGTTTGATTTGCAGTCTGAGAAAGAATTTCAGCTCTCCCATCATGTTCATCTCAAACTCATTCTGCATACACTTTAAAAATTCTTGACAAAGAGATTCATCAGTAGATCCAAAAATAATATCATCTACATAGATTTGAATCAAAAGAATATTGTTATCAAAGATTTTATAAACAGTGTAGTGTCAACCTTTTCCTTTGAAAAACTGTTGTCAAGTAAAAAAGAACTTAGACGAGTACCAAGCAGGAGGGGCTTGTTTCAAACTGTATAAGGCTTTCTTCAACTTGAAAATATAATCAAGATTTTTGAAATCAGTAAAACCTGGAGGTTGAGCTACATAAACTTCTTCTTTTATAAAACCATTTAAAATGCGCTTTTAACATCCATTTTAAATTATGAAAACATGCAAATGCACATAACATGCGAATGGATTCTAATCTCGCAACTGGGCATAAGTCTCATCGTAGTCGATACCTTCTTCTTGATTGTATCCTTGAGCTACGAGTCGAGCCTTATTACGAGTCACTAAACCATTCTCGTTCAGTTTGTTTCAGAATAGCCAACGGGTGCCAATGACCGGATGATCAATGGGCTTGGGAATAAGTTCCCAAACTTGATTCCGTTCGAATTGGTTTAATTCCTCTTGCATAAAATCTAACCAAAAATTATCACTACATGCTTCTTCAATCTTTTTGGGTTCAAGCTGTGAGATAAAAGCAACACAGGAAGCTATATCTTTATTAGAGGAACGAGTACTTACACCCTTGGTAATCTTACCAATTACCAAGTCATTTGGATGATCTGCCAAAAATCTCATCTCTTTTGGCATATCCTCAGGATTGCTGGTTTCGGCTTCTGGTTCTGTATGTGATTTGCTTGAAGACTCAGCTGGTGCTTGGTGTGAAGGTTCTACATCTTGTGTGAAGGTTTTGCAGTAGCTGTAATTGGTGTACTTACGCTTTATTATCGTCATCGACTGAATGTTGATTTAGTTCATCAAACTTGACATTAATTGATTCTTCGATGATCATGGTTCTCTTATTGAAGACTCTGTACCCTTTACTCTTTGCCGCATAACCTAAAAAGATACCTTCATTGGCCTTTTCATCAAATTTACTCAGGTTGTTTTTAGTATTAAGAATAAAGCATTTACAACCAAATATCTTGAAATATGAAATAGTGGATGTTCTATCAAACCATAACTCATAGGGAGTCTTCTTCGATATAGGTCGAATCAGAACCCTATTGAGAATATAGCACGCTGTATTGGCAGCTTAAGCCCAAAAGTATTTAGGTAGACTAAACTGGTTTAACATTACTCTAGACATTTCAGATAGAGTCATGTTCTTACGTTCCACAACTCCATTTTGTTGTGGAGTCCTAGGGCAGAAAAACTCATACAGATAACCATGTGTCACAGAATTGCTTGAACTCTGCATTCTCAAATTTGTCGCTATGATCACTACGAATGCGAGTAATCATGAAATATTTTTCATTTTGTACTTTTTTTTACAAAAGGTGACGAATTCTGACAAAATATCGTTCTTGCGTGCAAGAAAATATACCCACGTGTATCTAGAGAAATCATCTACAATGACAAATGCATATAACTTACCACCTAGACTAGCAATTCTACTAGCCAAATAAATTCATATACAATAATTGTATAGGTCTAGTGGTACTTACAACGTTCTTGGACTTAAAGATGGATCAGATGGCTTTGTTCTTTTCACATTCGCTACATACCATATCCTTCTTGAAAGATATGTCCGGTAAGCCTGTAAACTCCCTAAATTTCTACTTTTAAATTTTTTTTTTTTTCGAGTATTTAAATTTTATTTGGTAATGGTACGTCGCACTGTCGTATTATACGTCGCGTACGAAATTGTCATATCGGACGACGCGAATGGTTTCGCAAATTTCGTATGACTCGACAAGTGCGAACATGCGCGAGATAAATATTTTTGTAAAAATATTGTTATTTTAGAAGTACGTTTTTTTTTTATAATAAATTTGATTACTTGAAGTTGTTACCAAAACCTTATTTTTTATATAAAAAGATTTATTTATTTCGCTATTCAAAAAAAAAAGTAGTGGTTTAGAAATTTTTGATATATTATTATGAGCGAGCAACATGAAACTATTTCATGTTCACTTTTTTTTCGAAAACTATATGTAATGGATTTAATTACTATAAAAATAGATTTATCAGTAAATAATTAGGTAATTATCCCGATTTTCGAAATTAATATTATTGGTATTTTTAGAAAATATGTTTTTGAAATTTTGGTGGTAATTTAAAAACCTTGATTGATTTTATTGATTTATTTAAATAATGTAATTAATATTTTAATTGAAATTCAAATTTTCTATGTGAATTTAAACTAGAAGATGGAATGTAATTTTTATTTAAAAACGATTTTGATTGGTTTTGAAATTATTAAATTAATTTAAATTAGCGGTGGAAATTATCTAAGCGGAGTTTAAATAAATCCTAAACTTATCTAACTGGGAATTCCCACCTCCTATAAAAGGAGAGGTACTCCTCCAGCAAATTATCCCCACCCACAAACCACAGATTTTTCCAACACCGTGTGCATCGTGTCTGTGACCACGAAATTCTCATTCCAGTTTCATACAGTCATCCACGTCGTGTCCGACACTCCGGACACGACGACAAAAATCGGCAAAACCCATCCTGACCAAACTCAGCACCGCCACCTCCGCCCCAACAGAGCCTAGCCCCCGGACGCCACCCGTCGTACTTCAGGCGGCCCTCGTTCCGCCGGCAGCACCCCCACACCACCACCATCGCCGCTACCACCACCGTCATCCCCACCACAACCATCGTCCAAGAATTCCCACAACAAAGAAAGGGAAGAGGTGAGAACCCTCACCTGACCGCCGGCGACGCCGAGCCTATCCCGTGCTCCACCCGCGTCCGCCGCCTTCGTCCCCAGCAAACAAGCTCTGGTGCGCCAGCACACGACGCGCCACCCCGTACTTCGTCTCCGACCGCCCAGTGACTTGCCGCCGACCCCCTCCAGAGACGACCACGGCCGTCCCCGTGCCGCTCCTCCAGCCGACAGCGCCTGACTCGACCACGAACAGCCCAGGCTGCCGCCACCGCCGCCGGCCCGGCCTCGCCGCCGCCGCCGCCGCGGATTCGCCCGCTCGAACCCTCTACTCCGCCGATCTCCACCGTCCCCGGAGCAGTGCCGAACCCTAGCGCCTCCGCCGGTATTCCCACGCGCCGACCATCCGAAGAACCGCCGCCTTCTCCGGAGTCTCCACCTCCTCTCTGCCTCCTTCCTCCCTCTCGAAGCCGCCGTGCCTACGCCGGATCCGCGTGGAGAAACCCTAACTCCTCCCTCCGCCGCCCGTCCTCAGCCGCCTCCGCGGATCCGCCCCTTCTCCGCGCTGCACCGCACGAAGCCGGAATCGCCGCCGTGCTTCTTCTCCACCGCGCCGGCGAGCGCGCCGGCAAGCGCGCCGCCCTTCCCGGTGAGAAACCCTTTCTCTCTCTCGAACTCGCTCTCTCTCTCTTTCTTCAGAATCGATTTGGGGGGAGAGAGTAACAGTAGGATTTTAGAAGGTATTTATTATTATTATTATTAATATCATTATCAATGTTATAATTATTAATTATTATCATTATTATTATTATTAAAAATCAATGTTATTATTATTATTATTATTATCTTTATTATTATTAACCTCATTATTTTATATCTTTATTATTTATTATTATTATATTATTATTATTATTATTATTATTATTATTATGATTGACAGTAGTTAATATTTTATGAGTGTGTATGGGAAGGGTATCTTGCCATTGATATTATTAATGATAATATTATTTTCCAAATTTTAATCGAATAAAAATAATTTGATTAATATCTTAAAAATAATTGTGGGAAAAAAAATATATACTACTGCATACTATTTGTCTAAGAATTTTTAACTACAAATTTTATCTTTGCAATTTAGTTTTAACCATAAGAAATTTTTCTAGATTTGCAAAATATTTTGATTAATAAAAGAGTAGTTTCACACTAAGATTTTAAGATATTTTGTTTTTTAAGTATCATAAATAAAATTGTGAAATATAGTTTCCTAAAAATTATATATATATATAAAGATTACTTTCAAGTAGTTATTAAAATTATTTTTGGCTAAAGATATTTTAAAAGGGGTATAAATATTTTCTTCACACATCCTCACTATCTGTCAGCCTTAATCGTAACTAATTCCAAATTCATCTTTTTCTCGCGAATGCGGATCATGTTGCATCGACCATGGCTATTGGACCAAGATGGACTTATCAGATTATCGCACACCCGACGTAACACCAGGCAAGATACCTTGCCATTATACTATTTATATTCAGTCTGTATTTTATTACATATCACTGTTCATTTATTTTTAGTTCATGATTACTGCCTGCTCAGTGATATTAGTAGTATCTTGTTATTTACCTTTGGTTGCATATGGACTTAGAGTTAAAGGACTACCATTAGCTTAGTGCATTGCATAAAACTTTGACACAGTTGTACCACGAGGATGTGTGAGATGAGTATCATGTAGAGGTTCTTGCGTGTGGGTTGATCCCCCATGCGCATGTGTTAGGGCTAACTGCTAATAGAGGCGTGTTAGAGACTTGGCAGTTAGTAGAGGTATATGGTCGTGGATGCGACTTAACAGGTACATTGGGTAGGGGAGAACATTACCTGACGTATGGGCTTCTATGCACTTCCCTTATTACCTGTGCGCTCCGCCGAGACGCAGGCTCCAGGTGCCCTCTGACGTTATCCAGAGCGTTATGGACGTAGCCCCTTGTATGGTGCCCTCTGGCTTCCCGGACGTTATGGACGTAGGCCCCTGGTGCCCTATATGGGAACTATGCCGATCCTATTTACAGCCAGGGCTCATGGGTCGAAGGATTGTTTCTCAAACTGCATGTTCACTTTAGTTCGGTTAGTTTACCTTATTTGTGTCGTGTCACTTTCTTTGATTGTGGCATGTTTATATTCAGTATTTATATGGCATGTTATGTATCTTGTTACGTCCCTCTGAGGACCTGGTTATCTCGCCAGTGTGTGTTTCGATTTCTTGCAGGTGCTCTAGCTAAGGCCATTTTCCTTCGTGGTGATTGCTCTTGGACACGCCATTGCTCTCGCTTGCTAAATTCTTTCCTTATATATTTTTCCTATATTTAATTTGGTTGGTAGTGGACTTTGTCTCCGCCCAACTATTGTGTACATGACAAATTCAAAATTACTTTTATAGTTATCTTTGTGGATGAGATTTAGTACCTTGGTTACTGCATTTTACAGCTTATGTATATATACGAGGGTCCATATACTTCGTATGTATACAGCTGGCATGATTACGTTCTAGTCCTACGTATTTTGGGACTGGGGCGTTACATGTTTTTGGTGGCCCATGCAGGTCAAGTTTGCCATTTCGGTTACATGATTGAACCAAACGGACCTGCAATATAGGATTAGAGTTTAGAATCTCATCCACCTACTTGACTTCCTTCCTTGACTTCAAATTCCGAACTCTCGTTCGACCTCCTTGAACTGCATCTTGCTTGATTCCTTTCTACCGCCGATTCTTATTTTCGTGCTTGGTGTCAACTAGGAAGATGACTACACTAGTATATGCTCATAGGTCAAACACACGGCTAGAATGGTTATATTGGCAATTGGAATACATTCAAAACTCTAATTGAGTTTAAAAGTTTTTTTTGTGATTTAATGATTAGTAATTGGTAAAGTAGGATATTACCACTGAAAGTTTTAACCTTGAGATTTCTGAATAGTAAACACCAGAGGATTTATAGGATGTCATACTTGGTTTAAGAAATTGATTTTTCAAAGATTTGATATTTATGATTTATTGGATTATACTTATACATCCTTGCACAAGTATAAATTGATTTGTTTTCGAGTTGTGATAATTATGAGTTTTTGGTATATATACATCTTTGAACAATTATAAAATTTATTTAATTTTCGATTTTGATGTTTATGATTATTATATTATGGTTATACGCCTTTGAACAGTTATAAATTTGGGTTGAAAATGATCTTAGCTTTTAAAAATGGCCATAGGAATTATTTAAATTGAGATGTACAACTTGCGATTTTCGTATTTAGTAAATTTTGAATTTTAAGTGGAAGTATGACGGTGAATTTTGGTTTAAAATATTTGAAAGTGATGAAAACAATTTTTTGGAGAATTTTTCTTTATTTTAAATTGTGTCCTATGATTGAGGACTTACAAATCTATTTAGATTTTTGAAAAAAAAAGATTTTTGATTGATAAGATTATTTGAAATTTAGTTTAATATGGGACTGCTAATATTAAAAAAAAATTTGAAAATTTCGAAGGGTATAATGGAAAATTATTTTGATTGATTAAAGTAAGTTACCATTTAAAGGTTGCGATTTTGCTAGAATAACTTAGCATGAATAGAAGTTAAAATTGATGAGAGCGCTGAGCTTAATTTTAAGATTGCTTTTAATATGCTAAGAGTTGATTATGAGTTATTTGAAAATTTTAGAGTTATAAAGTTTGATTGATTGTGAAGTTTTTGTAGATTTGTAAATTATGAACTCTTGAGTTAAATAGTGGAATTTAAAAATTTTTGGAAAGGGTTAGTAGTAACATGATAAAATTTTGCTTTGAGATTTATGTAGTGATTTAAATTTGTTATGATGAATTTGAAATACAAATTTTGGTGGTTTATTTTTGAAAGTTTATTTTTGAAATTTTCTTGAGGAAGCTTGAGTTAATTTTTTTGGTAGGCATCAAGATAGCTCTAAAAAGATAGATGTACTCCATACAAATTGCCATGTCACCCATGACCATGATAGTAGTATATACACCAGTGTTGTTAGTCATCTACCTAGCTATGTGACTGTATTTCCACCTTGACTTACTCGACCTTCCTTCAATTCTAGATCTTTTTATTGCGACCTTCTAACCCATTGCATTTGTATAATGATTTAATTGTTCCCAAACTGTATTCATTAGGATACTATCTTCTCACTAGAACTGTGCCCCTAAATTATTATTCTTATGGATTCTTTAATTAGTTTAATTTCATGCTTGAACTTGATCTTCTTTAGTTTTGTGCATTAATTATCACCTCATGCACTCCCACTTTCTAATTTTGATCATTCGGCGTTCCCTATTGTGACTTTAATATTTGGAGCACCACTAGACTTTTCCTTCCAACAACTTTCACATGCAAGACCTAGACGAGCCCACCTTCATGTAGGTATATCACGTGCCACTAAAACACGTCTCCTTGTACCCTAATTTCATGTTACGACTTTCAGATCGGAAAGACTGGACGATAACCCCTACCGTGAAACCATATACTTCTTAACTATAGACTCGACCTCGATATATGATTTTGCTCTATTTTCCTTACATGCTTAACCTTGCACTTATCTTGATTGCTGGACCTATCGTCCCATAGCACCAT
The DNA here is from genome assembly GCA_029216955.1 of Iris pallida. NCBI lineage: Eukaryota > Viridiplantae > Streptophyta > Magnoliopsida > Asparagales > Iridaceae > Iris > Iris pallida. The sequence goes on from JANAVB010033217.1 coordinate 1,730,761, forward strand.
TAGTTTAATCCTTTTAAGTTGGGTAGAATACCTCACGGCCCAACAAAGCCTATGTCCTTGTGACCCATGTGGTAAGTTCACTTAAACTATAAATTCCGAGGACCCTACCTTATCTAGTCAACCAAGCCGACAGCATAGACCCAAATTTCGGGCGGAACCGAAACTTTATAAGATCTTGGACTATTTGATTCTTTCATCATTACCCTTTACTTAAAATTTTATCTACCTATGATGCTAAAATAGCTTAGTTTTGCAAGCTTATTCTTTATCAAGCTTGATCATGACATATGTTTAATGTGGCGCCCACTAATACATTGTCTAATCAGAACCGGCGTATTATGGTCTGATCAACCATAGTGCACTTAGTTCGCTTCTTGTATATTGTTCAAACATGGATGGAGACATAATTAAACTAGGCCCTAGAGTCTCTTCCGCGACTGCCTTGACAAATCTCTTTGAAGTATTCAAATCACCTTTGAACCGCATATTGGTATTCAAAAACATCTTTCCTGAACTCTTGTTGACTTCGTCCCTTGCCCATTATAGACAAAGCCTTGTACTTGATAAGATTGGGCCAAACTATCCTCCTATAACCGTGATATTGCATGTATACGGAGATAGTTAGCCATTACCAATCTATGTGACTATAACCCCCTCTTGAGTTACCCGTCCTCCTCACGACCCCAGATTCATTATCACGACCTTCTAATCATTCTTGGGACTTAGGAATGATTCAATTCATTCCCAACTAAAATATAACCCTAGACAATTATATCCTCTCAATTGCTTGCCCTTAACCTAGACAATTTGTTATCTCCTTATTTCACGTCCTATCATAGTTAACTTTAACCCTTAATATTCCTTATTGACTCCTAATGCATGTTTGTATAAAACATCGCTTCTTCGCGTCATTCAAAAATATAAATCATATTCGGTATCAATGAACTTTTCCTAACACCTAAATTTTCTACCATACCTATTCCTAAATTTCGAGGACGAAATTCCTTTAAGTTGGGTAGGATGTAAACTCCCTAAATTTCTACTTTTAAATTTTTTTTTTTCGAGTATTTAAATTTTATTTGGTAATGGTACGTCGCACTGTCGTATTATACGTCGCGTACGAAATTGTCATATCGGACGACGCGAATGGGTTCGCAAATTTCGTATGACTCGACAAGTGCGAACATGCGCGAGATAAATATTTTTGTAAAAAATATTGTTATTTTAGAAGTACGTTTTTTTTTATAATAAATTTGATTACTTGAAGTTGTTACCAAAACCTTATTTTTTATATAAAAAGATTTATTTATTTCGCTATTCAAAAAAAAAAGTAGTGGTTTAGAAATTTTTGATATATTATTATGAGCGAGCAACATGAAACTATTTCATGTTCACTTTTTTTTCCGAAAACTATATGTAATGGATTTAATTACTATAAAATAGATTTATCAGTAAATATTTAGGTAATTATCCCGATTTTCGAAATTAATATTATTGGTATTTTTAGAAAATATGTTTTTGAAATTTTGGTGGTAATTTAAAAACCTTGATTGATTTTATTGATTTATTTAAATAATGTAATTAATATTATAATTGAAATTCAAATTTTCTATGTGAATTTAAACTAGAAGATGGAATGTAATTTTTATTTAAAAACGATTTTGATTGGTTTTGAAATTATTAAATTAATTTAAATTAGCGGTGGAAATTATCTAAGCGGAGTTTAAATAAATCCTAAACTTATCTAACTGGGAATTCCCACCTCCTATAAAAGGAGAGGTACTCCTCCAGCAAATTATCCCCACCCACAAACCACAGATTTTTCCAACACCGTGTGCATCGTGTCTGTGACCACGAAATTCTCATTCCAGTTTCATACAGTCATCCACGTCGTGTCCGACACTCCGGACACGACGACAAAAATCGGCAAAACCCATCCTGACCAAACTCAGCACCGCCACCTCCGCCCCAACAGAGCCTAGCCCCCCGGACGCCACCCGCCGTACTTCAGGCGGCCCTCGTTCCGGCAGCACCCCCACACCACCATCGCCGCTACCACCACCGTCATTCCCCACCACAACCATCGTCCAAGATTCCCACAACAAGAAAGGGAAGAGGTGAGAACCCTCACCTGACCGCCGGCGACGCCGAGCCTATCCCGTGCTCCACCCGCGGTCCACCGCCTTCGTCCCCAGCAAACAAGCTCTGGTGTGCCAGCACACGACGCGCCACCCCCGTACTTCGTCTCCGACCGCCCAAGGTGACTTGCCGCCGACCCCCTCCAGAGACGACCACGGCCGTCCCCGTGCCGTGTCCTCCAGCCTGACAGCGCCTGACTCGACCACGAACAGCCCAGGCTGCCGCCACCCGCCGGCCCGGCCTCGCCGCCGCCGCCGCCGCGGATTCCGCCCGCTCGAACCCTCTACTCCGCCGATCTCCACCGTCCCCGGAGCAGTGCCGAACCCTAGCGCCTCCGCCGGTATTCCCACGCGCCGACCATCCGAAGAACCGCCGCCTTCTCCGGAGTCTCCACCTCCTCTCTGCCTCCTTCCTCCCTCTCGAAGCCGCCGCGCCTACGCCGGATCCGCGTGGAGAAACCCTAACTCCTCCGCCGCCCGTCCTCAGCCGCCTCCGCGGATCCGCCCCTTCTCCGCGCTGCACCGCACGAAGCCGGAATCGCCGCCGTGCTTCTTCTCCACCGCGCCGGCGAGCGCGCCGGCAAGCGCGCCGCCCTTCTCCGGTGAGAAACCCTTTCTCTCTCTCGAACTCGCTCTCTCTCTCTTTCTTCAGAATCGATTTGGGGGGAGAGAGTAACAGTAGGATTTTAGAAGGTATTTATTATTATTATTATTAATATCATTATCAATGTTATAATTATTAATTATTATCATTATTATTATTATTAAAATCAATGTTATTATTATTATTATTATTATTATCTTTATTATTATTAACCTCATTATTATTATATCTTTTTCTATTATTATTATTATTATTATTATTATTATTATTATTATTATTATTATTATTATTGACAATAGTTAATATTTTATGAGTGTGTATGGGAAGGGTATCTTGCCATTGATATTATTAATGATAATATTATTTTCCAAATTTTAATCGAATAAAAATAATTTGATTAATATCTTAAAAATAATTGTGGAAAAAAAATATATACTACTGCATACTATTTGTCTAAGGATTTTTAACTACAAATTTTATCTTTGCAATTTAGTTTTAACCATAAGAAATTTTTTCTAGATTTGCAAAATATTTTGATTAATAAAAGAGTAGTTTCACACTAAGATTTTAAGATATTTTGTTTTTTAAGTATCATAAATAAAATTGTGAAATATAGTTTCCTAAAAATTATATATATATATAAAGATTACTTTCAAGTAGTTATTAAAATTATTTTTGGCTAAAGATATTTTAAAAGGGGTATAAATATTTTCTTCACACATCCTCACTATCTGTCAGCCTTAATCGTAACTAATTCCAAATTCATCTTTTTCTCGCGAATGCGGATCATGTTGCATCGACCATGGCTATTGGACCAAGCTGGACTTATCAGATTATCGCACACCCGACGTAACACCAGGCAAGATACCTTGCCATTATACTGTTTATATTCAGTCTGCATTTTATTACATATCACTGTTCATTTATTTTTAGTTCATGATTACTGCCTGCTCAGTGATATTAGTAGTATCTTGTTATTTACCTTTGGTTGCATATGGACTTAGAGTTAAAGGACTACCATTAGCTTAGTGCATTGCATAAAACTTTGACACAGTTGTACCACGAGGATGTGTGAGATGAGTATCATGTAGAGGTTCTTGCGTGTGGGTTGATCCCCCATGCGCATGCGTTAGGGCTAACTGCTAATAGAGGCGTGTTAGAGACTTGGCAGTTAGTAGAGGTATATGGTCGTGGATGCGACTTAACAGGTACATTGGGTGGGGAGAACATTACCTGACGTATGGGCTTCTATGCACTTCCCTTATTACCTGTGCGCTCCACCAGAGACGCAGGCTCCAGGTGCCCTCTGACGTTATCCAGAGCGTTATGGACGTAGCCCCTTGCATGGTGCCCTCTGACGCTTCCCGGGCGTTATGGACGTAGGCCCCTGGTGCCCTATATGGGAACTATGCCGATCCTATTTACAGCCAGGGCTCATGCGTCGAAGGATTGTTTCTCAAACTGCATGTTCACTTTAGTTCGGTTAGTTTACCTTATTTGTGTCGTGTCACTTTCTTTGATTGTGGCATGTTTTATATTCAGTATTTATATGGCATGTTGATGTATCTTGTTACGTCCCTCTGAGGACCTGGTTATCTCGCCAGGTGTGTGTTTCGTGATTTCTTACAGGTGCTCTAGCTAAGGCCATTCTTTCCTTCGTGGTGATTGCTCTTGGACACGCCATTGCTCTCGCTTGCTAAATTCTTTCCTTATATATTTTTCCTATATTTAATTTGGTTGGTAGTGGACTTTGTCTCCGCCCAACTTTTGTGTACATGACAAATTCAAAATTACTTTTATAGTTATCTTTGTGGATGAGATTTAGTACCTTGGTTACTGCATTTTACAGCTTATGTATATATACGAGGGTCCATGTACTTCGTATGTATACAGCTGGCATGATTACGTTCTAGTCCTACGTATTTTGGGACTGGGGCGTTACAAAGCCGCGTACCAACTTCTTTGTGGATAGTTTTGAAATTATGTCCATGTTTGTATGACCGAGTCTCATATGCCATAGTTGACTCTCAATGCTCTTGGCCATCAAGCATATACCTGTTTTGTTAGCATCTTCTAACAGATATAAAACATATATGTTGTCTTCCCTGATACCTTCAAAGATAGTACTGCCAGTTGAGCTATCAACTATAGTACATTTATCTTTGACGAAGTTAATGACATAACTGTGATCAGCTAAATGGCTTATGCTTAGTAGATTATATTTTAACTCGGTAACTAGACAAACATCTTTAATCACAGGGTAGGGAGCCTTACCAATGTCATCGATACCGATTATGTACCCTCTCAAATTATTACCGAAGGAGACGTATCCTTCTTTATTCTTCTTCAACAGTGTTACGAATAATGATGCATCACCGGTCATGTGCCGTGAGCAACCGCTGTCGAGGATCCATTTGCTTCTAGCATGTGAAGGGCGTCCCACCTACAAAACAGTTTACAGATAAAACTCTTGGTACCCATTTCTTGTAGGGTCCTGACATGTTAGTCTTTGGTATCCATGCATAAACATTTAAATCTACTAACTTTTTGATTCTACATACAGAGGATATATGACCAATGAGGCCACAATAATGATATTTTGTATGTTGAGTGTTGAAATTTGTATGAGATATAGTGCCCCGCTCCGCGAAGGCATTAGATAGACAGAAAGATCGGATTGATGGTTCTGTAACAGAAGACGATTAATCTGGGTGAGTGGATGAAGTCTCATTTGCTGATTCGCTTACGCCTAATAAGAATCTGAGTTTTTGATTGAATGTAGCGAGTGATCACCCATGAGGAAATGGGCATTGTCTAAATCCCTGTTATAAGAAGTTGAAAGAACGTTTTCACTCGGCCTTTTCCAGCATTCATCTATCTTTTCAGTTAAGTGAGTCTTGAAAGCAAGCCCTTTACGCCTTTCTTTGTTGTTAGCTCTTTCTCCTTCTCCTGGAAAGAATGCCTATACCATAATAGTTGCCACTGTGAGATATAGAGGTGAAGATGGTGTCCTGATAAAAGATAAAGGACAGGGGATGCGGACGATATTAGAAGTCCAAATAAGCTCCTGCATCAGTAATACCAACCACCTGAATCAGAGAATGCTCCAGTGGGATTGGAGGCACAATAGAGATTCCATTCCTTGGGTTCTGTATTGTTAATAACAAGATAGTAAATCATTGAGTATGCTTTAAGAGAATCCACATGTTGCTATGCTAATACGAGAAAAAGAGATAATCTGTATACTAAGAAGTAGAACTGTTGCTTGCTCATAAGAAACGAACTGATGCATGTATGCTAAAGTAGAGATGTTGTCTTTAATCATTGAACTGTTGCCATGCTAACAAGAAAAGAAAAGAGATTGCTTATATGCCCCAAACTAGTATGCTTTCAAAGGTAAAATGATATGCTATATCTGTATAGAACTGTTGTTACGTTCCAAGGAAGTGAAATGCTATTGAATGCTATCGAATGCTATCGAATTACAGAATGAGAATTGAATGTTATCGAATGACTGAATGAGAATTGAATGCTAATGAATGACCGAATGATTAAGGCTAGTTATGAACTGGTCGCTATCTGTTGCACTGTTAAGTTTTATCTGATAAAAAGAACAAGTCATGCATTGGTCTCGAACAACTTGTTAACAAGGTAATAGTCTCTCGACGATACTGGGGGCACCCGGGATCGATCGGCCAATGAGAGATTGTAATAGCACCTTGAGGTAAATGCTATACCTCAGGAATGTTGCGTCCTTAGCGACGAGCTGAACCATGAGTCTTAGCGGCTAATCATGGGGAGCGGACCCATGGACCACCATATAGTTAGGACATGCATATGAACAAATCTTTATTGCAAAGCCTAACACAGAACGATGACGGTAAAGAATGCTTCTTATATACATATGCAAATTGTGCTAACCTGTTTTGTGCAGGAATGGACCGTCGGCTATGGTAAGAGTCACTGAAAAAGTGATACATATGTATTACTTGAGTTTGTCTACATGAATTGCTTGCAGAGATTAATCCGTTGTAAAGAAATGCTATGTTCCACTAAAGAAGAGATATGATATCGTACTTATAATTGTCCCTAAGAGTTGCTTGAACAGAGAAATAAATATGCTCATGAAACACGCTGCGCACTCCACATGAAATAAATAGTCATCGTGCTTGAACTGAATAGTCCCTTATATGCTTGAGATGAAATAAAATAAATTGTGGCTTTCAAAGATGTTTTCAAAGAATGTAAACTGACTCTATATACATGAAATGAATATAGGTAAAAAGTAGCAAGATCACATCACAAGAAATGTTTTTCTCACTAAATAAACAGTGATCGTTTCAGACAAATGTAGCTCTTTGTTCACAATCACCAGTATGCTGATATACTGACCCACCATCAGTCTGCATGGAGGTACAATATGCATCGAGAAGGATAATCCGAAGCGATAGCCCGAGCCTCATCCTCAGGAGCCAGAAATCAGAAGAGATGCCAAGAGATGGACATCTATTGCAAGAGTTGGTTTTGTATATAAAGGGATGTAATGTATGGAAACAGGATCATTATAATCTGTAATATTTCTGGAAGAATGTAACGTTGTATCAGAGAGAATCGAGTGTAGAAGCATGGAAAAATATAAATAAACTCTTATGAGGCCCGGAAATCAACCCCATGCGGCTCATAGCTGAAGGAGCCTTCATGCGGCTCAAAAGACCCGAGAGCTTCATGCGGCTCAGAAAGATAAAGAGGAGCCACGTGGCCTCATGCGGCTCAAAACAGGCCTTTACAGCTGGCCATAAATGCTCTGAGCAGCTGGCTCATTAATTACCCTAATACAGCAGCAGCTCTGACAACGATGGATTGACAACCCTGACATAAATATAAAATGATGGCCCTGTCATAATGGCGTGCTCCTAGAGAGACGAGATAAAATCCTTATAGCTGGCACGATCCACCCATTTTCAAAGCTCTTTATGCGGCTCAGTTGTAAGGACCTCTATGCGGCTCAGTTGTAAGGACCTCCATGCCGCTCGGTTGTAATGACTTCCATGCGACTCAGTTGTAAGGACTTCCATACGGCTCGGTTGTAATGACTTTCATGCGGCTCAGATTAAAGGACTTCCATGCGGCTCGGTTGTAAGAACTTCCATGCGGCTCAGATTAAAGGACTTCTATGCGGCTCAGATTGAAGGACTTCCATGCGGTTCAAGGCCACACTCATGCGGCTCAACTATGACAGTCCTCCATGCGGCTCGTAGCAGTTGGGACACGTGGCAGGAGTTGATCAAATCCCAATAATTCATATTTATGGCAATCGACATAACAGTCATTTGGGACACGTGGCAGGAGATTGACCGAGACTTATCCCATCGGATTTGATGCTATCAACAAATTATCACAATACAGATTTGGTGCAATCAACATTAACTACCCAGATCGATTTCCAACAAACTATCCAGATTTGTTACAATCAACATTAACTGCCCAGATTTGTTGCAATCAACATTAATATTCCAGATTGATTTCCAACAAACAAGATCAAGGCTAATCTTAACCAAATCCCTAACTGCCCACTTTTTAAGGAGCAATTAATGCATACCCTACTTATCACAAAATCTTATAAATAGCAAGGTGTTATTCCCTTGCAAAGGAGTGGACAGAGAGAGCGGCGAAGACATAAAGAGAAGTATAGAGCAAAGAGCATCCAGCAAGAGCATTTCTTCATCAGAACAGAAGCGACGTCCGATCGTCCAAGGAGTAAGGCAGAGTTGATAGCACTCTCCCGAGCCTCTACCGTCACCTCCTAGAAAAACAAAACAATTGTACTTTAGTTTGCTTTTCCTAGGTTTTGTTCCTAGGCTCTCTTCTGTACAAGCGAGTTTGTATTGTGAAGTAAAAGTCCAGTCCTCCCATAAAATTGTTCTGTTCTTTTATAATCAATGGCAAACACGATGGCGACTCTGCTGGGGACTAACTTCTCCACGGCTGAGAAGTTGGTTACGCAATCGGACGCCGCCAAGCTCGGCTCCACGCAATAGATGTTGGTCGTCCGCTTCGACCAGCAGGCGTTTGAAGAAATGCCCTCCGACGGGAGCGCTGGCCCGGTCCAGAAGCGAATTCGCATAAAGAAGGCCCGCAGGGAGTGGAGGCCCAAATCATTTGCTCCTTTCCAAGGTCTAGACGAAGTGTTCTCTACTGCCCAGGACGGCGAAGATTCGCATGCGGCCCCACTTCAAGCCACAGAGAACCCTGTTGTTCCCAAGTCCGGCAGAGGAAAGCACTATACTGCTGGATTTGCGGGAACATGGGAGAATTATGTACAAAAGCCGCATAAAGGCGCCAACCGCATGAAGACTCATGCGGCCGCAAAGGCCAGCTGCATAGAGAAGACTCATACGGCTACAAAGGCCAGCCGCATGACGAAGACTCATGCGGCCGATACTTCCAGCCGCATGAAGAAGACTCATGCGGCCACAACTGACAGCCGCATGAAGGAGCCTTATGCGGCCACAACTTCCCGCCTCATGCAAACTGCTCAAGCGGCTACAAATGCCAGCCGCATGAAGACAGCCCATACGGCCACTAATCCCAGCCGCAGATCATCTGCTCCAGGCGGCTCGAGTTCAGTCTTTGACCGTCTCTCATGCGGTCCTGACTCCAGATGCTCCCAAGAAAATGTGCCAGACTCTGTGCGGCACCATTTGGACTCTTCCTATTATGCACCCTCGGGTGCTAGAACGAAGAAGTCTAGGACTGCGCGGGCTCGGCGAGCTCAGTCAGCTGTCCCAACCTTTGACCATCCGAGCGCTCCGCTTACCGTTATGCGGGCCTCCGTTGGAAAGTTGTACAGAACCACTCGAGTCCAGCCCCCGGCGGCAAACGGACAGAGTGGTTCCCAAGAGTCTTCCAACAATCAGGGAGCAAACATAGTACCGACACACTCGGATGCTCGGGATTCCCGGGCCCACAAATCAGGTGTAAATTTTGCTCGAGACGGACCTGACTTGCGTGACGTGATCCTTCACAAGCACAAGGAAAGAGAAGAAGCCTCGGTGTACAGAAAGTCCTTCCATGGACATCACTGCACCCAAGTCATTGCCAACTGCTGCTACAACAACTCGGCGGTACAAGAAGACCGACAATCCGTCTTCCAACGACTACAACAACCAAGCTCAGAGGACGAGGCGCTTCTTGTCGCCTCCTGTAATTCTGTTCAGAAAATCCCTGGCGGCGGGAGAGGGAAGAAAATATATGTCTCCAGCCCGAAAATCTTAACCAGCATGACCAAGAAACTCACGTCCAAGCGGTTGTCCACAACCACCACTGGAGGAGTTTTTTAAGGTACCCGCTCAAAAATGAAATCTGCCACACTTGGAAATTCGTCGTCCACATCTCTGGGAGGCGCTGGAGCCGGGAGTAGCACTCCTTCAAACATCCACGACAATTCGGTATTTCAAGAAGATAATCCAGGGAAAACAGTTCCCCCAACAGATGCAACAGGTTCCGACGTCCCCGAGGACGTCCATAACTCTCAAGACGAGGCAAGCTCTGAAGCTGGGGGTACCACTCCTTCTGAGTCCGAACCAGAGGAGAACATTCCCACATACCCTAACGATTTCTCAGTACAAGGGTATAATTCAGAGGGCGCGTCCTCCACCGTTCCTTCCATCTCTCCTCATGTGAGGACGGTGTTCATGACAAATAACGACCAAGACGGTCCCAGTGATCGCCAACGCATCGACACCCTGGAGGCCATACTCCATACCTTAGTCAAATCCATAGACGAGATCAAAGCGGCCCTACCAACTCTCCAAGGAAGGACGCCTGGCCAGACAAGCTTGGGCCCCGCGGCCAATGCGGACTCAAACTCAACTCCGGGTGACAACCCTCCTACAATATCGGCTCCTACCACTGCAGACGAAGCCAGGGAGGCAATACGAGAGGTCCAGGAGCTCCGGGCCATGTTCCACGCCCGAGAAACCTGCCAGGACCTCAGGATACGATAACCGTATCCTGCTGCATGGAGAGATGTTCCCTTCCTACCAAGATATATACCATTCAACATCAATCCGTATGATGGGAAGACATCTGTAAGCAGGTACATCACCTAATTCGAAGTCACAATCGACCATCTGCCTCATAACGACGCCATCCTTACGCAGTTGTTCATTGGAGCATTGGAAGGGGTCGCCTTCGACTGGTACCGCAACTTGCCAGACAACTGCATCCATTCCTTTGCCGGTTTCAAAAACATGTTCCTTGAAAGGTTCTACGAGGTAGGACAAGATGTGACAATGTCCACCCTCATGGACGTTGTTCAAGGTGAGAAGGAGCTAATAAGGAACTACATTGAGCGGTTTCGCCAAACCGCGATAAAATTGCCCTCTGGCAATCCAGATTCTTCCTTGATTGAAATATGTCAAAAGAGGCTGCTTCCTACAATCAGCCTCTGGATGGGTGAAAGTCAGTTTAAGGACTGGAAGACATTCATCATCAGTGCCACTGGCGCAGAAGACAAGTTGAAGAAAGCTCGCCAACTGGGACTGCACATCTCGGAGGGAGAGGACAAGGGTAAATACCCCAATGTCAACAACAACAACGGCAGTAATTCCTCCAACAACCGAGACAATAAGGGCAAGCAGGCTATGGTGGTCGACACAGCCCAGAAGCCTGAACCAAAGCCGACAGAAAAGCAGTGGTCTCAGATGACCTATTCTTTTGAGGACAGCCATGTCAAGCCCATCTTGGACATGCTCATACAAGGGGGTAGAATTCAGCTCCCCCACCAAGACAGGAACCTCGGCCGGCAGAAACGGAGAGCCCTAAGTACTGTCACTACCATCGCTACGTCCACCATGCTACACAAGATTGCTTCCAACTGAAGCGATACATCCAGCATCTCATCGATTCTAAGGCCCTCGCCATTGATTTTGAAGAGGTGACCGTGGCAGCCAACATGGTGTCAGTACAGTTCGGCAGCTTCCCTCCGACAAAGACTCAAGATGACGTAGTATCCATCCCTCGGGCAATAATAGAGGTTGCTAATCTTCCACCTCCACGAGACCAGACTGCTGGTCTAGTACCCCTTACCACATCATGAGGGGAGGTCATGTGGGTCCATCCGGACCTGGTACCTGAAGTGACTCAGTCCGTACCACCCTCCACCAACAAGAAGAAGAATGGGAAAGTCAAATCCTGCCGCACAATTTCGGTAGAGGTCGAAGAAGTTACAGCTGTCGTCACCCGGTCGGGTGCACAATCCCAACCTACACCGGGTAACCCGACTGAAGATTATCAGCCGGCTACTGCTGATGTTCCAGGACCTTCTCAGCCTCCAACGACCGACAAGCCTAGGCCGAAGGAGACTCGCTTTGACAAACCACTCCGAAAAGAGGCGCCTCATGGGCTGGAGAGGCCTTACAACTTTGACATCTTGGCACAATTGGCCAACACACCGGCCAAATTGTCGCTATACGAGCTCCTGAGACTCTCCAAAGATGTTCGCGTCGCACTGAACGAGGCACTCCAGAATACAGACACATATCTGGCTTAGTCCAATCTCACCGGGGAGAGCTCGCCTACAAATCTCCAAGACAGCTCTTGCACAGGCGTAATACCCAATATTGTCTTTACTCCACAGGATATGCTTATCAAGACCAACCTGCACGATCGCCCTTTGTATTATACTAGATATATTGGCAACATCAAGGTTGATCGGATGCATATTGATCCCGGTTCTTCCATAAGCATCATCCCGAAGAGCCTGCTGCACCATCTGCGTATCCCAATGCATCGCCTAACACCGACAAGCACTGTCATCAGTGGTTTCAATTCAGGCAGAAGCTATCCGATCGAAAAGATTTGTCTGAAGTGCCAAATCGGTAATCTTCAGTCAGAAGTGACCTGTTATGTCATAGATGCGGATACTTCCTACAATATTCTCCTGGGGCGTCCTTGGATACACGATTACATGATCGTGCCTTCCACACTGCACCAGTGCTTCAAGTACGTCGACAAGTACGGCTTTGTGAGGACAGAATTTGCCGACATCGATCCCTTTAAAGGGGTCGAATCCTACTACTCAGATTTATGCTTGTACGAGAAGTCGAAAAGGCACCTTGTCGAAGGAGATACTCAAGCTCAAACTGAGGCAGCAACTGGAGCGAAAGAACCTCTGACGATCCACCTCCAAGCCCGTAAGCCTGACAGAACTGCACCCCTTACAGCCACTCTGCGTAAGGATGCAATCAGCCTCTCCGCACAGGAAGGACAGACGATAATCCGACTGCCAAGGTCTGGCCAAGCTCTAAGACCCACGATAGAGCCACTAATAATTAGGCTGCCTAGAGATAGCCAGCAACAAACAGATGAGCTCAATCCCTCTGTCAAACCGATGACGATTCGTCTTCCCAGAATGAATCGGCAGCCGGACGCTAAGCCAGGGACTGCTAGCCAGCCAACCACTCCCCGCCCAGCACCGAGCACCAAACTGGGGGTCGCTTGTACGCCAACGACTCCACGTTCTACTCCATCAACGGAACCTTTGATGATCAGGCTGTCCAAATCCTCCTCCCAGTCTTCACTGATACAGAGGGTGGCTGAAGAAGAGTCAGAGCTGGCCAAGTATGTGGCTGCTCACACTGATATTCCATCCGCAGATGATGTAATTCCACTGGAAAAGATACCTTACTTCGTCAATTAAGAGCTATCTTTGAACTACCTCGAGCTTAATAAGCTTTGTACAATGTATGCCATGGAACACGGTATAGGTACCCACTTACACACACAGGTGATAAATGTTTACACCGCAAACCAAATTACTCCCGGGGAAGAAGCCTGCTTCATAGTCGAAAGAGAGGACCATCCAATCATCTTCGGCCGAAAGAATGATCCACAACCCTTCAGGATAGAAGAAGTCGATCTCGAACCCGACGCCGGGAGACTGCCCCTTTATCTATATAGCTCTCGATCCAAGTACCTCATGCAAAAACAGGGGTATGACCTGGAGACTACGCCAGGCTTAAATTACGGCACTGGTCGGCGAATACCCTTACAGTTACCAGTCCCGGCTGGGAAACCACAGGATTACTACAACAAGACCAGATGTGGGCTAGGTTATGTTACATCTGCAACGACCCCTGAAAGCTCAGATGAGGAATGCGACTGGCATTCTCATTCGTCCGGTTCATCCACTTCTGATTCAGATGTTAGTATTGGGGACATGCTCAGGCAGACTTGGACTGTCAATATGGCATTCGTCGACGCCTACGAAGAAGATAAAGATATTCCTGAACTTCTTGAGTTAGAGCCGTGGGCCTAATAGCTAGACGCGCAATAGGAGAAGCGGTTCGAACAAAGAGAGCCTCCTACCAAAGATGAGGTCATACAAGTTGACCTCGGTGATGAGTCCTCTCCAAAATAAATCTTCGTTAGCAAAAGTCTGACAGACGAAGAGCGAGAATCACTACTGCAACTCGTCAGAAAATATATCAACGTGTTCGCCTGGAGCTATGAAGACATGCCAGGGCTAAACCCCGAGGTTGCACTTCACAAACTCAACATTCGTCCGGACACAAAGCCGGTCAAGCAGCAGCAACGACGGTTTTGCCCAGACATCATGAACTCTATCGAGGCCGAGGTCAACAAACTGATAACCAGCGGCTTCATTCGCGAGGAACAACATCCAGACTGGGTAGCCAATATAGTACCAGTCCTCAAGAAGAATGAGAAGATTCGAATCTGCATTGACTTCCGGAATCTGAACGAGGCGTGTCCTAAGGATGAGTTTCCCCTCCCTATTACAGATATAATAATTGACAACACCTGCGGCTTCGAGCGCATGTCACTCATGGATGGCTTCTCAGGGTACAATCAAATCAAGATGTTCCCTGATGACGAAAAGCATACATCATTCCGAACACCGATTGGCATATACTGCTATACAGTCATGCCATTTGGTTTAAAGAATTCTGGCGCCACCTATCAACGAGCCATGAGCGTCATCTTCAAAGATCATTTACGCAAGACAGTGAAGTGTTATGTCGACGACATCGTCGTCAAGAGCCGCTCTAAAGAAGATCATCTGCATGATCTGAAGACAGTATTCGACCTGATGCGGGCGCATAATTTGAAGATGAATCCCACGAAGTCCTTCTTGGGCGTATCCAGCGGGAAGTTCTTGGATTTTATCATTACCTCCCAGGGTATCCATGTCAACCATGAGAAGACGAAGGCAATTATGGAGATGGGTCCTCCAAGAAATCTCCGTGAACTCAGAGGCCTTCAAGGAAGGCTAGTTTACATCAGAAGGTTTATCTCTAACCTCTCCAGACGATGTCAACCCTTCGCGCACCTCATGAAGAAAGGCGTCTCCTTTGTATGGGATGAAGAGTGCCAGCGCGCCTTCGATAACATCAAAGAATACCTGTCGAACCCGCCAGTCTTGGTGGCCCCAGTTGCTGGAAAGCCATTCTTACTCTATGTGCGAGCTACGGAGCATTCTTTCGGTGCTCTACTAGCACAAAATAATGATGCAGGCCATAAGCAAGCTATATATTACCTCAGCCGAATGATGATGGGGCCTGAGCATCGATACACTGCCGTGGAGAAGGAGTGCCTTGCTCTGGTGTTCGCCATTCAGAAGATGCGACATTACGTCACGGTACAAACCATCCATGTCGTATCAAGAGTTAACCCCCTCAGGGTCCTCATGACCAAACTAGGTGCACTTAGCTCTCGTCTCGCTACCTGGGCGATATTATTGTCTCCCTACCACATGATCTTTGTCCCGCAGAAGGCTGTTAAAGGTCGAGCTCTGGCAGACTTTTTAGCAGCTCATCCAGGTTCGGAGTCAACTAGAATAGATGAAGAGATTCCAGGTGAGGTCGCCAATTCAAATATGGCCTCTCATGATGCCGTATGGCGAATGTTCTTTGACAGCGCTTCCAGAACTGGGCCCAAGGATAACATCGTCGCTGGAGTCGGAGTTGTGCTGATTTTTTCCTCCGGACTGGTGATCAATCGGGCTTACTCCCTCATGGAGCCCTGTTCAAACAACGTGGCCGAGTACAATGCTTTGGTCATTGGCCTCCAACTTGCAAATGAGCTAGGGGTAGAGTATCTTGAAGCATACGACGATTCACAGTTAATCGTCAATCATATTCGGGGTTCATACGAAGTTCGTCATGAGGACATGATCCCCTATCACCAAATAGCTATTGACATCATCTTGTCCCTGGAAGGGTTCTTCATAGAACACGCTCCCAGGCTCCAGAACATTGAAGTCGATGCCCTAGCAGGCCTTGCCGCTTCCTTAGCGGTTCCGAACCATGCTCACCATTTGATTGATGTAATAGACCGTGAACTGGTCTGTCCCAAGAACAATGTTCAATGTATTGAGAGTTACTCTGCTCTGACAGTCGACGAAGCACCAGACTGGAGACATCCATTCATTGACTTCGTAGTCTACGGCATCTTGCCGGAGAATCCAAAAGAAGCCACTTCCATCAGAAGGCGTTCCCTCAGATTCTTCTATGATACAGAGACGAAAATGCTGTATCGACGATCATACGATGGATTACTTCTTCGGTGTCTGTCAAATACAGAAGCCAAAGAAGCTGTACGCGAAGCTCATGACGGCATCTGCGGGGCCCATCAGCTTGGCCCAAAATTGTAAGACCGCCTTCGCCAAATGGACTATTACTGGCCCACGATGGTTACAAATGCGATAGATTATGCAAGGAAGTGCAAAGACTGTCAAGTCCACGCAGATTTCATCCACCAACCATCCGAGTTCTTATATCCAACGGTGGCATCCTGGCCATTCAAAGTATGGGAAATGGACATCATCGGTCCGATCACTCCACCTTCGTCCAAAGGACACCACTTCATACTCGCAATCACAGATTACTTCTCCAAATGGGCAGAAGCTGTTCCGCTTGCAGAAGTGAAGACATCAAACGTGATCAGCTTCCTTAAACATCACGTCATCTATCGCTTCGAACTGTCCCGAAGGATCATCCACGATAATGGTCCGCAGTTCGCAAGCCACGCTTTTTATCGGTTCTGCGACAAACACCAAATCCAGAATATTGCTTCAATGCCGTACAATCCGACAGCGAATGGGTTGGCAGAAGCATTCAACAAAATCATAATCAAACTGCTCAAGAAATTCGTGTCTTCCAACAAACGCGACTGGAATGAGAAGCTTGGCGAATGCTTATGGGCGTACCGTACCACAGTTCGGACGCCACCGGGAATACACCATTCTCTCTGGTGTATGGGGGCGAGGCAGTTCTCCCTCTGGAAACCCAAATCCCTTCGCTCCGTATCACCCTCACCTATCGATTGACGACGGATGATAATTACCATCGCCGACTACAAGAGTTGGAAGCCGTAGATGAGAAGCGCCTGTTAGCTCAACAACGAATCGAGCTGTACCAAGCACGTATCTTGGGAGCTCTTAACAAGAAGGTTAAAATTAGAACATTCCAAGTGGGCGATCTCGTTCTGGCAGTTCGGAGGTCGATGGTTATGACTCACAAAACCGTCGGCAAATTCCAGCCAAAGTGGAAAGGCCTATTTGTCATCGAGGCTGTATTCTCCAATGGTGCTTACCGCCTCACAAAACAAAACGGAGACTTGCTCATGTTGTCCATCAACGGCAAGTTCCTGAAGAAGTATTATGTCTAAAATGACATCCTCCAAATCTTCCAGATTGTTGAGTTATGTATCCCCTGGTACCGCTGAACTTATACTCTGACTCCAAATCTCCCAGATTATTGAGTTATGTACCCACAGGTACTGCTGAACTTATACTCTGGTCACTCTAAATGAATCTATATCGCATCTTCTGGGTAGTAAGTCATGTATGATCATACCTTTGAACTTTCTTCCCAAAAGAGTATCTTTCTCATGATCTAATGCCCGCACCTTTAGTGCATAAACAGGGTAACAGATCCACAAATTTTCCCGAAACAACCACGTCGATGTCACCTCTGAGTTGTTTCGCTTTTGCCAAAAAAAAACAAATCACCCCCCTACACAGAACTTCCACGTCCTCATTACCTCTGAGTTGTTCTATGTATTCTCCGCTAAGTCCACTCCTGCCACGTCCTCATTAACTCTGAGCAGGAAAACTCTGCGGTAAAACCCCCATACTTGCCACGTCCTCATTACCTCTGAGTAAGTATGTTGATTTTCTCTTGACTTATTATCCGTACCCAAGACTGGAGTTCGCCAAGGATAATAGGCCCACAAATGTCCTCTGTTGACCACAAATGTCCTCTGCTGACCACAAATGCTGTACTAAGTTTTCTAGTACATGCGTCTCATTTCTTATCATGTCCCGGGAGCCCAGCTGCTCCATGACATTCCTTCTCCCGATACCAAAAACTTCCATGGCCACCTTACTGTGGAATTGTTCTAAGTATCCCTATCAAACTTGTTATCCGTACATAAAACCAAGGTATGCCAAGGGTAATAGGTCCACAAATAGTCCTCCAATGGGGCAAATACCATAACACCACAAACGCAACAAGCAATACAAATGAAGGGTAAAATAAAATATACTCTTTTATTTGAAAGTCAAAGATACTACATGTTCTGGGACTACGTCCCTCTCAAAAAGGAAAGAATATAAATAAGAAAAAGGCCGATTATGGTTTGGCGATACATAGTTCTCTGAGACCGTCCCTCAGTAAGGCAGTCGACTGCTCAAACCATTGCTTGGCCCGACGCTCGGCCTCTTGAGTCAGCCGCTCCGCGTCCTCCAGATGCGAATGAGCCCGCCAGCCCTCTTCAAGCTTCTCCAGAGCACGCTCCAAGCCAGCAGAAGCTCGAGTGACCTTGTCGGCCTCCTGAACAACCAGCTCCTTATCCGTGCGGGCGGCCTCGAGCTCAGATTCCAAGAAAGTCAGTTTTCGCTGAAGTTCGAGGATCTGCTCTCTCGTATCAATTACCCCACGGGAGGCGGCCGCTTTCCGAGCCATGCAATCCTCTCCCCTGCGGCTCAATTGATCATACTGCAGAGACAGGCGGTTGAGGTCCCTCATTATAATCGGCTTGGCCGTATCCCGAGCAACCCTCACCTTCTCCATGGCAGTTATAAGAAAAGCGCGCTCTTGATCTATTGCTGCAGACAGATCAACTTGCCGCAGTACTTGAAACTGGGCCACAAGCTGATCGGCCTCCAGCAATCTGGGCTCCAGGAGCTCAACTATCCCTGCCCCGCCTGGGAGGGTTTTAAGGATTTCGATTTGACCCCGGGCGCATTGACGGGCCAAGGCAAAAGAGGTCCCCCTCTCCACCGCGGCCTCGATTTCTCGTCTCAGATGGCGGTAAAAACTGTCAACCACATCCTTTGATGCTTCATCCAGAACTTCCGTAGAAGACGGCGTCAAAAGAAGGGTAGCTGGCAGGGACGAAGAAGATGTACCGGAACTTGCTGCCCCCGCCACAAGGGAAACAAGTTTCGAGCGAAAGGACGCTTGAATAGCGGCCAATTCCTCCTCCGCAGCCCGAAGGGTCTGGAGACTCGGCAGGACAGAAAGGTCGACCCCCGGAGCCACATAAACAGAGGAGAGGGCGGGGACCATTTCTCTCCGCCCCGGTCGTTCTGCCGTCTTCTCTTCCAAACTCGATTCAGCGGAAGGCCCCTCAATATAAGTTGGAGGAGGCACACTCTCTTCCGCTAAATTCTCTCTGGCCAGCTCTCCTCCGATAGTGTCCGTCGTTGGCATTAAAGGAGCAGGACCTGTATGTCCGAAGCAACTATCAATCAACTTAACCCGAAGGATGTGATGATAGAGCGAATGAATCTCCTCGCTGGTCAAGATTTGACTTAGCTTACCAGGGAAGAGTTGCTGGGACTGAGGTTCGCTCTCAGCCACCGTAGCCTCTTCACCAGCCACATCCGACCCGAAGGCAACTGGTTCATCTGCCCCAGCCGCCCCGGAAGGAGATACAACTGGATCAGCGTCACCCATCGGAAGTTCAGCAACCTCGTGGATGGGTTCAACAGATTCTACGTCACCCTGGGTTGAGACCTCAGCAATGGGTTGAGCCTCAGCCGTCACCGGAAGAACCCCGACAGAAATAATCTCGGCACACATATCACTAATCAAAGTGGTCAAGGCTAGATCGACTTCAGAGTCAGGGGCCGGTCCTCGAGGATCCGACTCTTCTGACGCCTGCAAAGAAAAGAAAATGATTAGGTCATAGTTCAAAAGAAGAGCTAAAAAAGAAGATGGGTGTAATTCAATTCACCTCTGAAACGGCGTCATCCTCGCCTCTCTCCTTGATGAGCAGCTTGCGAGGTTTAGACGCAGTCCGTTTCACGGAATAAGTCCTGCCACCAACGGCGGGCTCAGGCCTGCTTCGCTGGTGCGAAGGACCAGGAAAGACCGGCGGCTAGTCCGCCACCACCTCATCAGCAGGAAGAAGAGAGTTATCAGGGTCATGCCCGTCATCCTCTTCATCCGTGTCGACAGACTCTGAGTCCGACAAAGCAACTGTGTTCTCCCGCTTCTTCTTCGCCTTGGACCCCTGGGGCTTCTCCGCCAAGCTGTACCAACAATAAAGCTGGTACTCGGGTCAAAGCCAACAGGAGGCTTGCTCGTCGCAACATGGTATAGGGCCGCCAAATACAAAATCTCTCCTGGCGCCTCAGCATCAGGAACTGAGAAGCTCGTACGGGTGTGAACCGTGTCATAATAATGCCAGGCCCAGATGCCGTCAAGCACGCTACCTTCAAAACCCAGGCAAGCATTGGGGTTGTCCAAGAGTAACTGACTATACCTAAACTGTCGGAAGAACCTACTGGGCAAGTAGGGCTCCAAGTAGACAGTGTTGCGGTTGCTGTATACTAGGTGCGCAGGACGGATGTTACGCAACCAAAGGAGCATCTTCTCAGGCAAGAGGTGAGGAGGCCCGGTACCATCAATATGTACGCCCCTCACTTCTTCATCGCTAAAACGAGGAACAGACACAAAAAAGTTGTATCCGTCCACTCTCGCCAGAGCCCTCCGACAGGCTGGCATAGTGCTACACTTCCAGGACCGATGGTGATATTGGAAGATAAAGGCATCATCAGCCGTAACGCCGTCTTCTGCGCTAGGCCTCATCAAAGACCGGTAGTGCATCAACAACCACCCCATCAGATAGTGATAGAGTAGTTCAACGCGTTCAAAGTCCTTCGCCGTATCACGGGCGATGACTTTGGACGAGAAGGCGCGGAGGCCACGGTGTATGCTGCACACCATGGCCGGAAGAAGAGCTAGTCTGGCCCCGAAAACCAGCTTCACGGCAGGGAGAATAAAGTTATGGCTGATCGTCTCGATAGAACTGTCACGACCCGCTACCCAAATTGTTGGGCCGGGCCGAGTCATGTCCAGCCTACGCTTGAGATAAAACGTAGTAAGCTGTTCTAAAGACAACAAGATAAGACTAAATGTGCTAACAGTTCTATAAGTGAATAAAAGTCATAAATGCTCCAAACACAAAAGTCGTCTCATATATAGAAATAAGTCCAAAGTATAAGTGATCTGAAATGTAAAACTGGATACATGTCCAGTTACAAAATACGTACCCTAATACATGACTACACTAAATATCCCAAACAGCTATGCAAACTAGACGAGTCTCCCCACAGGAACATCCTCGTATGGCAAAGTCGGGTCCTCGGCAGTATCTCCATAATATGTGTCGCAGAGTAACTCCTCCTCAGTAAGGATACCTACAACGTTATCCTGTCAGGACGGGAGCAAGTACTGAATCTAACAAACTAGCATATGAAACATGAAAATGAACATAAGAGGAATAACTGGAAACATGGCATCACATAGTCTATCATGGCAAGGACACATATGTCATAGAGACAGATGTATATGTAATGTTTAAAACTGTAGCAGGTACGTGATCGGTCAATAGATGTACAATATGCTGGGGGCACATAATGAAATGTACTTCTGTACAAGTAAAACGGCGACAAATATACATACGCACAAATCTGCTTTGAGATAAAGCCTACGACAAGGTATACATATAAAATGTCAACCTTACTCGGTACATACGTACGGAGATAGGGGTATGATCACGTATGCTACTAACAGTTTCCCTATAACCCAGATTCTAATCATGTGAGAGATATATAAAGATTGTTCTAAGCATGGAAGTAACTGAAAGTACAGCATGTGAATATCTAACTTGCTACCCCAAGGATCAGCATTTAACATGGTTGGATTAGCAGTTCATTTATGTAATAGTATGTAAAGTTTGTAGAAAGTACTTGCCTCTAGCAAAGCAAAGCAAAGGAAGCTGCGATAAAAGTACTATAGATGTCTGGTAACTTGTCACTGTAGAAATAAATACATAAACTTAGTTTTTACACTAAGCTAAAATACTAGGACACTAATTGGTTTAACACGACTTGTGACTGGGCACCTAGACAAAATAATGACTTAGCATAGGAGACCAATGTAGGGTGACACACTACTTTAACTAACTTTCTAGGGTCTTTACACTAGTGAGGGGTGAGGTTCAATACGGCTAAAACTCAAAATAGCACAAAAAGTTGCAAGTCGTAATTAATTAATAAATAAATCAAATGATCATTATGTTTCAACAATTTTTGAGATAGTCAAAAAGCTTAATTTTACATAAAATAAAGTACTAAAATAATCCTTGTTAATTATAGAAATTTATTATAATTTTTCTGGAATTTATTAACCAGTACAAGTATTTTATAAAAAATCAGTTTTCCTAAGTATACAGAAAATGAGTTTTGGTTTCATATGCCAAACTAGTGGCAAAACTGTAAATTAAATACTATAAAAATTATACTAAATTAGCTAAATTAACATAGTATCTAAATACTATTTTTCCAGAATTTTAGCAATATTTAAGTATTTTTAGAAATTCAAAAACAGTATTGCACACAATTGAAATTAAATAATTAATTATCTGCGTATTTTGTCCATGTATATAATTTGAACCAAAGTTCAAATACAGGACCCAAGGCCATGAATCAAGTCCAATATGACTTGTACAGGTCTTGAATGTGTGAAAACACATTTGGGCCCAAAAACCCATGCTAGGCTTGGACACCAAATGGTTGCAGCAATTTAAATATACTAAAATACAAATTGGTAAAAGTGCAAAATAAATATTAATATTTTAATAAGGTAAAATTATACATAGTGGATATATACATACATATGCTAAAAATACATACATACATATATATTTATATATATATATATATATATATATATATATATATATATATATATATATATATATATATTGTATACATATATATAATAGTATATATATAATAATATATATATATATATATATATATATATATATATATATATATATATATATATATATATATATATATATATATATATATATATATATATATATATATATATATATATATATATATATATATATATATATATATATATATACACATGAAAATATATACATATATACATATATGTATATAAATACAAATATATATATATAAAAATTACTAACTATAAAAATATATATACATATATAAAAATACTGCCTGTATACAGTATATACATATATATATATATACAAATATATGTATATACATAAAATATATATATAAATAACAGAAAAAAAAAGAAAAAGGAAAAAGAAAAAGAAAAAGAAATAAACACAGCAGCACAGGGGCTCGAACTCGACCCATTGCGCGCGCGGGAGGGGGGGTGTTTGACTGGGTCGGGCAGGCCAGGGGGTCAGCCCGCTGGATGTGTTAGGATTTGGTTTAGGTTAGTTTTATTTAGGTTAGGTTAATTATTATATAAAAAATAATAAAATCAATCCTGTGTCCGGACAGTTAGGGACACAGGAATCTACGTGTCCGTGCTATGCACGACACGTACGAGCGTCTATTTACGTGTCCAAACACTGGACTAGTGTCCCCGTGTCCTGGCGAACCACGCACGTGGATTCGAGACACGGACGACACGAAATGAGTCCTGTTACTCACGTGTCCGGCGTCGAAGGGGGTTTTGTCGAGCGCTGGACGGCGGAGGAGCGGTCGGGGCGGTGGCGCTCCGGTGGCGATCGACTCGCCTTGCTGCGGCGAACACGTCGACGGTGGTGGATGGGGGTGGCGACCGTCGTTTAGGGCTGGACGGGGACTCGCCTGAGTTAGGGTTACGGCTAAGGGTTGGGGAAGAAATGGGGCTGTGGTCGGCGGTGATGGGTCAGGGAGAGTGGTGGTCGACTGAGGGGAGTGAGGGGGGTTTAAATAGGGGGTTGAGTCGGTCGGGGGGGACATGCGCTGGCCGAAAATGGCGGGGGCAGCCGGGTCGTCGGTCGTCGGTCGTCGGGCAGGGAGTGGGTGGGAGGGAAAATTAGCACTAGGGTCCCTAGGTTTTAGGAAATTACATAATGGTCCTAGGAGTAACCAAATGCAAATACAATTTGCATTTCATACTTAAAAACAATTAATTAATTACAAACTAATATTAAAACAATTCTAATTATTACAAAACTATATTAAAACAATTCTAATAATTACAAAATGATATTAAAACATTTTAGAAAAATTACAAATTGATATTTTAGTATTTAAAACTCATTTAAAATTCATTTAAAAATTCTAGAAAAATTCCTAAAAATCATAATAAATATTTTAAGGCTACAAATGACATTAATAATTAATTAACACTAATTAAATAATTTTTGAAAACAGGGGCTTATAAGTCTTCCCTCCTTGAAAAATTTCGTCCTCGAAATTCACAAGGATTGAAGACCCTACAATATTCTAACATAGCAAGCAATGCAGCAAATGACTAAGGCTATGATCGAAACTAACCTCTAAGGTATCAAGCGGGAACGGGTGGTTCCCTCGCAGCGGTTGGATCGAACAAGTAAGGGTATCTCTCCCTCATGTCAGACTCCCTCTCCCAAGTAGATTCACCTGTAGAGTGACGGCTCCAAGCTACTCGTACTAAGGGTATAACCTTGTTCCTCAGCCTCTTCTCTCTCCTGTCTAATATCTCCACTGGCTGCTCAGAAACTGTAAGGCTCGGTCCGACCTCCAACTCTGAATGATCTAACACATGACTGGGGTCTGGAACATATCTTCTCAGCTGAGATACGTGAAAGATATCGTGAACTCCTGCTAGGTTGGGTGGAAGTGCAACCTTGTAAGCTACCTCTCCAATCTTGCCAAGTACCTCGAACGGCCCGATGTATCTGGGGCTCAGCTTCCCTTCTCGTCCGAACCGGATCGTCCCTCTAGTAGGTGATATCTTCACTAGCACCATATCACCGTCTACGAACTCCATCGGTCTGCGACTAGCATCAGCCCAGTGTTTCTGCCTGTCCTGAGCTACTCTGAGCCTGTCTCTGATCATCCCGACTTTCTCTGCTGCATCTGTGATCATCTCTGGCCCAAGCATAACTCTGTCTCCAACATCATCCCAAAAGAGCGGTATGTGGCATCGTCGTCCATATAGCGCCTCGAAAGAAGACATACCGATACTGGCTTGGTAGCTGTTGTTGTATGAAAACTCTACCAAGTGCAGATGGCTCTCCCAAGATTCTTTGAAGTCCAGCACGCAGGTCTTCAGCATATCCTCCAGTGTCTGTATCGTCCTCTCGGACTGCCCATCTGTCTGTGGGTGGTACACCGTACTGAACTTGAGCCTACTGTCCAACTCTTCCTGCAAGCTCCTCCAGTAGTGGGATGTGAATCTGCTGTCTCTGTCCGACACGATGCTCACTGGCACTCCGTGTAGGCAAACTATCTGCTGCATGTATAGCTCTGCCAACTTTTCGGTGGAAAGCCCTACCTTGAAGGGTATGAAGTGTGCATACTTCGTCAGCCTGTCCACGATGACCCAAATGGCATCCTTCCCTCCTTGGGAACGAGGAAGCCCTGAGACGAAGTCCATCGTAATATGTTCCTACTTCCACTCGGGAATGGGTAATGGCTGCAACAAACCAGCTGGCCTCTGGCGCTCCGCCTTGACATGCTGGCAAACTAGGCATCTCGAGATGAAATGTGATACATCCCTCTTCATCCCGTGCCACCAAAGATGCTCCCGTAAGTCACGGTACATCTTGTTAACACCATGGTGAGTAGAATATCTCGATCGGTGCACCTCCTGTAAGACTGTCTCTACCAGCTCTCCCTTCGGCACGCACAATCGGCTGCCATGCCTCAAGGATCCATCCTCTGCTATAGTGAAGTCGTCTAGCAATCCAGCTAAAGCCTGGACTCGAAGTCTGCGAAGGCTCTCATCTGTAGACTGTGCCTCCCGGATCTGCTCTATCAAACCTGACTGAATGTCAAGCGCCATTATCTGTATCACTGATCCTGGCCGAACTAGCTCGATACCGAGCTTCTCCAGATCCTCCCGCAAATGCCGATCAATCATCAGGTACCATGCCATCGGATGCCTGCTCAGCGCATCCGCCACCACATTTGCCTTCCCGGGGTGATACTATAAATCGATGTCGAAGTCTTTCATCAACTCCAACCATCGTCTTTGTCTCATGTTCAGCTCTTTCTGCGTGAACACATACTTTAAGCTTTTATGGTCAGTAAAGATTTTCACACGCTCTCCGTATAAGTAATGTTTCCATAACTTGAGTGCAAAGATCACCGCAGCTAACTCTAGTTCATGGGTAGGATAATTCCGCTCATGAGTCCGCAATTGCCTAGATGCATAAGCAATCACTTTTCTATGCTGCTGTAGGACACATCCTAGCCCCTTTCCAGAAGCATCGCTGTATATGGTAAAACCTCTAGAACCTGAAGGTAATGTCAGAACTGGAGCGGTCGTCAGCCTCCTCTTCAGCTCCTCAAATGCTGCCTGGCAGTCCTCTGACCAGATGTACTCTACGTCCTTCCGTATCAGCTTCGTTATGGGTTCAGCTATCCTAGCAAAGTCCTGGACGAACTTTCTATAATAGCCTGCTAAACCCAGAAAGCTCCTGATCTCTGAAACTGACGTCGGAGCCTTCCATGTCTCAACTGCAGCAATCTTCCTGGGATCCACCGAGATTCCATCTCCAGTAACTATATGGCCGAGAAACTCCACTCGGTCTAAAAAGAACTCGTACTTCGGTAATTTGGCAAACAATCTCTCCTGCCTTAGAATCCCCAAAACTATCCGCAAGTGCTCTGCATGCTCCTCTGGCGTCTTCGAGTATATCAGGATGTCGTCGATAAACACTACGACGAACTTATCCAGATACTGGTGAAATACCTTATTCATCAAATTCATAAAGACAGCTGGCGCATTTGTGAGACCAAATGGCATCACCAGAAACTCGTACTGCCCGTACTTCGTGTTGAACACCGTCTTCTGGATGTCTGCTGTCCTAACCTTCATCTGGTGGTACCCGGATCCCAAGTCTATCCTGGAAAACACCTTCGCCCCGCTCAACTGGTCGAACAAATCATCTATCCTGGGCAGAGGATATTTGTTCTTGATGGTGATGGCATTCAAGGCCCGGTAGTCAATACACAACCGGACTGTACCATCCTTCTTAGGCACAAAGAGCACTGGCGCTCCCCATGGAGAAGCACTGGATCGAATGAAACCCTTTTTCAATAGGTCATCAATCTGCTCTTTCATCTCTACGGCCTCTTTGGAATTCACTCTATAGCAAGCCCGGGATACTGGTGATGAACCCGACACTAAATCTATAGTGAACTCCACATCTCTGTCAGGCGAAAGTCCTGGAAGATCCTCTGGGAATACATCCATAAACTCCCTAATGATAGGGTATGGCGGTGCTACGTCCCCAACTGTCGCACAACAGTTCGGCTCTAGGCTGATCTCCGGCCCTGTCCTCCTGACACTGAATGGTGTTGTGCCTGGGGGACTGAACAAAATACTACCCTCATGACAATCTATAGATGCATGGGCATAGCTAAGCCAGTCCATCCCCAATATGATATCATAACCGGGGAGTGGCATCACAAAGAATCGTCACCTGAACTCTCTCCCGGCTATAAAAATAAAACATCTATAGATAGCTTTAATAGGCACTGGTCCTCCTCCCGTCATCACTCTACTAATCTCTGCAGTAGGTGTAACTACTAGATGGTGTTTATGCATAAACTCTAATGATAGGAAGCTATGAGATGCACCAGAATCAAACAAGCATAGAGCAAGAAATGTATGCAAATAAACATGACCTGTGATGACGTCAGCTACGTAATCTGGCTCTGAAACCTGCTCCGGCTCCGGCTCAAGGGCTAAACTATAAACCTTCCCCTGAGGTCCCTTCTGCTGCTGCAGATGCTGCCCAAACCTCTGCTGCTGAGTCGGAAGCGGTCCTCTAGTCTTCGCTACTGGGCACTCTCGCAGCTGATGGGTGGGAGACCCACAAGCTAGACACTGCTTCAACCTCTTCCTACAGATGGAGTAGTCGTGCCCGGGTCTTTCGCAGAAAGAACATATAGCTCCCCTCTGCTGCTGCTGCTGATGCCGGGGTCCCGGGGCTCTAACTGGCGGGGTCTGATGATGTGGTGTAGGGGAACGGTATGTCTGCTGGTGCGGCGTCGGTGCTCTCTGCTGGAAAGCCTGACGCTTGGACGGTCCCTCATGATGTACAGAAGCCGGCCTCTTGCTAGACAGAAGACGCTCCTCAATGCTCCGGGCCAACTCTAGGCTCTGGTAGTAGTCAGTCGTACCATTCGCCACTATAAGAATACCGATGTCTGGAACTAGACTATGGCAAAACCTACGGGTCATCTCCTCTGGATCTGCAACCAGACTAGGAGCGAAACGGCTCAGGCGACTAAACTCTGCCGCATACTCATCAACAGAACGGTTCCCCTGCTGGATGTTCTGGAATCGTAGCCCCATGGCTACTCTAGCAGTGGTCGAGAAGAATTTCTTCTTGAACTGGGTCTTGAACTGATCCCAAGTGGCTCTCCCTCTCGCAAACAACGGCTTATTCCGGAACCAGACTCCTGCCAAGTCTATCAGCAGAAATCCCGCTGCCTCGACCTAGAGGTCACCCGGCATCCTAACTCCAAGGAGCTTCCTCTCTACCGAGTCTAGCCAGTCATCTGCTACTACTATACCCTCAGTCCCTGAGAACTCCTTGGGATTCAGACCCATGAAGTCCTTGATCGTCCCCGCTCTCTGCCGTGGCTCTACAGGTGGTGGGACCACGGTACGTTCCTAAGAACACTCCATGCTCTGGCGGAGTAGGGTAGTCTGCTCCTGATGGGTTGTTAGGAACCCATGGATCATAGTGAGCAGTTGGTTCCCGTCGAGTGTGACGGAAGCCTGGGTAGGTATAGTGATAGGGGGTGTATCAGTCAACTGGTCAGCTGACTGGATATGGAGTGCGCCATTCTCAGGTGTAACAGACTGGGATGAACGAGTAAGCACCATCTAATTACAATAAAAAGGACTTATAAGGACTTGTTTAAAGTAAGCAATCATAGATAAGAAAATCTAATTATAATAGCAAACACGTGATGCATTTTCTATGTTGCAATCCTAGCATTCCTTTAGATGTTCTAAGCGTCATTCCTAATATTGTCTAATTACCTTAAGTTCCTAATTGCAGGTATGCTTGGTACAATAACGTAACCAAACAGTTTAGTCTCGACCTGCATAGGCTACCACTAAAAACATGTCACGACCCGCTACCCAAATTGTTGGACCGGGCCGAGTCATGTCCAGCCTACGCTTGAGATAAAACGTAGTAAGCTGTTCTAAAGACAACAGGATAAGACTAAATGTGCTAACAGTTCTATAAGTGAATAAAAGTCATAAATGCTCCAAACACAAAAGTCGTCTCATATATAGAAATAAGTCCAAAGTATAAGTGATCTGAAATGTAAAACTGGATACATGTCCAGTTATAAAATACATAGCCTAATACATGACTACACTAAATATCCCAAACAGCTATGCAAACTAGAAGAGTCTCCCCGCAGGAACATCCTCGTATGGCAAAGCCGGGTCCTCGGCAGTATCTCCATAATATGTGTCGCAGAGTAACTCCTCCTCAGTAAGGATACCTACAACGTTATCCTGTCAGGACGGGAGCAAGTACTGAATCTAACAAACTAGCATATGAAACATGAAAATGAACATAAGAGGAATAACTGGAAACATGGCATCACATAGTCTATCATGGCAAGGACACATATGTCATAGAGACAGATGTATATGTAATGTTTAAAATTATAGCAGGTGCGTGATCGGTCAATAGATGTACAATGTGCTGGGGACACATAATAAAATATACTTCTGTACAAGTAAAACGACGACAGATGTACATACGCACAAATCCGCTTTGAGATAAAGCCTACGACAAGGTATACATATAAAATGTCAACCTTGCTCGGTACATACGTACGGAGATGGGGGTATGATCACGTATGCTACTAACAGTTTCCCCATAACCCAGATTCTAATCATGTGAGAGATATATAAAGATTGTTCTAAGCATGGAAGTAACTGAAAGTACAACATGTGAATATCTAACTTGCTATCCCAAGGATCAGCATTTAACATGGTTGGATTAGCAGTTCATTTATGTAACAGTATGTAAAGTTTGTAGAAAGTACTTGCCTCTAGCAAAGCAAAGCAAAGGAAGCTGCGATAAAAGTGCTATAGATGTCTGGTAACTCGTCACTGTAGAAATAAATACATAAACTTAGTTTTTACACTAAGCTAAAATACTAGGACACTAATTGGTGCAACACGACTTGTGACTGGGCACCTAGCCAAAATGATGACTTAGCATAGGAGACCAATGTGGGGTGACACACTACTTTAACTAACTTTCTAGGGTCTTTACACTAGTGAGGGGTGAGGTTCAATACGGCTAAAACTCAAAATAGCACAAAAAGTTGCAAGTCGTAATTAATCAATAAATAAATCAAATGATCATTGTGTTTCAACAGTTTTTGAGATAGTCAAAAAGCTTAATTTTACATAAAATAAAGTACTAAAATGATCCTTGTTAATTATAGAAATTTATTATAATTTTTCTGGAATTTATTAACCAGTACAAGTATTTTATAAAAAATCAGTTTTCCTAAGTATACAGAAAATGAGTTTTGGTTTCATATGCCAAACTAGTGGCAAAACTGTAAATTAAATACTATAAAAATTATACTAAATTAGCTAAATTAACATAGTATCTAAATACTATTTTTCCAGAATTTTAGCAATACTTTAAGTATTTTTAGAAATTCAAAAACAGTATTGCACACAATTGAAATTAAATAATTAATTATCTGCGTATTTTGTCCATGTATATAATTTGAACCAAAGTTCAAATACAGGACCCAAGGCCATGAATCAAGTCCAATATGACTTGTACAGGTCTTGAATGTGTGAAAATACATTTGGGCCCAATAACCCATGCTAGGCTTGGACACCAAATGGTTGCAGTAATTTAAATATACTAAAATACAAATTGGTAAAAGTGCAAAATAAATATTAATATTTTAATAAGGTAAAATTATACATAGTGGATATATACATACATATGCTAAAAATACATATATATATATAAGAAAATACTTAATTATAGAGTATATATATATATACAAATATTGTATACATATATATAATAGTATATATATAATAATATATATATACACATGAAAATATATACATATATACATATATGTATATAAATACAAATATATATATATATATAAATTACTAACTATAAAAATATATATACATATATAAAAATACTGCCTATATACAGTATATACATATATATATACAAATATATGTATATACATAAAATATATATATAAATAACAGAAAAAAAGAAAAAGGAAAAAGAAAAAGAAAAAGAAATAAACACAGCAGCACAGGGGCTCGAACTCGGCCCACTGCGCGCGGGGGGGGGGGGGGGGGGGGGGGGTTTGACTGGGTCGGGCTGGCCAGTGGGTCAGCCCGCTGGATGTGTTAGGATTAGGTTTAGGTTAGTTTTATTTAGGTTAGGTTAATTAATATATAAAAAAAATAATAAAATCAATCCTGTGTCCGGACAGTTAGGGACACAGGAATCTACGTG
This sequence comes from Iris pallida, assembly GCA_029216955.1. NCBI lineage: Eukaryota > Viridiplantae > Streptophyta > Magnoliopsida > Asparagales > Iridaceae > Iris > Iris pallida. The sequence goes on from JANAVB010033217.1 coordinate 1,762,576, forward strand.
TCCGTGCTATGCACGACACGTACGAGCATCTATTTACGTGTCCAAACACTGGACTAGTGTCCCCGTGTCCTGGCGAACCACGCACGTGGATTCGAGACACGGACGACACGAAATGAGTCCTGTTACTCACGTGTCCGGCGTCGAAGGGGGGTTTTGTCGAGCGATGGACGGCGGAGGAGCGGTCGGGGCGGTGGCGCTCCGGTAGCGATCGACTCGCCTTGCTGCGGCGAACACGTCGACGGTGGTGGATGGGGGTGGCGATCGTCGTTTAGGGCTGGACGGGGACTCGCCTGAGTTAGGGTTACGGCTAGGGGTTTGGAGAAGAAATGGGACTGTGGTCGGCGGTGATGGGTCGGGGAGAGTGGTGGTCGACTGAGGGGAGTGAGGGGGTTTAAATAGGGGGGTTGAGTCGGTCGGGGGGGGCGGGGCGTGCGCTGGCCGAAAATGGCGGGGCAGCCGGGTCGTCGGTCGTCGGGCAGGGAGTGGATGAGAGAGAAAATTAGCACTAGGGTCCCTAGGTTTTAGGAAATTACATAATGGTCCTAGCAGTAACCAAATGCAAATACAATTTGCATTTCACACTTAAAAACAATTAATTAATTACAAACTAATATTAAAACAATTCTAATTATTACAAAACTATATTAAAAAAATTCTAATAATTACAAAATGATATTAAAACATTTTAGAAAAATTGCAAATTGATATTTTAGTATTTAAAACTCATTTAAAATTCATTTAAAAATTCTAGAAAAATTCCTAAAAATCATAATAAATATTTTAAGGCTACAAATGACATTAATAATTAATTAACACTAATTAAATAATTTTTGAAAAACAAGGGCTTACAAGAACCAACCCCTCCCGAGACCATGCAATTCCGCAGCCACACCATCAGGAACCCTGCCAGGAGTGCCTTCTCTTATAGCTGCTGAGTACCCTGATAAAAATAACTGAAGGAGTCAGTGCGACTTCCAAACCTGTCGCCTGTGGCCCGTGACCTCTTGGCAGTTAACACCAGGTCCTAAACTTCCTCCTGGGTTTGAGGATTTCGAAGAAAAACCCGACCGGAGGCACCTAGTGTAAAAAGGTGTATGAGCCATGTCCGGGTGTGAGGAAGATTCGCTTCCGAGCTACCGTCCTTCTTGATAGACGTCTGGTGGCAGGTACTATGATGACATAGTAGTTCCCGGTATACGGCGACAAAGCCCGAGATCCGCCGATCCAAATCCTCGAACTCTTCGTTCGTCGGGGTATACACTTCAAAAACTTCTTACCCCCCAGGGCAGCTTGGAAACTGTATGCATCTCATGGAGAGCGAGTCCCATCTCCCCTCCAGGCGTGAAGAAGGTTCCCGTCCGCCGGTTATACATCTCCAAGAGAGCCATGAACAGTGTCTTATTCATGGGCAGACCGTGACAGGTGCCCCGAATGGCGTGATAGAGACCGATCTCACGAAGGAGAGTCTCATACTTCCGCAGAATCCACGTGGTCAAATTGGCCCAAGAAGGGATAGGGTTTATCCAGTTCAACAACGCCAACCGGCCAACGGGATAGGACCCCTTCCTAGCAAGCTGGTTCAGAAAAGTGTCAGCTTGAGAAAACTTGAAATTGGGACCATGTACATTCGAGAAGGTCCCCGGGGCCAACCCCATCACGAAGCAACTGACCGATACCCTGTCCGCATATACTGACCCCAAGTTTCTGTTATAATGGATGTTACCCACAAACATCCCCGAATGGCTCGGAGTTAAGGAGTCCACCATCTTTCTGTCCATCGGCAGCATGTTAAACCACGACAGCGGAAAATGACGCTCCATCTGAGGAATATGGATCGCCATTCCATCAGAAGTGAAGCTCCAGCTCTCGAATATATCCAGAACTTGGGGGTTCTTCACAATTAAGGCATCCCCGAAGAGGAACTCAGGCTTCAGAAATTCTCCCTCCAATCGCCCCAAGTTCATCATGGCACATAGAAAGTAGAAGGACTGGTTCTTGATAGCATTCATCCTCTCCAAAGGCTCGTCTTTGGAAAGCTGGTTCACCACATACTGGACTATGTGGTCGAATCGCACACCCACCGCAGATTGGGCTGAACCCACCAAGGGCTCTCCCACAGGATTGACTGGCAGATTCACTGAAAAAAAAGACAAAGGAAACAAGTTAGAAGATGGCTAGGTAAAACCACTTAGTGTTTCTGGGCTTATCCGGCTCTATTTTTGGCGAGGCTTCATGCGGCACGGTTTAGAAGCGCTTATGCGGCTCGGTTTAGCGGGTGTTCATGCGGCACGGTTTAGCAGGGCTTATGCGGCTCTGATTCAGCGGGTGCTTATGGGCCAAGTTCAAGTGAGCTCATGCGGCTCTGTCTAGCGGGTGCTTATGCGGTCCAGTTCAACAGGGCTTATGCAGTTCTGGTTTGGTGGGGTCTTGTGCGGCTCTGATTCAGCGGGTGCTTATGTGGCCCAGTTCAAGTGAGCTCATGCGGCTTTGTTTAGCGAGTGCTTATGCGATCCAGTTTAACAGAGCTTATACGGCTCTGATTTTGTGGGGTCTTATGCGGCTCTGATTCAGCGGGTACTTATGCGGCCCAGTTCAAGTGAGCTCATGCGGCTCTGACTAGCGGGTGCTTATGCGGCCCAGTTCAAGTGAGCTCATGCGGCTCTGTTTAGCGAGTGCTTATGCGGTCCAGTTTAGCAGAGCTTATGCGGCTCTGATTCGGTAGGGTCTCATGCGGCACAGTTCAAGAGAAAGCTTATACGGCACTGTTTGATGGGTCTTCATGCGGCCCAATTTGTAAAGTGCTGATACGGCCACAAGATGACTCTCATGCGGCACCTACAACACAGTATCATCACAATGAACTTGAACAGTTCCATGAAGATGAAGAAGGGCTCGCGCATAAACATGCGACGTAGCCGTTATGGTTAGGGTTTGAATCCATGTAGTTTTCTCCCAACAATCTTACCAGCAATGGCAGGGTAAATATCAGGGTGAACTAGGGGCACCGCAGTCGATGAAGAAGACGCTCCATTACCCTTCGCCGCAGTGCTAGAGGAGGCCTTAGAAGTCTTGAGAGCCATTGAAGGATAAGAAAATGACAGCTAGGGCAAGAAAAGCTTGAACAAAGAGGAGAGAGTAAAGAGTCTCTCTCTAAAACTTTCTCATATTTATAGGTGAACAGCGGACACGTAGACCGATAGGCGCTTCGGGTTATGGGCCGCCTAGGAGACAGAACCGACTCTTGGGTCATCGAGGCAAATCTAAAGTATATTTAAAGCCGACTCTTGGGATCTTGCCCAAAAGACGGCTTCAAATCAAAATAAATCAAGAGCAATAATGAGACGCCCACGTGGCACAAGACCATTATGCGGCTAGGAAGTCTATGCGGCCAAGAGCGGTCCATGCGGCCAGAGTAGTCCATGCGGCCAGAGCGGTCCATGCGGCCAGAGCAGTCCATGCGGCCAGAACAGTCCATGCGGCCAGAGCGATCCATGCGGCCAGAGCAGTCCATGCGGCCAGAGTGATCCATACGATTAGAATATCCCATACGGCCAAAAAAGTCTATACGGCAGGAAGAGCTTATGCAGACATGTCCATGCTTTTTATTCAAAGTATTTCAATTTTTCAAATTGAAAACTTTGAAGGGGGTCTTGTAGAAGCATGGAAAAATATAAATAAACTCTTATGCGGCCCGAAAATCAACCCCAAGCGGCTGATAGCTGAATGAGCCTTCATGTGGCTCAAAAGACCCGAGAGCTTCATACGGCTCAGAAAGATAAAAGGGAGCCATGTGGCCTCATACGGCTCAAAACAGGCCTTTACAGCTGACCATAAATGCTCTGAGCAGCTGGCTCATTAATTACCCTGATATAGCAGCAGCTCTGACAACGATGGATTGACAGCTCTGACATAAAGGTAAAATGATGGCCCTGTCATAATGGCGTGCACTTAGAGAGACGAGATAAAATCCTTATAGCTGGCACGATCCACCCATTTCCAAAGCTCTTTATGCGACCCAGTTGTAAGGACATATATACGGCTCAGTTGTAAGGACCTCCATGCGGCTCGGTTGTAATGACTTCCATGCGGCTCAGTTGTAAGGACTTTCATACGGTTCGGTTGTAATGACTTCCATGCGGCTTGGTTGTAATGACTTCCATACGGCTCAGATTAAAGAACTTCCATGCGGCTCGGTTGTAAGGACTTCCATGCGGCTCAGATTAAAGGACTTCCATGCGGCTCAAATTGAAGTACTTCCATGCGGTTCATGGCCACACTCATGCAGCTCAACTATGACAGTCCTCCATGCGGCTCGTAGCAGTTGGGACACGTAGCAGGAGTTGATCAAATCCCAATAATTCAGATTTATGGCAATCGACATGACATGCATTTGGGACACGTGGTAGGAGATTGACCGAGACTTATCCTATCGGATTTGATGCTATCAACAAATCATCACAATACAGATTTGGTGCAATCAACATTAACTACCCAGATCGATTTCCAACAAACTATCCAGATTTGTTACAATCAACATTAACTGCCCAGATTTGTTACAAACAACATTAACATCCCAGATTAATTTTTAACAAACAAGATCAAGGCTAATCTTAACCAAATCTCTAACCATCCACTTTTCAAGGAGCAATTAATGCACAACCTACTTATCACAAAACCCTATAAATAGCAAGGTGTTATTCTCTTGCAAAGGAGTGGACAGAGAGAGCGACGAAGACATAAAGAGAAGTATAGAGCAAAGAGCATCCAGCAAGAGCATTTCTTCATCAGAGCAGAAGCGACGTCCGATCGTCCAAGGAGTAAGACAGAGTTGATAGCACTCTTCCGAGCCTCTACTGTCACCCTCCAGAAAAATAGAACAATTGTACTTTAGATTGCTTTTCCTAGGTTTTGTTCCTAGGCACTTTTCTATACAAGCGAGTTTGTATTGTGAAGTAAAAGTCCAGTCCTCCCATAAAACTGTTCTGTTCTTTTATAATCAATGGCAAACATCGAGATCTTGTAATCTGTTCAAATAAAATCAATAAAAAGAATTATTTCTTGTTACCATTGTGTTCAATGCATGTATTCTGAAATATGTTCGCTGCTACTCCAATTATCTGCAATATGTTCCGCTGCTTATTGTCAATCTTGTCTATCTCGTCTTGTTACAGGTCTTGGTCTTGTGAAAGTACAACTTAGGCTTGTACGGTATCATGCCTTAGCGAGGACGAACGGTCTCACAGAGTTCGAAGCGAGGACGAAAAGGATTCTGCGGGATCGGAGCGTGACATGAGGTGCATGATTGGTAGGTTTTGGTTTTCTAGTATAGAAAAATGCATGCCTATTAGTCTTCTTGGGCAGTAGTTTGGTATGGTTTGGTCTGACAGTGTTTGGTTTGGGTGTGTTCCGATGATTCGGTAATTGACACGTGTTAGAATAGGAAGCAGCAACTTTAGGCCATTTTTCTAAACTAATTTTCAACTTTTTGGAGGTGTCATATAATCTAGTATAGTCAGATGTAAGTGTTTCCATTCTGACTTGTGCACACTGGAGACTCTTTCTCTCCTTAGATAGGTCTTCCTTTAGCTGGATGATAGTTTGGTCTTTTTCGGATAACTTGGTAGTCTCGTATAACAACAGCTTAATAGAAGAAAGCTCACCAGACAAAATAGAAGAAACATTATTTCTAACATCAGCTAGTTGGTCGGTAAGTCTTTCTGTCTCACCTTTGTACTCTTTAAGTATCTTCTTAGAGGTTTTATATTTACTATGCAGTTTCTTGTAGTTATTTAACAGGTCACGAAAAGCTTTTCCTAGTTGCTCAAAGGTGAAATCATCATAAGGATCAAACAGAAGATTAGTGGTTACCTGATCGCAAGCCATCAAACATACATTTGCAGTATCATCCGATTGTTCGTCTTTTGAGTCGCTGGCTTCGCTCTTATGCCATATGCTTGTATTGGCGTACTTCTTTGATGTAGATCTTTTTAGGTAGCCTTTGTCATATTTGCTACTTTTTCTTGTTGATGATGATGCTGTTGGACAATCTTTCTTCATATGTCCTTTCTTCTTACATCCGTAGCAAATAGGATCTTCCTCGTTGTTGTTGCTGTTGCTGTCTTTTGTTCTTTTGTTGAATCTCATGAACTTCTTAAATTTTCTTACCAGAAGAGCTTGATCTTCAGAGTCAGAGTCGCTGTCGTCAGAATCATCTTCGACAGTTCTTCTTTGTTGAGCCTTGAAAGCGATCGACTTCTCTGACTTCTCCTTTGGTGTAGCATCTTCAAAGTCTTGAAGTTTCAACTCGTGAGTGAGTAGCTTACCCATAAGTGTTTCCAGAGACATTATTGAGAGGTCGTTTCCTTCAATGATTGCTGTAGCCTTTGAAATCCAGTTCTTCGTGAGAGCTCGTAGAAGTTTGCGAATCTTTTCATGGTTACTGTATTCCTTGCCTAATGAAGACAAGGGATTTACAATATCCAGGAATCTCGTAAACATCTGAATGACAGATTCATTTGACTTCATCTTGAATGCCTCGTACTCTTGAGTAAGTCTGCTGATCTTTGTCTCTTTGACTTGCGTTGTTCCTTCGTGGGTTACTTCGAGAAGTTTCTACACTTCATTCGATGTTGTGCAAGTTGACACCCTGTTAAACTCAGTTATATCTAAAACACAAAATAAAGCATTAATAACACGTGCGTCAAGACTAGTCTTTTTTTTGTCATCCTCAGTATATTTATCATGGGGTTATCAACTAAAACTCCCTCAATAGTAATACGAGGAGGCTTTTTGTAGCCATCAATAACTATAGACCATAAGTCAAAATCAAGAAATTTTAAGAAGAAACTCATCCGTGTTTTCCAATAAGTGTAGTTTGTGCCGTCAAACAGTGGAGGTCTGTTTGTGGCTTGGCCTTCACTTATAAATTTCACAGTTGCCATGTGTTATACTGTGATTTATATAGCAATTAAGAATAATTGAATATAACTGCAATTTTACCTTGCTTTACCTGTATAACTTGTTCTGATACCAATTGTAGGAACGAAGTCGTAAAGCAGAATACTCTAGAGGGGGAGGGGGTGAATAGAGTAGACATCGGAATATTGCTAATTAAAAAAAACTTGTTAGCAGTAAGGTCATAAAATTAAATCAATAATCACAAAACAATAACTGTAAAAGAATGAGATCAGAAGGCAAACGCAAACACAGTGATGTATACTGGTTTCCCTCTTGTGAGGACTAGTCCAGTCGGAATAACTCTAGCTTCCAGTTGAATCCACTATTGGAAAATCTTGCAAGTTTTCATACGAAGTCCTTGTAACTTCTACAAACGTGAGTTTTGATACGAAGAACTCGACCAACTTCAATTTTGAAGAGTCTTTCTTCAATCAAGCCTCTGATTACAATTTCTTTGAAATATTCTAGACCGCATCGTACCGGCAAATTAACTAGAGAATTGTAACTGACTTGGGATTTGAAAATGAAAGCTTTTTAGAACTCTTTGGAAAGAAACGTAAGCTTAGAAGAGAAGAGATAAAAGTGAATGAGTGATTTGAAATGATCAGAATTTTTCTCTATTTATAGTTTTTCCAAAGGTAGAACTCTGGCAGAATTCGGACAGAATTCGGACAGAACTCTATGTAAAAATTCGCAACTAAAGGGAGACCAAGTTTTTCAAATGTTCGAAAATCAAACGGTCACTAACCGAACTTTGGCCGAACTCGGGTCGAGTTCTGTCAGGGTTGGTCAGGGTTTTTCAAAAGTGATTTTTGGACTTTTTAAAATCCTTCAGAAGCTTTTATAAATAAGGAATATTTTTCAAAAATATAGGTCATTTTTAAAAATAATTTTGGATAACCTATTTACCAGTACGTCTCCGTGTACAATGTATTCCTAGACTCAATAAAAGTAAAAATTGCATTGTATAAAAAAATACAGACTCGAGTGGCAAATATAGCTTCGGTCTTGAACTGAGTAGATATCCGATCTTGATCAGTATCCAAGTATCCAAAACGTCTTGAGTAAACATCTGAGTAGCTCCGTATATCGAGACAGAGTTTGATCGATTATTAAAATCAAGTTTGACCATGACCAATGGACCAACAATTCTCCATGCTAAAACCACGGTGAATGGCCATTCTCCTTGTTAAATTGACAAAGAATAGCCATTCTCTGTCATTTTAATACGAAAAATGGCCATTCTCTGTCATTTTGACACGGAGAATGGCCATTCTCCGTGCTAAAACCATGGAGAATGGCCATTCTCCGTGCTAAAACCACGGAGAATGGCCATTTTCTTTGTTAAATTGACCAAGAATAGCCATTCTTCATGTTAAAATAACGAAGAATATTAAATAAGGAGAATGGCCATTCTTTGTCATTTTAACACGGAGAATGATCATTCTCCGTGTTAAAATGACGGAGAATGACCATTCTCAGTCATTTTATCACGGAGCCATTCTCCGTCATTTTAACATAGAGAATGGCCATTCTTCGTCATTTTGACACAAAGAATGGTCATTCTCCGTGCTAAAACCACGAAGAATGGCCATTCTCCTTGTTAAATTGACCAAGAATAGCCATTCTTCGTGTTAAAATGACAGAGAATGGCCATTCTCTGTCATTTTAATACGAAAAATGGTCATTCTCCGTGTTAAAATGACGGAGAATGGCCATTCTCAGTCATTTTATCACATAGCTATTCTCCGTGGTTTTAGCAGGGAGAATGGTCATTCTCCGTAATTTTAACACGGAGAATGATGGAGAATAATCGATAGAAATCTAAAACATATTTTTTTTTTGTTTTTTTGTGAAAAAATTTGCCAGGAACAAAAATTAAAGAGTTTTCGTTCTTCTTTCAAAATGATGCTAACTCTTATGGAAAAGAAGAAGAAAATCTTCTCTCCACAATTGACCTAATCGTCGAAAAACTTCAAATCTCTCCACGATGATGATGAGCGATGATTGGAGTTCGACTGAAGAAAAGTACAGTGAACTACGAACGATCTTTGCGATCTCTGCTGAAGATGAGAGCAATAAAATTTAGATCTCTCGTGAAGAAGAAGAAGACGAAAATCGCAATCCAAATCTGAGTTTGTGCGAAGGGTAGTTATGGTATTATAAATATGACAATTTTGTAAATACAGAGCATCTAAAGGGAATCTTGGAATATTTAACGTGAAAATATATAATTTTGGGCATTTCATAAAACCCATCCTGCGGGTGGATTTTTTATGCAAACCAACCCCGAAATTGGATTTCTCAGCAATTTCCAGTTTACATATGTTCCTTTCAATTTTAAGTTCATCTATTTTTTGTCGCCTCTAACAAAATTTATAGATCCGCACCTAGTGGAAGATAATAGTAGGATTCTTATTTGGGTTGATGATTTTTAACTTTAACTTGTATTTTAAAGTTAAATGCTCAATAAATTTAGTTAAGAACTATGTGTTCATTTAAAAAAAAAAGACAAACAGATACTAAAAATGATGAACAATTGATTAAATGGTAAAAGTTAAATTTTAAGGAATTACCTAGTGACCAAGACCGTGTAATTTTTAATTAAGAAAAAAGTATTAATAAAGTTTTAAAGTTTGAGTAGGTCACTTTATCCTCCTTAATTGAGTTCATTTTCAAGAAGATATAAATAAATATTCGTAAAAAATTAAAACTATTGAATTCCAAATTTTAGTTTTTTTTTTTAGTTTCATGCTAGAAATATAGGATAATTATTTGGAAACCCTCTTGAAGTTTAACCACTTATTGTATTGAACCCCTAACTCTCTTTTTTCATCATAGAGCCCCTCTTCCGCTTTCTTAGACTTAATAACGTCGTTAAGTTATGCCCACATGGAGTAATTTTAAGTTTATGGACGAAATATCCTTCTCCTTTTTGTCCATTCGACCATTAGAGATTTTCTTCTCCATGAACTTATTCAAATTACTAAATCATCATCCACACTTTGATATTTGTGAAATTTGATGTGTTAGATCCCAAAATTTTAAATGCAATTTTAACTAGATTTTTTTTTTCTTTTGTTGATAACAACATATAAATTCCAAGTTTGGAAGATTTGAAGTTCAAGTATGAATCAACGATTAAGAAACTTTAAAGATTCAAAGCCCATGTTTGAAGGAGAAGGAAAATTATAAGATTTAAAGTTCAAAACTGGACTAGTAAATTTCTACAGCCAACATATATTTATCAACGAAAATCAAAAATACAAGACTCAAAGCTCAAATTTGTAGGGAACTTAATAAATTACAATTTCAATTAAGTAACCTTATTTGTTTATTAAAATATAGTCTTACAGTGTGGTGAGAATTGTAAAGTGAATTATATTTAGATTAATCTTCATAGACAAAAGCAATATTTTCTTCTTTGAAAATCCATTCTCGAGTAATAGAAAACAAGTTTGAGGAAGAGCGTTTAAAATTACATAAATATTTAGACACAAGAAAAAAATTCATAATTTTTAAGGTTTGGTTAAGTATTTAGGTTTTAGATAATTTGTAAATGTAAGATTCCTAGTTTGTCTATTTTTGGGCACATGCAACACAACAAATCTATGATGAAGTCATGAAAAATAATCTACATTTGAATTGGAAATTTGGAGAAGAAAGAACTTTCGGTAAGGATTTAGATTTAAAGCCAATATCAAGATACACATTACAAGAAATATTACATAAAGAAACCAAAGATTTCAGAAACACAATATTTCTTTGTAACTAATAACCCTTTACTATAACATATATTTTTGTCGTTGCTAAACACAATTTGTGGCAATGAAAACTTTTGTCATTGTCGTTTTTCGTCGCAAAAGACCATAAAATGAGTAGTCAACAATGTCGTTGCTGCTATATCATTTTTTGTGTACTAAATTAAACAAGGAATTATATTGTTGCTATAAGTTTCTACCTTTTTTTTAAATACCATACATTACACACATGACTTTTTGTACACTGCGTTGCAACGAATTGTATTGTTGCTATAAATTTTTATCCTTTATTTTGAGATGTATGGTGTTACGGACATGACTCTGTGCATACCATATTGCATGTCTTTTGGGCCCACCGTCCCCAACTCTCACAATTTTATTGATAAAAGGAATAATACACCAACATGGCTCGATCCATTGAAATTTTGCCATCAAGTTATGGTCTTATGTCTCTTCTCAGTAATCACAAGATCACTCCAGTTTGGCGCTATAAGTTTTTACCTACAACAACAAATTATAACATTGTTGAATGTTTTCAAAAGTTTTAGGCTTAATTGTAACTTGATACCCTCAACTATTCCAATTTTTCAACTTGTTACTCTAAACTTTTTTTTGGTACAACTTGATACCATTTTTTTTTACAGAAATACTCTTGTTCTAACCTTAAAACTACCATCCTCCACCACAGCCCCTCCCTTCCGCCTCTATACACCCACCCACCTCCAGCTGCCTCCACCCCCTGTCCCCTCCAGCCACCACCCCCACTCCCCGCACTGCCCCCCCGGCTCCCCCCACCCCGGCTACATCATCGCCCCCTCTCTCTACAGTGCCGTCGTCGGTTGTGCACATGCCCAGAGAGAGAGGGGGGCATGTGGTGGTGTAGTTGGGGGTAGAGTGAGCGAGGGCGGGGCAGCAGGGGGGAGGGGGGCGGGGACGGGGGTGGCCGAAGAGAGGGGGGTGGGCGGTGGCTAGAGGGGGCAAGGGAGGGGGTGGAGGGGACGAGGGTGGCCAGAGGGGGTGGAGGAGGGTTGGGTTGGGATGGGAAGTAAAAATTAGTTTTGTCTTCTCTAAAATTTTGAGTATCAAATTAAAAATATTAAATAGTTTCATGGTATCAAGTTGTCAAGTAAAAGAAATTTAGGGTATCAAGTTAAAAATTGGGAATAGTTGAGGCTATAAAGTTACAATTAAGCAAAGTTTTATTTTGGTGAAATTTATGGCGGCTTTATTTGGGAGGCAAATGAAAGACTAAATAACAACATGATACCCTCAACTATTCTAAATATTCAACTTGATACCCTCTCTCTAAACGGTGTTAACCGAACTAGCAAATGACAAAAATATCCCTTCCCAAATTGCATCTCTCTCCGGCGCCGACAACTAGAGGGGAGCTGCACAGTCACGAGCAGCAGCAGCAGCAGCAGCCGGTTGGACGGACACAAGGGGAGGAGGGGTGGAGGGTGTGCGATGTGAAGGAGAGGTAGGCACTGCACGTCAGAGGGGCGCACGTGCGATGGTGTGGCGGCGGCGGGAGAGGAGGGTGGAGTGTGGTGGGGGACGAGGTGGTGGCGTAGCGGTCGGGTTGGGATGGGTGGAGGTGGCGGTGGGAGATGACACACCCCGATCCCGCTAGGGTCGTTCTTTCTCGCTTTGATCCATGCGAGATCGTTCGTCCTCGCTAAGGCGTGATGTCGTGCAAGCCTAAGTTGCTTGCACAAGGCCAGTACCTGCACAAAGCAACTAGATAAATCAAAACACACGCACGCAGCATATTTAATTGCAGAAAACCAATTATTGGACACAGAGATTCGAAATAGAAATACTTCTTTTATTGATACTTGATAGGATTACAAAGTACAACGCTTGCGACTCAAATGCCACAATTTTATTAAATATCTCTCTTTGAAACTCTTTTTAAAATAGCCACAATGCCCATACATTATATTCTTTTATTACATAGTCGAAAATGAAAAAATACCTTCAAAGAAAATTTTGCAACTTGACTGAAAATGAAAAGTAGCTTCGAGGCAATCCACAAGCTCTACTAGGCTGGACGAGCTTTAGCGCCTCACTTGAAATCCCCATGTCTCCTTGTCATCTGAAAAGGATGTCCACAACGTGGATCAGTACACATCTTGTACTGGCGAGCGGCTTTTGGCCGAACTCACAAATATCTGCACTAAGTCAACATGTGGAGCTAGCATATATTTATTATGTGATCTTTCTACTTGTCTAGGTTCTTTTTAACAATTCATAAGAAACATAACAGTAGAAACATTTCATAACAATCTTACCCATCGCCGACAGTCATCCCTGTACGAAAACAGGTTAGCACAATTTGGATATACAAAGCATACTTATTTTCCGTACCTGCATGTTAGGTTTGCAATGATTATTGTCTATATGCATGAACCTAACTATTTATTGGTCCACAGGTCATTCCCCATGATTAGCCGCTGTGACTCTTGGTTCAGCTCGTCGTTAAATGGACACTCTATACACCGAGATTTCTTTACCTTAGGGTGTTACTCTAATCCCCCTAGGCCGAGCAGTACAGGTGCCCCTAAACTGGTCGTGAGGATTGCCCTTGTGCGCAAGTTGTCCGAGACCAATGTGTGAATGCAACTCTATCAAGTAAATCTCTATTATGACAACATATGCATCGTTCAGTATTTCCGTCTTACTCTTTTTTTCTATGCGGTAAGTGTCACGACCCGCACCCAGTGTAAGGGCACGAGACGTGGGTACGTCCAGCCTATGCCGCAGTGTCGGCAGTAGAACGCTGTCCTAGGTCACATACATCTAACAGTTTATAAGGTATCTGTACAGTTTATATACTCCGAATGGAGGTGACATAAATAAGTACAACTCAATCACAGCTAAGGAAGAAAGTACGAAACGATAGAATAGATAAAACTCAGAATCCACAGATGATAATACAAGATAGAGAGATAGCTAAAATCTAAGATAAACATCTCCACAATCCAGAGTACAAACTCCAATATATACAAATGTATCATAACATGAAAGTAATAGAACTAGCCTAGCTAACTAGCCTAGTCTACAGGGGTAGTGTCATCAGGAAGTGATGGGTCCTTCTGAGAGTCCAGCTCAAGAGTGTCGTCTATGCCTGCTCCGTAATAAGTGGGACAGAACTCCTCGGTGTCGTCTGTAAAATTTCAACAGGTCCAGTCAGGACTGGAGCGAGCACAGTACATCTCATGCAGTTCATAATGTGACAGGATATATAAATATGCAATAGAGTAAGATACAGGAAACGCTGCAGAATATACATGAAGTAAAAGAGAAAGCTGTAATGTAAATAGATACTATAATAGAGAACTACAGTGAACTAGTGATTTAGAGTACAAGATGAACATGTGAACGGCTTGAATTTGTACATGAGTAATCTAAGAGTTTGCACATGAGTATACTACTTTGGAATTGTTCACATGACCATTTATACTCCCCCGTACCCCAATCAATACATAAAGATCCAGACATGTTATGTTATTGCACATGATATCACATGAAGGCCCATAATAGGGTGCACATGATAGTATACATGAGGGCTTCGTGAACATAAGAGTACATAAATCGCGAGAGTGCACATGAATGGTGAAAGCACCGGAGTACATGATGAAAGTGAAACGCACATGACATACTGTAACCCGATGCTCCCGAGGGGATAACATCTCATGAAGGGATCCATATAGTACCAATCCGTGTTAAACATCGTGACAGCATCAAGTAAAGTAATCTAGAGCGTAAATGTAAATCATATCAAGTATGAAACGGTCAGAGAATGTACTCGCCTGATATCCTGAACGTCTGAGTGAAACATTGCCTGAGGAGTGGTGTCTGGCTCCTAATCAGAACAGTACAAGTCACAACATGTCCAGCTAATAAAGTAAGCTACTATGATGCAGTCTACATGATATTAGGTCAATCCTAGACCAAAGTCAACCCTGGTCAACTTCAGTCAACTAAATAGTCAAAGTTAGGTAAACTAGGTCAACCTAGACTTAATGAAGTCTCACTAGGCCTAACCAGTCTACCCTAGCTAGTATACACTATACACTAGTCTATAGGACTCTACACATGTGTATATTTCATATACACAAGACCACAAGACTACCATAGACCATGTACCTAGGTTATAGGCCATAGGCCCTTATCACATATAGGCTAATACACTATATATCTATATACACATATAATATGTATACCAATAGTAATATCTATTTCACATTACACATTTAGCTATATATATTACATTTATATAGAGAGGGGAATAGAGAGAAAGGAACATGTGGATGTGTAATAGACTGAGTACATAGCACTGTGTATCTAACATAGGCATGTGGGTGTGTGTATATAGGTGAAAGGCAGTTAGTGTGTACAGAAATTTAGGTTTTCCCGTAAGGGAAAACAGTGTGCTCTCAATCCCAGTTTTCAGTGTGTGTGTGTGTGAGTGTTCTGTGTACAGCAGAGAGCAATAGTGTGTGTGTGGGTGGTGAATGAGTGTAGGCAGTGTGTTAATAGAAAAATAGTGGATGACATGAGTGTAACATGAAACAATAATGTGTAGATGTGTGTGTGTGTTTATGTGAGGTGCAGTGAGGAGTCTGTGTGAGTGTGAAGGAACAACCATTCTCAGGTTCACATGAACCCAGGTTCAGTCCCCTGATACTTCCTGTACCCAACAGCCTATATGGCTTTAGGAAACCCAATTCTCAGGTTCTTGTGTGTGTAGGGGTTCAAATGACAGGAAATGTGTCTCAGTCCCAGGTTTGTGTAAGTGTCCAGTTCACACATCTCATGAAATTGAAAACCAAAAGAAATTATAACCAACACTCGAGCCTAGCATACCCTGTCATGATATCAGTGCATTGAGTGTCTCAGGATTGTAAACAGTGTGTCTCAGGTTTTTAAGTGACAGTGATACATGGTGTCTGTGTGCATTTGATTACTGGTGACAGGAATGTAGGAAAAACAGTGTACAGGAAATGTAGGTTAATCTCAGGAATAGAATTAAACAATGGTATTGCAATCCAGTTAATGCAACCCAAATCAAGATGCCAATTGGAAAATAAATGTGCCACAAGTCCCCAAGCCAACTTAAATGTAATTACAACACTAACTAACCATTCAACCAGCCTTTAAACAGAAATCCAAACTCAGAAAATACATGAGTACATGTATCAATCATGAGACCCAATCCCACATGTAATTTCGAACATATTTCATCAATTCAACACAAAAATGAATGCCTAAAAACCTAACATGTTACCTAAATGTACAACAATTAAACTCACAACTAATTACATGATATTTAACATTAAAACGTAAATTTAATGGTGAAACAGTGAACAATAGTTCACTGATACTTACAGTATAAGTAAATAGGAAATTTACTATTTTCGAATAGAATAGCAATTAACATATTGGGTTAAAGGTTGATAACTAATAACTGATATGTGTACGTGATATACATATACTATTGTGTCCAAAAATAGGACACGAATGTGTCTAAAACACACACAAAACTCACACACACTAAACTAGTTCAGTCCACAGTGCACCCGTGTCCAGTGCGGGTCGAATCTCTCACTCGACACGAACTCAATAGACATGTGGCCTTGGGGGTGTCATGTCAGACATTGCCCCAAGCCTTGTGTCGAAGGACACGCGTCCACGTGTCCAAAATAACCCACACGAACTCGCGGGTAGCAGGACAATGCTGTCCATGCGCGCGCGAGCGTATCCACGAGTCCAGTCTGACACAAAATAGACTCGATATATGTTCAGTCGTGTAGAAAACCATAAGCCACATGAAAACCTATTTTCCTATTCAAAAACATTAAAAAAACAGGATCGAAATGCCCACTGTGGCATTTCGTCAAACACCAATGCACCTAGACTGATACGTGTCCGATACGGACACGTAAAAAACACGAAATGACACGAAATCTATTCCTACAGTTAGAGGACACCTAGGGCTATACAACCATACCAAGAAATCGAAAATCTAATGGGTGGGTAGGAAGTTACCTATGTGGTGCTCTTCCTCAAGAAGCTTCAAAAATGAAGATTCCCTCTAGCTAGCCCAAAGCTCCAAAGTAGTCCAAAACTGTTATTAGCCTCCACCAACAGTAGGAGAATAGGAATTAGGTCACAATGCAAGAAGTTTGAATGGAAATAGATAAATATTGATCAAAATAGGAAAGGGTTTAATGAAGAACAAACCTTGCTCTTGAAGAAATGGAGGAATGAACAAAAGAGGCAACTATTCTTTGAGAGACATTAAATAGGGATGGGGTGTCCCTATTGGCCGACCAAAAGTCTAGGGTTAGGGTTTTAGGAATAGATCTATGGCTCTTCTTCCATCCAGTTAATCAATGGTCTAAAATCTAGGTTTACACACTAGTCAAGTTGCAACCTATTTAGATCTAACTAATCATGATTTAACCAAAACTAGTCATAACTAACTAATACTAATCATGGCTCACTAATACTAGCTACGACTAATCTAGGGTAGGTCCAATCTAGGTTAGGGCTAATCACAATACATGGCAATTAATTAAATAATATTTAAATCACATCATTCCAAATTATATATATTAATTCCAAATAATTATATATTAAATTCAAATAAATTTAAAATGACAAAAATACCCTCAAACTAGAAATGTGGTAGTGACAGCAAGCCGTATCATCTCTATGATGTAACTTTAGCAACATTTACAGAAATCTCTTTGCAACATAATAAAGAGCTGGTAACATTAATATCAAACACGAGTAAGGCAACTGTTCTTTGATTTAAGCATCTGAGTCAATTCTTTGTTTCTTATCTTTTCTTGGTTGGTATCGTTGATCAGCAGGACGAGGCAATAGAGTGGACTAGAGATCATTTTTATTAGGGCATGGAGATAAATGTTTGCCCGGTTAAAATAACTCACCTAAAGAATCTTATACGAGAGAAGGAGGGACTTTACGCAACGATCAGGCGCCGCCTATGCGTCCTCCTACATTGGCACCAATATTCGATTAGCATACTTCGGTCTCTTTCTCTCAAAATTCAAAATGAATGCGCAATACGATGAAAGCGAACAATAAAAACCAATCATCGAAAATCAATACGAAAATACATTCATTAAAACCAAGCAGCGAAAGAAAAATCCAACAAAACTCTTGGATTCATTTCAATCGAAGCCGATCCATTAATTGAAAAGGTTCATTACATTTCATCCGCGATCAATCGATACCGGCAAAGGTTTTCCCAAATACTCAGTTCATGACTGAGTCAACAAGCCGTGGGTATTACATAGTGGACCGCGAGAAACGGGGCACTACATAATAATCCACTGAGAAAAAGTTTTGTCCTCAAAACTTAAAGAATAAGCTTACCTCCGCTATTATTGCATTTCGGATCAAGTAAGGTGGACATGTTGAAAACACGAGCATTTCCTAGCTGCTGATTGTGCGAGTTGTCTCTAATTGGCGGTGGGTCCCTCAATGGCCGATGCTCCTCAGTATCATCTCTGTTTTGTGTTGCATGTCTTTTCTTTGGACAATCTCTGAAACCATGGCCCTTCTGACCACAGTTGAAGCATTTTTTGTTAAGGAAACGACAATGTTCTCTGATATGGCCCTGGCGGCCATAGAAAGTACACTCAATTTTATTGTGAGGTTCTCCCTCTGCCTTTTTCTCTCCATCGTGGTATCTTTTAGTAGACTGATTGCGACTGGTCTGAACTTTTGCATATACCTTCCTCAGGCTAAATTGTTCCACTTATACTGCCGCCTCAAAGGCCTGGGAATATGATTCACATTCCCGGTTCAGCACACTCAATTGAATGTCATTGTTCAGGCCTTGAATGAATCAATTCATACGAATGTCCTCATTTGGGATCATTATAGTCTTGCTAGTTTGGCAAATTCAAATTCATAATCCTCCACGGACATGTTTCCTTGTTTCAATGACATGAATTCATTCTCCATCTTTTGGCTGATAGCAGGAGGCATATATTTTTCCAGGAATGCCTTCTTGAACGAGGCCCAAGAAATCTTTCCACCCCTAGCAGTACCGACTTTTTCACTTTTCACCAATCTTTTGCTCGCAGAAGCAGTAGCAAAGCGGCACAAACTACCTTCTTGCTACTCGAAACTCCTATGAATGCGAACAGACTTTCCATGTTATTGATCCAGTCCATCACCTTATCTGGTGATGTCCTGCCCTCAAATTCTGGAGGTTTCGCATACAAGAAATCCTTTGGCTTAAAGGAAAAGAGCCTATGCGCCGGTTGAGGCTCGTCACCATCCACGGGCTTAATCTCGGGTGTGCCAGTTGGATTGTTCGCTACGATGGTATTTCGATTTCCCGCTAGCAAAGTTATGATTTGGGACAAGGCATCCAGCTATTTTTGTTGAGTCTCCATTCGGATATGTTGCGCCAGACTACGCTCATCAGCTTTCTGTCTCTGAATTTCCATTATGGCCATAATCCGTTCTACCGGATCTATCACGCCAGATGGTCGAGAATGAGCCATTTCTCTACAAAAGAGTATAACTTCTGTCAGTCTCATAAAATATTATAGACTTATTGTATGTGACATTGATTTTCATAGCTCAAAATCGGGACCTTTGAAAGCCATCAAAATACTTTATATACTTTTTCGAAAATAATATTTGTAAGAGGCCAATGACGTAAAGCCATGCTCTGATACGACTTTGTCACGTCTCGATCCCGCTAGGGTCGTTCGTCCTCGCTTTGATCCCTGTGGGATCGTTCGTCCTCGCTAAGGCGTGATACCGTGCAAGCCTAAGTTACCACTACCAAAATAAGTCATATCAGCGACGAAATTAGCGACGCCAACTTAAAACGTCGCTAATATTTCTGGAATTAGCGACGCCAAAAGTAAGCATCACAATACGTCGCTGATAGCGACAAACAGCGACATATTGCGACTACCTTTAGTGTAATAAAAACCAACGTCGTTGATTTGTCGGAAAAAGTTGCCAGTTTTATTAGTTCAGCGACGGTTAGCGTCGTAAAGCTTATGGCATCGCCGAATATTAAAGGAAAGTCGACGCTTTACGACGTATTTACAGACGTCGCTAACTTGCTGCTAAATAGGGTTTCCTCGGTTCGACTTTTCATTTCTTCCTCTTACCAAATTTTTTGTTCCCGCCCCTCTTCCCCCGACCTCGACGACAGCCCGACCCCCTCCCCTCCGGCGCCGCTCATCCTCCGCCTCCACCGCGAGCCCCTTCTCCTCCCTCCGGCGAGCCCCTTCTCCTCCTCCTCCTCCACCGCGAGCCCCTTCTCCTCCTCCACCGTGAGATCCTCCTCCTCTACCATCGAACTTGTCCTCCTTCTCCTCCTCCACCACTGTGAGGAGACTGAAGGTAAACCCTAACCCTAATTGAGGTGTTTTTCGTGTCCAAAATGGACACGGAGACACATTACGACCATGTGTTCACTGATACAGTGTGTTCGTGAGGTTTTGGACACTTTGTGTCTATTTGTTGGACACGTGGACACCCCAAGCATGCATATATATGTATTTTACCTCTGTACACTTAATCCCCTACTTACACTTGTGTATTTTCGTATTAATTTGGATTTGCATATTGGGTTTGGGTTTCGATATAGTGTTTGATACATTATTTTACCTTGTAACATTCCTACACTTAGAGACGTTTAGTACACAACTAATTATTTTATCATAGTTTGCAAGTGTACTTTTGGGTAATCTAGGTATATTAGTTTACCAATCTCCCCAATGGCCGGAGATTTTAAGTATATGAACTAATTAGTCAACATCTATTTGTTGAAGTATGGTACTCCATTCTTCGTAAGTTCTAGCTATATATGTCTCAAGATCCAATACTCAAAAATCCCAAGAAAAAAAAGAAGAAAAGAATAAAATGACATCGCTCAACACCCTATGACAACTCCATGAATAAAGTAGACGATCCTCCATACAAGTCTTCCTTCATCTATTGTCTTAAAGTGTGAGTTCTACAATATGGTTCTCTTTGTAGAATTGTGTCTTATTTTAGACAACAAGGGTTTTCTATTTTTACAGGTAACATGGCAACATGTGTAAGGGAACATATAGGTGTGTATTTGTGTTTGAAAGGGAGTGTCACAAGAGTAAGACGTGAGCATGTGTTAGTATTTTGAGCTGTGAGAGTGTTTGTTCTATTGAGGTTAGTACCAACTGGAAAGTTAGGTTAAAAGAACCTGGAAACTATGGTGTGGTTGTATACATCATGTATATGTATGTGTGTGTCTAGTGGGAGAAAGGGGGAGGGTTAACTAGTACCAGGTATTTGGAGAGGAGGAAGAGTTTAGACTAGTATATATAGACTAATATCCTAAAACTTGACTTATACAACTTAGAAATGGCTAGTTTGACCAAGTTGGACTAGTTTAGCTTAGAGTTGACTTGGTTGGACTATACATAATATATAGACTAATATCCTAAAACTTGACTTATACAACTCAGCCTATATGAAATATTGTAGACACGGGTGATATACCGCCGCGATAATCTCTGACCACCGCACGCACAAACACGCAAAACAAAAGTTAGCAATGCGAAAAGAAGATGACCGATAATCTCCTACCATTTAACGTAAAATGTCATGTGTACATATACTGCGGAAAGTGTAGACCGCATGAACTGACAAACGAGAATTTGGGGATCAAAGTTGTAACAAGTAAAGTTGTATTTTGGATATGTTCTATTCTTGTTAAGCTCTTTGTGCACAAAGCAAGATATAACGAATGCAAAACATCTCTCGAGTTTACGACTCTTGTATGCTCTATACTTGAGTTACGAACTCGTTATTTGTTCTGTATTCTCTATTTATAGCTTGCTTTGTGAACAAAGAGCTTGCAAGAGTTCTTTTTCCAAAGCACAACTTGACTTGTTCCAGCTTTGAGACCCTCATTTTCGTGCGTCATCAGTTCATGTCGGTCTTCACTTTCCCCAGTAACTTCCTCCAATTAACTCTATCCCTCGATTGAGCTACTATTTCAAAGCTTTGACACTTGCATATCATTCACTACCTTGATGTATCAATCTTACAGAATTATGGAGCTGAATTACTATCTGCAGAATCGTACGTGGATGTACAACCGTCATCCTGATGACATGTGCGGTGTGCGGGATGAATTCATAGAGGGTGTACACCAGTTCCTGCAGTTTTCCAAGGCGTTCCCTCAGTACATGGACGGTACCAAAATTAAGTGTCCGTGTGTGAGATGTCGCAACTTAAAATATCATCCAGAAGTGGATGTCACGTATCATTTATACTCGAAGGGTTTCACGCCGAATTACTATCAGTGGAGCGAGCACGGAGAACTTGTGTCTTTAGCATCGGAGTACGAGCCTTATGTGGATGTCCACAACAATGCTCCTTACGACGATGGGTTGGTGAACATGGTTTTCGACGCGGCCGAGCCTAGTTTCGATCCGGATGATCATGATGCACCTGAGGAGGCACCGAACCCCGATGCTGCACAGTTCATGGAGTTGCTGGAGAATGCAAGGACTCCATTATATCCTGGTTGTGAGGATCATTCACCGTTGGAGGTGGTTACAAGATTGTTGAGCATCAAGTTCGATTTTAACATGTCGTAAGATTGCTACAACCGTCTTATGGAGTTGCTTATAGAAATATTGCCTGAGGGTGCGAAGTTGCCTAAAGACTTCTACCGGTCTAAGAGGATGGTTAGATCGCTCTGGATGGGATACGAAAAAATTGATGCCTGTCGCAACGGGTGCATGTTGTACTACAAAGACGACAAGGATGAAGATGCCTGCAGATTTTGTGGTATCGATCGCTACAAGGCATGTGGTAGAGGAAAGTCTGTCGGTGCCAGGAAGCCTACCTCTTCGATGCACTACTTGCCGTTGACGTCGCGGTTGCAGCGGTTGTTTATGGTGAAGGAAACTGCAGAAAACATGAGTTGGCATAAACGGGAACATACCGAAGGAGTGTTGGATCACCCATCTGATGGAGAAGCATGGAAGCACTTTGATCGAGAGTATCCAGATTTTGATTCTGATCCGCATAATGTCAGATTGGGTCTCTGCTCCGACGATTTTACCCCATTCGGACTTTCGGGATCCCAGTATTCGTGTTGGCCTGTGATCGTCACCCCGTACAATCTACCGCCTTGGATGTGCATGAAGACTCCGTATATGTTTCTCACCGTTATTATCCCAGGTCCGAACAATCCGAAAAGGAACATCGATGTGTATTTACAGCCGTTGATTGATGAGTTGAATCAGCTGTGGGAAGTAGGTTCCAACACGTACGATGTATCTAGAA
Source organism: Iris pallida (assembly GCA_029216955.1). Lineage (NCBI taxonomy): Eukaryota > Viridiplantae > Streptophyta > Magnoliopsida > Asparagales > Iridaceae > Iris > Iris pallida. The sequence continues at coordinate 1,785,645 of JANAVB010033217.1, forward strand.
AATAAAATTTTCAGATACGGGCAGCACTTATGTGGACCATCAACGACCTTCCGGCCTATGGAATGTTATCTGGATGGAGCACGCATGGTCGTCTTTCATGTCCGCATTGCATGGACCGCACTAAGGCTTTCCGTTTGAAACACGGAGGCAAACCGTGCTTCTTCGATTATCATCGACAATTCCTGCCGAAGGATCATCCGTACCGGAGGAACAAGAATACTTTTCGTGATGGCGTTGTGGAGAAGGCTAATCTTCCACCAAGGTAGCCCGGATACACGATATGGGAAGAGGTAAAAGATTTACCAAGAGCTATTGAGCAGCCTGCTACGTACTACAAGTGTGACGGATTTGGTCGCACTCATAACTGGACGAAGAGGAGTATATTCTGGGATCTTCCATATTGGAGCACCAATCTGATTAGACATAACCTTGATGTCATACATATCGAGAAGAATGTATTTGACAACATAATTAATACTGTAATGGACGTAAAGGGGAAGACGAAAGACAATCCAAAGGCTAGATTGGACTTGGAAGAAATATGTAGACGTCCTGTATTGCATTTGATAGAGGACGGGAATGGGAAGTTGAAGCAGCCTAAGGCAATTTTCTCACTGGAGAAGGAGGATAAAGTGAGGTTTTGTAGATGGATTCAAGGTCTAAAATTTTCAGATAGGTATGTTTCGAACTTGAGAAGATGCGTCGACCTCAAGGAGAACAAACTGACAGGTATGAAGAGCCATGATTGTCACGTATTCATGGAGCGGTTAATTCCGATTGCATTTCGGGAATTCTTACCGCAGGCAGTTTGGGATCCATTGACGGAGCTTAGCATATTCTTCAGGGACCTTTGTTCTAAGAAATTGCTCGTTGATCGTCTAGAAAAGCAAGAGAAGGACATTGTGGTAACACTGTGCAAGCTAGAGAGGGTGTTCCCTCCTGGATTCTTCGACTCTATGGAGCATTTGCCGATTCATCTTTCCTACGAGGCACGTGTTGGTGGACCCGTCGAATATCGATAGATGTACCCGTTCGAGCGACATTTGAATCACCTAAAAAGAAAGGTAAAAAATAAGGCTCGGGTCGAGGGTTCTATTTGTGAAGCCTATATTCTCGAGGAGATTACAAATTTCTGCTCCTCCTATTTCAAACCTCATGTTGCTACGAATAGAACGAGGGCTCCGAGAAACGACGACGGATATCAAGAATTTAATGATGGAATACTGAAAGTATTCAATGCGTCCGGAAAGCCTTCGGGGAAAATGAAGAAGAGTATTTGAATGACGAAGAGCTAAGGGCTGCTCAGTTGTATATATTACTCAATTGCGACGAGGATGAAGTGGAGAAGCTAGAGGGGTAAGTAACTCAGGATGATGAGTTTACGTCATCTCAATGTAATAGTATAAGCTAATATTATTGTACTAATCGGCGATTGCTTCGTTGTTTTCCAGCACATATAATGATGAGTTGAGGCTGGTTAGACCCTACCTAACAGACGAAGCATTAGAACAAGAAATGAGACGTCATTTTCCTTCTTGGTTAAGCGAATATGTAAGTAGTTCGGTAATTACTGGCCTCTTCTAATGCAACTGCACAATAAATAACTTATTATCGCTTCTTTGATATTCAGGTCGATCGTCTAATTTCATCCGAGATTGAATTAATTAGAACTCTTGCCAAGGGACCAATTACTTTTGTTAAAATATGGCCAAGTTACTGTGTCAATGGCTTTCGGTTCAAGTCGACAAATGCTCCGATCAGAGACAGCTTCCTGGATCTTGATTCCACGAAAAACAGTTGTTTGTGTATCAAGTCTTCGAACTACAAAGTCGTCGATCCAGGAAATGTTTTCTTTGGCATCTTGCGAGAGATTGTGGAGTTGTCATATAATAATGGCAGAGAACCTGCAAAGATCGTGTTGTTCAAGTGTGAATGGTTCGATCCGATTGAAAATTAAGCTTGGAAAATTGACAAGCATGGTCTTCTGGATATAAACTACAAGCGTAGATATCAAGGCTACAAACCGTTTGTCCTAGCAACTCAGGCTCAGCTCGTGTACTTCACAGCTTATCCGAGACGGGGAGCAACGAAGTCTGACTAGTGGGCAGTATGAAAGACTAAAGCTAGAGATACTGTTAATGTTGACGAAAAAGCTTACCAGGAGGACGAGCTACCTCTTGTAACCAATATTGTCGATGTGGACTCCACGGAAGTTACGCATTACACGACACATAATGTAGAAGATGTAGAATTATCCGAAGAGGAAGACGAAGCCGACGAAGGCGAAGATGAAAGTGAAGATGAGGAGGAAGAGGAAGATGAGGTCGAGGAAGACGAACAAGATGATTATTCTGAAGATGATTGAGAGAGATATACTTATCTGAACTTAGATGTTTCTTCTATAATATATTATCTGGACTTAGATGTTTATTGTAGAATGTATCATCATATGTTGTCTTGGTTATTATCTTGTCTTTATTGTACTTTCATATTTCTAGTCTCTATTATTTGTTGTACTTTCATATTTCTAGTCTCTATTATTTGTTGTACTTTCATATTTCTAGTCTCTATTATTTGTTGTACTTTCATATTTCTAGTCTCTATTATTTGTTGTATTATTATATGCTGTTATCAGGTATGGCAGATCGTCACGGAGCATTCCGAGGGGGACGACGAGGTCATCATCCTTCGGTACTTCCTACAGGTACTGCTAGAGGACAGAGTTTTCCTTCGGTACCTTCTACTGGTACCGGCTCTGGATCCTTGTTGCCGATTACTCCTCCATATCGGACAGTAGATAGGCCTGCTGGGACGACGTCACGTGGCATAATAATAAGTATATTAATTAGAAATTAGAAATTATAGAGTACTATCCATACTTTCTAGGCCGAGTATCAGAGGCTGCGGGAACGGGCGGCTGCTAGTGCACCTGATGCAGGAGAGGCCGATACTTCCTCGCAGCCCACTCAAGCTCCGTCGGCGGACGAACTGTGGATGGCCGCCGCTGGTGGACTCCGTAGGGGTACGTACTACGGTATGGGATCCTATGGTGCCCTAGTTGCGACCCAGTCCTCTAGGACATCTCCTGCTAGTGTGCATGGTCCACAGCCGTCCCAGGAGTCTGCCCGAGTCCACCAGATGATGGAGTCTCTCCGTGACGACCTGCTACGACGGATCGATGAGCAGTCTCAGTACCCTACAGACGATCCTGTACTGCTAGCACGATTGGATGTGCTCGACCGCGGCATTATGGACCTCAGAAAGACGACTGAGAGGACAGAGCGCACCATTGGAGGGTTAGAGCACACGGTGACGGAGCTGCAGACAGGACAGGTGACCATGGACGAGAGGATGAGATTGGCGCAGGAATCGATGGTCCAGAGCAGTGATAAAATGTTATCTATCATGGATTCATACCACCAGCGACTTACAGTATTGGAGCGTGCTGGTCCTCCGGGTGCGCCTTCATCGTCGTCGACTCTGCCGCCTCCACCGCATTCTTCTTCGACACCGACTCCACCGACGTCACTGTCTGCTCCATTGGTATCGATTTCACTTGAGGAGTATGAGTTGTTCTTATCCCTTCGTCGCGGCGGTGCCCCTCCTGCACCAGATTCCTAGTAGTCCTAGTTAGGACTGTTTCTTTGTGTTTGTTTCATTCTTTGTTTGTGACTTAGATATTTGTTGGTTGTGTAGATTTGGATGTTTGGATCATATTCTATTTGTTGGTTGTGTGTAGACTTTGGTTATTTGGTTGTAGACTTTGTTATTTGGTGTAGAATTGGTTATTTGGATACTTGTTGTCGTGTGATTGTTGTAGACTTGGTTATAGGGACTGAAACTTGTGTACAGTGAGAAATGGACATTCTGTGATTATTTGGATCCTATTCTACAGTGAGAAATGGTTTTCTTTTTAAACTGTAGGGAGAAATAGACATTCTGTATTTTATTTTTTTATTTTCTTTGCAGATTTAGCGACGTTTACCGACGTCCACCGACGTACGTTTGCGTCGGTAAACGTCGATAAATCTGCAATATTTTCCAGGTTACCGACGTTTACTGACGTCATTATACGTCGGAGAACATCGGTAAACGTCGGTAATCATTCCAGAAATTCCTAGGACTTTACCGACGTGTAGCGACTTTGAACACGTCACTAAACCACCGACAACACGACGGTAATCGTCGGTAAAGTTACCGACGCATAGCGACGTCAAAAACACGTCGCGAATACAACGACGACACGACGGTAGACGTCGGTAATATACCGACGTATATATACGTCGGTAAACGTCGGTACTTGCGACGTTTGGCGACGTTTTGAAGATCAGCGACTTATATTTCTGCGACCATCCCAAAACGTCGGTAATTTTGTCGCAAAATATTTTTAGCGACGAAAATTATCGTTTTAGCGACGTCTTTAGGCGTCGCTAAAACGACGTATTCTGGTAGTGTACGCTTGTACAAGGGCAATACATGCACAAAACAACTAGACAAAACAAAACACGCACACGCAGCATATTTAATTACAGAAAACCAAATATTGGACACAGAGATTTGAAATAGAAATACTTCTTTTATTGATACTTGATAGAATTACAAAGTACAACGCTTGCAACTCAAATGCCATAATTTGATTACATATCTCTCTTTGAAACTCTTTTTAAAATAGCCACAATGCCCATACATCATATCCTTTTATTACATAGTCGAAAATAAAAAAAACACTTTCAAAGAAAAATTTGTAACTTGACTGGAAATTGTCACGACCCGCACCCTGTTTAGGGGAACGAGAACGTGGGTACGTCCAGCCTACGCCGCTGTGTCGATGGTAGAACGCTGTATGGGTTATCTATAACATCTAACATCTAACAACAAGATATATAAACCAGTCATCTCCGTACGGAGGTATAATATAATATCTCAACTCTATATCTCAATCACAAGTCTAGGAAAGATAGAGCACGATATGGAATAAGATAAAAAGGAAGAACTGAATATATAAGTAAAGTCATCACAACACACATATAGATATCCAACACAAATAAATACAAGTCCTGAATATAACTAAGTCTCAACTAACAATCGGAACAATTCGATATAAACTGAAAGCTATAAGTACTAGACTAAACTAGGCACCCTCTACTGAGCTAGATGCTCCTCAGGCTCCTGAATGTCACCCTCATATGCCCCATAGAAGGTAGGGCATTCATCATCATCATCTGTAATATTTTCAACAGGTCCAGTCAGGACAGGAACGAGCACAATACATCTCACGCAGTTCATATCATGTTGGAAAATATAAAGCATGCAAAAGAGTAAGATACATGGACTATAAGGAAATATATACGAAAATAAGAGAGATTTGATAACTGGAAATATCTATATACATGATAAGTAAGAATTGTAAGTAACCTGTGATTTAGAGCATGGGATGGTTATATAAACAGTTTAGGTTTAAAAGATGGGACTCCATTATACGTGAGGGCACAATGGACATATACAAGAGTTTCACAAGATGGAATTTTGATCACATAACCATTTCCTACTCACCCTCCTCAATCAATACACAAGGATCCAGTCAAGTTACGTTACCTTGCACAAGAGATTTTATCATGTTTGCTCACGTGATCATGAGAGTACAAGATTGCATAAGAGTATACATGAATAGAGGTGTACATGAAATACAAGATGTTCATGAAAAGCACATGACAACTGTATTTGATGCACCCCAAGGGGGATAACATCGTATGACAAGATCCATGTAGTACCAATCCGTGATAATAACGTGACAGCATCATGTAAAGTAATCTAGAGCAAGAATATAAATCCTAGCAAGTATGAAATGGTCAGAGAATGTACTCGCCTGTCACCCTGAATGACTGAATGAATAGATGTCCGAACTGGTGTCACAGAGTCCTATTTAGAGTAAAACATGTTATAAAGTACTCAAATTGTAATAATAGAAATCTGCAATACAAATTACATGATTCTAAGTCAAACTAGGTCAAAGTCAACTCTTGGTCAACCTTGGTCAACTGTCTAGGTCAAACTAGGTCAACTGTAAGGTAACTTGGGCAACTGCTTAGGGTTTGGTCAAATTCTAGTCAAACTAGGTCACACTTGGTCTAGTCTAGTCAAACTAGGTCAACATGTCATTTCAAGTCTATTTGAGTCAATTCTAGGTCAAGTTTGATCTAAAGTTGACTTTTGGTCAATTTGGTCAACTAAGTCAAACCTTGCTTAACTAGGCCTATAGGTCAATTCTAAACCAACTCACTAACCATAGGCTAATATCCTATATCACTATCAAATATATTCATTCAATCCAATATGTAATGTATATATACATACACACAATATACAAATATACATATAAGTATATATATAAGGAAAGAAAAATATATATAACATATATGTATGTGTGTGAAATTGTGAACTGTGAAGGTGGGGGTTAGAAAACCCAAACTCAAAACCTATATACCATTACACTTATATATCAATTATATACCACACTAGACATTAAACTTACCATGTGAATCTCAGAAAATGAGATTACCTAACCCACATACCCAAACATAAAACTCAAACTCAAAAAACTGAGGTACCACTATGTGTTCTCAGATTTTAGGTTAACCCCAACTCAAAAATCTGTCCATAATACATACACTATATATATACACCCTTAAACCCAACTCATATATATAGTTAACCCAACATACCCATAACCCAACTAAACCTACTAATCAACTAACTCAAAACCAACTAATCTCTGGTTTGACATATGTTCTCAGGTTTTATGAATACAAATAATTTCCAGGTTTTATAAACATAGGTAATCTCAGTTTTCATTTCGAAATTCCAAGCCACAGTTTTTTTTATATAACAACCCAAAACCCAAACTGAAATCAAAACAGAAATTAACCTATATATATACAGACAAATATATACATATATACAGACATATATACATAAACCTAGGACACAGACAAACCTAAAACACTGACACAGACATACATATACATTACACTATGAATATACATATATATACACTCAGATACATATAAATATACATGCATATATATATATATAATTGGGGAATATTATGCCTACACGCGTGTCTACACCAGGGGAATGATTCGTGTCGTAATCGTGTCCAAAAATCGTATCCAGAGGTTGTAGCTCCCCTTCCCGAAAATTTTGAAATATTTTTTATTATTTATTTTATTTGAATGGTGATTTTTAGATTTTTATAAATAATTAATTAGATAATTATTACGGTAGATGACTTTAGCTACGGTTGAGTTTTTGAGTGCCAGATGACTAGAAATCATGGCACGGATAGTGCACTGGCGTGCTTTGACTAGTGTTTAGCCATGGTAGGGGAATGCCAAGCCATAAGTGTGTCCTAACTAGGAAAACCAGGCCAAGTTACGACATGACCCCTCTAAATATTTTAATTATTGATTATTAGATTATTGACTTTTAGGAGACCCGGTTGTACTATTCTGGCCCGGGCTTGACCCAAGCCAAGCCCAAACTCATGTAGACATGAGGTATGCCCAAAATGACCATGTAGATGCACATGGTATATATATATATATATATATATATATATATATATATATATATATATATATATATATATATATATATATATATATATATATATATATATATATTGTATTTATTTTATGGTCAAGTAAATGGTTTTATAAATAATTATATATATAATATATACACTATTATCATTAAATGGATAATTTATTTTATATAATAAATAATGTCCTTGTAGATCCTTTTAGGAATTTGGAATCAGTAGGTTAAATACAATTTTGCATGTCTTTGGTTATATGTATATATATTTAGTTAATTTAATTATAAATGAATATGCTTATAAACGACTTTATATATATACTCATATATAGATATAAGAATTGCCCAAACATATATATTATAGGATAATATTGTTATTTATTCAGAATTTATGGAAATTATTATATATATATATATATATATATATATATATATATATATATATATATATATATATATATATATATATATATGAAGGGGATCAAAAGTCCCCCTTAGAAAACCCCCTAAACCCCCCCACTCTCAGCCATCCATTTAATGTTAATGTTAATATTAATATTAATATTAATGTTAATGTTAATATTAATGTTAATATTAACATTAAATACTAAAATTAACATTAAACTTAACATTAAAATTAATATTAACATTAACATTAATATAAAAATAAAAATAAAAATTAATATTAACATTAACATTAATATTAACATTAATATTAACATTAATATTAACATTAACATTAACATTAATATTAACGTTAAATGGACGGATGAGAGTGAGGGGTTTTTAGGGTGTTTTCTAAGGGGGGCTTTTGATCCGCTCCCATATATATATATATATATATATATATATATATATATATATATATATATATATATATATATATATATATATATATATAGTCAAAATGGGGAGAGGGCTGTTAGGAGCGCTCCCCCATTGGAGCTCCTCCCTCTTTCAATCGGGTCTCCCCCTCCTTCCCCCTTTCACCCTTCGGCGCCCTCAGCAACGTCGTCCCCGGCATACCCGTGCCAGGCGCAGGAAACCTGTCCATCCCCCTCCGGACCCCCCACTCGACGTCGCTCCGGCCCCTCTCCTCGGCTCTTCGTCGGGTGCGTGCGCCACCCCGTCCGACGCCCCACTCGGTCCTCCGCCGGAGCCGTCCCTTGCTCCTCCACCCACTTCCACATCCATCATCCCGGTGTCCCTCTCTTTTTGGTGGCCTTCGGCCTCATTGGCCGCTTCTTCCTCGTGGGCCCCTCCCTCCGGCGACCCTGACGAGGCGCCCCCCAGCGGTCGAGCCCCCCCTCTCCAGCTCCCCCGGCCTCGGGGCCCCCTCTCCCTCCCTCCTCCGCCGGCGCTCCCTCACTGGTTGAGCCCCCTCCGCCGTGACTCCCTCCAGGTCGAGCTCCCTCCGCCGTGGCTCCATCCCCTAGTTGAGCCCCCTCCATTCCCTGGTCGAGTTCCCTCCGCCGCGGCCCTCCACCACCCCCTACCGGCCCCTCTCATCGCCCTCCGCCCAGTCTCCGTCCGTGCCATCCCCTTATCCTCCTCTCCTTGCCTCCTCCTGGCGGTTCATGGCTCTCCCTCCCCTCGCCGTGACTCTCCCCCTCGGGGTCGAGCTTCCCCGTGGCTCCTCCTCACCGTGGCTCCCCGCCGTGGAGTCGATGGCTCCTCCTCACCGTGGCTCCCTGCCGTGGAGTCGACCCCCCTGGTGTCGCTCCTCCCCTCTCCGGCACGCGTATGGGGGTCCCGAGATCCCTCGAAATGTGCCCCCCTCGGGCAACACGCCCGGACAAACCCCCCCTCGGGCCCAGCGCCTGTCTACTCCGAGCCCCCTCGGACAGCGTGCGGTTTTCAATTTTTAAATTTTGAACTCCTTTTTGGGCGCTGTGGGCCCTGTGTTTTGTTGTTTTGTACTGTTTGCTTCTCGAAGTTTCAATAATATATATATGTATATATATACAATATATATATATGCATATGGGCATATATAGATGTATATATCCATATAGAAGTTATAGAAAAAGAAAAACAAAAGAAGAAAAAAAAAGCAGCAGAGAATCCCAGGCCGATCAGGCCGAGCCCAATTCACCCGACCCCCTCCCCTGGTAGCAAGGAGTATATATATGTATGTAGAAAGATCAGGAAGAGAACTCATTCGAAAACCCAAACCCTAACTCGAACCCACGCCCCTGGTGACCTCGACCGTACGCGCCACCCTGTGTCACGACCCGCACCCTGATTAGGGGCACGAGCACGTGGTTACGTCCAGCCTACGCCGCAGAATCGGCGGTAGAACGCTGTATAGGTCATCTATAAAAACTATACTAAACAGTATAAAGGTACCTGTCATCTCCGTACGGAGGAATATATATGGCATAACTCAATCACAAAATAAAACTAAGATAGATAGCACGAAAATGAAATATCATAGATGAAAATAGAAATAAGTTCAAGATCCAACATAAGCCCAAAGATATACACAACATCACAGGGTCACAAAATATAATATAGAATACTACAGCCTGAAAGTACTAGCTGGATCGCAGTCCAGGCAAGCCTAACTAAACTAACTACTCTGGGTATGCAAAGTCTAGTGGCTCAACTAACAGGCCACAGTCCTGGCCTAAGTCTCCATCTATCTCGACCCCATGGTAGGTCGAGCAGTCTGCCTCAGAAATATCTGTAATATATCAACGGTATCCTGTCAGAAAAAAGAACAAGTACAAACACTAACAACAGTTCCATATGAATTCATAAATTCTATAAGAGACAATATAATAAAATACAAGACAAAGATATGGGATGACTTTGGAGCCATTCGAAAGCCGAGCTACAACCCGTAAACCAAATAAGGACCGGGGTTGTAACCCTTCTCCCGAACAGAACCTAGCCTCCAATCAAGGTATAGCATAAGAGCATGTAGAACATATGAAATACAAGACAAAATTAACAGAAAATATGTAACAGGATGTGAGTACTGAATAGGACGACAATATATAGGATGACTTGGAAACTATTCGGAAATCGAGTTACAACCCTTAAACCAAATAAGGACCAGGGTTGTAACCCTTCTCCAGAACAGAACTTAGCCTCCTATGATAAATAAATATAAAATGTGCCTTAAATTATTAGAGCGTTATGTGATCGGCTTGGGAAAGTTACAGGACAGGCTATCCACTTGGCCAGACAATCACATGAAAACTACTGGAAAGGGTCATACCGGCCAACCTGGATAACGAGCACATGAATAAGATCTCGCTACACCCTACGTGAGGTAAGAGTGGCGCAAGCACATGAATATAGTGACAGGGTGACTTTGATCACATAGCCCCTAATAATTCTCCATTCCTGAATAGTATAATGGATCTAGACATGACACGTCATGACACAGGATTCCATAAGAGGGTAGCAAGTCCCCTTAGGATTCAGTGTCTATACAAGTACATGGAACAAGACAGAAAATGTACCAATATACCAAGAAAATCTAGGAACAACATCTCATGTCATAATCAAACATATACTAGTCCGTGAACTATCGTGTCTGGAAATCAAGTAAGACACTGTAGCTTCCCTTCCCGTAAATCTTGAAATATTTTATTATTATTTATTTGGTTTAAATGGTGACTGTTAGATTTTTATAAATAATTAAATAGTTAATTATTACGATAGATGACTTTAGCCATGACAGAGTTTTGGAGTGCATGGTGACTAGAAATTGTGGCACGGATAGTGCAATGACGTAGTGTATTAGCCCTGGTAGGGAAGACCGAGCCATAACGATGTCCTAACTAGGAAAATCAGGCCAAGTTGCGACTTGACTCCTATAAATAATTTAATTATTTTATTATTAAGATTTATGGCTTGCAGAAGAACCGGTTGTGCCATTTCAGCCCGAACCTAACCCAAGCCTATGTAGTCGGACAGTGCGTCCAGAGACGTCCATATCGACGTAATTTGGGAGGTAAACCTCTACCATACTTTAAATATGATGAATAAATGACTCCTAAAATAATTATATATACGAATAATATTAATATCATTAATATTAATATGATATCTTAGATTATTTATAGGACTGTTTCCGTAGACCAATGGATGTGGAAGCATGATTGGCTCACCCAAATTTACTATGGTTACCATTAATTATTTATAGTTGTCCAGACTCTATTATTATTATTTATTTTTGTCGTGTCATTAAATAGAATTATTAGTTATTATTGGCTTTAATATAAACTGATTTATAGAGCTTTTTATATGTAATATGATTTATATATTGTTAAAGATATATTAAATTTTTGAGATAATTTTTAAGAGAGTATGTTGTATTCTTTTATTTATTACAAATATTTATCAATGGATTTTGTTATGAACATACATATCCATGTACAAGTATTACATACATATCCATGTACAAGTATATATATGTATAAATATAGATAAATCTATATTAGTTATTATATATATATATATATATATATATATATATATATATATATATATATATATATATATAAGAAATAAAAGAAAATAATAGGAAAAAGTAAAGGGGCTAAAAGGAAAAAAAGAAGAAGAAGCCAAATCTAAGTTTTCTCCAAAACCGAGTGTTCTGAGCTCAGCCAATCCTAGTTCAGCCAAAGTAGTCCCCACAAGCCCTACAAGGTCCCGAGCATATATATGCATAGCATATATATAAGGACTGAACCAAACTGAGAGCATCACCAATAGTCGGGTATTTATACGTACAGCGAACAGAGAGAGAGAGAGAGAGAGATCGAGAATAAAACCCTAACCTCAACCCAGTGCCACCCTCCTGCCATGGGCGACCCATCCGCGCTGCTCGCCGCCGGTGCCGCCACCGCAGGCGGCCAAAAACCGCAGCACAGGGCCGCGCGCGCGCAGGCGCAGGCTTGACAGCAGCAAGACGCGAAGCGAGGTACTGATTTCATCATCGAATTTCTCTCTGTATATTCAACGGATTTCGGTTCCGTAAAATTCTATAGAATGCCCATATGACCGTCTAGGATCCCCTTCAATTAGTTCGTATTGAGCTCATTTATATTCGACAAGAAATCAATGCGAACTTCGAGGAAAACCTGTTCCAAGAACAAAGATTAGAACAACACAGGAGCCCTGTTCCGATTTCGATTCCGATCAATCACTTGGCAATTTTTGAAAACTAATTGAATAGAAGTTTAGACAACCTGTAGGGCTTCACAACACTTCTTACGGAATCCGATTTCGTCGACCGAGCATCGAGAAATCATTTTTCCAAATTGACGAAAAAACTGTTTTCCGAAAACACGAAAATCATCGATACGACGTGCATCCTGCCAATCCGGGCGACGTGGTCGCGAACCGAAAGTATCAAAAGGTGCGTAACGGCTTCGTGGTCGTGTGGCACTTGGCGGAATTCAAATTGGTCGCGTGTGCGCAACGAATTTGATGCGTATCCGTCGAAATTTACCGTATTGGCCTCTGTGCAAGTTTTCTAATTACTTCGTGCACGTTCGTCAGATCGAGACGAAACTTGTGCCAACAGGACCATATCGTTTTTCTGGTCCTGTATGCCAAGTTTGGTCTGATTCTGAGACAGTTGATTAGATCGCCGTTTTACGGGCCCCACGGTTCGACTCAACGGGCGATTTTGTGCACGGCCTACCGGAATTCAACTTTGGATATACGGTTGGGTTCGTATCGAAAAACTGGATCCGTAGACATGTAGTTTGACGACTTGAGAGACCGTTGACTCTGGCACACTTTTCGGTACAAAGCGGGTCCAACGGTGGACACCGTTTTGACCCAAAATTATCGTTTTGCCCCTGTGTCCAGAATTGGACTTAAGGACAGGCAATCCTAGCTAATTTGACTATTCTGAGAATATTGGTAATATTTATTTCAGCATCCGGAGACTGTTGTAAGGGTTTTGACTGTTGTGGCACATTGAGTGGTTCAGATTGTCGGTTTCACCAGCAGAGGACCCCAGGCGAGTACAGTTTATTGTTTGTTTTCAGTATTGATCTTTACTATACATCAGTATTTAGTCGATAGATATGTGATTTCAGTTTTCTATTGATTTTGTTCCTTGTTGTGTCGGGAGGTGAAGTACCAACGATGTGTGATCTGACCTTAGACCGTGTATATTATTGCATTTATTTCTTGTAGACAGTGTAACTTTAGACCGTATAGACCATGATTATTACTGCATTTAAACTGTGTAGATCATGATTATTATTTTGTAGACAGTATTTCTTTATTGCAATATTAACTGTAGACCGTGTAACTGTAGACCGTGTAATTGTAGACCGTGTAACTTTAGACCGTGTCGTATAATTGTCCCGAAACCGATCACATATCAAAGGTACTTCAATCGGTCAGTTGGTGAGTATTTTATTGTATTTCATTTTCTGTTCTTATTATCCAGTTTTATTGTCTTTCTTCATTTTATTTATGAATCATATGTCTAAAGGCTAACCCCTATTATATAGTCATTTTCATATATTGGAACTGCACGCAGTGAATTGTACTCGTTCCATTTCTGACTGGAAACTAATATTTTTCAAGTTAGCCGTGGATTCACTTAGCTTGGAAGATACGGGGGTACTTGCAGACAACAGCCTAGAGACCAGCTAGATAGTTGAGTCGTAGTCATTCCATTATTTGTACAAGTTTATATTTTTCTTTAAATGTAAAACTTGATCATTGTAAATTAAATTAATTTTGTGAATGAGCATTATTTGTGATTTTGATCTTCATGGCCGTGACAGTGTTCTACCGCCGATACTGCGGCATAGGCTGGCTTGGACACGTCTCGTATCTGTTTAAAAAAAATAGGTGCGGGTCGTGACAAGTTTTTGTGGTAGCCCAAGCAGGTCTGCTTTCGTAAATCATGCGAACTCGTGATGGTATTTAAGTTAGTTGTACTATTACGAGCCTGCGACTAGGAAATGCTCATTCACAAATTAGGGATTAATTTAATTTAATAGAATGGCTAGGACTAGGAGTCCCTTATACAAATTTACAGATGGGTAGTCTAGGACATGCAATTTAGATGAGGAGTTATTAATTTTGATAGTTTATCAGATCTCCATAGGTACAGTATTGTCTCTTGATACGAAGAAATGATCCAATAAGGATAGGTTATCCCCTTGGTGAGACAGGGTTTCATAGAGTTAATGATCTAACATTGATAAATTGTGCAATTCCTTCTCTTTGCCCTTGAGATATCATCCTCATATCTTAATCCGAATTGCCTACTTAGTTCCTATTTTTGCCCTAAGAGTTATTATTTTTATGATATCCATAGATGAACCTCAAGTTAGTTTCGATTCAAAGTTTTCCTCAAAGGTTTGAATACACATAGAATAGATACTAGAATGTTTGTATTTCTTTCGTCTTTAGTTATTTCCTCCATGTTAAATCTTTTACTTTAAGTGTTGTACTAATAGGACAAATACCTACGCTCTATTTTTGGTCAACTTGTTTGAATCTCTAGAAGCTCATGAATTTTACGGATATAGTTAAAGGAATGGTTAGACAGCAGCGCACTGTCGTCAATTATTTGAGAGTGGAGAATGTGGGTTCACTGCAGCCAGCAGCGCACTGGCAAGGCACAACCCATAGAATTAAAATCATTTTGAAGAATCATAGTCATTGGAACATTGCTAAAACTATGTTCTCGTTGACCTCTTTAGATCTTAGATACCCTTGTGTCAATATAAGGTAGGGTATCCGATAGCCTATCACATTTAAATCACGGAACCAAGAGTTTGTCACAGCCAGAGTATACGGGCGAGACATAATTCTCGGTAGAATGACTTCAGACGTGATTACAAGTTTAGGATACCATAGAGGATAGAAAAATGCCATATATGTCCCATAAGATCCAAAGCCAAAACTAGTAAAGGATTCTGTAAGATTTGGTAGCAGGTCTCCCAACCTAGCAATCTGTGGACCTTGTGATCTATTAACGAGGTAATTGACTGACACTAATCGGTTTACCAAGACTATAGAATTCAGAAGTCCATAACCCATTAGTCGACCAAGGCTTTATGGATAAGAAGATGGTAGGAAGACTGTATAAGCAAGAACACCGGGTAAGGTTTTGATTCACACAAAACTCGAACTACTTGTGCCTTCTTTCAAAAATCTCGCATACTTGTACTTGACTACGTTAACCAATGCTGCTATTACTGCATAGTTTTGCAAGCTCACTCTGTTTTCGAGCTTGATTCAAGACATATGTTTAGTGGGGACGCCTACTAACATATTGTCTAATCAGAATCGATGTATTACGGTCTGATCAACCGTAGTGCACCTGGTTCACTCTCTCTTTGATTATTCCACGTGGATTGAGATATCGAGGTATCTAGGATCTCATCCACTACTGCTCTTGAAAACTTCATAATAACTCTCGATTATTCTTCCTTATCTTTCTGTTCTTCCTATTTCAGAGCGACGAATGGTCGTGCTTATTCGAAATTACCAATATTTTTAGCTACTTGTGTAAATTGTTGTTAAATTTTGGATTGCGGGATAGATAGGAGAGGATTATAGAGGCCATATGCAATAGATATCTATTGGTAGCAATTTTAGCAAGTAATTAGATGATGATAAAGTTTTAGTGACATAGCTTTGAGGGAATAGTGTGTCCAAAGGTGGGTAGAAGCCCTCGGAGTTTCGTGGTTACAAAATGGCTAAAGAAGGTTATAAAATATTTTGAGGAATTAAATTCAAGAGATTAAGGTAATGGTAGACTTGAATTTTTAAGGAATAGCTATGAATTATAATTTCGAGGACAAAATTATTTTTAAGGTGGGTAGATTGTAGCTTCCCTTTCCGTAAATCTTGAAATATTTTATTATTATTTATTTGGTTTAAATGGTGACTGTTAGATTTTTATAAATAATTAAATAGTTAATTATTACGATAGATGACTTTAGCCATGACAGAGTTTTGGAGTGCATGGTGACTAGAAATCGTGGCACGGATAGTGCAATGACGTAGTGTATTAGCCTTGGTAGGGAAGACCGAGCCATAACGATATCCTAACTAGGAAAATCAGGCCAAGTTGCGACTTGACTCCTATAAATAATTTAATTATTTTATTATTAAGATTTATGGCTTGCAGAAGAACCGGTTGTGCCATTTCAGCCCGAACCTAACCCAAGCCTATGTAGTCGAACAGTGCGTCCAGAGACGTCCATGTCGACGTAATTTGGGAGGTAAACCTATACCATACTTTAAATATGATGAATAAATGACTCCTAAAATAATTATATATACGAATAATATTAATATCATTAATATTAATATGATATCTTAGATTATTTATAGGACTATTTTCGTAGACCAATGGATGTGGAAGCATGACTGGCTCACCCAAATTTACTATGGTTACCATTAATTATTTTTAGTTGTCCAGACTCTATTATTATTATTTATTTTTGTCGTGTCATTAAATAGAATTATTAGTTATTATTGGCTTTAATATAAATTGATTTATAGAGCTTTTTATATGTAATGTGATTTATATATTGTTAAAGATATATTAAATTTTTGAGATAATTTTTAAGAGAGTATGTTGTATTCTTTTATTTATTACAAATATTTATCAATGGATTTTGTTATGAACATACATATCCATGTACAAGTATATATATGTATAAATATAGATAAATCTATATTAGTTATTATATATATATATATAAGAAATAAAAGAAAACAATAGGAAAAAGTAAAGGGGCTAAAAGAAAAAAAGAAGAAGAAGACAAATCTAAGTTTTCTCCAAAACCGAGTGTTCTGAGCTCAGCCAATCCCAGTTCGGCCAAAGTAGTCCCCACAAGCCCCACACGGTCCCGAGCATATATATGCATAGCATATATATAAGGACTGAGCCAAACCGAGAGCATCACCAATAGTCGGGTATTTATACGTACAGCGAACAGAGAGAGAGAGATCGAGAATAAAACCCTAACCTCAACCCAGTGCCACCCTCCTGCCATGGGCGACCCACCCGTGCCGCTCGCCTCCGACGCCGCCACCGCAGGCGGCTGAGAATCGCCGCACAAGGCCGCGCGCGCGCAGGCGCAGGCTTGACAGCAGCAAGGCGCGAAGCGAGGTACTGATTTATCATCGAATTTCTCTCTGTATATTCAACGGATTTCGATTCCATAAAATTCTATAGAATGCCCATATGACCGTCTAGGATCCCCTTTAATTAGTTCGTATTGAGCTCGTTTGTATTCGACGAGAAATCAATGCAAACTTCGAGGAAAACCTGTTCCAAGAACAGAGATTAGAACAACACAGGAGCCCTGTTCGGATTTCGATTCCGATCAATCACTTGGCAATTTTTGAAAACTAATTGAATAGAAGTTTAGACAACCTGTAGGGCTTTACAACACTTCTCATGGAATCCGATTTCGTCGACCGAGCATCGAGAAATCGTTTTTCCAAATTGACGGAAAAATTGTTTTTCGAAAACACGAAAATTCTCGATACGACGTGCGTCCCGCCAATCCGGGCGACGTGGTCGCGAACCGAAAGCATTGAAAGGTGCGTAACGGCTTCGTGGTCGTGCGGGCTTTGGCGGAATTCAAATTGGTCGCGTGTGCGCGACGAATTTGATGCGTATCCGTCGAAATTCACCGTATCGACCTTTGTGCAAGTTTTCTAATTACTTCGTGCACGTTCGTCAGATCGAGACGAAACTTGTGCCAACAGGACCGTATCATTTTTTTGGTCCTGTATGCCAATTTTGGTCCGATTCTGAGACAGTTGATTGGATCGCCGTTTTACGGGCCCCACGGTTCGACTCATCGGACGATTTTGTGCACGGCCTACCGGAATCCAACTTTGTACATACGGTTGGGTTCGTATCGGAAAACTGGATCCGTAGACATGTAGTTTGATGACTTTAGAGACCGTTGACTCTGGCACGCTTTCGGTGCAAAGCGGATCCAACAGCGGATACCGTTTTGACTCGAAATTACCGTTTTGTCCCTGTATCCAGAATTGGACTTAAGGACAGGCAATCCTAGCTAATTTGACTATTTTGAGAACATTGGTAATATTTATTTCAGCATCCGGAGACTATTGTACGGGTTTTGACTATTGTGGCACATTGAGTGGTTCAGATTGTCGGTTTTACCAGCAGAGAACCCCAGGCGAGTACAGTTTATTATTTATTTTCTGTATTGATCTTTACTATACATCAGTATTTAGTCGATAGATATGTGATTTCAGTTTTCTGTTGATTTTGTTCCTTGTTGTGTCGGGAGGTGAAGTACCAATGATATGTGATCTGACCTTAGACCGTGTAGACCGTGTAGACCGTGTAGACCGTGTAGACCGTGTTTATTATTGCATTTATTTCTTGTAGACAGTAAAACTTTAGACCGTATAGACCGTGATTATTACTGCATTTAAACTGTGTAGATCGTGATTATTATTTTGTAGACAGTGTTTCTTTATTGCAATATTAACTGTAGACCGTGTAACTGTAGACCGTGTAACTGTAGACCGTGTAAATTTAGACCGTGTAGACCGTGTCGCATAATTTTCCCGAGATCGATCACATATCAAAGGTACTTCAGTCGGTCAGTTGGTGAGTATTTTATTGTATTTCATTTTCTGTTCTTATTATCCAGTTTTATTGTCTTTCTTTATTTTATTTATGAATCATATGTCTAAAGGCTAACCCCTGTTATATAGTCATTTTCATATATTAGAACTGAACTCAGTGAATTGTACTCATTCCATTCCTGACTGGAAGCCAATATTTTCAGGTTAGCCGTGGATTCACTTAGCTTGGAAGATACGGGGGTACTTGCAGACAACAGACTAGAGACCAGCTAGATAGTTGAGTCGTAGTCATTCCATTATTTGTACAAGTTTATATTTTTCTGTAAATATAAAACTTGATCATTGTAAATTAAATTAATTTTGTGAATGAGCATTATTTGTGATTTTGATCTTCATGGCCATGACAGCGTTCTACCGCCGATACTGCGGCATAGGTTGGCTTGGACACGTCTCGTATCCGTTTAAAAAAAGAAAAACGGGTGCGGGTCGTGACAGACCCTACAACTGAATCAGATATAGCAGATATCAAGACAATAAAAACTATTAGTGAATGTACTCGCCTGTGGTCCTGAGCTGATAAGGTGAACAGACGCTCAGAGTAATCACAGACCTAAAGATGAGATACTATAAGTCAAACAGGGTTTTATAATAAAAGGAAAACTAATTTAAGTCATGATATGCAAGTCTAAGTCAAACTAGGTCAAACTAAGTCACACCTGTAGGATGTGGAAAATTATGACACGCTGTCATTTTCATCCATACGCTTAAAGATAGATGTCAGTTGAAGCCATACGCTCATTCAAAAGCCATACGCTCAGTAAATATTTTATTATTTACTGAAGTGACAGCACAGCATATGTTTAAATGAGGAATGAATCTGACACTTCATCTTTCGTGCAAAGACAGCTGTCACGAGAAAAGTAACCGTCGTATAAGTTTTTGAAGAGTCAGTTTTGTCTTTTACGAGGACAACTCAGCAGCCTTCATAAATGCAAAAGCCATCATTACTGTCAGTTTTGACAGTCTGTCAGCCGTCAAATACGCAGTCACGACGCTCGAGAAGATTTTGTCAGTTATGGGAAGATATGGTGTACCAAAGAAGATTGATGATAGCCACGTGGCCACTTCTCCAGTGAGCGTATCAACCTCACATGACTCCTTCTTCACCCAGCCAAGTGAGCGTATCGACCTCACATGACTCCTTCTTCACATAGTCAAGTGAGCGTATGGACCTCACATGATTCCTTGCTAAATAAGCGAGCGTATGACCTCACATGACTCCTTGCCCACAACGTGAGCGTATGGATTTCCTATGGCACTACGCTGTCCAAGTCAGCGTATAAACTCTCCTTCAACGAGGCAGCGTATTACAGCAACCATATCCAGGATTACAGTCAACACACGTTCTCACGTGTCCTGTACCAGTTATCCACTTCTCTAGAAGTTATGCAACGTGGCATCCAGGCCATCAATCTCTCCTGAACATGCTCCACTACTTTCAACCGCACGCTAATGTGTCTCCATCAGAATTCGCCACGCGTCCCTGCAGTTATGCACACGTCAAGTAACTACCTGAGCGTATGCTTAAGGACAGTTATCCTGAACTCTATAAAAAAGAGTTTCTTCATCCTCATCAGAGACTACAAGTCATTTTCAGAGAGAACAGAGAGATTGCCCAGTTGCTGTCCAAGTTCTTCGAAGTTCGAGTTTTCTTCATCGCATCGTCCAAGGGATAAAGTAATCGTCTTCTAGATTAGATTCCTACAGTTGTAATTTTCTCAGATACAAAATAAATAAAGTGAATTTATTTATGGAAAACAAATTGGCGACTCTGCTGGGGAAAGCTGTCTCCTCCAATGAGATAGCAACAACTCAATGCGATACTTCGTCGATCGGCTTGACGAAGAAGACGATGGTTGTACAATTTGACCAATCGGCTTATAAAGAAATGCTCAAGGAGAAGGAAGGCCGCACTGCTTCCTCCGCTCTTCCTGTTGCCAAGAAGAAGGGACACTCCGTCTATGTCCCTAAGTCTTCTGCAGCAATTCGAGACGCTTCTGTCACTTCTCATGCTGACAAGAACACGTCTTCAACTTCCATGAAGCACACTTCGGCTTCTCGGAACACGGCAACCGTGGTTTCCCCTAGTCACGCTGACAAAATTGGTTCTTTAACCAAGTCAATGTGTACAAGGAAAACCATCTCTGGACATGTCAAGATCCCTTCTCCCTCTATTCTTACGACAGCAGTCGGCTCTTTAGCCATTGATGACTCTGAGCGTATGGCATTCAAAGGGCAGCGTACGGCAAAGGGAGCGTACAAAAGCCAACATCAGGCAGCGTACGCTGAGCCAAAGCCAGTGTATGCTAATAAAAAGGCAGCGTATGACCAGAAGTCCAAACTGAAGTCAGCGTATGCTAACAAATACAGTCCTTTGACTGTTTCTGAAAATCAAATTGGGGGTTCTCTTCCACAGAACATACAAATGATTCCCCCTCAACTTGCACATCTTGTGCCAACCAAGGAGAAAGACTCTTTAGTCAACTCCTCTACTCCTAAGGTCTTTACCTCTGGAGTTAATTTGACTAGTACTCTTACTAGATCAAACAATGGAAAACGCCTTTTGGCTAATTCCTCCAAAGATGGATTATTACCGACTCCTAGTCGGAATAATACTCATCTTCCTTCTCTCAAAATTTCTCGGTCTGAGAAAGGCAAATTACAAGTATCCAAGACTGATATTAAAGTCAAATCTCCCACGGATCTTCGTAATAAGCTTAATCAGAATCGGTTCGGTTCCACTGAGACAAGTATATTAGACCCTGATGTAGAATATGCCAAGAACTATGTGGCTCAAATTAATCAGTCTTTATACACTCAGGAACCAAGAAGACAGAAGAACAAAAGACAAGTTTCTACACAGAAACTATCTTCAAATACTTCCCAATCTGTTCCTACAGATCTCCGAGAATATTTGCAAAATAAACAGAGAATTGACACTCCATCTGGCTATAACATTGCCCATATTCGCCATGAAAAGCATGGTTGTGACTTCCAACCTCGGGTTGTCATCCAATGTTGTTGTTCACCAAAAAGACAATCTGTTTTCGAACGAATTCAATATGAACCAATGTTGGATGAAGATGAACCTCTTTATGCTTCTGTCAACATGACTTCCAGAAATATTGGGGGTAGCATACGGTCTGATGCTATATCAGACTCTGAAGATGGTGTTTATCTCGGCACTCGATCCAGGACCGGAGCCTTGACCAGAGCCTCTTCTTCTTCTCATCCAAGTGGTAATCCGGAGATCACAGAAGGCTTCCTTGGAGAGTCCAATTTTCCAGTATTGACTCCTGTAAAAAGCCCTAGGAAAGATACTGATTCACACAGTGATGATTCAGAACAGACTGTTTCATCATCTATTCCTCGAATGATTACCACTTACATGGCAGAAAGTGATCATGAACCTTCGACTAGCAATGAGGCTCATGAACAGAGGATTTCTTCTTTAGAACAACAATTACGAGCTATGGCAGATACATTGAGTGCTATGCACACTCTAATGCAGGCTTAACAACAGACAGCACCACCAGTGGTATTGAATACCCCTGTTGTTCCAAACCCCGAACCCTCTACTATTCCGGGGGTACAATCTAATGTTCCTGTACAAACCACCCCAAGTCACTCTGGAGCTGGGGGTGGTACATATGCTGCAGTCCCTCCTCCCAATTACACTCTACAAGCCACAACTCCACAATCTTCGGGAGTTGTCTCTGAAGAATTGAAGAATCTCAAAACTCAATTCGAGGCATTCAAACAGAAGGATGGCTTACAAAGGTTAGGCATCAAACAGCCTTATCCGATAGAATGGAAGCAGGTATCGTATCCACCAAAATACAAACCTCCGACCATCTCTTTCTATGATGGGACAACCTCTCCAAGTCAGTTCATTAATCATTTTGAAGTAATGACTGATCAATTACAACCAAGTGACGCCCTCCTTACTCGGGTGTTCATTGGATGTCTCAAAGGAACGGCTTATGAATGGTATAGAAGTCTCCCTGATGGGTGCATTACCTCATTCGCCGGTTTTAAGCAAATGTTTCTTGAACGATTCTACGAAGGGCTCAATGATATGACCATGTCGGCCCTCATAAGAATCAAACAGAAGAATAATGAGACCACTGAGGAATTCATTGAGAGATTCAGAAGAGAAGCCCTCAAAATGCCTCTTGGAACTCCCGATGCTGTTACGATCGACACTTGCAAGTCGAACCTCTTACCAATTATCAGCATGTGGACAGGGTCCACTCAGTTCCAAGATTGGCCTTCTTTCATTGTCAGTGCCAAGGCTGCCGAGGTCAGTGCTGAGACCTTCAAGGGTCTGGGGGTACAAATGGCTCCCAAAGAATCAAATCAGAGTGCTAGCAATAGTACTCGACCCAACAATCGCAAAGGGAAAGAAGCTCTTGAAGTCAATCTCCAAAACAGTAGTCAAGAGGTAAAGACTACCCAAGCTACTTCAGCTCCAACAAATCAACAACAGAGATCTCCTCGGCCGAAAGAAGAATATTCTTTCGATGATGACGATGTTCAGGGTATCTTTGAATGCTTACTCAAAGGTAATAAGATTCAATTGCCAGAAATTAAAAAGCCTGATGAAGCCAATAAGACAGATCATCCAAAATACTGTCCATATCATAGAATGCTGGGTCATACAATCCGGTCTTGCTATGTATTAAAAGGAAAGATTCAAGAGATGATTAAATTAGGAGCTGTGACATTAACACCCAAAGACAAAACAGTCACAGCAAATATAATTTCAATGCAGTTCGGTGACTTCCCTCCCTTAATGGTGGAAAGTGGGATTGTTCCTATCCCCAAAGCAACTCTCGAAGTTATAAACATTCCACCAGCACAGAATGACGGACTTGTTCCTGTCACAACTAAGAAGGGAGAAATCATGTGGATTCACCCAGACTTAAAGACAGAGTTTGAGACGTCTTCCTCTTCTCCTCGGAAGATTTCCTCATCTAAAAAGAAGTTCGGGAAGACTAAGTCATGCAATGTGACTTCTAGTTTCACACCCGATTTTTATCTAATCTCTACTTTCATCTCAGCAGGAAATTCACTCTCTACGAAGATAAAATCTGTACCTCAAATTGAAGATAGGTACAAACCTGCTTTTCATTTATACAGTTCACAATCTCGTGAATTGATGGCGAAGATGGGTTATGATCTAGCCACTGCCCCAGGTTTGAACTCAGGCAAGGGACTCCGAACACCTTTGGCCATCACCATGAGACATAATCAATCTCGTGTTGGCCTTGGTTTCTGGAATGAAGCTTTCATCAAACATAAAAAAACCAAGAGCAAAATAAAGAATTGCAGCATGGTTTCCATAGACCTTGAACCAGAATCTGAAGTTGAAGTTCATGCTGGAACTCGGTCTGGAAAAGTATATCTGAAAGATTATGCTGAAGTTCTTGAAGAAATTTCTGACGTTCCTTCGGTTATAGCTTCAACTCCAGTCTCTACTGAAGAGCCTTTAAATGTTCCTGTTGAGACAGTTCCTTCTAAACCTACAGCAGCTGACAAAGGCAAACAATAAGTCCGCTTCGACAAACCATTGAAGAAGTCATCTCCTACAGGACTTGAAAAGCCTTATAATTTTGATATATTGGCTCAACTAGCCAATACCCCAGCTAAATTATCAATCTTCGAGCTCATACGCCTCTCTAAAGAGACTCGAAAAACTTTAAGTGAAGCACTGTTGCAAGCAGAAACCTACTTAACTCTTCTCAAGAAGTTGGAAACAGGACCTGTTTCTCATTGCCATAATGTATTGGAATTTATTCCAAACATTACCTTTACGCAGGACGATATGCTGCTAGAGGATAATCGACATGATCGTCCTTTATATCATACAGGATATATTGATTCTATGAAGGTTGATCGTTTACTGATTGATCCAGGATCCGCTCTCAGTATTATGCCAAAGGCTATGTTAGATGCATTGAAGATACCTGTGCATAGTCTTTCCAGTACTATCACTACCATCTTGGAATTCAATCAAGGAAAAAGTAAGCCTTTAGGCAAGATTCGCCTTAAATTTCAAATAGACGATCTTCGTACTAAGGTTACTTTTTACATCATCGACAATCATGGTTGCTCATACAATGCTCTATTGGGGAGACCTTTCTTGCATGAACATAATGTCGTTCCTTCAACCCTTCATCAGTGCTTCAAATATGTTGATGATAATGGAGAGGTTCAAAAAGAAGTGGCAGATCTTTACCCATTCAAAGGAGTCGAAGCTTACTTCAATGACGCTCGCATGTACAAAGATGAATACTCGAAAGTCTTGCAAGCTATGGATAATGAAGATGAGACATCCAAAGTTGACACTTTTGTTATTCCTGTAAAAGGGCGTATCACTCCTCCGCAGTCTATTAGATCATCCGAAGAAGGCTCACTGATAATTCCGGTCAGTGGACGTACTACTTCATCATCTGTCCAGGGCTCACTGATAATTCCTGTCAGTGGACGCACTACTGCACCATATCCCCAAGATTCACAAAATTTGCTGATCATTCCTGTCAGTGGACTCATCACTCCCCCTCCATCTTCTCAGGCTAGATCAGATACTCTAGTCATTCCAGTCAGTGGACGCATTACTTATCCACGGTCTTCTCCAAGGGAGCTCACCTCTTCTGAGCCTTTTGTTATCGATCTTAATCGAAACAAAAATTCTAACTGTTCTTCTTCCTCCCCCTTTGTCATTAATCTGACTAAGTCTGATAAGGCTCAGCCTTCTGTTGTAAATACAGCATCTAGTATTAATGAAGCATCTCCTTTGCAGTATATTGATGTTTGTGGTTATGTACAAAGTTATTTACAATTGCTAAATAGCTTAGAGCCACTAACTATAGGGGTTGTTCAAGCTCTTCATACAGACGTATCATTAGACTCTATACAGAAATCATACTTTGTGGTCCCCAGTCGAAAGAAGGGAGAAAATCCAATATTTTTCTATAAAGGACCTCAGAATCCTCCTAATTTGGAAGAAGATGACATAAACGATGATACTGGAAGGTAACAACTGCGTCGCTACAGTCAACAATCCAAAAATATCATCAAGAATATGGGTTATGACTTTAGAACCAGTCTCAATAATGGGAAAGGAAGAAGAATGCCTGTTCGAATTCCTCCATTAAAATACGGAAGGACAAAATGTGGTTTAGGTTACATTGCTCCTACTTCCTTTATCAACATAGTCCATGAAGAGTCAAAATTCAATAAAGACGAACAATCTGAAGATGAACGATCTGAGTCTTCTGATTCTCTCTTTTGGGATTCTGACACGAGTGTTGGCGATCTTCATCGCTCTATTCTATCCATCAATATGGTCTCTATTGATGGCCCACAAGAAAATGATGAAGATGAGGATGATTTTAAAATATCACCCGAATCAGAACAATGGGCTCAAAGATTAGATGATCAATGGGAATTCAGGTTCGAGCAGAGGGAACCTCCTACTGAAGATAAACTGATCCAAATTGATGTTAGTGAAGAAGGTTCTCCTAAACCAATATTCATCAGTGAAAGTCTTTCAGAAATAGATAAGCAAGACATGATCAAGCTTATTCGTGATTATATCGATGTCTTCGCCTGGAGCTACGAGGATATGCCAGGACTAGATCCGAAGATCGTAATGCACAAACTCAATATCATGCCAAATGCTAAACCGGTCAAACAGCAACAGCAACGATTTCGTCCAGACATTATGGATGCAATTGAAGCTGAAGTCAACAAGCTTATGGCTTCCGGATTTATCAGAGAGGAACAACATCCTGACTGGGTGGCTAACATTGTTCCTGTCCTTAAAAAGACTGGCAAGATCCGAGTCTGTATAGACTTTCGCGATCTCAATGCAGCTTGTCCTAAAGACGAGTTTCCTCTTCCAATTACTGATGTCATGATCGACAATACATGTGGTTTCGAACGAATGTCATTTATGGATGGGTATTCGGGATACAACCAAATCAAAATGTTTCCGGATGATGAAAAACACACTTCCTTCAGAACGCCGATCGGTACATACTGTTATACAGTGATGCCGTTTGGTCTCAAGAATGCAGGAGCAACATATCAGCGAGCAATGAGCACTATATTTCGCGAACATCTCCAAAAAATAGTCGAATGCTATGTTGATGATATTGCAGTCAAAAGTCGACGAAAGGAGGATCATATCCAAGATTTGAAGACTATCTTTGATTTAATACGTCAGCATCAACTTAAAATAAACCCTACTAAGTCCTTCCTGGGCGTCTCTAGTGGTAAATTTCTCGGCTTCGTCATTACCGCTAAAGGTATACACGTGGATCCCGAGAAGATCAAAGCCATTCAAGAGATGCGTCCTCCACGCACCTTAAAAGAGCTACGAGGATTTCAAGGAAGAATTGCTTATATCAGGAGATTCATTTCCAACTTATCAGGACGCTGCAGACCATTCAACAAACTTCTGAAGAAAGGTGTATCTTTTATCTGGAACGAAGAATTTCAAAAAGCATTTGATGACATCAAACAGTACCTCATGAATCCTCCAGTTTTGGTACCTCCCGTCTCGGGAATACCATTTCTTCTATATGTTCGAGCTATGGATCATTCTCTTGGTGCATTACTCGCCCAGAAAAATAAAGATGGTCATGAACAGGCCATTTATTATCTCAGTCGCACAATGACAGGCGCTGAACCGCGTTATTCTCCAATTGAGAAAGAATGCCTAGCATTAATGTTTGCTGTTCAGAAAACGCGACATTATATTATCGGTCAAACGATTCATGTCATTTCCAGAGTGAATCCCATCAGGATTATGATGAAGAAACCTGGTATTCTCAACTCCAGACTAGCTAATTAGGGAATCTTGTTAGCCCAATATGACATGCATTATATTCCTCAGAAGTCAGTTAAAGGACAGGCTCTTGCTGATTTTCTAGCAGCTCATGCAGTCCCAGAAGATTCTAAATTATATGATGAGATTCTCGATGAAGTTCTGGATTCAAATCTGGTTACTGAAGAAGTTCCTACCAGGCGTCTATTCTTTGATGGAGCATCTAGAATAGGTCCTAACGGCGATATTGTCGCCGGAGTTGGAATTGTTCTTGTATCCCCAGAGGGATTAACTATTCAGAGGGCTTATTCTCTGGATCAATCATGTTCAAATAATGTTGCAGAATACAATGCGTTGCTCATTGGTCTTCAACTCGCTAAACATCTGGATGTTCAATATTTAGAAGTTTATGGAGACTCTAAGCTTATCATCAATCAGATCAGAGGAACGTATGAAGTTCGTCATCAAGATTTGATACCTTATCATCGAATATCACTCTCTATGGCCTCCTCCTTTGAAGGTTTCTTTATCGAACATGTTCGACGAGCCTATAATGCAGAAGCTGATGCTTTGGCTAATCTTGCTGCTGTATTAGCCATACCAATCAAACGTCAGCAAGTGATAGTAGTTTATAACCGAGAACTATTCTGCGTTGAAAATAATCTGGCTTTGGTTTTTCCCCATAATCCAGACGAAGATTCTCTCAACTTTGATGCTGAATTAAAATTTGACAAAGTGTCCTTGTCTTCTTCCGATTCTACTATGGAATATGTCTTTTCTAACAAAATAGACACCGTAACTGAAGACTGGAGACGTCCATTTCTGGACTTTGTGTTGTATGACATACTTCCTGATAACCCGAATGAAGCAGCATCTATCCGGCGCCGGTCTCTCAGATTCTATTATAATCATACTACGAAGACACTATATCGTCGAGCCTATGATGGTCTTCTCCTTCGATGCGTCGCTGGTGAAGAAGCACAACAAATAATCCGTGAAGCACATGATGGCGTCTGCGGAGCTCACCAGCCAGGTCCAAAACTTCAAGATCGTATTCGACGTATGGGTTATTATTGGCCCACGATGGTAGCTGATACCATTCAATATGCTCGGAAATGTAAAGCCTGTCAAATTCATGCAGACTTTATCCATCAACCATCGGAGTTCTTACACCCAACAGCGGCATCATGGCCCTTTGAAGCTTGGGGCATGGACGTCATCGGTCATATCAATCCACCATCATCAAAAGGACATCGGTTTATTCTAGCAATAACTGATTACTTTTCTAAATGGGCTGAAGCAAT
Organism: Iris pallida; assembly: GCA_029216955.1. Classification (NCBI taxonomy): domain Eukaryota; kingdom Viridiplantae; phylum Streptophyta; class Magnoliopsida; order Asparagales; family Iridaceae; genus Iris; species Iris pallida. Next base: position 1,815,030 of record JANAVB010033217.1, read on the forward strand.
CCCGTTATCTGAAGTCAAGACTTCTAATGTTATCAACTTTGTCAAACATCATGTCATCTATCGATTTGGTGTTCCTCAGCGCATTATCCATGATAATGGACCACAGTTCGTCAGCCAGAAATTTACTCGATTCTGTAATGATTATCGGATTAATAATCTGGCTTCTACAGCATATAATCCAGCAGCCAATGGACTAGCGAAGGCTTTCAACAAAACAATCATCAAACCCTTGAAAAAGTTCGTTTCTTCCAATAAACGTAACTGGAGTGAGAAGCTTGGTGAATGTTTATGGGCTTATCGTACCACAGTTCGCAATGCGACTGGATGTACACCTTTCTCTTTGGTATATGGGTGTGAAGCTGTTCTTCCCTTAGAGATTCAAATTCCTTCTTTAAGGATAGCAATCGCTAATGAACTCACTGCAGAGAACAATGATCGTCTTCGACTTCAAGAGTTGGAAGCTCTAGATGAAAAACGATTGTATGCGCAACAAAATATCGAGCTATATCAAGCCCGAATCTCAAAAGCTTTTAATCGGAAAGTCAAAGTCAGAACATATCAAAAGGGAGAATTGGTCCTTACTGTCAGACGTCCGATGACCATGACACATATGAGCAAAGGCAAATTTGACGCGAAATGGGAAGGCCCATTCGTAGTAAACAAAGTCTTCTCTAATGGAGCATATCAGCTTGCCTCTATGGACGGGAAAGTCACAATGATGCCTATCAATGGCAAATTCTTAAAGAAATATTATGTATAAATAATATTTTCATTACTCCCCAGCAAGTGTAAAATCAAAAATTTATTCTTCTCTACAAAAGCTATTTCGATGTCGTTATCCCCAGCGGAAACTGATATTCTATCATGTATCATTTTTCCAGAGAATTTGATATTTTGTCTTATTAGATTCCCAGTGGATTTAATAAAGATCTTGTATAGAAAATCATGTCCATATCACCTCTGAATTTTCTATCTCAGTATGTACCATATTATATGAAAATGATATCTCGTCCTTTTGATTTCTGAGTCTAAAGATCAGTGAATAAAGGCAAAATAATATAAAGCAGGAAGGATACATCATAAACAAAGTTTCCTTAAACAGAGTTTATTTAAGACAAATTCTTCAAGAAATACATCATCATGGAAGATCACTGGTATCCCTTTCATACTTGGGACGAGGACCACATACATAATTAGCAAAAGAATTGAATACATTATTTTCTGACCGCATCAAGAACTGACAGGCAGCCAGCCTCATTGCTTCTTCTTCTTCGGTTTCTCCTTGTTCGACCAAGAAATCCAAGATATCTTTCGGCAGCTTGGGAGCAGACGAGCTTTCGCCCGTCTCCTTCTTTTGGGGAGTCGAATGCTCTTTAGCATTTTTATCAACTTTGGAGACGACTTCGCCTTTCTTCGTGTTCTCTTCGAAAGACATTTTTGAATAAAAGAGAATAATGTGTGATCCTTCTACTCAAAGAGATGCTCTATTTATAGGCATATATTTGCCAGGATCGAAGGGACGTATTCTTTCCCGATATTCAGTTCATCCATTCATTTCTCACATTCATCCGACGTTTCACATGTTCATTAATACTTGACGGTTCGTCCGTTCATTTATTACATTCACTCGACAGTTCATCTGTTCTTCATTTCCTAACGGTTCATCCGTTCATAATCTTCTATCAGTTCATTAAGCGGAGATTCGTTATTGATCACGTTTTCATAACCTCTGAATCAATTCCGAATCTATTTACTCATTTGTCATGTTTTGACCTCTGCATAGACATCAATCTATTTTCTTTCGAGTTCCTATATATTATCATGTCCATAATACCTCTGATAATATCATATACTCTAAAACAGAAAAGATGATTTTATTATCTATTATGTCCATAATTCACCCACAAATACAAATCATTGAGCATAGAAGAATTGTCATTTCCATTCCCATTTTCATAAAAAGTCTATTACATTTCTTAGACTTTCCTACAAATCATAATGGAAATCTATTACAAATCTTGGATTTTCATTCTATGTACAACTGAGATCTATTTCTTCTTGGATCTTCTCTGGCAATCTCGTTGTTTGTGGCAATTCCTGGGTGTCCAGCAGGAATCAAACTCTGGTCTTATCTCTCAGACGAGAGGAGAACCACAGAGTATGGCAACACGATGGCGTGTTGCTGCCAATACAGCGCGTGGAGGAACGGCGGCACCTCAAGCAGATAGGAATGTATCCAAACCTTGGGATACAATTCCTAGTTCTGCCGTGAAAGGAACTCTACTACCCGATTTCTTGGGGTAGAGTTGACTCCACCATCCAACTCTCGTGTATAAAGGCTCTTCCTACCATCTGAGGAAGACCCTTCTATCTCACGAAGAGTTCTGAGTTGTCTGATATACGCGTCAAAAGCGTATGAGCTCCCTGATATAGATGTCAGAAGAACATTGTCCACAGCATCCATATCACCAATGCCAGTTCTGAAGAAGGTTTTCAGCCAAAACTCTGTAAGAAACAGTAAAGAAAAATCAGTTAACAGAAACTGGTCAAGCAAAGACAGATGCATTCTGTTCATTTCGGGAAGATGAATTTGTCCTTAGCAAACAAAAATTTCGATGCGTGTATATTGAACTTACCGCTGAGTTTGCTGCTAAGGATTGACAGATCCATGTCTGGTAGCGTGCACAGAGATTTGACATCAGACGACATGGCTTTCCTATTTCATTCTCATAGAAAATTCATTCTCAGAAGAGAGGAAGAAGAATGGGAAGATGAGTTTGCGTGGAGTTCATCCATCTATTTAAAGTATGGAGCATAAACCTATTCTTGGAAAGGATCCGCATGAATAGCGCTCGTAAACGTGGAATGAATGACACGTGTACTTTGGAAACCAGCACAGCCTTGGAAATATTCAAAGAGTGCTTTCCAAAACGTTGGAAGATAGCGTAACTTACGGGCTATTTATTGGTGCACGCTATTCATTGGTGTACGTTATTTAACGTAAATCACAATGTTAAAGGACAGCGTAATTTATAGCGTAACATACGCTGATATACGCTATTCAGTGGAATTCACAAAACATTGGAAAATAGCGTAATATACGCTATTTCATTGGCATACGCTATCTAGCGTAACTTACAACTTGGAAGACGGCGTATTCTACAGTTATTCATCGGTACATGTTGGTTTTCAACACAAAATTATACTAAACAGAGAATTCTTGAATATTCATTTTCATTAAAGGCACTGATGGCCTTACAAAACAAAAAGAGAGAGGAAAAGAAAGGGGTGCAACAAAGTCACGCTCTATTTTCCAGAGCGAATAAGCTTGACGCCTAACTCTTCTACATTTTGGACTCCCATGCGGTGTAACAGAGCAACGAACATTTTACGCTTCTCTGCGAGGTTCTGCCCATCAGAAGAAGAGGAGCCGTCCAGACCAAAGTAGCCCAAGAAATTCTTGGCTAAATGCATATGGTCGTCCTTGAGCTCGATGACGACAGGTTCGGGTTCTTGGCCCCCGAAAGTGGGGTCACCATGGGAACAGAATCCCAACTTACGTGCTTCTTCTTCAGCAGCTTCCTTTGGAGTCATGGTTTCAAAAGATGAAAGTCAAAAATTGAATTCTCTCGGTTTATATAATAGAGCTTGCTGGCTGTTCATTTCTTCCAATCAGATTCAATCAATCTCGAAAAATGAAGAGTCATCATGACATTTAATGAACTCATGCCAGCGTGTCAGGACTCATTCCCACTTTCTGTTCAAAGTAATTTCGCACTTTTGAAAATCATAAAGTTCGAAAACTTTGAAGGGGGTCTTGTAGGATGTGGAAAATTATGACACGCTGTCATTTTCATCCATACGCTTAAAGATAGATGTCAGTTGAAGCCATACGCTCATTCAAAAGCCATACGCTCAGTAAATATTTTATTATTTACTGAAGTGACAGCACAGCATATGTTTAAATGAGGAATGAATCTGACACTTCATCTTTCGTGCAAAGACAGCTGTCACGAGAAAAGTAACCGTCGCATAAGTTTTTGAAGAGTCGGTTTTGTCTTTTACGAGGACAACTCAGCAGCCTTCATAAATGCAAAAGCCATCATTACTGTCAGTTTTGACAGTCTGTCAGCCGTCAAATCCGCAGTCACGACGCTCGAGAAGATTTTGTCAGTTATGGGAAGATATGGTGTACCAAAGAAGATTGATGATAGCCACGTGGCCACTTCTCCAGTGAGCGTATCAACCTCACATGACTCCTTCTTCACCCAGCCAAGTGAGCGTATCGACCTCACATGACTCCTTCTTCACATAGTCAAGTGAGCGTATGGACCTCACATGATTCCTTGCTAAATAAGCGAGCGTATGACCTCACATGACTCCTTGCCCACAAAGTAAGCGTATGGATTTCCTATGGCACTACGCTGTCCAAGTCAGCATATAAACTCTCCTTCAACGAGGCAGCGTATTACAGCAACCATATCCAGGATTACAGTCAACACACGTTCTCACGTGTCCTGTACCAGTTATCCACTTCTCTAGAAGTTATGCAACGTGGCATCCAGGCCATCAATCTCTCCTGAACATGCTCTACTACTTTCAACCGCACGCTAATGTGTCTCCATCAGAATTCGCCATGCGTCCCTGCAGTTATGCACACGTCAAGTAACTACCTGAGCGTATGCTTAAGGACAGTTATCCTGAACTCTATAAAAAAGAGTTTCTTCATCCTTATCAGAGACTACAAGTCATTTTCAGAGAGAACAGAGAGATTGCCCAGTTGCTGTCCAAGTTCTTCGAAGTTCGAGTTTTCTTCATCGCATCGTCCAAGGGATAAAGTAATCGTCTTCTAGATTAGATTCTTACAGTTGTAATTTTCTCAGATACAAAATAAATAAAGTGAATTTATTTATGGAAAACAACACCAAGCTAAACTAGGTCATACTAGGTCATACTGAACCAAACTAGGTCACACTAGGACAACCAAGGTCAAACAAGGTCACAGGAAGTCTATTCAAGTTAAACTAGGTCAATCTGGGTCAAGGGTTGACTTACAGTTGACTTTTGGTTAACTGGTCAACCCTAGGTCAAACTAGTCTAATGTTGACTAATTGTTGACTTTCAGTCAACTGGTCAACTCTGGTTTGGTTTCGGGTCAATTCTAGTCATTATTAGGCTAAGTTTGACTTTCGGTTGACTTTCGTTGACTTTTGGTCAAAACGGTCAATCGAGGTCAAAACTAGTCTAAGGGCACTAATCCTAACCATTACCAACCAAGAGAACCTATTTCTAGCCACATCTAGCAATCAGAAACCCAATACCTTATATTACCCAATATCCTAACCTTTACCCTTTACAAGGTATTCCCGATACCTTGCCACATTACAAAGGAAACCCTTCTAGATCTCAGGATACTAGCCTAGGCTTCTTAGGGTAGCTAGATACCATCCTATCTAGGGTTTACCAACCAAGAAATCTAGGGTTCTTGGACATCTAGTCCACCTTATGGTCATATTGGTCATCTCAACATTACATTAGTGTATCGTCATGATACGCTATGGTATCTTGAGATACTGTCACGCCCCGCTCCCGTAGGAGCGATCTCGTCCTCGCTAAGGCGTGATACCGTACGAGCCTAGATTGCGCTCGTGCAAGGCAGTTTCATAACGACCGATTACATCGACTGTGACGGGGTCGTCGCACAGAAGTCCCAAGCAGAAACATTGAAACATGCAGTAGAAATTTAGAACAAGCACACATGAACACAAGTCATTCAAAAGAAGCTCTTTATCGATATTGAATACAAGATTACATTTATGGGCGCAAGGCTAAATTATAAATCTCTCGTGCATACTTTTCTCTCATTTTATAATTCACTCTGATCTCTCTCATCTCTCGATACAATAATTGAATCCAGCGAAAGCTTCGGAAGGCGATGTCCATACATTATGTCCCGTATAAGTCTTCAATCCACGCGGCCGCATGCTTCGAATCGCCAAGGAACTCCGTGCCTCGACGCATCCAAGCGAGCTCCGCGCCATGAGCTTCTACCTGTGCCTGCACATGAAAACTGTGTGGGTGTCAGTACTCAACTGTACTGGTGGAGTGAGCTTCTCGCCCACCCATACATAACCGACACGTTCATTTACTTTGTGTAGTTTAAATCCCTTTCGATTGTCTTTCTAGTCTTGCCTTAGGATCAGTTTTAAGACCACGACACCTGACCAACTCGTTATGCGACGACATAATCGCGCTATCATGACAACGTGTATTACGATCGAGGCAGTATCTCGTCGTGCATGTACTTGACCAAACTTGAACTCGGGACAGCAGGGTCGTGCCATACTCTATTCGAGACTTCAACACATTCGAGATAGCGCTTCGCCGAGGAGCAACTCATACGAACTCGGCTGTGCAAAGACTTTCAATACTTTTGCGTGCCTCTAGACCAATTCTCGTGCTAACGACGTCAAGGGGTAACGACTCATGCAGGTCGTGCCTAATGACTGCCTGACTTAGCAATACCGATACGCGAAAGCCAATACTTGATACGCGAAAGCCAATACGCGAATGCCAATAATAATACGCGAAAGCCTTGCTTAGTGCCGAAGCACGTGTCTCTCTGACATAAGCTATAACTCATTCCTTTCGTGCCGATACAAGGCTGGCACTAACGGGATTACATCTTGTTGACTTTATACACGTCGTGCTAGACTGTCTCATGATTTGACCAATGCCGTACTAGTACTTGACGCTATCCAAAGGCAAACACGCAGATTGCCGCTCTTGCCGACACAACTATATGAGTGGTCACTAGTAATGTCAAGCTATCTTGGACACGGCTCGGCGGGGGTATCAGGCCGCCCTTCCAATGGGTAGCTAGCCCTGGAAGCGCCGATACTCTCATACGGTTATCCGGCATCCTGCTTTGAGCCGCACTCGCTTCCCCCGGGCCGAATGATCCCGGCGCCCCGGCAATCATTCGAGAAGACTACACCTTGTCGACAAGTTGTCCAATGACCATGCAAGTCTCAATTCGATCTATCCAGTCCTTCCTTAATATGATCATGCTTTCCTTCTATATATCGAGACTCCCAAGCCGCAGGACCGATCTCGTGTGTTTCTTTATCAAGACATAGCGAGACTCCCAAGTAGCAGGACCGATCTCGTGTGTGGGACTTATCAAGACTTAACGAGACTCCCAAGTAGCGGGACCGATCTCGGCGACAACCAGTCGCATAGACTTCCTTTGTTCGTGGCAAGCTTTTCACTAAACCGACCGTAGCTCGTGCCTTAGACAGACCTGGTTCTCTAGGCGATGCTAACGCTCAAGTCATATACTTTATACGACGAGTGAATTAAAATTAGAGTAGTGTAATGGACATGACAGTTAGTGTATTAGCTTCCAATTCCAGAGTTTAAACAATGTGTGTATGAAAACTAATTCAAACAAAACAGTGTGTATATGTTCTAATCTGAAATCAAGGAATCAAAAGTCAGTTGACAGTGTAGCAATTTGGGAATTAAGGTGAACTAGAATCTCTCAGGTTTTACTTAATGGGAAATCTCAGTTTAAAATCCAACTAACCATCATCTCAGTTTACTTATGGGTTTTCTAGGTTTCAGATATTGAAATTGATAGTGTAATGGTCATGGGTCTCAGGTTTCAAGTATTGAGTTTCCAGTTTACATAGAGTAGTGTGTGTGTATAGACATATAGGTTCAGGTTTCCATCACAGGTTATAAAGTGTGTATGAACATGTGTGTGTGTAGCAGGGATATTAGGGATAGTTTCATATTTCAGTTTTCAATAGAGAAGAGAAATCTCAGTTTAAAAGCAAATTTCGAAAACCTATTCCATGCTAATATGATCCCCAATATGTAGGTTAATACTCAGTTAAAAACATGACCAAGTTCAGTTCCTCGTAGTGACTTGTGTGTGTGTGTAAGGGTGTCCCTGTTTTACAGTATGCAACAGTGAATTAATCCTAGGATTTAGTATTCAGGAAAAAGAAAGTCTAGATGACAGTTCTCATTAAACTAACAGTGGGTTAACGAAAAGCAAATGGATTTAACATGACAATTTTACATTCAAATCAGTTTTCAGAAAATGGGAATTAAAATCAGAAAATTGAGGACTGCACTGTGTATTCAGTTGACAGTGCAATTAGTAGTTCAACACTTCAAAATCACACTCGAAAACTAAAAACCTTACACCAATCAATAACCCACATCGTAGTAATGTAAATTCACATGTACATGGATTAAATTGGCAATTAACATCGATTAAAACAGGAAAAAAAACTCAAAAATGAAGAACAGTAACTACGTATCAGTTAATTTGGGGAATTCGAATTTTCGAATTCAAAACACATCAAAATGCCAAACAAAGGGTTGGTAATTGATATCAAACATGTGAGGATACATGAGAGTGTATTCGTGTCCAAGAATTGGACACGAATCGTGTCCAAACAAACACGTGTACACAGACACTTGACAGTGCACGAACAATCATCGTGCACGCGCGTATAACACACGACACACGACACGACACGACACGTGTTTGTGTCCAGAGGTTCACCTAGGATAGCTCTAGGTCTAACACACCATGTATTGGGTGCACGAGTCCCACAGACACGACACGACACGCATGTCAGTCGTTCCTGTGCACGCGCACAGCAGCCCGTGCGCGACAGCGCACGGCCAATGCAACCCCGATAACTCCATGTATAGTGTACGAGATGCTCCCAAATTTTGGGAGCATGGTCGCAGACGTTGCCCCAAGGTTCACACCAAAAATCAGGACACGACGTGTCCTGTGTCCAGAGATATGGACCCCGTGATGCAGGACACGGCCTACGGCTCGTGCTGCGTGTCCACGCGCAAAAATAGGACAAAAATGGACACGAAACACACTACTGTCTTCACAAATTTAATACACACATCAAGATCTACAAATCCATGCAATTATATTTTAAAAATATAAAAATTAATTCCTATGTGGCATTTCTACAAACATCTAGTATATCAATACGATACGTGTCCGATACGGGCATAAAATGGACACGAATTGTACCCAAATTTCGTGGGCAGCTAGGGGACTCCTAGATCTAGCCCTAAATGCAAAGAAAACGAAATATTAATGCAATTTGTGGAGTTTTACCTATAGGTGCAAAAAGCTTGAAAAAGCTCCAAATGGGGGATTCCTCCTTGCTAGCCAAATGCTCCCAAATTTTTCGAAAGCTGGGATTATCCTTAAATAACAGCAAGTATAGATGAATTAGGATCTAATGCAACTTGTTAGGATTAAAAAGGAATTAAAATGGATTTTCTAGGAATTTCTAAAGATGGAATTTACCTCTTTTTCCAAATATGAACTTTCTAAAGGGGGCTAACCTAATGGAAGAGAGTATAAATAGGGGGATGATCCCTAGGTGGCCAGCCATGATGATTAGGATTAGGGTTTCTAGTAATGGGCTATGGGCTTTGGGCCTCTATGGCTTAAGTTGATAATCATTGGTTTTAAAACCATAAGTCATGGCTTATGACTAAAAGCCTTCTATTCTAACTTGAGTCTAAATGACCAAATCATGGGTTGATCTAGGTTAGACTAAGGTTACATACTAAACCAAGTCACCTTAGTTAGGTTTAGCTTCTAGGTTAGGCTCCAAAGTCAACACTAGTCAAGTCTAGATTAACACTTAATTAAATTATACCAAAAATCATATAAATTCTAATAAATCTCAATAATTCATAATAATTCAAAATAATATATATTAAATTCAAATAATTCAAAAAAAGGTAAAAATACCCTCAAACTAGAAATGTGGTAGATGAAATACCCTAATCACAAGTCATAATTTTAAATAGTTTAAAAATAATTAAAAATCACCAAAAATCATAATATGAAATAAATATCAGTAAATAATAATTATAATTACAAAATTTCAAAATTACCCTCTTCTGGAAAACTGGGTGTTATAACACTCTAAGTGTAACTTCGTTCCCGACCGAGCGGTACTTGATATCGCTCGTAACTCGTTTGCACCAAAAGTCGAGGTGCGCGACACGCGACACAACTTAGCCAAAAGGTCGTGTGCATAGCTATCCCGTGCGGACTATGTTCGAGTTTTGCATGCTCATCTGCTAATATCGACGTAGGACAAGTTGGGCACACACGCGACTTGCTAACATTAGCATGTGTTTTCTACCAAGACAAGTTGACACCGTTCGGCACAAAGGCCTACCAATGTGTCCGGCGATGGCCTACCGATGCGTTTGATGGAACGCTTGTACGAGCTTTTGAAAATATTTAGACTTATTGTATAGACATGCCGAGGGACAATCGAGAGAGAGAGCACACTTCTTTTTCCAACGTTGAGCTTTCAAAACTGAGAAATTCGACGTGAAGTCCAAGGACGTAAAGCCGTGCTCTGATACCATTATGCTACGCTCCGCTCTCATAGCAGCGATCTCGTCCTCGCTAAGGCGTGATGCCGCACGAGCCTAGATTGTGCTCGTGCAAGGCAGTTTCATAACGGCCAATTACATCGGCTGCGACGGGGTCGTCGCACAGAAGTCCCAAGCAGAAACATTGAAACATGCAGCATAAATTTAGAACAAGCACACATGAACACAAGTCATTCAAAAGAAGCTCTTTATTGATATTGAATATAAGATTACATTTGTGGGCACAAGGCCAAATTACAGGTCTCTCATGCTCACTTTTCTCTCATTTTACAATTCACTCTGCTCTCTCTCATCTCTCGATACAATACTTGAATCCAGCGGAAGCTTCGGAAGGCGATGTCCATACATTATGTTCCGTATAAGTCTTCAATCCACACGACCGCACGCTTCGAATCGCCAAGGAACTCCGTGCCTCGACGTATCCAAGCGAGCTCCGCGCCACGAGCTTCTACCTGTGCCTGCACATAAAAACTGTGTGGGTGTCAGTACTCAACTGTACTGGTGGAGTGAGCTTCTCGCCCACCCATACATAACCGACACGTTCATTTACTTTGTGCAGTTTAAATCCCTTTCGATTGTCTTTCTAGTCTTGCCTTAGGATCAATTTTAAGACCATGACACCTGACCAACTCGTTATGTGACGACATAGTCGTGCTATCATGACAACGTGTATTACGATCGAGGCAGTACCTCGTCGTGCATGTACTTGACCAAACTTGAACTCGGGACAGCAGGGTCATGCCATACTCTATTCTAGACTTCAACACATTCGACATAGCACTTCGCCGAGGAGCAACTCATGCGAACTCGGCTGTGCCAAGACTTTCAATAGTTTCGCGTGCCTCTAGACCAATTCTCGTGCTAGCGACGTCAAGGGGTAACGACTCGTGCAGGTCGTGCCTAATGACTCCCTGACTTAGCAATGCCGATACGCAAAAGCCAATACTTGATACGCGAAAGCCAATATGCGAATGCCAATAATGATACGCGAAAGCCTTGCTTAGTGCCGAAGCACGTGTCTCTCTGACATAAGCTATAACTCATTCCTTTCGTGCCTATACAAGGCTGGCACTAATGGGATTACATCTTGCTGACTTTATACACGTCGTGCTAGACTGTCTCATGATTTGACCAATGCCGTGCTAGTACTTGACGCTATCCAAAGACAAACATGCGGATTGCCGCTCTTGCCGACACAATTATATGAGTGGTCACTAGCAATGTCAAGCTATCTTGGACACGGCTCGGTGGGGGTATCGGGCCGCCCTTCCAATGGGTAGCTAGCCCCAGAAGCGCCGATACTCCCATGTGGTTATCCGGCATCCTGCTTTGAGCCGCACTCGCTTCCCCCGGGCCGAATGATCCAGACGCCCCGGTAATCATTCGAGAAGACTACACCTTGTCGACAAGTTGTCCAATGACCATGCAAGTCTCAATTTGATCTATCCAGTCCTTCCTTAACATGACCATGCTTTCCTTCTATATATCAAGACTCCCAAGTCGCGGGACCGATCTCGTGTGTTTCTTTATCAAGACATAGCGAGACTCCCAAGTAGCGGGACCGATCTCGTGTGCGGGACTTATCAAGACTTAACGAGACTCCCAAGTAGCGGGACCGATCTCGGCGACAACCAGTCGCATGGACTTCCTTTGTTCGTGGCAAGCTTTTCACTAAACCGACCGTAGCTCGTGCCTTAGAAAGACCTGGTTCTCTAGGCATTGCTAATGCTCAAGTCTTATACTTTATACGATGAGCCTTGTTCTCAAGGGACTACGCGACTTGACAATCGCAGATAGAGCAGGACAGTGCTAGAATTGGCTTCGATAGCCCAGCACAACTCTTGTCTACTTATTCGGGCAACGTGTCGACGAGCAAAGGCTACGCCGAGCTACGCATCGAGGGAACGTGCTATGCATGGGGTCGACTTGAACAACCAAGTTCGTGCCTAGACTTAAGCCAACAGCCGTGCAAGATGACTTAACTAGCGGGACGTGCGAAGGCTATGCCAAGCCTTACGGGACAGGACCGTGCATGCTTTATTAAGCATTCATGCGGACGACACCTATGACTTAGGCTGATTCGAGTGTTGGGGCAAAACGACGGAACCGTGCATGCTTTATCAAGCATTCACGCAGGCGGCGCCTATGACTTAGGCTATTTCAAGTGTCGGGACAACTTAGCAACTTAAGCCAACTTCCTTCTCCCAAGCCACGGGAACGAAGGATCGAGTGTCATTTGAAAGCATGCTGAGCCGACTTCTAAGCAGACCGTGGGACCATTTTCCATGTTCTAAGACATTCCGACGGGTCGGGACTATTCCCTTAGCTATGTGGATACGTCTCTTTTATTAACAATTCTAACTTGTGCAAATTAAAAACATACGCATTATTATGTGAAGGCTAAGATGAGACAAGTTCACCGAAACTACCCCACCTGTGCGAGGAGTCGCCTCGACCGAGCGAGCCTTCGAGTAGCCATTGCAAGGCTAAGTCCGAACGCCATTGGCGTTTCGATTTCTCCGATTGACTTTGCGGGACGGGGCACTACAGATACCACACCCTACTCTCTACCAACCTTCCTAGTTCACTCTTCCACACTCTCCTAGTGTCTAGGTTAGCCCTCTCTGCTAGGATACTAACTTATCTAAGCCACTATCCTAACTAACCACTCACACAAACTCAAAACAAACCATATGGGACTGATTTTGAATGTATTAAAATGGGAAAAGGAATGGGATATGGAGTGAAATATTGAATGAATGGAAGAGTGAATGGATTGAATGAATGCATGAATGAATGAAATGAATGAATGAAATGAATGAATGGTGGAATGAAATAAATGAGTGAATCATGGATAGAATGAATGGATTAACTGAATGTTTGAAGGAATGGATGAACAAATGTATGTGTGAATGAATGTATAGATAGATGACTAAATGGATGGATGAATTTTTATGTGGACTGAATTTGAATGGAAGAGTGAATGAATGTTGAGTGAATGAATGGATGAAATGATATTGGGATTTATGAATTGGATGCATGAGTGAATGGATGAATGAATGGAGCAATGGGTGGGCTGAATTGAATGAGTGAATGGAAAATTGAAGGGAAGAATGAATGTAAGAATGAATGGAAGAATGGGGAAATGAATGTTTGAATTAATGGAGGGATTGATGAATTGATTATCAAGGCTGCTATGGGGCTGTCCCCCCACCCCTCCTGCACACTGCAAAGCAGTGCCTATACTGCTACTGCTGCTGTTAACTAAGCAGTCCCCTGTGGGGACTGCTACTGCTCCCCCCTGCAGTAGCCCGAGAGCTACTGCTGCTACTGCACTGTATATTGTAGCAGTACATACTGCTAACTGCTGCTGTTAATTCCTCCCTTTCAATCCTTCACTTTCTCACTCTCTCTACCACTCTCTACTTCTCTAATCCCTCTCTCACTCTCCATATCTCATTCTCTATATCTCCCTCTCACTCTCTCTATATAATCTCTACACACACATCAATAATATATATAAAGACACCCACACACCCATATATATATTTACACTAAAATATATATATATATTTATATATATATATATATATATATATATATATATATATATATATATATATATATATATGTGTGTGTGTGTGTGTGTGTCTCTATATATATATATATATATATATATATATATATATATATATAAAATATATATATATATATATATATATATATATATATATATATATATATATATATATATATATATATATAAAATATATATATATATATATATATATATATATATATATATATATATATATATATAGACACACACATATACATAAATAAAAAATATATATAGGATACAATATGACACCATGAAGAACACATCCTAACAATTCTAAAAAATCTGAGACTAAAAATAGGAATAATCCTTCACACAAATATCAACCACATGGTGTGTCCAAAATTGGGGGTTTCCCACTAGGACACAAAACACAACACAAAGGACACTCCTCTGACCTCCAAATGGACACGAAATGGACACAAATGGAGATACAACCATAGGGGTCATTCCTATGGGCTCAAATTAATCCTACATGCATGTAGGAATGAAATAGAAAAGAGATTATACCTCCCGGTTGATCAAATCTAAGAAAACTCCTTCCGATACGACACCGACACGAAGAGACCTCATATATATATATATATATATATATATATATATATATATATATATATATATATATATATATATATATATTTTTATATATATATATATTTTTATATATATATATATATATATATATATATATATATATATATATATATATATATATATATATATAGACACACACATATACATAAATAAAAAATATATATAGGATACAATATGACACCATGAAGAACACATCCTAACAATTCTAAAAAATCTGAGACTAAAAATAGGAATAATCCTTCACACAAATATCAACCACATGGTGTGTCCAAAATTGGGGGTTTCCCACTAGGACACAAAATACAACACAAAGGACACTCCTCTGACCTCCAAATGGACACGAAATGGACACAAATGGAGATACAACCATAGGGGTCATTCCTATGGGCTCAAATTAATCCTACATGCATGTAGGAATGAAATAGAAAAGAGATTATACCTCCCGGTTGATCAAATCTAAGAAAACTCCTTCCGATACGACACCGACACGAAGAGACCTCCAAATGGACACGAACCAAAGCCAAATCCTCCCAAACTTGGCTAGCACCCTCTCTTCATGGAGTAGAGAAGAAATGAAGAAGATTTGGTGGAAGAAGGGATTGATTTGGAGATAAAATCAATGGTGGTTTCTCTCAAAATTTGGGAAAGAACAAGAGAGAGAAATTTGTGTGGATAATAACAAAGGAGATGATGCCCAAGCCTATCCCCTAAGGCCAGCCACCTATGGGTGGTTTGTCCCTATTTGCTAATGACCAAAATGCCCCACTTGTCCTATTAATTAATATTATAAATAGGTTTTAGGTTGAGGCTAATTTAGTCTAGTTTTAAGTCTCTAATCAACTAAACCTATTCATGAAAAAATTAGTCTAACACACTAACTAAAATAATGTCATGTAGGCCATGCCTAACCAATGAGTGGGTCCCACTAGAGTCAAATTGAGTCTAGTTTTAAGTCTCCGATACAAGTCGAATTGAGTTGAAATTCGAACCCGACTCAAATAACCCCAAAACAATATCATAAATAATAAAATAAATTTCAAAAATATTCAAAAATAATAAATGACCAAAATACCCCTGTTTTTGAAAACTGGGGGTGGCACCTTGCGCGCCACCGCCGTGCGCCGCCAGAGCCGCCGGAGGCCGGCCATGTGCACAGCAACCGGCCACGACAGAGCAGTCGTACCCAGTGAAATCAACAGCAGCAGTAGTGCACCAGAGTGCCATGTTTTCAGGTATAATACTCCCTCGTTTCATCATCAATTTCTGAACTAATTGGTTCATTAGAAAGACAACCTATACGAGTCTAAGTCCCTTCAAATAGTTTTTATTTTAACGCGATAGATTGTCCAAAATAAACCCTCAAAAATCCTGAAAAAACTGTTCTGAAACGAACAAAGTTTCAACTCATCGAACCTGTTTTGGAAGACATTTTACGAGAAAAATATTGGTGATTTACAAAATCCACCTGAAGGAATTTATTAACAATATATAGGATTTCAGAACCCTTTTTGTAGTTTTATTTTTTCATCGAATATATGTTGAGAAATTTGTTTCCCAAAACAGAGAAAACCCACGTTCAAAACAATTTTAATATAGCAAATTCCTCCGATACGACGTGCGTCCCGCCAAACTGGGCAACGTGATCATAAACCGAAAGCATCAAAAGGTGCGTATCGACTTCGTGGACGAGTGGACTTTAACGGAATTCAAATTGGTTGCGTGTGCGCAACAAATTTGATACGTATCCGTCGAAATTTACCGTATCGGCCTTTTTGCAAATTTCTCAATTACTTTGTGCACGTTCGTCAGATCTAGACGAAACTTACGCCAACAGGACTGTATCATTTTTCTGGTCTTGTATGCCAAGTTTGGTCCGATTTTGAAGCAATTGACTGGATCGTCGTTTTGTGGGCCCTACGATCCGACTCAATGGGTAATTTTGTGTACGGCCCGCCGGAATCCAACTTTGGACATAAGGTTGAGTTCGTATCATCAAAACGAACCCATAGACGTGTAGTTTGATGACTTTAGAGACCATTGACTCTGGCACACTTTTTGGTGCAAAGCGGGTCCAACGGTGGATACTGTTTTTGACCCAAAATTACCGTTTTGCTCCTGTATCCAGAATTGGACTTAAGGACAGACAATTTTAGCTAATTTGACTATTCTGAGAATATTGGTAATGTCTATTTTAGCATCTGGAGACTGTTGTACGAATTTGACTGTTGTGGCACACTGGGTGGTTTGGATTATCGGTTTCACTAGCAAAGGACCACAGACGAGTACAGTTTATTGTTTGTTTTCGATATTGAGCTTTACTATACCTCATTGTTAGTCAATAGATATATGATTTTTGTCTTTTATGTTTGTTACATTTTGTCGTGTCGGGGAGGTGAAGTACCAAGGATGTGTGATCTGACCTTATACAGTGTATACCGTGTAGACCATGAATTATTATTGTATTATACCGTGTAGACCGTGAATTATTATTGCATTATACCATGTAGACAGTGTTTCATTATTGCTTTATATAGTGTAGACAGTGTTTTATTATTGCTTTATACAGTGTAGACAGTGTACATTATACAGTGTAGATATCGTAGACCGTGTCGTATAATTGTCCCGAGACCGATCACATATCAAAGGTACTTCAGTCAGTCGGTGAGTAGTCTTTATATTTATTTACTGTTTTTCTTTGTTTAGTTTTATTTTGTCTTTCTGTGTTTATTTTTTAAATCATATATTTGAAGGCTAACCTATGTTGTATAGTCATTTTCATATATTGAAACTGCATTCAGTGAATTGTACTCGTTCCATTCCTGACTGGAAACCAACATTTTTTAGGTTAGCTGTGGCTTCACTTAGCATCAGGAGTTACGGATGTACTTACAGATGAAAACCTAGAGATTAGCTAGATGGATGAGTTGTAGTCATTTCAATATTTGTAAGAGTTTATATTTTTCTGCAAATGTAAAACTTATGAATATTGTAAATTAAATTAATTTTGTGAATGGACATTATTTATGATTTTGAGCACTGTGGCTATATAGCGTTCTACCGCTGACATTGCGGCGTAGGCTGGCTTGGACACGCATTCGTATCCCGAAAAGCGGGTGCGGGTCGTGATAAATTTTTGTGGTGGCCCATGTAGACCAGTTTTTGCAAATTATACGAACTTGTGATAGTACTTAAGTTAGTCGTACTATTGTGAGCCTGCGACTAGGAAATGCTCATTCACGAGTTAGGATTAATTTAATTTAAGAGAATGACTAGGAGTGTCTTATACAAATTTACCAATGGGTAGTCTTGGCCATGCAATTTAGATGAGGAGTTATTAATTTTGATAGTTTGTCAGATCCCCATAGGTACACTACTACCTCTTGATATGACGATGTGATCCAATGTGGATAGATTATTCATTTGGTGAGACAGGGCTTCCTAGAATTAATGATCTAACCTTGATAATTTGTTCAATTCCTTCTCTGTGCCTCTTTAGATATCATCATCATATCTTAGTCCGAATTGCCTATTTAGTCCCTATTTTGCCCTAAGAATTATTATTTTTTATATAATTTCTTATTCTGTTATCCATATACGAACCTCGAGTTAGTTTCGATTCAAAGTTTTTCCTCAATGGTTTGAACACATGAAATAGATATTAGAATGTTTGTATTTATTTTGTCTTCAGTTATTTCTTCCCTGTTCAATCTTTTATTTTAAGGGTTGAGACTGATAGGACAAATACTTACGCTTTATTTTATAGTTAACTTGCTTGAATCTCTAGAAGCTCATAAACTTTACAGATATAGTTAAAAGAATGTGTCACTCCCCGATCCTGGAATACGTATTTTAATACGTAAATCGATAAATTGTATTTACCTTATATTTATACGATATTTATATGCTGTATTTCTTCATACATTTTCCAAAAATATTCGACAAAATATTATTTCGTAATTTATTTTCTGCATTTGGGCCTACAGTTTTGGCTCATTTGGGTAACCTATTTTTGGTTCACCAATGGTTCATCTTGAACCCTTTGGTTCATCATGAACCCTTGGGTTCAAGATTCTATATAATAACTCATCTCATTCTCTCTCTTCTCATTTTATTTTCTCTCATTTATTTTTCTCCACCAACCAAGGCAAGTGCCAACTTGCTCAAGAGATGGATCCATAAATGTTGATGTTTTCTTACAAAATTATTTGTCAAAATATGTTCTTCTCCTCATTCTATACTAGTTTAGAACTTGAAATTTTCTATTTTGAAGCTTTAATTTTTGTAGATCTAAGTTTTAACCATTTTCGGATCTTCTTGGTTTTGATCTAGCAAACTTTATTATTTTCAAGTTTTGATGGTTCCATGTTGTAGAGAATTTTATTCTACCCAATTTTGACCTTTGAAAAGTTGGATTTGGACTTATTTTGACCAAGTTATGGACTTTTGAAGCTTTGGGTTCAAACCATGGAGCTCGCGCTGTTTTGGAGAAGACAGTGAGCAGTGTGCGCGAGCTTTCTAGCTTGCGCCACTGAGCTGCGCACGCTCTTTAGCGCAGCACAGTCTAGCTCATACGCTGCCTTGACAAGGAGTCGTATGGACCTCATACGCTGCCTTGATGAGGAGTCGTATAGACCTCATACGCTGCCTTGACAAGGAGTCGTATAGACCTCATACGCTGCCTTGATAAGGAGTCGTATGGACCTCATACGCTGCCTTGATGAGGAGTCGTATGGACCTCATACGCTGCCTTGACAAGGAGTCGTATGGACCTCATACGCTGCCTTGATGAGGAGTCGTGTGGAGTACATACGCTGCCTTTTGGAAGCGTATGTCTAGCATACGCTGACCTGAGCGTAGCCTGACCTGAGCGTAGTCTGACCTGAGTGTAGCCTGACCTGAGCGTAGCCTGACCTGAGCGTAGCCTGACCTGAGCGTAGCCTGACTTACCTTATATTTTTATATGTATATATTATATTGCATATATATATGTAAATGTTTGAGTATGCTATATATCCTTACGCCTTTTGTCCTGAGCATGATATGAGCACTAATGTGACCCCGGTGAACAAAGTGTTCCTACCTGATACTTGTACCTGAATGTCCCAGTTCTCGTTCATGCTCGACAAATGACTCGTAACTCCACGTGGCATATTTGCAATGATGCATTACACCAAGGAAGGTAGAACATGTTGACATACTGATTGACATGGATCCTCTCTTGGGGTACTCGTACTTGAGTACGACTTTTAGGAGGATAATCATGCAGGCAACAGCATGTGAGTCCAAGATTTTACCTAGGGTTAAACTAGGCAACTAAATATACTAGATGCAT
Organism: Iris pallida; assembly: GCA_029216955.1. Classification (NCBI taxonomy): domain Eukaryota; kingdom Viridiplantae; phylum Streptophyta; class Magnoliopsida; order Asparagales; family Iridaceae; genus Iris; species Iris pallida. The sequence goes on from JANAVB010033217.1 coordinate 1,835,045, forward strand.
GGGGAGGGCAGAATCCCGAGATCGTGTTATACCAGCCGCCTTGAGATATTGTCTCGACGCGCCGGCTGGTCTCCACGGATACTGTGTCATCTGCAACGAGTGGATGACTGTATCCGATTAATTCTTGCTATATATTATATGTCTTGGCAAGGTGGCCTTACGAGGGACCTGCGCTCAATGATACCTGTCTACGCGAACCCCTAGGTTGGCTAGCCTTGCTGGAAAGATACGATCTGAGGATTTTGAAATAACATGACGCGAGGATAACCTCGTCCCACTAGAAACTCGTAGACTTGATTGGCCGTGAAAACAACTTGCTTGTATCCTATTTACCTTCCGTGACTAACTGAGGGAAGCGGACTGTCATGGTACGTGATCCAACCCATGTTCTTGTTTGATTGTTGGGTTGGTTATCGTACTATGACAGGCTGTGGACCGAAGTTATGAACGGAAGACTTATTCTGGTTGTGAAGTGTTACTTCTGTGAATGACTGAGGAACATGGTCTATCATGGTACATGATCCAACCCATGTTCTTGTTTGATTGTTGGGTTGGTTATTGTGCTGCGATAGGCTATCGACCGAAGTCACGATCAGGAGATTTTATTGTTTCTATCTTTGAACTTATGTGAAAGTTATAGAGTACGACACGTCCTGACTCCATGCGGCACCTTTTGTCCTTGTTTGGTTGTAAGGGTGCCATATGGGTTCGAGGATGTGGCGCTACTCTATAATAGTAGCATAAGTATTACTATATCAATCATTCTATTAACTAGGTTTTGATCTTAACTCTTGTGCCCTTTTGGCAGTAATTGCTATTCGGGGCTGACCCCGCTGGTTTTGTTTGGCCAGATCTCGTAGCAGAGCCAGAGGACACGATCTTCCTTCCTGACATCCATGGTGCATACTAGGAGCATGGCGGTTCGGGGACTCGAGTGGGTTTCTTCTCCACCACTCCTGCTTATATTCACTACACCAAAACAGTCAATTCCCAACGACTATAAGCGTTAGGAAAATTATTGCTAACGGTTTTTTACCGTTAGAAGTACGGTGTTGGAAATTTTTGCTAACGGCAAAAAACCGTTGGTAAAGTTTGTTTTCTAACGGTAAAAAACCGTTGGCAAATTTTGTTTGCTAACGGTAAGAAACCGTTACAAAATTAAAATTCCTCACGGTAAAAAAACGTTGGGAAATGCTTTATTCCTCATGGTAAATAGCTGTTGGGAAATGAAAATTTCTAACGGTGAAAAACCGTTGGCAAATTCACTTTCCTGTTGGAAAAATAAATTTAGTAACACTTATAAGCGTTGGAATAATAATATGAAAACTGTTAGAAAAATAGATTCCATTACAGTTAAAAAAAACTATAATGCCATAACCTGTAACTGAAATTCCAGATTACCAACCATATTATAGATCATCATAAGTAAACATTTCAATTAACCACTATATTTATCAAAGGAAATTAAGTGCAATATCTAGCTTTTTATAAAAGTACTTGAACACTAAACATATCTAAATAACATAAGGTTCAATAGAGTTGTTACAACAACCATCAAAAGTAAAAAAAATTACATATATCGCACGCGATACTTTGGAAAGTTCATGTATCAGCAGTAACAAAGTAAAATTCAGTTAGAGCCTGCATTTCCATGATAACAAAGTAGAGCATCTCTTCTGCCGCTTCAATTAGAGCCTGCATTTCCATGATAACAAAGTTCATGCCTCTTCCATAAAGTTCAATTAGAGCCTGCATTTCCATAAAGTTCATGCCTCTCTTTTGCCGCTTCAATTAGAGCCTACATTTCCATGATAACAAAGTAAAATTCAGTCCAAATTATCTAATATAAGCTAAATAATATATATATTTGGAAAGTTCATGTATCAGCATGCTTCATTTACAATAGATCAACATATGGCAAAGAAGTGATGTCTTCATATCTTACAAGTTGTAACAAGAAAAGTTCATGAAAAAAAAGAACAGGGAAATATAGATCAAAACGCACAATCATGTTTAGGAAACAATCCACTGTTTCCATCTGTTCCTTTTTATGTCGAAAATAATTTAGCAATCTCAATAATCCAATAGGAAACTACTCAGCACTGTTAATATAAATCCACTCCAAATGGACTGAATCTATCATAAAAAATGCATATTAAGCATCAGATTTCTCTTAATTACACCAAAATAATATAGTTTGGAAAAATCATAAAGTCAACCCCAATATTAAGCATCAGATTTCTCTTAATTGCACCAAAATAATAGAGCCATAACATTGTTTCAATTGTGCAAAAAAAAAAGGTCATTGCAGAGAGGAGCGGGGCACTACTTACTTTGGGAAACAAATTAGGGCACTCAGCAATATGTCGAGCAAGATTCACTGCAGTCTGTGAGGGAGGTGACTCCCCTACTGTGATATTGTTGAAGTAAAATGCAGCAATATGATCAACAGAAGTAGCACACTGATAAAATAATAGAAGTCAATGACAAAGAATTGAACATAGGTAATCATAAAAGAAGTCATGAAAAATGTTGTTGTTTATTGGTTTGTAAATATAATGGTGCAGGGCTACTATCACATTCCAAGGGCAAAACTAATATAAGATGAAATTCGCAATGTTGGTACATGCTACAAAAAGGATCTACCTTAATAATGCCAGGAAATCCTCCATATAACATCAAAGTACTATCTTACCCTTATTCACAAAGATATGTCCAGGACGAAGATTATTATGGGCTTGTATGATGCTTTGCTCAATGCCATCTACAACAGCATCAAATGACTGTCGTACAAATCCAAGAGATGTAACTATATACACAACATATTGAAGGTAACCCCCTGGCCCAGCATGCGTATGAATCCCACTGATGGCCACATTCTGTTCATTGTATAAGCCATCGTACCTGCCAAAAAAGGGAGCATTATGAGGTCTGCGAACTAATTCAAATGGCTGTAGTACTATTGCAAAGAAGACAAACCTTAATGTACATCGGTAATGATCGAAATTTATACAACTCTACATAATATTGCAATAACTAAATTAAGGATGCATGTCAAATTAATATTGGAAAAGGTGTGGAACTCAAAAGAAAGACAATGATATAATTCCTACATTTGGACCTATCTACCATGCTAAATTTTGTAATGAAAATCTGAAATACCACTGAGAAAAGTATATGGCACCATTAGGAGTATAACTAAAAAAACTTGGACACCCAGGGTCCTCAAACTATTGAAATTCACTGTAGAAACTCTTCGCTTCAGTGACAACTACAAGGCACAAACAAAAGTTACTTGTCTTACAACTCCATATTATCCAAGAAGGATCGTCCGTCCTGTACGATGGTACATAGTTTTATATGTCAACAAACACAAAATAAGTATAGCTGTCCACAAATTATTGAAATCCATTGTAAAAAAACTCTTCCTTCAGTGACTCCAACTACAAGGCACAAACAAAAGCTACTTGTCTTACAACTGCATATTCCTCAGGAAGGATTGTCCGTCCTGTACAATAGTACATAATATTAGATGTCAATAAACACAAACTAAGTATAGTTGTCCTAGATACCCATTGGAAGAGTAGACATTATAGAAAAATATATAGGATCTTTACAACTTACAGTATTCCATTAAAACCTGTCCCTGACTTTTTTATGTTAGTAGCCTATCCGCATATATCTTTATTAATCCTTATGTGAACTTTCCTCTGTTAAGGAAGAAAAGTATATGGCACCATTAGGAATATAGCTAAAAAAAACTTCGATACCCAGAGTCACAAATTATTGAAATCCACTGTAAAAAAAAACTCTTCGCTTCAGTGACTCCAACTGGAAGGCACAAATAAAAGTTACTTTTCTTATGACTCCAGATTCCTCAGGAAGGATTGTCCGTCCTGTACGATGGTACATAATATTATATGTCAACAAACACATAATAAGTATAGCTGTCCTAGATTAGACGAGTAATCAAACAAAGACTTTAGGCTTTACCGAAAAATATATAGGATCTTTACAACAACTTCAGTATTCCATTAAAACCTGGCCATGACTTTTTTTTTATATTAGTAGCTTATCCACAAACATCTCTATTTATACTTATGTGAACCTTCCTCAAGGAACTATTTCATGTCACTTACAAGAAAAAATCCTATGTTTCAAGAAAGAAAAGGTGTTGCATTCCCAAGAAGTAATTTTTTTTCCTTGTGTACTTTAACAAAGTGAAAGACGAACATTTTCTTGGTGAGTTTACTTATCTCCAAGTAGTGATGTCAGAAAGGGCTATTTACTTTATTCTTCGGATGATTATATATGGAAGTCAGAAACAATGGTACAACCAGGACTGGAGGTGACGGAAAGTACTTGAACTGTGTATAAGCTCTTGAATATGTGTCTAGAATAATTAATGTTTATTTAGCCATAAGCAATAAAATCAGCTGGTTGGCAGTAAGCTCATGAGTGTTGTTTTATAGAAATTTGTCTTAAAAGTCCCTCTCGAAGCAGACATCTGATAATTTTCATCATGTTTCCTGATACCTCCCTTTCCTCTTCCCTTACATACAACACATCTGTGCTCGTTCATAATCACATCCGTTTAAGCTTTACTAAGCATTCACATAAGGATTTTAATCTCAATTATGAGCACACGAAGATTCATTGCAACATCTAAAATTCAAAGCATAAAAAATAATTCTTATAACTACCTTGTCTTTAGCCTTTCAAGCACTTTGATGGTGACGAGTTGAGATGCCATACACGCATCAAGATATCTACCATGTCCCGTGGATACTACATATGTATATTTAATTTTTAGATTTATGTTCACTATAACATTAGAAATCTGGAATAAGAAATTTACCGAACTAAAATTTGAAACTGAATAGCTGAAATAAAGAGATCTAGTTGATCATTTTCATTGGGTACCTTATGGTATGTGTGTTACGTAATTTATGGTGCATTATCAATATATATAAGTGTGTAACGTTATTTATGGTACATTATAGTTTATATTTTATAAATACATCACATTTATGATTTAGTCTTATTTATCGCTAGCTAATATAATTCATTTACGCCACTTATATAACTTTGGAAAGTCAGAGGGATCATGGCACCTCCTGCCCACCTACCCACCCCCTCTTTTCGCCATTACCAATACGATACGTACCCCTACCAGGCAATAGTGACCGATTCCAATGTTGATGCTCTCTTTCCCAGCCATTTAACATAGAACAATTGAAGGAAAAAGAGAAAGTAATGTCGACACAACAATTCGGTTGTGCCAAAAATCGACATGTTACAAAGTGGGGATAACACACTACAACCATTACCGTTCCTCGAGTTATATATCTATAAAATGACAACATTCATCCACCTTAATATTAAAATTATTCCTTTTAAAACTATATATCATGGTTGTACAAATACAAATAAATAAACAATTTCTATGCCATTTCTAGTTGTGTGCATATACACGTGTGTGTGTGTGTGTGTGTGTGTGTGTGTGTGTGTGTGTGTGTGTGTGTGTGTCACGTGGAGAGTGGATTAGAGTTAGATTGAAGAGGAGGATATGTGTATATATATAAATAGAGGATAGCATTTGTGTGCCATGTTAATGAGTGGCCTTGAGTATCAATGGATAGACAACATGTGTGTATCGGGAAATGTATCAGTTGGTGAGTGTTCCTGTGTAGTATGGTGTTAGTAGCATAGGGTGTAGGGGCGTATGTGTGCAATATGATGTGTGGAAGAGTGCAGCTAATAGTGGATACATTAGTAACAGCAGGCAGTGAAGAGGAGGGCAGTCTAAAGCAACATCAGATTTGAACTGTAGCTAGACAGCAGTGTTCAAGAGCTATCAAGACAGCAGCAGTAACTGCCTTCACTGCTTAATAGCAGTAGTCTTGTACAACAGCTAGGAAGTAGAACAGGGTAGCCGTAGCACCAACTGCAACTAGATAGGTGTACAACAATAACAATAGTAGTAGCATGTTGTATTAGTACTTGCAGTGGAGAACTACAGCCTGCATGATAGTCAGTTGTGGGGGTAAATAGGGCAATAGTAGTTAGCACAGGTGTAGGTAAAGGTATGGAGTAGGGACTTATGACAAACCGAGTGCCCAAGTTGTGAACCTGTTAAACCTACTCCTAGTGTACCACATACCAGCTATTCTCAGTATCCACACTATTAAAGTTCCAAGTATCTGGTAACTCTGATAGTAACAGACCTTATTTTCAACATATTTGAATCTCATAGTCTGATCAAATTCGGTTCTGTGTATGCACCACATACCTAAACAATGACATGTCAGTAGCAAGAATAGTATATGAGAACATAGACTATACTGTTGGGCTTGAATTTCATAACTCACATTTGTTAACCAACAATTCGAACCGTTCAGTTAACCCGGGTTTTGATCTATGCCATTTCGCTAATGGACTCATTATCTCGGGATGATTGATAATAAAAGTAGGATTCATGCATGTCTCCTCCAGGAAATGACCTACAAGCTGTCATACCCCAAAAAAGGGTCCATTATGAATAATTAAAAACAGCAGACCTCATGAGTTACTGACTTGTATGCTTTGAAATGTGGCCTTCCTGAAAACAAACTGGAGGGTAAGAATGATTAACCCAAGTATCATTTCGAGATGATAATGCAAGTATCATTTCGAGATGATAATACAACTTTTTTGTCCATTGTGGTAAGAGAGAGAGAGAGGAATAGATTTTTTTGGTTATAATTGGTATCATATTTTACCAATCTTACTTTAATAGTGAACTAATTTGAATGTTCCATCTAGTCAACAACAATAACAAGAAGCAAGCCTTTATCCCAAGCTTTCTAGGGTCGGCTATTTTAATCATTTATTTTCATTCAGCTATAAGGGCCATGTCCTCAGTAACATTAACAAAAATCACCCTTGCTCACAAAAATGATTTAGTACTCTTTTGGAATATAAAATATGTATTTAACCTTTTGCTAAGTGCATTTGTTGCTAGATTGTCTCAAAATCTTCATATATGAATGCCATAAGAGCCACCCTTAGTATGGGTACTAGACACATTAGCGAAAACTTGCAAAGGTGTTGAATGTCTAAAAAATCAGGTGGAAGTACATCACTAAATGATAAATGTTCTTTGCAATACCATGAACTGCAGGGAGGATCATTTGGCATAACAAATTTCAATGCTTAATAGTGGGGAATGAAGAATTATATTTACAAACAAGTTCACGTGATGAGGACGATGACCACCTCTACTTAAAGCAGAATTCTATAATAAATAAGGAAAGATCGTAAAGTTGAAAGAATTCGCCTTGTCCAACAATCTGGTAGTTGTTTGAGGTGGAGGGCATTTCACATCAAACCTTGCACATGCATCAACTAAATACTTATTAGCTGCTTCACTTGAAAGGTCATTTGGTATATTGAGGCTGGCCAGTATTTCCAAACCCTCAATCATATCTATCCTTCTGAAATAGCAAAGAATTGAAAAGCATTTTAACATAAAACTAATGAACAGAGAACAATAAATCTACAATAGATAGAAAGAAATAAATAATTAAAAATCTTACTTGAATGGGGGAGTAAAATCAAATTCTACTGGATCATTGTCTAGCCCATTTGCGTGGTATTTTATCTTATAACCACCTGTTAGCTCCTTGACCATTCCTGTTCAAGATAAAAAATACCATATAGTCTATCTAGCTTTTGTGAGCTTATAAAATAAACTTACAAGATGCATACAAATAAATATATAAATATTCTACTGATGTAGGGTGGGATATAATTAAATCAAATACTTCCATTTACTAATGTCAATAAAACATCCAACAAAAGGTAAACAGTAAAATAAAACTCAATATTAATTAAACTTACCAGATATCATCTGCTCAGTAATTTCCATCAAATCATTGTAATCTGCAAAGGCCATGTAAAATTCACATGTGGTAAATTCAGGATTATGGGTCAAATCGATTCTTTCATTCCAAAATTGCTTTCCAATCTCATAAACACGGTCCAGACCACCCACAACCAGCTCAGGGGCAATGCGCATGTACAACTTCATATTCAAATCATTGTGGTGCGTAACATAGGTTTTGCAGCTGCTCCACCAGCAATCATATTCATCATAGGTGTTTCCACCTGATTATGAGGAAAGTCGGGATAACTGAATGAAACTTTCCAGGAAGTTTTGCATTGAGAAATAAGAATGAGATGATAGTCAAACCTCCAAAAAGTCAAGATTGTCGAGGAAACTTCTGATATACGAAATAATTTTAGCTCGGGTCTTAAAAATTTCCCTGACCTCATTGTTCAACATCAGATCCAGATATCTTTGACGATATCGAGTTTCCTATAAAACCACATAAAGCTTCAGAGAGTAATTTGGCATATAAAACAAACATGAATTTCATTAGAAATCAACTAATGCAATATATTTTGACATAAATCCCAAAATATCAACGAGCGGCTAGACTATGACAATGAAGAAATTTGTCCCTTCAATACTTCAGCGTTTGCATTAAAAGTTTAAAAACGCTAGGTAAAATTCCAGTCGTGTAAAATATCTAAATACCTGATCCTTCATAATATAGGAATCAGGGTTTCTTGTCATTCCTGGAACCATTCAGTAGCCTTTCCTTCTTGTTTCTGTGAGAAATTCGAAAAACAAATAGCTCTCTCTCCAAATCGAAAAAATTTAGAGGCAAAAAACAATGATTATTTAGAAAATTTAGAAAAACAGGAGAACATAAGGAAAAAAATACAATACGACAGGAGAGAGAGAGGCGTTCAGCTCTCTCTCCAAATCAAAAAAATTGGGGAAAACTTATCTAGACGGAAAGAACCATACCTTCAGAGAGAGAGAGATGCACACGGATTTAGGGCTCCAGCCGAAGAGGAGATGCACACGAATTTAGGGCTCCAGTCGAAGATGAGATGCACACGGATTTAGGGCTCCAGCCGAAGAGGAGAACAAAATGGAGGAGAAGCTCCAGCAGACGAGGTTTAGGGCTCACGCTCCAGCCGAAGAGATTTAGGGCGCTCGAGGAAAAAATTGGGGGGGACCGAAATATGTTTTCCCTCCTAACGCTTACTTAATCACGTGAAACACACGTGATAGATTTTGTATATTTTTCATAAGGTTTAGCAACGGTTTTCAATTGTTGTAATCGTAATACTATGTGTTATTTATATTATGTTTTAGTTTTCCCTATTTATACTAACGGTTTTTGGCTTTGCTAACAGTTTCTAACTGTTGGAAATTAGTAACGAAAATACACTGTTGGTAATCAAAAAATAATTGTGTTGGGAAATCCCTCTTTTGGTGTAGTGATTTTGTGCGGCATTTAGACACCGACACCTGTTAGCCGGATTACTTGATGTTTTGTGTCAGTATAGAATTGTAAATAAACAGACTGCAGCTGTGTATAATTTTGTACTCCTGACTCTCTGAGATAGCTAAATTATAAAGCTAGTCTCTCATGATCATTTTGATGAAGCGTCGGGGACGCCTTACAGCTTTATCTTTAATGTTCATTTAATTGCTGATGTGACTTGATTGATTGAGACATAGAACTCTGTGGGACCATAGGAGACTTGATTGTAGCATGTACCCCCTAGTCTTTCGACAGCCACGATCGCCGTATGACGTTACGTACCTCATATGGAGTAGCTGGCCTAGTCCGTCTCCGTATTTCGGTACTGGGGCGTGACAGAATGTTAGTTAACTCATAATGGCAGGACAGCAGCGCATTGTCGCCATTTATTAGAATTATGGAGATTATGGGCTCACTGCAGCCAGCAGCGCACTGGTGAGACATGACCCCTAGAGTTGAAATTATTTTAAGAAAATGTAGGTTATAAAATATTGCTAAAAATATGGCTAGTGGTCCTCTTTGATCGTAGTTACCCTTGAGTCAATATTGGATAGAGTTAATAAATGTTCGATTTTGTATCATATTTGATTTACGAAACCAAAGATTTACGACAGCCAGGTGTACGCTAGCGAGACATAAATTCTTGGTAAAGTGACTTCAGACATGATTATAGATTTCAGATATTATAAAGGGTAGGAAAAAGACTTGTATGTCCTATTGATTCAAAACCAATACTAGTAAAAAATTTTATAAGTTGGGTAGCTTGTCCCCAACCTAGCATCCCATTGTCCTTGTGACCAATTAACGAGGTAATTAACTGACACTAGTAAGTTTACCTAGACTATAGAGTTTAGAGGTCCCTAACATATTGATCGACCAAGACATTAGACAAAAAGAACAGACAAGACAACAATTGTCACGACCCGCACCCACCGTGAGGGTACGAGTACGTAACAGCGCCCAGCCTACGCCACAGTGTCGGCGGTAGAACGCTGTTCTAGGTCATGAACTATAACTAGCATAATATGAATACTCTCCAAAAGGAGGCCAACACAGAGGTACAACTCAATCACAATCTAAGGTAGAATGTAGCACGATGGAATAGATAAAGAAATCCTCAACTGAGGTACAGCAGAATGATATAACAAAGTTAACCACTACCAGTCTCAACATCTCTAAAATATACAACTCTGAAAACAAAGACAATAACCAAACATGAAAAGAAGAACAGTCTAAGCTATCTACGCTATGCAAGGTATCGTTCTCAGCAGCTGCCTGAACCTCCCCAGGGGTCCAGGTCGCGAGTGTCATCTAGGCAATGGGGTGCAGGGTTCCTCATCATCCTCTGTAAAAATTTTAACATGTCCAGTCAGGACGGGAGCGAGTACAATACATCTCACGCAGATTATAACAGGTTAGAGAATATAAACATGCAAGATAGTATGATACATGAAACTGAAAGAAAGTACATGATGTAAACAGAGAGAGAACTGTAATAGAAATATCTACTATAAGTAGAAAGCTGCCAGTGACTAGTGATTTAGAGTACAAAGTCGACATGTGAACGGCTTGATTTGCACATGGCTGTACTAAAGAGGCGTACATGGCTATACTACTTTGGAATTGTTCACATGACTATTTATACTCCCCCATACCCCAATCAATACACAAGGATCCAGACAAGTTATGTTACGTACATGGTTTTCACATGAAGCCCATAAATGGGTGCACATGAAATATACATGAGAGCTCATAAATAAGTGCACATGAAATTCACATGAAGGCCCATAAATGGGTGCACATGAAATTCACATGAGGGCTCATAAATGAGTGCATATGAAGTATAGGTTATACATGAGATACATGAGAAACATGACCGATCATGAGAGCACATAAGAGTACATGAGCATGCATGAACGAGCATGAAGCACATGAGAAACATGAATAACATGAGAGCGTGGAATACATGATGTACATGAAACACATGACATGATGTATCCGATGCTCCCGAGGGAGATAACATCGCATGAAAAGATCCATATAGTACCAATCCGTGATAATATCGTGACAGCATCAAATAAGGTAAACTAGAGCAGGAATATAATTCTAAGCAAGTTATGAAATGATCAGAGAATGTACTCGCCTGGTATCTGAATAGCTGTAGTAAATGTACTGTCCGAGATGAGGTACCTGACTCCTAGTTAGAGCAACCCAAGTCAAGATGTATACATGAGGTGATAAATGAAATGTAAAATGCATCTGCATGCTGTCTAGGGTCAATCTAGACTAAAGTCAACCCTTGGTCAACTCTAGTCAACTGCACTAGTCAAGCTAGGTCAACTAGGTCAAACTTGACCCAAACAAGTCTAATAAGTATCACTAGGCCTAACCAAGCATATACTTCCACACCAACACAACACAGGGCCAAAACCAAGCTATCAACACACAATTACATATATACATATATCCACACAATGTATATAAGCCATACATCTATATTAGGCCTAAAATCATACATTTCTATATCCATAACCACTATACAACCAATAGAATCAAATATGCATAATATGAGGTAATATTATATATGTATATAGGTATGCAAGGAGGGAAAAATGTGAGAGAAGAACATGTGTGAGTGTATTCCAATGAAGGTAAGGGTCAATGACATTCTCAGCTTAGTACAGTGAACACACAGTATACAATACATAGAAATCAATGTGTTCAATTCTCAGAAAATAGTATGTGAAGCGAAATTCAGATTTAACAGTTTAATAGTGCATAGATGTGTGGAATTGTTCTCAGATTTCAGAATTCACATAGTGGCATGTGTGTATGCGACATGGTATTAGGAAATAGTGTATCCAATTATCCATTTCTAGGTTTTAGTGTAACAATCAATGTGTGCTCAGGAAGAAAACTGTGTAGCAGTAGTGGGTGTGTGTGTTTACATTGTGTGAGAAACAGTGCAACATATCTCAGTGTTTGTGTGTGTAGGAGTGTCTTCAATGTGTATGTTACAAACAGTGTATTCAGTTGACAGTTAGCCATTCATTCAAACCCAATCTCTAAAACAGTGGACAGCAAATGGCTCTGTTTTAGCACATTTAGTCATGTACAGGAGTGTTAATGTATGTGTGTATTCCTAAGTTAAGTTCTCAGATTTTTGGTGAATACAAGTCAATATGAATGCATACAAATCAGGATTTAGTGTAATCAATCCCAGGTTTCAGTCATCTGAGGTAACCCCTACTCTTCTCATACAATTACCTCTCCTATCTAGTTACCTTCATATGGCCTCTTGACTGATACTCTTCTCACTCTTCACTCTTCTATAACCCACACGACCTAGGCACTCACACTATCAATCTGTTTCTACTCGACACCCACACACAATATTTACATATCATAAACTAACATGTATGTACACATACGACTATATGCTATACCTATAGGTAAAATAGAATGGAGCAATACTCTAAAGAGGTGGATAGGGGACCACTGATACAGGACACACATTCCTGCTACTAACCACTCAAGCTATCCCTCTACCTCAACTGAATGCAACTAGACCCCCTTTCCTACATTTCTAACCCACTGATACATAAGGAGACACTCATAAAAATGGTATGGACTGAACTAAGTGATGAATGCAGTGTAGTGTCAATATGAAATTGATTGGTATAACAGGAATAGGAATTCAGTGATTTAGTTTCTCAGGAAGTCTGGGAACAAAATGACAGTCCAACCCAAAATTTGAAAATCACCTAACAATGAGCCCTTCACTGTATAAGGGAATAGGAAAATAAAAACCAATTTAGTATGTAGATTTCAAAATCAATTTAAGGGAATAAACTTGCATCAAATAGGAAAACATACCAGGCATGTAGGCATGCACAAACATTAAAGTTAGCATCTCAATCTCAGTTTTACATTCTCAGTTTTCAGGTAAAACAGTGAGCAGTTCACAGTTTAACACATGTATCAATTAACATTCAAAAATCAATTTCGAAAACCAAGACCTAATACCAATGAATAACCAAGGTTTCAGTAATGATATACAAATGTAGATGGGTTAGCATGGCAGTTTAATTATGGGAAATGGTTTGAAAACATATTTAATTTCAGAGAACCTACACAGTACAAATATCAGGAATTTGATAGTACATATCAGAAAATAGGATTTTCCTTATTTTGAAAGCCAAAACCTAAGGAAAACCCACAACCAGGCATATGGAAGTGTCCCCCATGTGTACACGTGTCTGGGAGAAGTGTTCGTGTCCAGGAAACTGGATACGAAGTGTCCAATCAATGAATGTGAATCCCAGTGAAACAGTCAATGACGACTGTCTCGTGCTTGCGTGTCGAGCCTTCGTGCTCTCGACACAAGGCGACACGTGACTCGTGCTCGTGCATAGAGGTTCGCCCATAGATGGGCTAGGATTCCCACACCCTGACCTGGATCGAACCCGTGTTGTGTTCGATCTATAGGTGAGTATCAGCGAGGCAAAACTGCGTGTGTGCACACAGTACGTGATCCGTGCGTACGGGATTTCTCCTCGCGTGGTGAACCATATGCTCCCAAATTTTGGGAGCATAGTGTCAGTGATGGCCCCATCATCCCCAAAAAATTTTGTGTCCCGATGTGTCCTATGCAGTGAGTACTAGGACCCGATATGCAGGACACCTAGCCGATGCCCCGTGCAGCGTGTCCGACACTAAATTCGACACAAAGACGACACCAAAATAATTTCAGTCTTCACGAAATATATTATACACACATAGATCTATAATTCCATGTAATTAGTTTTTCAAAAATCAAAAATAAAGTCCTTTGTGACATTTCATCAAACACATGCACATACACCATGATACGTGTCCGATACGGACACCAAACGGACACGAAATCCACCCAAACTCTAGGGACAGCTAGGGGACACTTAGGGCTAGCCTAATATGCAAAGAAATCGGAATTAAAATATAATTTTAAGTATTTTACCTATAGGTGCAATTTGCAAGAAAAGGCCTCAAATGGGGGGTGTTCTCCTTGGTGGCCAAATGCTCCAATTTGGTTCAAACCTGAGATTTCTCTCCATGAACACAAAATAAGGCTAGGTTAGGATCAAATGCAAAAGACTAGAGTGAAAAAGGATTAAAAATAAAGAATCTAGGGATTGGGGAAGAATGTCATTACCTCTTTCTTCAATTTGTTGAAATCTCAATAAAGAGACAAGAACAACAATGAGAAGATTATTTATAGGGATGTGAGCCCTAAGTGGCTGGTCATATTGAATGAAAATTAGGGTTAGGGTTACTAGTCATGGGCCATGGGCCAAGTCATATGAGCAATGGGCTCTCTACCTTAGCCTTAAGTCCAACATTAAAATCCTTCCTAATTTTCTCAAGAGCTAAATCACTCAAGTCAAAACCAAGTCGACTTAAGTTAGATTAGGGTCTCACCATGCTATTCAAGTCACCTTAACTAGAGTCAGCATCTAGGTTAGTCTCTTAAGTCACAACTAGCAAAAGTTAAAATCAGCAACCGTCAATCCAATAAATAAATCAAAAATTCTAAAAAGTCAAAATGACCAAATTACCCCTTGACTAAAAATGATAATTAGATATTCAAAATCACATGGTTAGGCTCTAGGGCAGACAGTCTCTACGGTTTCACTAGCTGCACATCATTCACAAGTCATGATATTTAAATAGTTTTAAAATGATTAAAAATCACCAAAAATTATAATATGATTTAAATACAAATAAATAATAATTATAAATACAAATTTTCAAAATTACCCTCATTTTAGAAAACTGGGTGTTACAAGTCTACCCACCTTAGAAAAATCTCATCATCGAAATTTAAGATGGTAGTACTACTTCTAGGTCAAACATAGTCAAGGGTCAACCACTAGTCAACATCCAAGTACTTGGTCATCAACTGGTCAACTTCTTAGGGTTTTACCTATGCTAGCTATCTAGGTGTTGGCAACTAGAGATTAGCAAAAAGAAAAACTCTATAATAGGCTAACTCTTAACTTCCCAATCTTATCAAGTCACCCATAACTAAATACCCATAATCTAAGCACACAAATCCCAATACCATATATACATAAGCTCAAGAACAACAACCCATTATATATATCCTAAGTATATCATCTATATATCCATACATATATAACTGATCATCAAGGGTTAAAGTAAACTAAACTTATAAGGAACTGAACAAATGCTCAGAAATTAGGTTAAGGATGAATGATCTGAAACATCGATGTAGGCAAAAGAAAATGATGCTAAGGAGACTGAATTTATAAGAAAAAGGACATTACATCTAGTGAAGGGTCTGCACACTGCCTATAAAGGTTGATCTATCATGCCTGAACTCATCACAAGGAGAACTTAACTAAAATAGGAAACTGAACCAATATAGGCTAAACAACATGTCTATAATCCTATACAACAATGGCCTATAGATACCAACCAACCCATATCCCATATGCCACTATCATCTGTAATCTATCTATATGTAGAGACCTCACAGTCTTAGGTGAACTACAACTATACTCAAGGACAGGCTCTGGTCATGGGTGCCTTACTGGAAAGGACAAGGGAAATTAATAACAATCATCAAGGCTGCAGAGCAGACTAACATCCTCTATGGGAACTGGTAGGTATTATAAATAACAGAAGAATCATCTACAATGGGTTACTATTCTAATACCAATGCTAACTATCATCTCTAGGGTACAGCCACGCTACAAGTCATCATGCCAGTATACTATGAAAGAACTACATATGAATAAGCTACATAAAACTAAAATATCCCTACTCCTAAATTATTTGATGATGGAATACAATTATAACAACAGAAGGGTACGATAGAGATGATATGTTTAAAAATCTTCTCAAGATACAGTCTGATAATCATATACGTCTGTCCCAAATTATGTTACTCAGAGCCCTCGCCATGCCAGTCAGCAAGGCTGCGATAAACGATAGATTCTATAACTGGGGCATGCACCTCTATAATCATGTCGTCTGGAATTCTCGCTATGCCGACTAGTATAGCTGCGAGAAATTCCAAATCTCATAACCAAGATACGTACATCCGAAGTCAGGTCTCTATATTTCCGCCACGCCAGCTAATATGGCTGCGATAAACTACAGGTTCCATAATCAAGTAGACGTTTTACCATCCCTGTTATTCCCGTCAACATATGTTATCAGAAATATCGTAACTCAGGCCATAAAATTCATCTCGATAGGAAAATCAAAATCAACAACGATCCATCAAAATCAAATTCAATAAATAAGGAGTGAGAGCGAACAAAACAAGAGAAAGGATTTCAAATTGAAGTTTAAATAAGATTCTCAAGGGTCGTCCCAAGAATCTCTCAAGGAGTCCTAACTGTGATTGAGTACCTTCAATAATATATACTAATCCTACTGCAGGCTGTAGTGATACTCTAGTTCGAATACCACTATATAAACTCGACCTGCATGGGCCACCACTAAAAACGTGTCACGATCCGCACCTACCGTGAGGGCACGAGTACGTAACAGCGCCCATCCTACGCCGCAGTATCGGCGGTAGAACGCTGTTCTAGGTCATGAACTATAACTAGCATAATATGAATACTCTCCAAAAGGAGGCCAACACAGAGGTACAACTCAATCACAATCTAAGGTAGAATGTAGCACGATGGAATAGATAAAGAAATCCTCAACTGAGGTACAGTAGAATGATATAACAAAGTTAACCACTACCAGTCTCAACATCTCCAAAATATACAACTCTAAAAACAAAGACAATAACCAAACATGAAAAGAAGAACAGTCTAAGCTATCTACACTATGCAAGGTATCGTCCTCAGCTGCCTGAACCTCCCTAGGGGTCCAGGTCGCGAGTGTTATCTAGGCAAGCTCCAAGGTAAGGGGTACAGGGTTCCTCATCATCCTCTGTAAAATTTTCAACAGGTCCAGTCAGGACGAGAGCGAGTACAATACATCTCACGCAGATCATAACAGGTTAGAGAATATAAACATGTAAGAGAGTACGATACATGAAACTGAAAGAAAGTACATGATGTAAACAGAGAGAGAACTGTAATAGAAATATCTACTATAAGTAGAGAGCTACCAGTGACTAGTGATTTAGAGTACAAATTCGACATGTGAACGGCTTGATTTGCACATAGCTATACTAAAGAGGCGTACATGGCTATACTACTTTGGAATTGTTCACATGACTATTTATACTCCCCCATACCCCAATCAATACACAAGGATCCAGACAAGTTATGTTACGTACATGGTTTTCACATGAAGCCCATAAATGGGTGCACATGAAATATACATGAGAGCTCATAAATAAGTGCACATGAAATTCACATGAAGGCCCATAAATGGTTATGAAATGATCAGAGAATGTACTCGTCTGGTATCTGAATAGCTGTAGTAAATGTACTGTCCGAAATGAGGTACCTGACTCCTAGTTAGAGCAACCCAAGTCAAGATGTATACAGGAGGTGATAAATGAAATATACAATGCATCTGCATGCTGTCTAGGGTCAATCTAGACTAAAGTCAACCCTTGGTCAACTCTAGTCAACTGTACTAGTCAAGCTAGGTCAACTAGGTCAAACTTAACCCAAACAAGTCTAATAAGTCTCACTAGGCCTAACCAGGCATATACTTCCACACCAACACAACACAAGGCCAAAACCAATCTATCAACACACAATTACATATATACATATATCCACACAATGTATATAAGCCATACATCTATATTAGGCCTAAAATCATACATTTCTATATCCATAACCACTATACAACCAATAGAATCAAATATGCATAATATGAGGTAATATTATATATGTATATAGGTATGCAATGAGGGAAAAATGTGAGAGGGAAACATGTGTGAGTGTATTACAATGAAGGTAATGGTCAATGACATTCTCAGTTTAGTACAGTGAACACACAGTATACAATACATAGAAATCAATGTGTTCAATTCTCAGAAAACAGTGTGTGAAGGGAAATTCTGATTTAACAGTTTAATAGTGCATAGATGTGTGGAATTGTTCTCAGATTTCAGAATTTACATAGTGGAATGTGTGTATATGACATGGTATTAGGAAACAGTGTATCCAATTATCCATTTCCAGGTTTTAGTGTAACAATCAATGTGTGCTTAGGAAGAAAACTGTGTAGCAGTAGTGGATGTGTGTGTTTACATTGTGTGAGAAACAGTGCAACATATCTCAGTGTTTGTGTGTGTAGGAGTGTCTTCAATGTGTATGTTACAAACAGTGCATTCAGTTGACAGTTAGCCATTCATTCAAACCCAATCTCTAAAACAATGGACAACACATGGCTCTGTTTTAGCACATTTAGTCATGTACAGGAGTGTCAATGTATGTGTGTATTCCTAAGTTAAGTTCTCAGATTTATGGTGAATACATATCAATATGAATGCATACAAATCAGGATTTAGTATAATCAATCCCAGGTTTCAGTCATCGGAGGTAACCCCCTACTCTTCTCACACAATTACCTCTCCTATCCACTTACCTTCATATGGCCTCTTGACTGATACTCTCCTCACTCTTCACTCTTCTATAACCCACACGACCTAGGCACTCACACTATCAATCTGTTTCTACTCGACACCCACACACAATATTTACATATCATAAACTAACATGTATGTACACATGCGACTATATGCTATACCTATAGGTAAAATGGAATGGAGCAATACTCTAAAGAGGTGGATAGGGGACCACTGATGCAGGACACACATTCCTGCTACTAACCACTCAAGCTATCCCTCTACCTCAACTGAATGAAACTAGACCCCCTTCCCTACATTTCTAACCCACTGATACATAAGGAGACACTCATAAAAATGGTATGGACTGAACTAAGTGATGAATGCAGTGTAGTGTCAATATGAAATTGATTGGTGTAACAGGAATAGGAATTCAGTGATTTAGTTTCTCAGGAAGTCTGGGAACAAAATGATAGTCCAACCTAAATTTCGAAAATCATCTAACAATGAGCCCTTCACTGTATCAGGGAATAGGAAAATAAAAACCAATTTAGTATGTAGATTTCAAAATCAATTTAAGGGAATAAACTTGCATCAAATAGGAAAACATACCAGACATGTAGGCATGCACAAACATTAAAGTTAGCATCTCAATCTCAGTTTTATATTCTCAGTTTTCAGGTAAAACTGTGAGCAATTCACAGTTTAACACATGTATCAATTAACATTCAAAAATCAATTTCGAAAACCAAGACCTAACACCAATTAATAACCAAGGTTTCAGTAATGATATACACATGTAGATGGGTTAGCATGGCAGTTTCAATTATGGGAAATGGTTTGAAAACATATTTTATTTCAGAGAACCCACACAGTGCAAATATCAGGAATTTGACAGTTCATATCAGAAAATAGGATTTTCCTTATTTCGAAAGCCAAAACCTAAGGAAAACCCACAACCAGGCATATGGAAGTGTCCTCCATGTGTACACGTGTCTGGAAGAAGTGTTCGTGTCCAGGAAACTGGACATGAAGTGTCCAATCAATGAATATGAATCCCAGTGAAACAGTCAATGATGACTGTCTCGTGCTTGCGTTTCGAGCCTTCGTGCTCTCGACACAAGGCGACACGTGACTCGTGCTCGTGCATAGAGGTTCGTCCATAGATGGGATAGGATTCCCACACCCTGACTTGGGTCGAACCCGTGTCGTGTCCGATCTATAGGTGCGTATCAGCGAGGCAAAACTGCATGTGTGCACACAGTGCGTGATCCGTACGAGCGGGATTTCTCCTCGCGTGGTGAACCATATGCTCCCAAATTTTGGAAGCATAGTGTCAGTGATTGCCCCATCATCTCCACAAAATTTTGTGTCCCGACGTGTCCTATGCAGTGAGTACTAGGGCCCGATATGCAGGACACCTAGCCGATGCCCCGTGCAGTGTGTCCGACACTAAATTCGACACAAAGACGACACCAAAATAATTTCAGTCTTCACGAAATATATTATACACACATAGATCTATAATTCCATATAATTAGTTTTTCAAACATCGAAAATAAAGTCCTTTGTGACATTTCATCAAACACATGCACATACGCCATGATACGTGTCCGATACGGACACCAAACGGACACAAAATCCACCCAAACTCTAGGAACAGCTAGGAGACACTTAGGGCTAGCCTAATATGCAAAGAAATCAGAATTAAAATATAATTTTAAGGGTTTTACCTATAGGTGCAATTTGCAAGAAAAGGCCTCAAATGGGGGGTGTTCTCCTTGGTGGCCAAATGCTCTAATTTGGTTCAAACCTGAGATTTCTCTCCATGAACACAAAATAGGGCTAGGTTAGGATCAAATGCAAAAGACTAGAGTGAAAAATGATTAAAAATGAAGAATCTAGGGATTGGGGAAGAATGTCATTACCTCTTTCTTCAATTTGTTGAAATCTCAATAAAGAGGCAAGAACAACAATGAGGAGATTATTTATAGGGATGGGAGCCCTAAGTGGCTGGTCATATTGAATGAAAATTAGGGTTAGGGTTACTAGTCATGGGCTATGGGCCAAGTCATATGAGCAATGGGCTCTCTACCTTAGCCTTAAATCCAACATTAAAATCCTTCCTAATTTTCTCAAGAGCTAAATCACTCAAGTCAAAACCAAGTCGACTTAAGTTAGATTAGGGTCTCACAATGCTATTCAAGTCACCTTAACTAGAGTCAGCATCTAGGTCAGTCTCTTAAGTCACAACTAGCAAAAGTCAAAATCAACAACCGTCAATCCAATAAATAAATCAAAAATTCTAAAAATTCAAAATAACCAAATTACCCCTAGACTAAAATTGATAATTAGATATTCAAAATCACATGGTTAGGCTCTAGGGCAGACAGTCTCTACGGTTTCACTAGCTGCACATCATTCACAAGTCATGATATTTAAATAGTTTTAAAATGATTAAAAATCACCAAAAATCATAATATGATTTAAATACAAATAAAATATAATTATAAATATAAATTTTCAAAATTACCCTCATTTTAGAAAACTGGGTATTACAACAATGGAGACACCAACACCAGATGAGTCCTAGATTTTGATGAACTTAAACTACTTGTGCCTTCTTTCAATCATAAATCTAGCGTATTTATACTTTTAGAATACCTTGACTAAAGCCGCTATTATAGCCTAGTTTTTGCAAGCTTAATCTTTATCGAGCTTGTTCAGGACATGGTTAGTGGGGGCGTCTACTAACATAGTGTCTGTTTAGAATCAGTGTATTATGGTCTGATCAACCTTAGTGCACTCGGTTCGCTCTACCTCTGATTAATCTACGTGGATTGAGACGTAGATGTCTCTAGGATCTCATCCGCGACTGTATTGGCAATTTCTCTTGAATTATACATTAGCCTTTGAATCACGTAACTATATTCAATGACATCTTTCTTGAACTCTTTATTGTTTTTGTCTTTCACTGATTTGGGAGGATGAAAGCTCGTAATTGGTAGATAGATATAGAGTATCCTCCATGGCTATGATAGTTGTATACACAAGTGTAGTTACCATCGGCCAGCTATGTGACTAGAACCTTGTCTTGAGTTACTCGTTCTTCTCTCGACCCCCTAAACTGCTATTGGGACCTTCCAGCCATCTGAATTTGAGAATGATTAGGATTTTACCCTTAGTCAAAATACCAACCTAGGAGACTATCTATTCTCAAGAAACCAAATATTGAGTCTCTAATTATTTGCTTGAAGCTTGCTTGAACTAGCAACCCTTAAGCCTTAACCCAACCCTCCATCGACCAAAGCCCACAGTTTAGACATGAGATGAATAGACAACGGTAAGGACAATCATTTACCTTGGCTATGGTAGACACCCATCTCGAGTTTGATTTCCAACAAATATTATCCTAGTTATGTAAATTTTATTATTAAGACCTAACTAGTATTAGAACACCACAGTCACTAGCTTAGCCAATACCATATCTTAAATACCCTGTCATATTATGATCTACCAGTTATCAACAGTAATACATGATCACTACAGCCCATACCACTAGAACCCTTGTGATAATAGTCTGGCAGGCTTGACACAAGTAAAAATTTACGACTCAGTTGTTAGAAATCTTTTCATATGACGTGCCTTAGAGTTGGTTATCCCGTCGATAACTTTTGTATACTATGAACGAGTAGATCATTCTATTTTATCGACCATGTGTCATTGTACACACTCGTTTTCCATTTATTGAGGAACAATCCTTGACTTGACTTATATCTACCATAGCCCGTTACGCCGTGCCTTATTCATTATTAACAAGAGTCGAGGTACAATACCCGGACTTTGAAATTCTTCTAACCTCATTATTCCTAAAATCATGTCCTAGCTTCTAAAGTGAGTAGACTGTAAGCCTTCTAAAATTTTGGGATATACGAGGTTTACCGATTGATTAGAATAATTTCTATTAGGATGATAATTTATGCCTTATAAATACCCACTTTTATTTTAGATATTTGGTGTCCCCGATCGTGACATTAATATTCGGAGCGTGATACTAGCGGTTACCTCCCAACAAATTTTATATGCAAAATCTAGACGAGTCCACCTTCATCTAGGTATATCATGTTCCACTCAAACACGTCCTCTTGTACTCTATTTTTATGGTACGACTTTCAGGTCAAAAGGACTACCTATAACCCTTACCATAATACCGGTATACTCCCCGACTCCCATGGAGCCTCAACCTCGACTCAATTCATTCGACCCAATATATAGTTGTGAGCTACTCAAAGCCCACTACACACATGCCACTAGTGTGCCACCCAATTGAGGCCTCATGTGCTACTTAAACACAAAAGTCACTGAAGACGCATTTTTGGGCTTTATGAACCTAGCTAACCAACCTGACTGGCAACTAGCTCAACCAACTTGGGAGGAATCCTATTCTAGGTTACCCTAACCTAGTAGAAATAGTTTTATCTTGGGATCTTGTTCAGTCAATATAGATTGAAATCCAAGGTTCATCCAACCAACGAGTGATGTCCAGATAGGGAACCCATTAAGACCCAGTAAAACCCATCCATCCATACCACCGTATTTGGACTATAAAACCGAACTATTTGAAATAGGTCCCTATACCTATTACGTAGTCTCCACCTCTTAAAATGTGAAGGCATTCGTAACCCTTATTCCATCTACCTGGAAGTCGCGATACGATCTTGTATTGCATTTATATTCTTTTTTCGTGTGTTTAAATAACCACGAAAAATATCACAATCTTGATTTCTCAAATTTCGTTCTATTATAGAACCTTGTTTAGATTAATTTCGAGAATAGAATTTCCGTATTGCATGGATTATAAGGCCCTCTACGAAACGAAGGGTTCTTCGATGTAGCAAGTGACTGGACTCGAGTAGCCCATCTAGCAAATAAGTCAATGGTTCGTAAACTACCTTTCTATCTGCATCATTGGATACTCTCTACCGCTCTTGAAACTTCATATTTGCTCTCGATTATTCTTCCTTATCTTCATGTCCTTCCTATTTTAGAGCGACGAATGGTCATGCCTATTAGAATTTAGCAATATCTCTTAGCTACTTGTGTAAATTTTTTGCTTGTTAAATTTTGGGTTGCTTGATAGATAGGAGAGGATTGTAGATGCCTTATGCTATAGATATCGGTTGGTAGTTACTTCTAGCAATTAGCTGGAAGGTTACAATGTTATGACTAATGTGTTTGAAGGGGGTAGTGTGACCAAAGGTGGATAGAAGTCATCGAGGATTCGTAGTTACGAAATGACTATGAGAAGGATATAAACTATTATGAGGAATTAAAATTTAAGGAGATTAAGGTAATAGTAGGCTTCACTTTTTTGAATTTTAAGGAATATTTATGAATTAGAATTTCGAGGACGAAATTATTTTTAAGGTAGGTAGATTTGTAGCTCCCCTTCCCGAAAATTTTAAAATATTTTTTATTATTTATTTTATTTGAATGGTGATTTTTAGATTTTTATAAATAATTAATTAGATAATTATTACGGTAGATGACTTTAGCTACGGTTGAGTTTTTGAGTGCCAGATGACTAGAAATCATGGTACGGATAGTGCACTGGCGTGCTTTGACTAGTGTTTAGCCATAATAGGGGAATGCCAAGCCATAAGTGTGTCCTAACTAAAAAAACCAGGCCAAGTTGCCACATGACCCCTCTAAATATTTTAATTATTGATTATTAGATTATTGACTTTTAGGAGACCCGGTTGTACTATTCTGGCCCGGGCTTGACCCAAGCCAAGCCCAAACTCATGTAGACATGAGGTATGCCCAAAATGACCATGTAGATGCACATGGTATATATATATATTGGTATTTATTTTATGGTCAAGTAAATGGTTTTATAAATAATTATATATAATATATAAACTATTATCATTAAATGGATAATTTATTTATATAATAAATAATGTCCTTGTAGATCCTTTTAGAAATTTGGAATCAGTAGGTTAAATACAATTTTGCATGTCTTTGGTTATATGTATATATATATTTAGTTAATTTAATTATAAATGAATATGCTTATAAACGACTTTATATATATACTCATATATAGATATAAGAATTGCCCATATATATATATATATATATATATATATATATATATATATATATATATATATATATATATATATATATATATTATAGGATAATATTGTTATTTATTCAGATTTTATGGAAATTATTATGAATATATATATATTTTTTTTTCTATATATATTATATATATATATATATATATATATATATATATATATATATATATATATATATATATATATATATATATATATATATATATGGGCATATATAGATGTATATATCCATATAGAAGTTATAGAAAAAGAAAAAAAGAAGAAGCAGGGAATCCCAGGCCGATCAGGCCGAGCCTAATTCACCCGACCCCCTTCCCCTGGTAGCAAGGAGTATATATATGTACGTAGAGAGATCGGGAAGAGAACTCATTCGAAAACCCAAACCCTAACTCGAACCCACGCCCCTGGTGACCTCGACCGTGCGCGCCACCCTGCGTGCCACCGCCGTGCGCCGCTAGAGCCGCCGGAGGCCGACCGTGCGCGCAGCAACCGGCCACGACAGAGCAGCCGCACCCAGCGAAATCAACAGCAGCAGTAGTGCACCGGAGTGCCATATTTTCAGGTATAATACTCCCTCGTTTCATCATCAATTCTCGAACTAATTGGTTCATTAGAAAGACAACCTATACGAGCCTAAGTCCCTTCAAATAGTTTTTCTTTTATCGCGATAGATTGTCCAAAATAATCCCTCAAAAATCCCGAAAAAACTGTTCTGAAATGAACAGAGTTTCAACTCATCGAACCTGTTTTGGAAGACATTTTACGAGCAGAATATTGGTGATTTACAAAATCCACCTGAAGGAATTTATTAACAACATATAGGAGTCCAGAACCCTTTTTGTAGTTTTATTTTTTCATCGAATATATGTTGAGAAATTCGTTTCCCAAAACAGAGAAAAACCACGTTCAAAACAGTTTTAATATAGAAAATTCATCCGATACGACGTGCGTCCCGCCAAACCGGACGACATGGTCGCGAACCGAAAGCATCGAAAGGTGCGTATCGACTTCGTGGATGTGTGCGCTTTGAGAGAATTCAAATTGGTTGCGTGTGCGCAACAAATTTGATACGTATCTATCGAAATTCACCGTATTAGACTCTTTGCAAATTTTCCAATTATTTTGTGCACGTTCGTCAGATCGAGACGAAACTTGCGCCAACAGGACCGTATCATTTTTTTGGTCCTGTATGCCAAGTTTGGTCCGATTCTGAGACAGTTGACCGAATCGCCGTTTTACGGGACCCATGATCCGACTTAACGGGCGATTTTGTGCACCGCCGAAATCCAACTTTGGACATACGGTTGGGTTCATATCATCAAAACGAACTCGTAGACATGTATTTTGATAACTTTAGAGACCATTGACTCTGGCATGCTTTTCGGTGCAAAGCGGGTCCAACGGTGGACACCGTTTTGACCCAAAATTACCGTTTTGCTCCTGTGTCCAGAATTGGACTTAAGGATAGGTAATTCTAGCTAATTTGACTATTCTGAGAACGTTGGTAATGTCTATTTTAGCATCTAGAGACTGTTGTATGAGTTTGACTGTTGTGGCACACTGGGTGGTTTGGATTATCGGTTTCACCAGCAAAGGACCACAGGCGAGTACAGTTTATTGTTTGTTTTCGATATTGAGCTTTACTATACCTCATTGTTAGTCAATAGATTTGTGATTTTTGTCTTTTATGTTTTTTTACATTTTGTCATGTCGGGGAGGTGAAGTACCAAGGATGTGTGATCTGACCTTATACAGTGTATATCGTGTAGATCGTGAATTATTATTGTATTATACCATGTAGACTGTAAATTATTATTGTATTGTATCGTGTAGATAGTATTTCATTATTGCCTTATACAGTGTAGATAGTGTTTTATTATTGCTTTATACAGTGTAGACAGTGTACATTATACAGTGTAGATATCGTAGACCGTGTCGTATAATTGTCTCGAGACCGATCACATATCAAAGGTACTTCAGTCAGTCGGTGAGTATAGTCTTTGTATTTATTTACTATTTTTTTTGTTTAGTTTTATTTTGTCTTTCTGTGTTTATTTTTTAAATCATATATTTGAAGGCTAACCTCTGTTGTATAGTCATTTTCATATATTGAAACTGCATTCAGTGAATTGTACTCATTCCATTCCTGACTGGAAACCAACATTTTTTAGGTTAGTTGTGGCTTCACTTAGCATTGGAAGTTACGGGTGTACTTGCAGACGAAAACCTAGAGATTAGCTAGATGGATTAGTTGTAATCATTTCAATATTTGTAAGAGTTTATATTTTTCTGCAAATGTAAAACTTATGAATATTATAAATTAAATTAATTTTGTGAATGAGCATTAATTGTGATTTTAAGCATTGTGGCTATACAGCGTTCTACCGCCGACATTGTGACGTAGGCTGGCTTGGACACGCATTCGTATCTCGAAAAGCGGGTGCGGGTCGTGACAGAGGTGTCAAAACAATTGTGTCAAGACTGTACAGTGCACAGTCTCGTACACAGGTGTCGACCAAAATATGATACGACACAGACATCTATGTGTCACGTGCACTTGTTAGTAGCTAGGGTAGGTCTAGGCGAACGTGTCCAGGTACCTGAGTCATGGCCAAGTGGTGTCGTGTCCGAGATACAAGGGCGTATCAGAGCAAATTTTTTGCACGTGTGTACAGTGGTCGAATCAGTGCGAGTGCAATAACGTGTCCGATACGACACGAGGTGTCCTAAAACTTGGCGTGTGCACTGTCAGTCGTGGCCCCCACCTTCCTCTAAAGTCTCGTGTCCAACCGTGTCGTGTGCAGCGCACACGACGTGTCCAGCAGCAGGGGACAGCACAATGGCCTCGTGCGTGTCTCGTACACGTGGTATGTGTCCAATTTGGACACGTAAAGAGAATATAAATCAACTCAGTCAAAATGGAATTAAATCCCCACATATAGGGCTATCAATTTATGAAATTAGTTTTGAAAACGAATAACAATTAATCCACATGGGCATTTCATCAAACACTTCTTAATACATACCGATACGTGTCCGATACGAGCATCAAATAGACACAGTTTCTTACCAAACTTGAGAGACAACTAGGGTATACCTAAATGAATGCAACTATGAAAAAAAATCAGGAATTCATTAGGGTTTGATATATTTTACCTATTGAGGGTGAAACCTCAATGTAAAGGCCTTGAAATGAGAGCTTCTCTCCAACTTGCAATGATCCCAAGCCCTAGAATCCTTGCTAGCTTGTCCTCAATAGCCTCCACACCAGGAATAAAGTCCAATGCTATTAGTTTGGTCCAATTTGGAGGAGAAATGGAGAATTGGTGAAGGTTTGGGGAAGAACACTATTAGGGTTCTTTGTAGGAATGAAAAGAGGCAAGGAATTTGTGAAGTGGTGATTAAATAGGGAGGGTGGCCTCTTGATGGCTGTTAGAATAGTTAGGGTTAGGGTTTTGCAAGGTTAGATGAGTGGCTAAGGCTTCTCCACATGAATCTAGGCTCAATCAAAGGCCCACATTAAAAGTAGTGTTTACCTTTATTAATATCTAACCATAATATCTAGATATTTCTAATCTTGGCACTTAGTAGGAAAGTTCTAATCATCATCTAATCCTCATGACTAATCTAGATTAGGCTAAACTTCTAGATCAAGTCTCAAATAATTAACTAGCACATATTTAATTAATACAATGTATAATTTCACAAAATTGTCAAAATGACCAAAATACCCTTAGGCTAAAAAGTTGTAATTAGTCATCCTAATCACATGGTTAGGTCCCCGTGGTCAAGGTTAGTCTCTAGGTCATGCAGTCTCTAGGGTTTCACTAACAGCACATCAAAATCACAAGTCATGGTTTTAATTAGTTTTAAAATGATTAAAAATCACCAAAAATTATATCATAATTTAAATATCATTATTAAAAGATTAAAATTACAAAATTTTAAAATTACCCTCATTTTAGAAACTGGGTGCTACAGAAATGAAAAGTAGCTTCGAGGCAATCCACAAGCTCTACTGGGCTAGACGAGCTTTAGCGCCTAACTTGAAATCCCTCTGTCTCCTTGTCAGCTGAAAAGGATGCCCACAACGTGGGTCAGTACACATCTTGTATTGACGAGCGAATTTTGGCCGAACTCACAAATATCTGCACTAAGTCAACATGTGGAGCTAGCATACATTTATTATGTGATCTTTCTACTTGTCTAGGTTCTTTTTAACAATTCATAAGAAACATGACAATAGAAACATTTCATAACAATCTTACCCAACGTCGACAGTCATCCCTGTACGAAAACAGGTTATCACAATTTGCGTATACAAAGCATACTTATTTTTCGTCCCTGCATGTTAGGTTTGCAATGATTATTGTCTATATGCATGAACCTAACTATTTGTTGGTCCACATGTCATTTTCCGTGATTAGCCGCTGTGACTCTTGGTTTAGCTCGTCGCTAAATGGACACTCTATACACCGAGGTTTCTTTACCTTGGGGTGTTACTCTAATCCCCCCCCAGGCCGAGCAGTTTAGGCGCCCCTAAACTGGTCGTGAGGATTGCCATTGTGCACAAGTTGTCCGAGACAAATGCGTGAATACAACTCTATCAAGCAAATCTCTATTATGACAACATATGCATCGTTCAGTATTTCCGTCTTACTATTTTTCTCTATACGGCAAGCCGTATCCTCTCTATTATGTAACTTTGGCAACATTTACAGAAATCTCTTTACAACATAATAATGAGCTTGTAACTTTCATATCGAATACGAGTAAGGCAACTGTTCTTTGATTTAAGCATCTGAGTCAATTCTTTGTTTCTTATCTTTTCTTGGTTGGTACCGTTGATCAGCGGGACGAGGCAACAGTGTGGACTAGAGATCATTTTTATTAGGACGTGGAGATAAATGTTTGCCCGGTTAAAGCAACTCACCAAAAGAATCTTATACGAGAGAATGAGGGACTTCACGCAACGATCACGCGCCGCCTATGCGTCCTCCTACATTGGCACCAGCATTCGATTAGCATACTTCGGTCTCTTTCTCTCAAGATTCGAAATGAATGCGCAATGCGATGAAAGCGAACAATGAAAACCAATCATCGAAAATCAACATGAAAACACATTCATCAAAACCAAGAAGCGAAAGAAAATATCCAACAAAACTCTTGGATTCATTTCAATAGAAGCCGATCCATTAATTGTAAAGGTTCATTGCATTTCATCCGTGATCAATCGATACCGGCAAAGGTTTTTCCAAATACTCAGTTCAAGACTGAGTCAACAAGCCGTGGGTATTACATAGTGGACCGCGAGGAGCGGGACACTACAGAAGAGGGTAGTTTAGAAATTATTACTATTACTATTACTATTACTATTACTATTACTATTACTATTACTATTATTATTATTATTATTATTATTATTATTATTATTATTATTATTATTGTTTAATGTTGAATTAACTGTTAGGATGACGGAGGGTATCAAGTTAAAAATATTAGTTAAGAGAGTGTATTAAGTTAGTACCTATGTATTAAGTTGAAAATGTAGAATATAGCACTAAGTTGTAATTTAATCCAAGTGAAATTTGAGCACAAACAATAAAATTAGGGTCCGGCTATACGCACCCCAGAAGTTACTTAGCACACCCCAAGTAACTTAAGTTAAAAATTAGATCAATGTTAAAAGACAAATATACCCACAACCTTCCTACCACACCCCACCAACCTTCCCATACACCCTTCTTTCATTTTCACACCCTACTATCCTCCTCATTCTTCCTTCTTTCATTTTCATCTTCTTCTCCAACACAACCCCAAAACCCTAAAAAAATACTAAGTTGAGAAGCCATCATGGAGGAAGGTAGTCCATCTGAAAGACACAATGTACGTACTCTCTCCACCTTCTTCCTCGTTTTGAAGTATTAAAATTAGTATGAGAATCGTTCCAAAGGAGAAATCGAAAAAAAAATCGCGATAAGCACGACCTGCGTTGGTCGAGCAGATCATGTGTTGTTCGACTCCAAGTTGTCAAACTTCAGCGTAATGTTCGATCCATGTTAGTCGAACACGTTTTGGAACGTTCGACCTGTTAGGGTCGAACAGAAGATTTTTGTACGACAATTTGTGATCGAGCATTGTGTTTTTAGAATTTTTCTCAACTTAGTAAAGTGTAGGTCTTTTTCTTTTCAGGTAGATACTCCAAATGACACTGAAATGAACAATGAAATGAGCATTATTAACTATCCCAGCATGAACAAGTTGATTTCTCAGAAGGAGTTCAATGTACTATGAGAAGTTCAATGTACTTGTATTATGAGATGAGAAATGTATTGGTAGTATGAAATGTTCATTGTATTTGTATTATGAATTGTGAATATGAACACTACTCTGCATTTTTTGCTCAAAATTGTACTGCTTGACCATTACAGGTCGAGCAAACTCCTTCTATTCGACCATTACAGGTGAAACATTACTCTTTTGTTCGACCACCTCAGGTCGGACGTTGCAACATATGTTCGACCTGTAACGGCCGAACAGAAGAAGTCTGTTCGACCTATAATGGTCGAGCAGCACAATTTTGAGCAAAAAAATGCAGAGAACCTGAGTTCAAACTTCATAGTCACGATTCACATTCAAAATTCACATAACCTGAGTACAAACTTCATAGTCACGATTCATATTCACAATTCATATTCATGATTCATTAACAGAGTTCATAACATGAGCACAGTTATCATAAGATTGAATGACATTGACAAAGTTCACAGTCATCGTAACATTGAATGACACTGAGAAAGTTCATAACAGAGTTCATAGTCAAAATTTAGTAGACAAAATGACACTGACAAAGTTCAAAGTTCAAAATCACAAGGGACTACATAACTCTACGATCTGTGATGCCTTCGACTCCTACTAGTAGACGCCCCCTTCGAAGATTCTGGTAGTTCTTCAGGCGCGATCTTCAAAGCACGATAGGCGCCGACTAAAGCTGGGACTAATATCGATGTGTCTAGTCCCTCTTCATTTTTTACCCATTGCTGGTAGACCGGCTCTAAATATCCCAAAGCATTTTCGATCATTTCCCATGGTGGTAGGCCTGCCTGGGTAGATGTAGTGCTGACGGTGGTAGAGATGTTCTCCGGATCCTGGATGATAGGATGTGAAAACGTCATATACCAATCCATATAATCGTTCGAACACTCCCATGCAGGGTTTGCAACTCTCCCACGGGCTTCGGTCGATAGTACATGGCTGCTCCAGAATCGGAAGTAGCCTCCCAAAACATCCCACGTCAGGTTATACTTCTGGCCCGTATTTCTCCGATGGACAATGTCACGACCCGCACCCATATTTCGGATACGAAGCGTGTCCAAGCCCAGCCTACGCCGCAGTGTTGGCAGTAGAATGCTGTCTATAACTCACAAGTCACTGAATCTAGAATCTCATGGTAATCTATATCTAAGGAATGCCCTGCGTCTAGGACTGCTGCTTGATCCCAAAGCCCTGCTTATCATTTTCCTGGGATGTACTCAGGGAATATGGTGATACCTACTTCTAATCATGTAGTCTAACCGAGGGTTAACTGAGGGAATTACATTTGAAATTTGAACATAAGGGTGTGCTATATTGTCACGCCCCGCTCCCGTAGGAGCGATCGTCCTCGTTAAGGCGTGATGTCGCACGAGCCTAGATTGCGCTTGTGCAAGGCGGGTTCTATAACGGCCGATTTCAGCGGCTGCGACGGGTCGTCGCGCAGAAGTCCCAAGCAGAGATATTGAATAATAGCAGCGAAATTTAGAAAGGAAACACAAGTCATTATAAAACACTCTTTTATTGATATTGAAACAAAGGTTATAATGGAGCGCAAGGCCAAGATTACAAGTCTCTCGAGCTCACTCATCTCACATTACAAATCACTCAGCTCTCTCTCATCTCTCAATACAAGTCTTGAACCAGCGGAAGCTTTGGAAGGCGACGTCCATACATTATGTCCCGTATAAGTCTTGACTCAATGCGACCGCACGCTTCGATTCGCCAAGGAACTCCGTGTCTCGACGCATCCAAGCGAGCTCTGCGCCACGAGTTTCTACCTGTACTGCCTGTACATGAAAACTATGTGGGTGTCAGTACTCAACTGTACTGGTGGAATGAGCTCCCCGCCCACCCATACAAAACCAACACGTTTGATTTAGTTTGTGCAACTTAGTCCCCTTTATGATTGTCTTTCTACTCTTGCCTTAGGATCAGTTTTAGGACCGACGCCTTGGCCTATTCTGTATCTCTAGACCATCTCGTGCTTGCAACGATAACGTTAACTCCTACCTTGCCTCAAGACCCTTTTCGTGCCAACAACGTTAACCTATCGAGTCGTGTTTGCCTTACGGCTTAAAATCAGGGACGCAACTATGCGATAAGGCTCCATTTCCGTGTGACCGTGCTACAAACCCTTGTTGAGGCTGTGCCTTGCAACTCAATGAGACTCGATCATATCGCCGCCTCGCTGCCCTTGCTGCCTCGCGGCCCTTTGCTACTAAATCATCAACTGACCCATCCAACTTTGTGAACTAAGTGTCACTCGACCAAGTTTGCCTTGCGGCATCTCCTGACTTAAACTCATGACAACTCAAACCATAACTATGTAACTTATATACCGACAACATAGGACTGGATGCCACATCTCGTGCCGAAGCAAGGTGTCTTCGTTGCAGCCAAATCTTAGGCCCAAACATCGTCTACTGACCGAGCATGCATTCGACTCGACTCTTGATTCACTTCGCCTAATACCTGACTCAGTCCAAAGGCATATACGTGGATCGTCGCCCATGCCGACTCATCTATATGAGGTCACTAGCATAACAAGCTATACCTGGACACATAGCTTACGGTTGGCCGGGACCCTTCCAGCGCAAGGTAGCTAGCCCCCTGGAAGTTCCCGACTAACCCGGTGCTATCGAGTCAGCACAGCTATCACCGTGTTTCCTTAGGCCGAAATGGTCCCATGGCCCTGAGTTGCCGTTACGGGAAAACTCTACCTTGTCGACAAGTTGTCCAATGACCATGCAAGACCCTTCACTCAAACCGACGTCTCACACAGTCATTGTACTTTCAGTGTTATCATCTCTTTCCAAAACCAAGTTCAAGTCTTCTATCCTTGAGACCCCTCAAGGACCCCTCGACGACCCACGGTCGCGAGCATTCTTTTCATGTTACCATATCATTTCATTCAACTCAATGCCTATTCGATAGTCCTTTCTCCAAAAAATCATTAAATCAACCGTGGTTCATGCCTTAAACACTAAGTTCGTGCATCGTGGCTTAGGCCCATCGTGCTCTATGCGACACTATCGCCCAACTCATACTCCATACGACTAGCTTTGAAACCGTAGGACTTCGTGGCTATACTCAGCCGTAGAACTCATAAGACCGTGCTTGGAATGTCTTAGGTCGACCACCATCCCTTTGCCTAACTTAATCAAGCCTACAACTTAACCCAAGGGACGAGCAAAGGCTATGTCAAGCCTTGCATCGTGGAAGCGTGCATGCTTTATCGAGCATTTACGCGGGCGACGCCTATGACTTAGGAAAATTCACAATTTGTGTCAAAGACCAACTTTTCCTTCTCCCAAGCCACGGGACGAAGGATCGAGTGTCATTTTCAAAGCACACCGTGCACCAACTCTAAGCCGACCGTTGGACCTTTCCATATTCTAACTCAAATCGACCCGTCGGGATTATTCCCTTTAGCTATGTGAATTCGTCTCTTTTATTATCAAGCCTACTTGTCCAAGTTGAAAACATGCGATTTATTATGTGAAGGCTAAGATGAGGTAAGTTCACCGAAACTACCCCACCTGAGCGAGCGGTCGTCTCGACCGAGCGATGTCTTCGAGCAGCCGTTGCAAGGCTAAGTCCGAACGCCGTCGGCGTTTCGATTCCTCCGATTGACTGAGCGGGACGGGGTACTACATATATACAGGGTTTTAAATTACAGAAGGCTAATCCTCTTATACATATACTAGTGTTTCGATTTCCTGGAAGGATTTTATTTAAATCTGATCTCAGTCCAGAATTCATATTGAACCCAGGGTCATGGGTTCGGTTTAAGAAGGAAAATTTTGAATATAAGAGACATTTGTACTAAGGCCCCTGTTAATAACTTTATTACTCATTTGAACCCTCTATTAGTATTTCAAATAAACCAATATAAAACGTAACAAATGTATGTGACAAATAAATAATAAAATAAAAAAAAATATGCGAGGATAAAATTGGTCAAGGGGTTGACAACTCTACCCCCCTTAAACAAATTTCGTCCTCGAAATTTAAGGAGCCGTGGTCCATTAGCATGAATAGTCTAGTACAACTTGCTATAAAGAAATTCAGTTCCACCTAAACAATTCAAAGTTTAAATATAAGTTTATTTATACTACTGCCAGTATCTACTAGAAATTTTTGCCAGCTGCTCCCTGCGGTGTTGTTGCATCTTCCGTGATCATGGCAAAGGCTCGCCCTCCTTCTGCGGTTGGTAGTGGTGGGGCATTTGCGTTCCTCTTTGGACAAGTACGAGACAAGTGTTGGTTGGATCCACAAATCCAACACAACCCTAATCTGCCGCGACAATTTTCTTGGGTTTGGCCTTTCTTCGAGCAATACTGATAGATGGGAACGTCTTGGACTTGGCATGGGGCTGCTTGTGGTTGCTGCAGATGCTGCTGCGCTGGTGTCTTCCCTAGAATGTTGGGACATTTTGCCGGTGCTGCTTGGTTGATGCCTCCTCCAAGTGCGTCTCGATTCCTCTTCGGCCTATGACTCAGCTCCTCTTCTACAGCTTGGACGACCTCTAGAATCTTTTCATAAGTGGCGGCTCGACTGGTGGCGATGGCTAGACGAATCTCGTGAGATAGTCCTTTTCTGAATTGTCGCGCCTTCTCTTCAGGGGTGCTGACCAAGTTCTCCGCGAAGCGGCTAAGGCGAGAAAACTTCGATGTGTACTCGTCGACGGTGTGGTTGCCCTGCTCTAAGTGCTCGAACTGACTCACCAACGCCTCTCGTGCTACGTATGAATAGAATTTCTTCTTGAACAGTCGCTTGAACTCCTCCCAAGTCACATCTGGAGCAGAAAATTGGGGCTCGCCTTGGTACCACGTCCGTGCGATGTCGAAAAGCTGTCCACTAGCTGACTCAATCTTCAGATCTTCTGGAACTCGGGCCATCTTCAGGTATCGTTCGACGTTCTCCAACCACTCATCAGTATAGAGAATCCCTTCGGTCCCATGGAATTCACTGGGCCGAAGGTCCATAAAGTTCTTGGACATCCCAGGGCGCTGTCGCGGAGCACCTCTAATCTGAAGAGCCTCCCTCAAAGTGTCGCAAAACATGTTGGCTTGTTGCTGGAAGATCAATTAGAGTATGACATTGTCCAGTGCCGGTGGCGGAGGTGTACTGGATACATCATCGGGGCTGGATACATCGCCGGCGGTAGGTGCATGGCAAATGTTGGATACATCGCTGGTGCTGGATACGGGACTTGTGTTGAGGGTGGAACAGATGCTGGTTGTGGAGTCTGCGGTAGAAACTGCGGGGGTGGTGGAATGTCGTCTCTACGGAATCTCGAGAGCTACAGCTGTGATGGATTGCCCGTATGAGTGAGCTAGCCTCCTTGTGTTGGTGGGATCATATATGTGAAGAAGCCTCATGCAGCCGGTGGAGTGTTCAAGGGTGCGTTGTTCCTGTCTTGAGAGTCCATCTTAACTATAACAAAAGAAGACACTTTTAGCCGTTAAAGAATTTCAAGCAGGATGCAAGTCAAGGATTCAATGAAATCAAGGATTAAGGATTAACAAGGAGTCAAAACATGTGGATGAGATCCTAAGTGTCTAAACCTATTCGCAGGCTCACGACGGTATAGTGACGTAAACGAAGTGATTAACGTTGACCTGTATGGGCCACCAAAAACACTTGTCACGACCCGCACCCGCATTTCGGATACGAAGCGTGTCTAAGCCCAGCCTACGCCGCAGTGTCGGCGGTAGAACGCTGTCTATAACTCACAAGTCACTGAATCTAGAATCTTATAGTAATCTATATCTAAGGAATGCCCTGCATCTAGGACTGCTGCTTGATCCCAAAGCCCTGCTTATCATTTTCCTGTGATGTACTCAGGGAATATGGTGATACCTACTTCTAATCTTGTAGTCTAACCGAGGGTTAACTGAGGGAATTACATTTGAAATTTGAACACAAGGGTGTGCTATATACAGGGTTTTAAATTACAGAAGGCTAATCCTCTTATACATATACTAGTGTTTCGATTCCTGGAAGGATTTGATTTAAATCTCATCTCAGTCCAGAATTCATATTGAACCCAGGGTCATGGGTTCGATTTAAGAAGGAAAATTTTGAATATAAGAGACATTTGTACTAAGGCCTGTGTTAATAATTTTATTACTCATTTGAACCCTCTATTAGTATTTCAAATAAACCAATATAAAATGTAACAAATGTATGTGACAAATAAATAATAAAATAAAAAAAATATGCGAGGATAAAATTGGTCAAGGGGTTGACAGACAATACTTGGAATCAAAGAAAAATCAGGTATCTTTTGGAGTAAGCCAAATTGTCGAAGCACGCGGTCGGGATGATACGGCTCTACACAGTCAAATGCACGTATGCATCCGTGGTAGAAAATAACATTGTCCCGAGGATAAGAGTCCCTCATCCCATTATAGGGTGTCCAATTGACCTACATCATAAAAGTGGCATAATTAGTAATACATAGAACACATAAATAAATGGCATA
Source organism: Iris pallida (assembly GCA_029216955.1). NCBI lineage: Eukaryota > Viridiplantae > Streptophyta > Magnoliopsida > Asparagales > Iridaceae > Iris > Iris pallida. Next base: position 1,872,938 of record JANAVB010033217.1, read on the forward strand.
AATGAATGTAATAACACTCACACTATGTACTTGTAGATTGTCCAAAATCTCCCTCAAGGCCAAGACTCGGTCGACAGTTCCTGCAGACTGGGATCTATTGGCCTACCTCAAAGCAAGTGGATCGTCCAACTTATAATTGACATTATGGGTTGGCCTTGTGAAGGAAAAATACTCGTATATCCAGGCCTAAAAAAACATATATCAGACATATAAACATAACATAAATATCGAGCATATAATAACATAAAAAACATGCATATAAGAAGAAGAGATAGCTTGTCACGCCCCAGAACCAGAATACTGGAGAGCGGGGGCAGACATAGCCAGCTACGTATATGAAATGGAATCCACCTCGCTATACGGTCACGGCTGTCTAGATACATGAGGGTTTATCTACAAGCCAACAGTCTCTTAAGGTCATGAACAAGCCTAGTGTCTCAATCACAAGCAAGTAAGTAAAAGTCACAAGATGTATGATCATTAAATATACAATAGTAAGGCGTCCCAAACATTACATATTCAGTTGATCATGGAGCTAGTCGTTACAAAATGTCAGGACTAGCAAGAGTTTAGTCATACATGATCAACCCTAGGATCTGTTAATCATGTTACAGCCCGTAGGCAGACAGTAAGTATGTGCAATCGAGCTAAACAGGTGCTCGTCGGCTAAACGCCTCAAAAGAATATTTTTACAAGGGAGTGGGAGAGCAAAATAAAACCCACTCGTTGCCGGGATTCCTTCTAGTGTTCACCATCTGGCAGGAAGGTCGGTAGATCCTCTGGAGCTGCTCCAAAATCTGGCCACACAAAACCAGCTGGGTCAGACCCCAGAAAGAGCAAGTGCCACAAAGGAGGCTTCACTTAAGAACTAAAACCAGCAATCAGCACAAGATATAAATAAAAGTAAGAACTGGAAATAAAGAAAATACACCAGGATGATATACGAGGAGATAACCATGGAACTATTCAGATAACAAGGTTACAACCCGTAAACCAAACAAGGACCGGGGTTGTAACCCTTCGTCTGAACAGAACTTGGAATTCTCACCATTTATCGGTAAAATAAATACAAGCATTCTGGTCATTCAATAATCTGGAACAGGATCAGGGCAAGACTAGACTGGTTAGACTCCATCCAATCATTTTACGGCCAAGCAAGAATTACGGCTTGATACTTTAACTAACTAGGGTTGTCACAAGCCTAATTACTAACAAGATGCAGTGAGATTATTCCACGGCCACAAGCCCTACAGACCATCCAGGTTACCCGGGTTAAAAGATTAGAGTTGAATTCAGGTGGGTACATTGTCCAGGAAACGAATGTACCCTTAGGTAGCTTGAAGTGTGCAACACATGACAGTGTGCTGGAAATGTGTCCTACTCGACGGCAGGCTACAGATCCCAAGGCGTGCCCAGGTAACGGGATTGTCTGTAGCTGGGAAATCTTGTCATGACTAATGTATTAATCTAGTTATTAACCTTAGTCCATTTCAGTAGGTACTCCTGACCGTGGTACTCAGGAGTCCTTGTCCTAGACATGATGCAAGACAGGACTGGTTTATTTATACAAACACAATCGCCCACAGTGTCCAGATTAATTATACAGGTCATGTCATGTCAGGTAGCCGTCGCAACAGCTATTCGAGATAATCATGTCAGGTTATCATGCCAAGTGTACTTGTCAGGAGTGCGCCACGACGGGCCACTATCAGGTCATGTCAGGTTATTATGTCAGGAGTGCACCACTACGGGTCACTATCACGTCATGCTCAATTATCAATTCCAAACATATCAAGTAAATTCGTGATTATCAAGTTCAGGACAAAAGGCGTAAGGATATAAAATGGACGTTAAATATCTAATAAAATATCAATATACAGGGCTATAGAAGATCCAGGGTAAGTAGGGTCAGGTTCGCTCAAGTCAGGCTACGCTCAAGTCAGGATACGCTCAGGTCATACGCTTCCAAAAGGCAGCGTATGTACTCCATACGACTCCTCTTCAAGGCAGCGTATGAGGTCCATACGACTCCTTGTCAAGGCAGCGTATGAGGTCCATACGACTCCTTGTTAAAGCAGCGTATGCAAGACATACGCCTCCAAAAGGCAGCGTATGTACCAGACTGCGCTGCGCTAAAGAGCGCGTGCAGCTCAGTGGCGCAAGCTAAAAAGCTCGCGCACACTGCTCACTGTCTTCTCCAAATCAGCAAGAACTCCATGGTTTGAACCCAAAGCTTCAAAAGTCCATAACTTGGTCAAAATAAGTCCAAATCCAACTCTTCAAAGGTCAAAATTGGGTAGAATAAAATTCTCTACAACATGGAACCATCAAAACTTGAAAACAAAGAAGTTTGATAGATCAAAACCACCAAAATCTGAAAATAACTAATTTCTAGATCTACAAAAATTAAAGCCTCAAAATAGAAAATGACAAGTTCTAATGTGTCTTAGAAACATGAGGAGAAGCTAATGGAACAATAAAAATGAGTTCTCTTGTGGAAGCAAGTTGCACTTGCCTAGACCTCTCTCTTCCTCTCTTTGGTAGGTAAGGAAGTAATGGTGGAGAAGATGATAAATGAAGAGAGAGAAAGGAGAAGGGTTAATAAATGGTAGTGGTGGTGGTAGGTAGGGGGTTCACTCCTTGGTTCATGATGAACCAAGAGCAATCCCAATCCGAACCAAGGCAACCCAAACCAAGAATAAACCAAGCCCAGGGAGGAAATTAAGCAAGGAAATCATGCAATACAAGAATAAATACGTACACGTATTCCAGAAATACGTAATACGAACCACATGCATTACAGCTACCTCCAGTAAAGTCAGATATCCACATATTTGTCGCACCCCACTCCGAGATGCTAATCCAAGCTGTCGATACAAGTATGCTAGAGCAGCTGCTCCCCAAGCATACTCATGGACGTGGTTGACCGTCTCCAGAAGACTGAGAATTTTTGTGTCCACACGTGTGCCACTCATGTCTGCAAAAATTGTACATCTAAGCACGAACCATAGATATGCACGGGCTGCACATCTTCTTTTTCTCTCATCCCTACTAGTTACATCTCCACTAAATCGTGAACGGAGCCACTCCAACCGGACCGAGCTACCTCTCTGGCCCTGAAGAGCATCGACTGCCTCCCTTTCTGTCACCCCCAATAATCTACTAATCATTTTTCTTAGGGGCCTCCGGTCCCCTTGCCGACTCTGGTGCAACCACAGGTAATTCACTAACCGGGAGTCCTGTAAGACAAAATACGTCATCCAACATAATTGTCATCTCACCGAATGGCATATGGAATGAGTTGGTCTCCGGTTGCCAACACTCAACAAATGCGCAAATTAGATTTTTGTTCGGCGTTTTATACGAAATCCATCTCAAGTTTGGAATTTTGGAACGATGAATCAACAACTTAAAATCATTACCCCCTTTACTAAACTTCCATGTCTCCATCTTGGTCGTGTGGCACCAACACCTCAATAAGGGCCTCTCAATCCCATTCCAAATCTGGAACGCCATATGAGTCTTGAAACTTGGGATAAATCGGGGATCCTTAGGTCTACCGGGACAAGGGCCCGTCAATATATCATCGTCGTCACCTTCTTCTTCCTCATCTTCTTCAGCACGTGCTTCATCTTCTTCCTCAGCACGTGCTTTCTCTTCTTCCTCTTCTTCCTCAACACGTTGCTCTGCTTCTTGGAGACTGGTACGTACAGCCTCCTCTTCTTCCTCAATTTGCATGTTCAAAACATGTCCGGGTTCTTCTCCAACACGTTGCTCGCTAATTTGACTTGCAGCAACTGTTGGACTAGTACGTGCAACTGCCTCTTCTTCCATAACACATTGCTCTCGCATTTGAATCGGAGCAACTGTTGCTCCTTCTTGACGACTGCTATGTGCAGCTGCCAACTCTTCTAATCGACGCCTCATATTAGAAGCTGTAGGTGGTCGTCTCCTCATATATGTCATTCCTGCTAAATTGAATGAAATAGCAAGAATTAAACAATCTATACAGTCAAAATGAATTGCTCGACCAAAACTGGTCGAACAGATACTTACTGTTCGACATATACAGGTCGAACAAAACAATAGGATGTTCGATCAAGTAGGATCGAACAAGCCGTGGTTGCTCGACATATGATTGTCGAAATCTTCACAACTGTTCGACTGCTTGGTGTCGAACGTACGGTTTGTTGCCCGACCAACCAGGCTAAGATAGAACAACAAATACCCAAAAAAAACCGCAATCGAAGACGAACGCACAAGAAAATGAGGGTTTTCGAAACCCTAAATCAGTGATCCTAAACGAAAGAAATACTCAGTTCGAAGTAATGAGGAGGTTCGATTTGAAAAACTCACCAAATTGATCTTGGGATTAGGATTGGGATTGATCTTGGGATCGGTCTTCGAATTGGCCCGCCATTGTAACGATCGAACAATCCGAAACGTCCTCATTGTCGAACTGTTGTGGGTCGAACGGGAGGGGGGGGTCGATTAGAGTGGAGAGAGGAGGGAACTGTGAGAAAGAATGGAATTTTCGGAGTTTTAAGGGTTTTGTGTAGATGAACAATGGGGTGTACTTAGGATTGTTGGTTTGGGAAAAGAGGAGAGTGGGGTGTGCTTAGAAAGCCTGGGGATAAGGGTATTTCTGCCAAATAGTGGGGTGTACATAGTATTTTTGTAAGTTTTATTAACTATATATGCGGTGTACTTAGTAATTGGGGTGTTCTAAGTAAGTCATGGGATGTCAATAGCCGGACCCTAAAAATAAGGCTAATTATAAGGGCACATCAAAAACTTATCAGGGCTATCCAGGATTGGGGCTAGCCTATGTTTGTGAAAAAATTACTAGGGCTATCTAGACCTGTCAATGGATAGTCGAAAATTCGAATCTGATTCGACTCCGTATCCGAATTTTCGGATATTTTTCGAAATTTCGGATATCGGATTCGGATATCCGAATATTTTTCGGATATTGTCTTTTTTCGGATACAAATTCGGATATTAAGGTATTCGAATCCGTTAATATCCGATCCGACTTAAATTACAAATTTCGGATATCGAATTCGGATATCGGATTCGGATATCCAAAATTTTATATATATTGTAGTATAATGTATATGTAATATATATTAATTAATAGAGAAGATTAAAATTTTTTATTCTCAACTGACTTTTACATAAATCGATTATAATATAATATATAGGCTTAATTGCACTTTGCTACCCTCAACTATTCCGCCTTTTCAACTTGATACCATAAACTTTTTTTCGTAACAAATTGGTACCTCAACTATTATTTTTTTTCAACTTGATACCTAATTTTTCAAAAATTCCGAAAATGCCCTTCCCTCTTCCTTCCCTCCACCCCCTTCCCCACTCCGGCCACCCCCCCTGCTAGCTCTGGCCGCCCCACCCCCTCCCCCTGCTAGCTCCGACCCTCCCCCCCCCCGCTAGCTCCGGCCGCCCCCCTGCTAGCTTCGGCCACCCCCTGCCCCGCCTCCCGCCCCGCCCTCCCTCCCCAGCCCCCCTCGTCCCGTGCTGCCGCGGCCTAGGGGAGAGGCGGGGGCGGGCGGGCGGCCGGAGCGAGCAGGGGGGGTGGGGGGCGGGGGGGGGGGGGGGGGGCGGAGCTAGCAGGGGGGGCGGCCGGAGTGAGCAGGGGGGGCGGCCGGAGCGTGCAGGGAGGGAGGGTTAGGGGTAGGGGCATTTTAGTCCAAAATAACATCTGGGTACCAAATTGTTACAAAAAATAGTTTAGGGTACAAAGTTGAAAAATGGTAATAGTTGAGGGTAGCAAAGTGCAATTAAGCCTAATATATATATAATAGTAATATATATATATTAATTACAATTTACAACAGAAGAAGAAGAAAGGACTCAAATATGTAGAGCACTTGAATTTGGTTTTCGGATATTCGGATAATTAAATTTTTAATATTTCGGATTTCGGATATTCGAATAATAGCATTCGAATTTTTTAACTAATCGGATTGGATATTATCCGATATCCGTTAAACTAAACTGATACGAATTCGAAGTATCAAAAGAGATATCCGTTCTGATATCGGATCGAATTCGGATATTACAAAACAAATTCGGATACGGATACAGATATTGTCCTGTCCGTACCGATAAGCATCCGTTGACACCCCTAGGACTATCTCAATTTTCTATTCAAGGGGCTAGCCAAACCCCACATCCCCAAACCCCAAATTCCACTCTCATTTGTAAAATTCACTCTCTCTCTTCCAAAACCCTAACTTTCCTCCTCCTCCTCTTCTTCACCATTTCTCACTCCCCAAACTATACATCTTATTCTTCATCTTCTTCTCCACAATTTCTCCACTCTAAACCCTAGTTTTCTTCTCCATGATTTTCATCAAAACCCTAGTTTTCTCTCCACAATTTTTATTCTCATCATTTTGATTCCTCACGAATAATGCATGAAAATAAACCATAACATGTTTATTTCATTCTTTCTCACAAAAAATGCATGAAAATAAACCCTAAAATGTATATTTTATTATATTATCAAGATAAAAATAAATCCTAACATGTGTTTTTCATTATGCCATTTCGATTTTGGGACTGCCAGAAATTGTAGCAGTCCTAAAATGTACTTGCTGTACAGCAAGTCCCTTTCAGGACTGCCACAATTTCTGACAGTCCTCAATACTTCTAGGACTGCCAGAAATTGTGGCAGTCATGTTGTATAATAGCAAGGTCCTTTCAAGACTGGCACAATTCTTGGCAGTCCTCAATACTTCTAGGAGTGCCAGAAATTGTGACAGTCCTGATATAAACTTGCTCAACAAATCGATTTCTTCTAGAATTAGGGTTTCATCCATAATTCCTTCTATTAATGAAGAAAAATTGATTAAAAGATTAATAGATTTGATAGATTTGATAACCCAATTTCTTCTACAACTAGGGTTTCATTCATAAACTAGGGTTTGGAGAAAAAAAATATGAGATATTAGAAGGAGAAGAAAATATATGAGATATTAGAAGGAGAGAAAAAAAAATGAGAATTAGGATTTCATCCATAAACTAGGGTTTCATCCATTTTTTTTCTTTCTTCTTTCTTCTTTCTTCTTGTTCTTCTTCTTGTGAAAAGAGAGAAAAAAATTAAAAGAGTTGTCTTTTATACTTAAAAATTGGATAGCCCTGAGTAATTTTTTCAGTGGCAAACTTGTAAATAAATAAAAGTTAAGAATGGACAGCCCTAATCAACTTTTGATGTGCCCTTATAAATAGCCAAAAATAATTAAGGGTCCGACTATTGACACCCCACCCATTTCTAAGTACACCAAAAAAAAAAAAAAACAAAAAAAAAAAACGTAAAAGTCCTATTCTACCCCCCATTGCTGAGTACACCCCACTCTCCTCCCTCCCCCCTCCTCCTCCTCCCCGCCGCCTCTCCTCCTCCTCCGACCAGTTCCCTCCTCCTCCTCCGACGACCCTCCCCAGTCCCCCTCCTCCTCCCCGCCGCCTCTCCTCCCCCTCCGCCGCATCTCCTCCGACCCCCCCCCCCCCCCCTCATCCCGACCCGCCGCCTCCTCCTCCTCCTCCTCCTCCGACCCTCCCCCCCCCCCCCCCCCCCCCCCCCCCCCCCCCCCCCCCCCCCCCCGGCTCCTCCTCCTCCGTTCGACCACGACCAGTACAGGTCGAACCTACCGCGTCCAAATTTTTTTTTAATTTTTTTTTTTGGGTCGCGGTCGTCGGGGATCGGAGAGGGGGAAGAGGAGGAGGAGGCGGGTCGGGATGAGGGGGGGTCGGAGGAGGAGGAGGTGGGTCCCGGAATCTAGGTCCATAGCAATGTCATCTGTTTGGAATGGTATGGGGCCATGATCATCTACTAATATGCTTCTATAATTGGTTTCTTATTCGATCTACTTTGTTGAAGATGGTGCCCCAGAATCTAGGTCCCTTTGTTATACTAGATTATTTTCCATTATCAACATTGGGAAGTCGGTTCTCTCAGTGGGGACTTATTATGTGAACATTCTGTTACTAAGTAACTTATGTTTTGTTTGAAGTTCAGTTCAGTTCAATGCATAGTCCTTCATCAGGAATGTGGGAACAGGTGCTCTTTGTTGGAAATTTCCAGCTTGAATTCTGTTGATCATTCAAGGTCTACCCATTAATCATTATGCAATAGTTTTAGTTGGGGGGGAGCATGAAAATTGTCGCTAACTCATTATCTGATTGTCAATTTGGATTTCTTTTGACAATCCTATGTTAAACAAACACGAATTCAACATAACACATTTCAGACTTAGCAACGTTCGGCACCAATTTTGGTGTCATAGTGTACTTCGGAGTGTCCGTGGTTTGTGCTATACATAGGTGTGTCACGACACAGACACGGCATGAGGTTTGGGATGTCCGTGCTTCTTGGGTTAGAACTAGGAACTTACCTAAGTGTTAGTTAAGTACAAGGGAAGGGCATGACACATATAATTCTAACTAGTACCTGTAGTTTCAGGCGTGACACGTTTTAATTATTTTTGCTTACGTCTTGTTACTGCATAGATTCACATATCTTGATACCGGTTAAAAATTCTGCACTAAAAGCTACATTCAGATATCTCAAGAATCTAAAGCATGTTTGTTGGTCTATGTTGTACGGACACAGAAAAGTGGTGTCCGTTCCTGTATCCATGTCCATATTAATGCATCATAGGTGATTATCATTGTACCTATTTAAAAATGTATGTATCATGTATCCTTATCATGTCCTTATTTGTCTCCATGTATTTTTTCAACATAGGTTCTGGTGAAGATAAGCTAATATCTGAAATAATGGAAAATTTCTGGCTAGTTTGTTACTGATTTTTTTCTCCCTTTTAATTTATGGAATATATCCCTCTTGAAGACCGGAAATTTCTGGCTAATATCATGTCCTTATTTGTTTCCATGTATTTGTTCAACATTTTTGGCTAGTTTGTTATCTGAAATAATGGAATATATCCCTCTGAAGACCGGCAGAAGATATGGCGATATACTGGAGCAGTACCTCCACCCTGACCACAATGAGAGCATCTCCTGTTGTCTTGTAAAGGTTTGGTGCCATGGGTATTGAGACCCCCGGAGTCATAGACCTCCTTGATATGTATATTTCTTCTCACCATGTCATTCTTTATGTTCAATTACATTAGTCTTCACAGAATAAATGGCTATGTTGCATGAACATGGACACATTTAAATAAGAACACAATAAGGATATCATATACATGCATTTTCAGATAGATATAGTAAGTAGTCCTACAGATATATTTTTGTCGTGTCGCTGCAACATAGATAAATGGCATCTCTATAATTCCAAGCACTATTTGAAACAGTGCAAGTTCATCATATCCTATCAAGTATACATGCATCTTTACATAAAGTTCAAAGGCAAAGTGATATGCATCGAGTGACTGAAAGTATGTAAATGCTACCTGAGACATCCAGAATCTATCCCATCCCATTGATGACCTGAAAAATATGTCAAGTGTCCTGGTGAGTCTGGTGAAAACACCGAACTTTTAGATCCTTAACTATGTTGCATGGACATAGAAAAATGGTGTGCGTATCTATATCGTGTCAATACCCGTATCTATGTCTATATTGTAACTATTTGAAAATGTTTGTATGCATCCTGTATTCATACATATCATGTCATTGTTCGTATCTATGCAACATAGTTCCTTAATAATATCTTGACAATGATAAGCAAATATTCAGACATTCTATGTTGATAACCTTACATATGAAAATTTTCAAGATAAGCCTAACAACTTGAGTTTTCTTTGTGATCACAAAAGCAAACAGTGTAGGCCTCATAAAAGCTGGTACAGTCAACTAGTTAAGTATAAGGGAAGGCCATGACACATAATAATTAAAATGTGTCATTTCAGACAGCGACAATCGACACCAATTTCGTGTCATAGTGTATTTTAGAGTGTTCATGGTGTACTATACATAGGTCCGATAGACACAAACACAGACACAAACACAGACACAACATGAAGTTTTAGAATTATATATTTCACTAGTTCATATCTTTTCTTTTAGATTAGAGATTTAGTTTTTTTTTTTTTATGTAATTAGGATTAGTTTATAATTTTTATAGAGTTTTCTATTATTCGTGTTCCGAGACTTCTAAGCCTTAGAAAGAAAGGCCTCCAATGTACTTGAATCTTAATCTTCAATAAAAGTTCAACTGGTTCTGGATATATTTCTTTGATTGGTGGACAAATGTTCCCGTGGACTCGAGTAACCCTCTACTTTGTAAGTTATGTCTCATCGATAATAGGGTAACCCTCACCCTGACATATATATTGAAGTCCTGTGTATAATTGATTGAAGCATCTAGTAGTATCCTTATATATTGTGAAGTACTGGTGAAAGATTTTCTTCAAAAACAAAGGACTTGGTGGAAGATAAGTAAAGTACTGTAGTCACCGACACCGATCTCTCTCTCTCTATATATATGTATCACAATCTCCACTGTACAGTAAATTGCTATAGACTGCTTATTAGTTATTAGGAAACACGAGTCCACAACTACAACTTTTGAGGGTTATTTAATCTTTTAATACATTTTTAAAAGTGTTTTGCTTCAATACTTAAAGATGCTTTTTATATGACACCTACAACTACAAGTCACAGCACCTCAGAATGCTAAGGAGATAACTACCAGATTTGATGGGTGCAAGGTGTCGACCATTGAAATAAATATGGAATCTCGACCGCAAACTATTGGCATTGCAGTTAAGGCAAACATCAGACATGCATCATCCATGTAGATATTCATTACACTGGAGAATCCTTTAATGAATATCATTAAATCCATAGTGGTAGCTAGGAGAGGGTCAAATTGCTAATTTAATAATGCCAAGCAACACAAATTAGAAGTGGTCCAGCACCAGTGCTGGTGAAGGTTATTGGAGAGATTTTGTTTTTTGTTTTTTTGTAGAGATTAATTATTGAACATATTTCTTTCATCAATGTGAATTGTGAGGTATGCTAATAGATATCATATCCTACATTACTGTAATCATCAATATTTGACTTTTTCCAAAAGCTTATTTTGTTTACACTTTGATTACTTGGCACACCACCCATAAAGTATACATTATTGTGTTGATTATTTGAATAGTTTCTTTCATTCAACTCTTTTAAAGTAAATTTCATGTTTATTCCATCAACCATGTAACGACTCCATCCATCATCCAAATAGCCTATCGAATACATGAACGACAACATGGTATCATATCACAGTATCCTGAAGAACGACACGGTATCTTAGTTTGGTATCATAAATAACAACATTCAGAAGAAAAAAGAAAAGAAAAACAATCCGCATTTTGTGCCGAGAAACATATATTATACTTGCTATGATGCAGTATCTATCTCCTATCTCCGATCCTCTCTGATTGTGTTTTCCACTAGTTCCGGCCATTGAGCATAGAAAATCACAAGTAGAATTACTAATACGTATGGCATTACAGATTCATTATGTTCTTGACATAAACCCCCTAGTTACTCTCCTGATGTAAGATTTACCAACCTCAAAAATGCGAGCATAGAAGCAACCAACTTACCTGGAAAGTCCTAACTGCCACACGTCCAGAAGAGTTTTCTTCCATTTGCCCTCCAATCATGTTACCTTCACAAAAAGATGCTGCTGTTGTATGCCTCTTGAACCAATATATTGGTTATCTCGTATTTTCCAGGACGACAACGGCATCATCTCTCCTGCGAGTGAAACAGGCGGTGGCGGCTGCTACCACTGCCATTGCCACCTCCTTCTAAAATAGGAAAAGTAAAATGGGAGGAGATGAATTTAACTGTCCTTATATAGATTGGCATCTTAATATTACACAATGCTTCATGTGGAAACAAAGGAAAAACTGAAGGGTATGTTGTTTTAGAGTGCACCAAGTACACAACTGTTTTCACCAATAAAATCTCCTGCTGAGGTCACTGTATTTGTGTCATAATTATGCTAATGATTTGTTCATTTCAGTGCTAATTTAATTATAGATTATGTTGCCTTTGTTTGATTTATGCGATTATAGTCTAGATTTTTAGCTTCCATCATGATTAATCGATCTTCATTGGCAGGTCAACTTGCTAATAGGATATGAATGGTTCTCTTGGAAGGGGACTTACAGTTAATAAATAATACATTTGAAGTTAGAATAAAATCTCTAGGTAGTTTTTGTTGAATGAGGTGGTACAACCTGTTTAAAGAGTTATGGTTTTAGCTTAAGATATTGAAGGCCTCCCCTGATACATCAGAAGATCCTTTTAATAGATCTTTTCTTTCAGGCATTTGATCAGTAGCAACAAGACTTAGTGGATGCTGCATCAAAGGCTCTGTCCTACAGACAAGATATAATTGAGGAAAATATTCGCCTGCCATACGTATTGCAAGTACTGTTTCTATCTGATAAATGCACTCAGTTCTCTCTCTGTCCTTTTGAGGCCCTCCATCCTTGTGCCTTTAAGCTCTGAATTTTACCTCTCATAATTTTGTGTTACGTGTCGTCGTCATCATCATAGAGCCTTTATGGACTGAATAATTTAAGTGGCATTTTACCTGTCATAATTTTGTGTTATCTGCAGTAAGGCATGTTGCTTGCATCCTGGATGATGTGGTTTGAGTCATGGAAACAGTCTCTCCTATAGGGGTAAAACTTACATCTTGGCCCTCCATGGACCCTGCATTAGAGGGGGTAAAACTTACATCTTGGCCCTCCATGGACCCTGCATTAGAGGAATTCAGAGAAATTCTCGTGGTACTCTCTTTTATATTATCTTTTCTCCATTTAGTTAATGAAGCTTACATATCTCGTTGTTTATGTTACTGATGGATTTTAGCTCTTACAAGTTGTTTATGTTAATAATGGATTTTAGCTCTTACAAGTTGATTATGTTACGGCATACTGTCATAAAGTTACTTTCACATCATTCATATATGAATTTGGTTGAGATATATGCATATGTATTATTTCCTTCTGGATCACATGCGATTATTGACTATAATACATAGCGTCTCCTTTGCATTTACTTCATATTTAGGTCCAATATTGGTTTGTGCTAAACTTGACTTGTTTAAACCAGGACCTGCTAAGTTTATTTTGGATCCATTGGTAGAGAGGATGAGTGCCATTCGGAGTATCGGAGAAACTCAAGAAATCAGAACAGGAGCTGCTGTTCCAGAGCCAGATGAACATGGCCCGAGTTGGGTCCAATTGGTTGGGGGGGGGGGGGGGGGGGGGGGGGGGGGGACAGTATATTGCTCCATCTGCTGGCTCAAAATTTTTGAACTCGGCCCGAGTTCGATGTCAGTGTGCTGTGCGAGATTTGATGTGTTTATACATCGTTTGATCAAATCAAGTGGTTTAGATTTGTCGTGGGATTGAGGGATTTATAAATAGGTATTTTATAACCCTAATCCATAAAAAAGGAAATAAGGAGTTTACAACTATTGGGGAGAGAGGGATTGAGGACTACTTTGAAGAAGAATCATTTTTGGGTAATCTTTTTCCGTAAGGAGTTTATATCTTTTTATTCCAATAGTAGAGGCTTTTGAGGGGTGGACTCTGATCGTCCCGTAGTTTTTTCGCAATAGATTTTCACGTAAAAATGGTTGTGTTTGCACTAGTTGGCTCTTTGTGTTTTTGGCGATTTGATTTTGCATTTTTTCTCGATTCTTTTGCAGCTTCTTGGTTTAGGGGAGCAGTTTCTGTGTTTCATTTCTATCAGAGTGGTATCAGAGCCCATGGTTGCATGGGTTGATTTGGGCGGCTCTAATTGGTTCGAGACAAATGGTGCTAGACGTTGATGTGTATAATCAGATTATACGTGCTCTCTTCTCGAGGTCAGGTTTGACGTGTCCAAGATGGAACAAGACGTGGTTGTCATATAATGGTGGTGTGGATTAATGTGTCGTTTGGTTCTATGGTCGAACGGATCGAAATGAGTTATGGTTGTCACACAATGGTGGTATGGATGAAGTGTTTGTTTGGTTCTGTAGTCGAACGAATTGAAATGATAATACGGTGGATCTCGTGGGTGCTCGACTGATGGTAATGAGCAAGGTGCTAGGCTAGCAGGAACGAGCAATGGTGTTTGGCTAGCGGGATCAAGTAAAGATAGCTTGGGTGTGCTTGGTTGCTCGGTCAACGAAAACGAGCTAAAAGTGGAGACATAGTTCATTATTTGGATTTTGATATCAGGATCAAGTAAAGATAGCCTGGGTGTGCTTGGTTGCCCGGGATCAAGTAACTATATCGTTTTAGGATATCAAAATAAATTCTTAATGAAATTTCAGGTTGGGTTCAGATATTAATTTTTAAACTAAAAAAAGTTTCGATTTAAGTTTCATTTTACAAAATGCCCTTCTTACAACAAACTTTTGTAAGGATACTGTATTTTAAATAATCCATAATAATATATTTAATCCAACTACTACTCTCAATTATCTTCATTCCTTCTTTTTTTTTTTCTATAAATAATAGTAAAAAAAATATAATAGTGTTGAAAAAATAGATAAAAAATTAAATTAAATTATTTTAAATAGGATTTGAATATATTTTAATTATAATTTTTTATAGATATATTTTTAAAATTTTGGATATGTGTTTAGTTAGATAATATTATGTACTTAATTTAAATATAATTTAAATATTGAATATAATTTAAGATTTGTTATATGTTCAGATAGTTACAAGAGTTTTATAATTTTTTTTCTTAATTACTTAAGCAGATATGTATGTGGTAGTTAGAATATTTTTTAATTTTTTTTACTATTAATTAATAGAGGATATATATATATATGGCTTATACGACTAATTTTTGAGTTGTTTTTAAGTCGTATTATAATTGTAGAGATACTTGGTTACAAATGATTTGTTCGTGGATCCGTATTTAGTTTCACATCCAGCATGGCCCAAGAATAAATGTGGGCTCATTCTTGTCAAGTGGATTGAAGACATGAAAGATAATTGTCTATTGGTTGATCACATCGAAACATGAGATGACATCATTAGGAGACTAAAACCAGTTAGTTACATTCATGGGAATGCTTAAACACAAGACCAGGCTTTCTAGTTCACTATGTATTTGTTAATTTATCATCACCATTAGACTAAAAACAGTAGTCGATGATATGATGGACGAGGAAAGTTGGTTGTGTGCGCCTTTTTTCTAGGGGTGCAACTCGGCAGGCTAAATCCGAGTCCGATCGGGTAAATTCGTTGGGTCGGGCTAGGATTTGAGATATTTGGACTCGGATTAAAATATTTGAATCAAGACAAAAATTGGGTTGGGCTTGGGTTCACGTATCGGATTACCCAAAGAATCCAAATTCGACATACATATAATTTATATATACATTGTTTCATACTTTAAAAATAAAGTTTAAATTCTAAAATTTTTAACCCAAACTCTTCAACTCATTCTAAACCTCATGTCTGTTTGTATTTTATAATGATTGGTGCTTGATTGCTATTTAACTATCTGTTTAATATTAATCTTGTTTAAAATTATTTTAAATATCATATTAGTGTCCGATAAACCCAATGGACCTGTCCCAACCCGAGCTTCCTCCGGGTTCGGTCTTGGACTTCATATGTAGAACCTGAAGTCGGATTGGGCTTGGGCTGGAGTTAGACTTATTATTCATCGGGTTGAGCTCAAGTCTGACCCAGCCCGCCCGAGGTCCCGAGTTGCACTCCTTTTTTCACTCTTTCGATCCTTGCATTTTGTTAATATAAGGCCTCTTTTGGTTCACGGAAAGGAAATCAATTTCCATGTATTTTCCATGGGGATGAGAAAGTATAATTCGTATCAAATTTCCTTTCCTATGTTTGGTTGGTGTAGGAAAGGAAAGAAAAAATATATCATTGTTCCAACAATATCCAATGTCAACATAATTATAATGAAGAGTTAATTGGTAAAATAGGTAATAAATCAAGGCTACTTTTGTCATAATGTTTGGTAATTAATGTTGGGAATGGAGGAGGGAAAATGAATCCCATAGGTCATGAGAGGAACCATTTTTCCTCCTATTTTTTTCTCTGTCAGGAAAGTGTTTTCCAAATTTGTGGCTACCAAACAAAGGAAAGAAACAAGTTTTCTTTCCGGATTCCTTGAATCCGTGAACCAAACGAGGCCTAAAGGTTAGTCGGCAACGACAGCTAGACAAAGTCAATCCATTTAACTTAATCCCCAATTAAAGCTAATTATTTAATATTAAGTAAGCATTAGCACACTTTTACTCTTGGATCGAACGAAAAGCCACCAATAGAGCAACATCCGAAGCCAAGTTTTTCATTTATGGTGATCATTGGATTTAAGAGTAATTAAGAATGTATTCATGGACGAGGCAAATCGACGAAAATTAATATAAATCCTCTTAACTAATTCCTTTATCGTGTCTTGGCTTTGAGGTGTTCATTTTGTCGATGTCTAAGAGAATGGTGATCTAATTTTTGACACTTGGAAGCAAAAACCATCTCTTTGACACTCGGAAGAGCCATACAATCTTTTTGCTGCTTGCTATCCACTACAATTTTTATTAGTAAATTCTATACTTCACAATTTTTATTATCAATACACTAGTGTCAATCATGCATGAACCTATCATCATATTCCATTATCGGAATACAGGCAATAGAGACATAATTCAGCCAGCTACGCAATAGAGACATAATTCAGCCAGCTACGCACTACGTAGTACACCATCGTATCATCCTCATATCGTATCATCCTGATGTTCGTCACGACTGTATAAAGATAAATGGGTCATAATAAAATCCAACAATCTGTTCTACGACCTGCAAAGAACAGAATTTTTACAATAATATATTATAAGTAAATAGCAAATAAGATAAAAAAATTAACAAAAAATGTACATGTCGCCACTGTTTGCGCTCATATGGTCACTAGTATTGATGGCTTCAATGTTTCTTTGAGATTTTTTGACTTGTCTTCTATTTTGTTTATCATATTTTACGGTGCACCACACTGGCCGTCAATATACAAAAACCCCTCTTCCCTCTCCTCGTCGTGCGCTCCCTCCCTCCCCGCCACCGTCCCCTTCTCCTCCTCCGGCAACCGTAAGCAGCGGCAGCAGCGGCGGCAAGCAGCGACGGCAGAGACGGGGAGGGGGGGAGCGCACGACGAGGAGAGGGAAGGGGAGCGGGAGCGATGGCCGGGGGCGGCGGCGGCGACATCCTGCCTGCGGGGGAAGGGGGATGAGAGGAAAGAAGAAGAAGAAAATGGAAGGGACATTTTGGTTAAAAAATTGGTCAAGACAGTTGCCTGCGGGAGAAGGGGGATGAGAAGAAAGAAGAAGAAGAAAATGGAAGGGACATTTTGGTTAAAAAATTGGTCAAGACAGTTGACTGTCAATTTCTAACGGATTTCGTCCAAAGTGGAAGGGACTGTATATTTTTATAAAACAATGGAGTATACCGTGAAATATGGTAAACAAAGTGGAGTATAAGTCAAAAAATCTCATATTTTTTAAGTTAAGAGAGAAGCTTCATTTTTAATTTTTTTTTAAAATAAAATACGGTCAAACTGTCATTGTACTGGCAACTTGGGTGCAAGGGGACCAAGTCGCCAGTACTATTGAGATCAAAAAAATATATATATATATATATTCAAAGAAAAGGCTGTCGGGAGGTTTGCAGTGTAGAAGAAGAAGACCACGAAGAAGGAGAAGGATATTGCTCAACTCTTATTCGTGGTGCACATGAATATTTAAGGACTTTACCATGGTATTATCAAGACAATCTAAGTTCAAGTGGCCATAATTAATAAAGTTGGACTTTAATGCATATTTTGACCGAATTCGAGTGGCTCTTGTGGTTATCGAGGAGAGGCCGTATAAAATTTCGACTGGGTGACGAAAGATTAGTGGATCGAGTTACGAAAAAGTATTATTCCTTCCATTTATTTGATTGAAGTTGGGGACAGTCGGCCCAACAGGCATGCAATGCAACGTATACAAAGTCCGTGCGTATCACCGAACATCTAAAAAAGAGAGCATATTTTAAAAATTGCAGTGAAGCCGTCAGTACTACTGGCGACTTGGTTCCTTGCAAGTCGCCAGTACCAATCACGGTTTAACTGCATTTTATTTTAATTTTTTTTCATCTTTTCTTTGGCAGCTTAAAAAGAATCCATTGAAGTCGCCAATAGTACTGACGACATGAGTGCAAACACTCATATAGACTTTTTATCTTATTTGTTATCTACTTATAATAATATATTACTATATACGAAAATTTCTGAACAATCCTATATCTCAATCATAACCAACAAAAGACAACAAGATCTCACATAATACGAAGAACAGCATCCAAATGATATAAAATAAATGATCATGAGGCTAATACAAAATAAAATATTAGCAGAAGTGTTAATAGTACATGATCACAAAACTAGCTGCAATCAAGTATTTAGAAGTATGATAAAACCATTGAAGTCGCCAGTAGTACTGGCGACATGAGTGCAAGCACTCATATAAACTTTTTATCTTATTTGTTATTTACTTATAATAATATATTATTATATACAATTTTTTTTGAACAAATCTATATCTCATTCCTTGACAACAAAAAACAACAAGATCTCACATAATATGGAAGAATAGCATCCCAAGTGATATAACATAAATGATCATGAAGCTAATACCAAATAAAATATTAGCAGAAGTGTTAATAGTACATGATCTCAAAACTAGCTGCAATCTAGTATTTACAACTGTAATGCCCGAAGATGAGAACGACTACTAGATAAGAGGGCTAAATCCGCTCATTGGCTAAATGCCCTAAAGAGTTTAGAGAACTTTAAACAAAAAAAAGTGGATGAATGAGAGAAACCCGCTCAAGCTCCATGTTTGGGGTCCTCTGACTGTGCTAGATCGAGGGAGAGTGCAGGTAGATTCTCGGACTCGACTGTGATATTTGGCCATACAAATCAGTAGGGTCAACCCCAAATAACAAGTACTACAATGGAAGCTCAAAAAGAGGTTAAAAACCAAACCAAAAATTTTCATATTGGGTAACTAATTATTACTAAATTGTAAAAAAAGTGAAAAGTTTAGGAAATTTGTATTTGGAGTAGTGAAACGATAGTGGAGATGGCGCGCTTGAGTGTCAAGAAGGAAGCGGGGGGGGGGGGGGGGGGGGGGGGGACGCGTCAGCGCACATGGCGCACGATGGTGGACGTGCCACCATAGATGGCGCACGTTGGTGGATGCGCCACGATCCATGGCGCGCGGAGCGCGCGGTCCTGCTGGCAGCCATTGGGGGGAGGGAAAGTATGCTTTGGGTTTTTAAAAGCCATTGGGGGGGGAGTATGCTTTGGGTTTTGAAAAAGCTTATGGTTTGGGAATTGTGTGCATTGGGGGGGGGGAGCTGATGCTTTTTTTTTTTGGAGGCGGGGGGGGGGGGGGGGGGGGGGGGGGGAGGGGGGAAGTTGATGCAGCATTGGAGACCGTCTTCCCGCGTTGGAGACTCCCCTCCCTCTTCTTCATAAACCCTTTGCTTATTTCTTCTCCTTCACAAATTTTTCACAGAACCTCTTCTTCTTGTTCTTCGTCTTCATCTTCCTCTTTTTCCTGTAAGTAATTTTTTTTTACAAAATTGAATGTAGATTTTATTTAAATATTTATATTACTAATCGTATTTTTGAAAAAATTTGACAGATGGCTCAACCGAATGACAGACGTACTCCTGAGGAACCGGTTACACTAGTTACTGACAAGAATGAGACAATCATATATCTAAGTTTATTTTTGACGGTCAGGTAATAAAAATGGGGCTTAATTGCACTTTGCTACCCTCAACTATTCCGCTTTTTCAACTTGATACCCTAAACTTTTTTTTTTGTAACAAGTTCATACCTCAACTACTATTTTTTTTCAACTTGATACCTAATTCTTCAAAAAATCCCAAAATGCCCTTATCCCTTCCCTCTTCCCTTCTCCCCTCCCCCCTCCCCCACTCCGGCCGCCCCTACCCTCCCGCTCCGCCTTCCCTCCAGCCACCCCCTCTCCCACGTCCGGCCAACCCCCCTCCCGCTTCCGGCGCCTCCGCCGTGGCGGCGGCTGCTGCTGCGGCAGTGGCTACTGCTGCCGCGGTGGCCGACGGCAGTGGGGGTAGGGGGGATATCACAAATGGGAAATAGTTGAGGGTAGCAAAGTGCAATTAAGCCTAAAAATGGTAACTATCATTGTTATTTATATATTTTACATAAATATAACAAATATAATTTGGTTGTAGCCATATGAGTATCCTTCCGAGGCGCGAACACGAGAGCATATAAATTGGAGGATACAGGAAGGATATCACAAATGGGAGTTAAATTCTGCCCAAAAGGAGTTTTTGCGTTCATTTGGGTTTCAATATCTGGATGAAATTCAAATTTTAGTCCACGATGTGCACCTCATTTTTAGTCTCGCTGAGCATTAGTGGCCTCAACGCAACACTTTTCAATTGTCAGTTGGTGAAATGACAATTACACTTTGGGATGTTACAGATATTATAGGATTACCTATTACAGGTGAACTATAAATTTTGATACACATTTAAATCCATCTGAAATAATCAGGAGATATCTAGGCATTATTGAACCATCGGCCTTAGGAGGAAAGAGTTTTGTCACGATAACTTCGCTTCGGGATAATTTCATGGATCTAGATACCACTATCGACGGTCCAGTCGTGGTCGATGATTTAAGGGTACGTTCTTATTGTTAAGATTTACGTATTAGTTAATATTTATAGTGTGTTAATTCTAATATGTTAGTTTCAATAATTGCAGATACTTCGTTGTACTAGAGCATATTTTTTCTGTTTGTGTTGGGCAATGCTATTTTTCGACGGGCAGAGAAATAGAGTAAACGTGCGACTATTACCTTTCTTAGATAATCTAAAAGAATCTACGCGTCATGCATGGGGAGCTGCTACCTTAGCATATTTATATGTCAGCTTGAGGGAATTTGCTAGATCGAATGGTTCAAAAAATTTGTGTGGGTGCATGACTCTGGTTCAGGTAATAAAAAATTAATCGCTATGTTGTTATAGAAGCATAGAATTTCAGGCGCATCCACAGGCCAGAATTCCTATACGCTTAACATTACATGCGCCATGGAGCTCTAACAAAGTACTTGGTGCAGCAAAGAACAACAAAAGTATAGACATCAAAAGGATTTTTATTTCATATAAAAGTCTATTACATGTCTAAAAAAGGGCTTTACAAAGGAGAATTTTTACAAAAAGAAAGATCCTAAGACTACAGCCAGGCGCAGCAAACTGCCATTCGCCTCCCGCCAGGCGCATCATCAGTCAGGCACATCACTTCAGTGTCACAGTCAGGCGTGTCTCTTCAGCGTCTCAGTCAGACGCATCACTTCAGCGTCTCAGTCAGGCGTATCTATTTCAGCGTCTCAGTTATGCGCATCATGAAGTCTCAGCATATGCGCTCTACTTCGACCCGATCAAGTGCTTCGACTAATGAAGCATTTATTGAGCAGAACCAGAGTGGGCAACACCCCACTATAGCTGGAGAAAGAGCTCTCCAAAGTCCAAGGAAGAAGAGAGCACCGCAATTCCAATCTGCGGCTAAAGGAGCAGCTTTCAACACAACCAGAGTGGGCAACACCCCACTCTAGCAGGAGGAAGAGCTCTCCAAAGTCCAAGGAAGATGGGAGCACCATAATTCCGATCTGCGGCTCTTCCAGCATAACGGAGACAGGGCTCGAGCATCCCGATCTTTGGATACAACAGGCACCTTCCGCCTGCCTCAGAAGCCCGCAATTCTGACTTTTGGATGTAACAGTCACCTTCAAGTGCATGGATGAAGATAATTCGTCGCATCTTCACTCTCGGGAGCATCTTGTCAACAGAATGTGCTCGAGCAAATAAGTTCATTCAGGAAGACGTAAGAGAATGAGAAGCAAACTCTCTTATTGCTGCTATTTATAGGTCGGGCAAATCAAACCCATGCGCCAAGTGGCGGGCTCTCCGAATCCCGTGCAATGAATTTGTATTTATGGTGATGAACCTGACGCTTCGAATTCGGCCAAGTTAAAACGGCTATTTAAAGCACTCGAGGAACGCAATAGTCGGACCAATAAAGATGCATCATGAAAATGGATGCGTCGGTCAGATACCGCGCATCGTACAGGCGCGCCCGTCGGTACCAAGCACCCTGTATGGATGCGCCCAACAAAGCACAGATCCGTGCGTCCTAATCAACATGGACCCATGCGCCTAGTGGAATACAGATCAATGCGCCCACTCAACAGCCCATCACCCGTCAAAGAACATTAAATGTTGAAGTCTTGACACAACAGCAACCATGCCTTGATGACAGAGCAGCAACAGCTTTTACAGAAATTGAAGCACCGCTGACGTCAGCATCATCATTACTCTCTTTCGGCGGTTACAAGCCACATGGCCGCCCAACCATTCGCATGCGCCTCCACAGTCATGTGCCCAAACCTCTACATGCACCTCAAGAGCCATGTGCCTCAGACCTTCCTCTGATCCCTAAAGACAGAGGTCAAGTCGCTACTGAAGCTTCGCATGCGCCTCAAAAGCCGTGCGTCCAGACTGGTTCATGACTCCTGAAGGTTACGGGCCAAAGTCTTTTCATGCGCCCAACCCCAGGCAGATCTTATCAGATTACCCTCCACTAAATTCGAGATCTTTGAGCTACAGACACGCGCCACGTGTCCTTTTACTCAATTCAGCCTATGAAGGGGTACTAATCACCCAAGATCTCAGCAACTGAAAGATCTTCTCCCTGCTACGTGTCAGTCCACAAAAGCAGCATGAAGGATTCAACCCACAAATGATGGTGCATCATCCATGCACCTCCCGCAGCTTCAACCACGTGGCGTCCCCATGTTCAGGCGCATCCTACATATGCGCGCATGAGCAGTCAACCTGCAAGATATAAATAAAGGGATCATCTCCTTCTTCCACACGAACAGACAGACCTACATACATACACAGTGAGAGAGACAGATACATACACTCAACGTCTTCTTTCTCTCCGCAAGCTCCAGCACTCAGAGCAACTCAGACCTTCAGAGAACCGAAAATCGTCGTCCGATCGTCAACGGAGTCAACGTATTACCACTCGCTCCATCGACACAGGGACTCAGATAAATAAAAGTGTACTCCTAGGACTACATCTAAGTCCTACATTGTAATAATGTTATGTTTGTAATTGAAATTGCAATCAAAAGATTTTAATGGCAATCAAGCTGGCGACACTGCTAGGGACCTCTTTCTCCTCTGCTGAGGAAGCTGTGTCGTAATCTGACGACGTGAATGTGGGCTCCTCTCACAAGACGCTGGTCGTACGCCTCAATTAACAGGCGTATGAGGAGTTCATCTCTGAAGGCAGGGCAAGTCCTTCGAAGCGGCTGCCAAAGTCGAAGAAGACTCGCCAAGCCTGGGTGTGCAAGGTCGACGCCCCTGGCACCACCACCGAAAAAGATGCGTCGATACAGCCTACCCTTCCCGCTGACGTCCTCAGCAGCCATGATGCGCCCACCGGTGCAGCGCATCTCTCGGGAAAACGTGGGGCTGACCATATTCTCCAACCATCTCCCTCTCAGATGAGGAAGATGCGTCGACGAAGCAAGGGTGCAGCCAACGTCCTGCGCATTACCTCTGATGCACCACAGAAGGCATCTGTCTTTGACAGACTCACTCGCTGTCGTGGCGAGGAGAATTTGGACTCTGAGTACTATGCGGTCCAGCGGGCTGATACGAAGAAATCTAAGGCAGCACGGGCCATGCGTCTCGAACGTGTTATGCCAGCAGTGAGCTAGAGGCATGCGCTCACAATCATGGGCGCTGCCAATGGTAAACTGTACAAGGTTGACTCGGATGCTTCTGCGCCACAAACGAGCCGACCTTCAAGGTCCTTGTCACACTTGGGCACATCTTCTGCGTTCGCAACCAAGTTGTACAAGGCAAACTCAGTGGTCATGAACTCCCGCGCCTACATTGGTTGTGCGTCTGAGGCTGGTTCTCGTTACTCTCAATGTTGCTCCCCTACTATTGATCTGGGCACATCTTTTGCATCGGATCAGGGGGGTACAGCATTCACTTGACCACCCGGCGCTTGGCCTTGCCATGCGCCTGATGGGGGTGTGAAGGTGGCACTCTCCTCCAACGATCTGCGTAACGTGATCACTCATAAACGTCGGTCAGGAGAGTCGACTGACAAGCACAATGTGCCCCTCACAGGATACACCTGTGCTGTAGTCACCATCAACTGTTGTTGCAAGACAGCAGTCCCACCAAGGTAGTCTGTGTTCTAGCGGCTGCAATCATCAACACCCCTTCAACGTCGCCTCGGGAAGAAGATGTCAACTGAAGATAAGCCAGAACTACAGGTTGCTTCTTGCAATGTAGTCTCTAACTCCCCATCAATTCGAAAGACGACTGGCAATTCCTCGACCTCGTCCTCATCCAAGAGCCAGCCGAGGAAGACCAAGACGACTGTCCCATCCTCAGGAGTATTTGAGGGCACCCGGGGGAGAAAGAAGTTCTCAGAAGAAGCTGGAGGTAGTCAAGCCCCTGTGGATCTTCATCCTGGAGACGAAGTCAGCCTCCCGGACATAGCTGGTGGTAGTCAAGCCCCTGTGGATCTTCATCCCGAAGATGAAGATGTCCTCCAGAACAAAGCTGGGGGTAGTCATGCCCTTGCTGATGCTCCTTCCGAAGACGAAGATGTCCTCCAGAACATAGCTGGGGGTAGCCAAGACGAAGCTCCGGGGGAAGTCTCTCTTCAAGAGAGCGAGGCTGGAAGCGAAGCTTCAACCAATCCCTCCACTTCCAGTCACGTTATGACAGTATACATGACGGGAGTTGGTGACACGGAGTCAGATGCGCCTCCAACAGATCTCGTTCAGCGCATGGATACCCTGGAGGAAGGACTCAAAATCCTCTCTGCCTCCATGCAAGCACTGACTCAAGCAGTGTTCGAGATCCGGTCAGCCTTGGCCAGAGCACCTTCCACTAATCCTGACCCAGGGGTCAACGGAGAGTCAAGTGTGCCCCTCCAACAAGCATCCTTGAATACCGATTGCCGCGAAGCACCGCGTGTGTCGGAACCTTCAAATGTATAGCTCCAAACTGTACCACCTTCTCCAACTCCCAGCTCCATGAAAGACGTGGTGAAAATGATCAGGGACTTGCGTGAGTGCTTCGAGTCGAAGAACAGACTTGAGGAGCGCCAGAAGATGGGGATCCCGTAACCATACCCACTCGAATGGAACAAAGTGGTTTATTCTCACAAGTATAAACCACGAACATTGACGCCATACGATGGAAAGGACTCTCCACGCCATTATCTGACGTGCTTCCAGTCTCAAATGGGACATCTCCCGAAGGAAGATGCGCTACTCACCAGCCTGTTTGTCGGGGCACTGAAAGGAGTGGCTTACGACTGGTACTACAGTCTCCCTGACAACTCTATATCTTCCTTCGACGACTTGACATGTATCTTCCTCGATCGTTTCTACGACGGAGGGAAAGACATGACAATGGCGTCCCTGATAGAGGTGCGTCAGAAGGAGAAGGAGACGGTTCGAGCATTCATCGAACGTTTTCGACAAGCCTGCTTCAGACTGCCCTCGGGTATGCCAGAACATGCACTCCTCTCCTCATGTAGCATAAACATGCTTCCTGCGATCAAGCTCTGGCTCAAATCCACTCCTCCTTCCGATTGGAGCTCGTTGATTATTGAGGCTGAAGCAGCTGAAAAAAAAGGTATCCAATGTTCGCCTTCTGGGAGTCAGTTTTCCTGCTTTTGAAGACAAAGGAAAACAGCCTGCTACCAACAACCCTGGACGTGAGACGAAGGGGAAGCAGGCGCTGACTGTCAATGCCTCCAAAGGTGCACAAGCACCTACTCAGAAGCCTCCACTTGCGCCGAGGCCAAAGGAGGTCTATTCTTTCAACGACGAAGACACCTTGCAACTTTTCGAGATGCTGAAGCAGGGTGATAAGATCAAATTGCCCGACCCAAAGCGTCCCGACGAGGTTGGAAGAGTGGACAATCCGAGGTACTGTCACTACCATCGGTTCGTCGGACATCCAACTCAGGACTGCTACGTCCTCAAGAACTACATCCAGCACATGATCAATACGAATGTTATCTCCGTCGACTATGAGGAGAAAACAGTCTCGGCCAACCTGGTGTCGCTCTAATTCGGCACCTTGCCGCCAACCACAACACAAGATGGCATCGTCCCCATCCCACAGGCGACAATGGAGGTGGTCAACCTACCACCTACTCGTGACAACGTGAGTGGACTCATCCCACTCACCACATCTCAGGAAGAGATCTTATGGGTTCACCCCAATCTCGTCTCCGAGGTTACTCAACCGGGGGTACGCTCTACCTCCAAAGCTAAGGACAAGAAGATCAAGTCTTGCCACATGGTCTCTTCTTCCGCGGAAGAGGCTCTTTCTGTATAAACATGTTCACAGCTGAACGCCCAACCCGACGAAGCTGCCATTGAGGTGGTGCCTCCCTGCACTGCCCCTGCTGTCGAAGAAGGAGGTCCATCCAAACCTCCAGCAGCCAATAAACAGAAGCTTGTAGAGGCCCGTTTTGACAAGCCTTTGCGAAAGAAGAATGCTTTGGGACTGGCTGAGCCCCACAACTTTGACTTACTGGCACAACTTGTCGGTACTCCTGCCCGTCTATCTCTATACGAGCTTCGTCGTCTTTCCAAAGACACCCGTGAAGCTCTCTGTGAAGTTTTGAAGGATGCTGAGTCCTTCATCAGTCAGGTCAAGCAACCTGAGGATCTTTCGACCACATGTGCACACTGTCATTGTGCGGATGAGGTCATCCCCAACATAACCTTCACCCAACAAGACATGCTACTCAAGCACAACCGGCACAACAGGCCACTGTACTACACAGGGTTTGTGGGTTCCGTCAAGGTGAAGCGAATTCAGATTGATCCAGGGTCTTCCCTCAGCAACATCCCTAGGACTCTGCTGTCAATACCGGGGATCCCGATGTACCGACTGGCATCCTCCAACACGACAATCAGCGGTTTCAATGCTAGCAAAAGTGAACCGTTGGACAAAATACGGCTGAAATGTCATATCGGTAACCTCCGAACCGAGGTGACTTGCTATGTCGTGGATGTCGACGTCAACTACAACCTCCTGCTGGGTCGTCCGTGGCTGCATGGGTATAAGGTGGTGCCATCTACACTCCACCAATGTATGAAGTACGTGTCTACTAACGACATCATCTGGACAGAGTTCGCAGACATTGACCCTTTCAAAGGGGTCGAAGCCTACTTCACCGAAGCTAGCTTATATAAGTCGCTCGATGAAGGGGAAGCCAACGATGCTGATGACGAAGCTGAAACAGCGGCAGAGCCGGACATGGAGCTAGAGATGATTCTCGACGCTCCTTTGAAAATTCGACTCAAAGGGAAACCGCCTCAGATGCTGCCTCCCATGACTATCAAGCTACCTGAAAAAGTACCGACTTCTCTAGGTAGAGCACCTACTGAAGCTCCCTTGAAGATACGGCTCAAGGGAAAACTACTTCAAACATCGACTCCCCTTATGGCAAAACTACAAGGGAAGGCACCTGTCATCGAAGGCGTAGTCGAGGCACCCCTGAAGGTGCGTCTCAAAGGCAAGCTCCGCAATCATCCAAGCTGCAAGAGAAGGCCCACACAGCCCTCTCAGATCCCAAGGTCAAGTCGGCGATGAACTCTCCCGAACCGGCCCCAGTGCTCACAGATGAAGAGTTAGGAGAGTACATATCTTCTGATATAGATGCCCCTTTTCTTGATAATGTAATCCCGCGGGACAAAATCTTGTGTTTTATCAATAATAGAGTATCTTTCAATTATTCTAGTATTCCATATTGGAATGCCATGTATACACTAGATAATGCTCTACGGTCATTATAAACACAAATAACGACCGTCAATTATGTAAATCGAGTAGTCCCGTCCCAAGGAGTCTGTTTTATAGTCCCACCGCGGAATCGGGATGAAGAACCCATCATCTTCGGTAAAGTCGAGCGTCATCAAGACCTCCCATCACTCGAGCCAGAACCAGATACCGGCAGAATAAAAGTCTATCGGTACACGGACAAGGCAAAGTACCTCATCCAAAAGATGGGTTATGATCTGAAGAGCAACAAGGGCCTGAACTACGGCAAAGGCCGGCATCTTCCCCTCCGACTCCCAACACCTAAAGGAAAGCCGCAGGACTACTATCATCGTACTCGACGGGGGGGGGGGGGGGGGTAGGCTATGTCACGCCGCTGGCAACTCCAGAGAGTTCGGAGGCAGAAGAAGTGGAACACTCTCACTTATCCGAGGCATCAACTTGGGATTCTGATACCAGTATCGGCTCAGTCCTCAGGAAGGTGCTATCAGTCAACGTGGCATCTGCACAATCTCAAGAGGATGAAGGCGATGACTAAACGCCAGAATTCTTTGAGGAAGAACCCTGGGCTCAACGCCTAGGAGCACAGTAGGAGTCTCGTTTTGAATTACGCGAGCCCCTTACCGAAGACGAGGTCGAACAAGTTGACCTTGGGGATGGACCTCCTTCCAAACCTATCTTCATCAGCAAGAGTCTAAAGGGAGAAGACCGGGAGTCTTTGGTCCAATTGGCCAAAGAATATATCGACGTCTTCGCCTGGAGCTACGAAGATATGCCGGAACTTGATCCCCAGATCGCAATGCATATACTTAAAATCTTGCCTGATGCTAAGCCTGTAAAGCACCAACAACGACGTTTTCGTCCTGACATTATGAACGCGATCGATCAGGAGGTGGACAAACTCCTGAGCAACAGGTTATCCGTGAAGAGCAACATCCGGACTGGGTGGCCAATTTCGTCCCTGTCACCAAGAAGAATAGAAAGATACGAGTCTGTATCGACTTCAGGAATCTAAATACTGCTTGCCCGAAGGACGAATTCTCGCTTCTAATCACTGACGTGATGATCGACAATACATGTGACTTCGAACGTATGTCTTTCATGGACGGGTACTCGGGCTACAACCAGATCAAAATATTCCCCGATGACGCAAAACACACGTCATTCAGGACTACGAAGGGGGTTTTCTGCTACACAGTGATGTCCTTTGGCTTGAAGAACGCTGGTGCTGCATACCAATGAGCTATGAGTACCATCTTCAGTCAACATCTTCGCAAGACAGTTGAATGCTATGTTGATGACATCGCAGTCAACAGCCGTCTCAAAGGTGATCACCTACAAGACCTAAAGACAGTCTTCGATCTCATGCGAGGGCATCAACTCAATATGAACCCCGCTAAATCCTTCCTTGGGGTTTCCAGCAGAAAGTTCTTGGGCTTCATTATCACGGCGAAGGGCATTCATGTCGATCCCGAGAAAACCAAAGCCATCCTTGACATGGATCCTCCGAAGAACCTCCGAGAACTTCGAGGCCTGCAGGGGCGTCTGGCATACATCCGAAGGTTTATAGCAAACCTTTCTGGAAAATACCAACCCTTCACCCAGCTAATGAAGAAGGGAGTCTCCTACATCTGGATAGAAGAATGCCAGAAAGCTTTCGACAATATCAAAGCTTACCTGACGAGCCCGCCAATCCTGGTGGCACCCGTCGCCGGCAAACCATTTCTCCTCTACGTCCGTGCCATGGATCATTCCCTCGGTGCTTTGTTGGCTCAGAACAACGATGCGGGCTACAAGCAAGCTATCTACTACCTTAGTAGAACGATGACCGGGGCCGAACACCTGTACAACCCCATTGAAAAAGAGTGTTTGGCTTTGGTGTTCGCCATCCAGAAGACTCGCCATTATGCCAGACAATTCATGTCATCTCCCGAGTCAATCCACTCAGGGTTCTCATGACGAAGCCGGGATCATTGAACTCCAGACTAGCTACATGGGCAATCCTGTTGACGACATATAATATGGTCTTTGTCCCACAAAAAGCAGTCAAGGGTCAAGCTCTAGCCAACTTTTTAGCCGCGCACCCCATTCCGGAGTCCTCCAGACTCTATGAAGACATCCCGGATGAGGTCCAAGAATCAAACGTCACCGAAGAAAACTCCGTTTGGCGGGTGTTTTTCGATGGCGCTTCGAGAACAGGCCCCAAAGGCGAAATCGTCGCAAGAGTGGGGGTAGTCTTAGTCTCCCCCGATCAGCTGGTCATCCAGCGTGCTTACTCCCTTTCAAAGCCGTGCTCCAATAAAGTTGTCAAGTACAACGCTCTCATCATGGGACTCCAGCTGGTACAACAGCTGGGGGTGGATCATCTAGAAGCTTACGGCGACTCCAAACTCGTCGTTAATCAAATTCGAGGGCAGTACGAAGTCCGCCATGAAGATCTGGTTCCTTACCATGAAGCTGCATTGAATATTATTTCAACCTTCACCAAGTTCTTTATAGAACACGTACCTCGGTTACAAAATCTTGAGGCTGGCGCTCTGGCCGGCCTCGCAGCTTCATTAGCAGTATTCCTCGGGACTCAACACTATGTCACGGTAGTTGGACGAGACTTGTCTGTCCCAAAAACAACCTATGCACATAAATGGCCCATGCCATGACAGCAAGTGCCGGTGTTAATGTCCGAGACTGGAGGTTCCTATTCATCGACTTTGCTATCTATAGAATTCTTCCTGAAGACCCGAAAGCAGCCATCTCGGTCAGAAGACGTTCCCTTCGGTTTTATTATGATACAGCTACTAAAACGCTGTACCGACGTTCCTTCGATGGACTTCTCTTTCGATGTCTATCCAACGAAGAAGCAGCCGAAGCCCTTCGGGAAGCTCATGACAGGACTTGCGGGGCTCATCATCCTGGCCCTAAGTTGCATGATCGACTACGACGTATGGGTTACTACTGGCCAACCATGGCAGCCGACGCCGTCGACTATGCTAAAAAGTGCCATACGTGCCAACTTCACGTCGACTTTATTCATACACCGCCGGAACCACTACATCCTACGGTCGCCTCCTAGCCCTTCGAAGCTTGGGGCATGAACATTGTAGGACCTATCACCCCTCCATCATCGAGGGGACACCGCTTCATCCTAGCCATCACCGATGACTTCTTCAAATAGGCAGAAGCAGTTCCACTGACGGAAGTAAAAAGCTCCAGGGTGATCAACTTCATCAAGCACCATGTTATCTACCATTTCGGGGTACCTCGAAGGATTATCCATGATAACGGTCCACAGTTCATCAGCCATGTTTTCAGCAGGTTCTGTGACAAGAACCGTATTCAGAACGTGGCGTCAACCGCCTATAATCCGACAGCAAACGGATTGGCCGAGGCTTTTAACAAGACTATCGTTAAGCTACTCAAAAAGGTCGTGTCATCCAACAAACGCGACTGGGATGAAAAGCTCGACGATTGTCTATGGGCCTACCGTACAACGGTACGGGCTCCGACGGGCAACACCCCGTTCTCCTTAGTCTACGGGAGCGAAGCGGTACTGCCTCTCGAGATTCAGATACCCTCACTCCGTGTAGCGATCACAAACCAATTGATAGAAGAAGACAATCAACGTCGTCGAATACGAGAATTGGAGGCACTTGACGAAAAGCATCTCCTAGCTCAGCAGCGTATTGAGCTCTATCGAGCCCGCATATCACAGGCTTTCAACAAAAAGGTCAAGCAGAGGACTTTCCAAGTTGGCGACTTGGTCCTGGCAGTCAGGAGGCCGATGGTATTGACTCACAAAACACCAGGAAAATTCGAGCCCAAGTGGGAGGGACCTTTCATCATAGAGACGGTATACTCAAACGGTACTTACCGCCTCGCCCGACCAAATGGGGACTTGTTCATGATGCCCATCAACGGTAAGTTCCTAAAGAATTACTACTCTTGACATCTTTCAGATATGTACTACCATCTCTACCCAGCAAGGGAATCAGTGGACCTGATCATCAGAGCTCACATACATCTTTCCTTCACAAAATCCTATGCTTTCGGAACCCAGATTGTTCCGTGGCATTCTATCCTCAGTAGAAGGACAACCACGTCCACATTACCTCTGAGTTGCTTTTCTACGTCCTGCAAAGCAGAATCTTACACTACATAAGATTGTGCTGCTTATCATGTTTACCACGTCCATATTACCTCTGAGTAAACATCCCGTACGAACAACCCTCGTGTTGTCATACATCGATCGCAGAACTTCCATGTCCATATTACCTCTGAGTAGTTTCGCGTATCCCTCCAGAGTCACTCCTACCACGTCCATAACACCTCTGAGTAGGAAGACTTCATCATTTGAACCCCATATTTGTCACGTCCACATTACCTCTGAACAAATATGTCGGTTCTCTCAAACTTATTATCTGTACCTAAAAACCAAGGTGCGCAAAAGATAATAGGTCCACATAAATCATCAGTTCATGACAGCAAAAATGAACACACCACAAAATTCTTTATTTTTATTTAAAAGTAAAGGATTACATTCCCAGCAGAAGTTGCAAAGCATAAAAATAACAAAAAAGAGAGAAACTACAATCCCTAAGCATCACTGGGATTGGCAGGAAGCTCTTCAATCCGATGCCTCAAGTCTCCCGTCCGAGTCTTTGCGGTCGCCAAGACCCGACGTTCGGCTTCTTGACGCATCACCTCTACAACTTTGGGGGAAGTATCAGTCTCATACTTCTCGTCTAGCTGTTGCCGCTGGTGGGTCAGGGAAAGAATCTGGCAGGTAAAAGCTGCTTCTTCCTCCTTAGATGCTACATGTTCAGCCTAGACTCGTTCAGCATCTAACAAGAGTTGGGCTCGCTGATCTTCAAGACGACGAATCTTGGCAGTGACCTCCGCTATGCTAGCTTCCAATGAGGCCCGCAACTCTACCATTTTCTGCGTGGATTGAGATAGCCTCTCCATCGCAGACTCAGCTTCAGCCACCTCACGGTCCCAGACAGCCACCGTAGCCGGATACGACGACTCGACTTCAGCTAGCAATTTCTCCTTTACTGCTTCTATCAGAGCAGAAAAGTTATTTCGTCGGATACTCTGAATCTAGGAAAGAAGCTGGTCGAGCTCGGCTACTGATGCCTCCAGAATCTCGGCCATATGATCGTGGCCCTGGTGAGAACGTATCAGACCAATGTGAGGGAGAATATGGCTTTCGCCGTCGTGAAACTCCCATTTGCATTCATCACGGTCGATACACCTCTCTGCAGAATCTTGTACACTGCCTCAACAACAAACTTCACATACTTGTCCGCGTCTGCCAACACCTGAGGTGTCATAGAAGGAGTTGGAGGAGCTGTTCTGGACGGTGGACCTGAAGAAGTCCTACCGACCTCAATCTGCGAGGCTGCAATCTCAACCTCAGCGGACCCTCTCTCGTCAGAGACTTGCACTTCGTCACTAGCCCGAGGTGCCAAGTGGACGGAAGAAGCCAGATGGGGCGTCGATATCGTCCCCCAAGTGGAAGGAGCAACGGAGGGTTCAACCAACAAACTCTTACCCTTTTCAATTTCGGAGGGACCACCGACGTTTGGGGCTGTCTCCTCCGTCTCCAAAACACCATCAGCAGGCCGCACAGGACCTTTCTCCTCTGGCAAAACAGCCAGATCAGCACCTGTTTCCTGACTTGGCTCCCCTGGAGCCGGGCTCGGCAGACGAGTCTCGTCTCCCTCATCGAATCCCTCTGCGGGAATAGAATCGATCGGTACCTCCCGATCGGCAGCCAGCTCGACGTCCGCTACTGAGTCTGGGTAGGGCTCGGTAACGGTGTAGCCGACCCCCTTCATCATAACGAGGAGGAGAATCAGCCCACTCCTCTATTATCACCATGCCTGTTGCTCCTACAGGCTCAGGGACCTCTGGAGGAACGTCATCCGAAGAAGACGAACTCCATTCCTCTTCCTCATCTGGAAGAACAGCTTCTGCTGAGACCTCGACACCAGAAGCCCTCACGACAGCTGGTATCTCCACAGAAGTCACATCATCCGGGTTCTCCTCCACGGGAGATAATACAATCGATGAAATACGCTCATCAGATGGGCCCGCCACCCACTTTGGTCTGCTAGCACCCGATCTCGGAGTTCGAGGTTTCCTTTTCAACGGCTCCTACAAAAATAAAGCATATGTCACAAAAATGGTATAACTAACCAGACTATGTGGGATGTCCTTACCTCCACAAGAGCCGATTCTATTGACACCTCCGGTGACATTGCTTTCCTCTGCCTTTTCGGCGCAGAAGAACCGGCCTCTGTGCCGGCACGTCTCTTCGAGCGATCAGCCGAGGGCTCTGCCTGAGTACCCTCCGAGGATACGGCAGGGGTGTCTCGATAACCAACCTCTGGTGGACGGTACGATCGAGCCTTCACCAACATGTTCCCAGTCGCCTCCAACTGGGTGCCGACGATGAAACTGGTCTCTCTATCATATCCAGAAGATACAGCGTTCATCGCACAGTAAACTTTAGCGGCTGAGAAAAGAATCGACGGCTGCAAATTCAGAACTGGCATGGTAAAGCGGGCTCCGGTACATCCGGCATTGTAGTAATGCCAAGCTCGTGCCCCGTCCAGTAGACTCCCAATATGCCCCAGGCTGGTACTGGGGTTCCCTAACATCAACTGGGCGTAGCCGAATTGACGTGCGAAACGGCTCGACAAATACGGCTCTAAGTAACAATGATTTTTATTCCTGTACACCAAATGGGATGGCCGGATGCTTTGCAACCAACGGAATCCCCATGGAGACAGAGTTGTTGCATCCGTACCCGAATCAGCTAAATCTTTATTTGCTTCGAAGCCGGTAAAAATGGGACCAACTTTGGTGATCTTCCATCCTTGAAGGTAGGACAAAACCTTTCTACAAATAGGAATGCCTGTATGCAGCCACTTCCTCTGGTAGAAACAGCGGAGGAATGCATCTCCGGCCACATGGTCTTCTTCCTGGCTCGGACTCATCACGTTGGGATGGTGCAAAATCAACCACCCCATCAGATAGTAAAACGGCAGTTCGGCACGAAAAAAGTTGCCGTTCTTACCTCATTCGTGAACAACGTCACCTGCGAATTCTCGTAGACCTCGCAGCAGGTTGCATACCATCGCTGGGAGTAGAGCCAAGGGATGGCCAAAAACCAGCTTTACAGCTGGCAGGATCAAGTTCTGTGTTACCCTCTCCACAGAGCCTGGCCCACCTGAAAAGACGTGATCCCGGAGCCAGATCATCAGATAAGCAGTCAACACTGCTCTGGACGACATCCGATGTGTAAGGTGCAAAAAACAGCTATAGGAGCGCTCGTCCGATTCCCGGTTCGCATTTTCCTGGGGACTCTTCTCATTAAGTCTGCTCATTTCAGAGAGCACCTTAGTACTGGAAAGAGCTGGTGGAGTTGTGAACTGAGAGGGATCCTCCTTGTCTTGCTCAAAGACGTAATCCCTCCAAGCAGTTACGTGGGGTTGCGTCCCACCCTTATCCTTCTTCTGCATATAATAGTGGTGACTCGCCACTTCTTGAAAGACAGCCATCATCTCCTCTCTTTTGTCCCCCAGGACTTGGAACTCCTCGTTGGTCGGAAAGTACTCCTCATAGGGTTCTGATCCCCAAGGAAGCCTTGACACCTCATACAACTCATGAAGTACAAGTCCTAGTTCCTCCACCGGAGTGAAGAAGGTCCCGGTCTGGGTATTAAACATCTCCAGGAGCGCAAGGAACATATGCATGTTGATGTCAACGCCCGTCTGGGTAGCACGGATGGCGGCAGTCAGCCCAATCTTCCTGAGCTCGGTTCGAAACTTTGTCAGAACCCAGAGTGTCAGCTTGTCCCACTTGGATACATAGTGACCCCAACCCTCTACTCGAAATCTACCTTTCGGGTACGATCGTTTCAATGACAGCATACGATTCACGAAAGTCGAAGCACCGAAGGCAAAAGTGTCGGCAGGGACGTCACTATAAATACTTCCAGGACGCAGAGTTCGCCAGGTGAAAGAAGGCCCAACCCGCATGGAGACCAAAATATCCCTTTGGTTCGTGGTAGCATCAATCCTGATGGTGCCCGCCACGGCTCCCCCTTGAGACGGGGTTAACTCCCATGACATCCGCCCCTTGGAAGCAAGACGACAGAAAGCCATCAAAGGCCAGTGACGCTCGAGCTGCTTCATGAACACGTGCACCCCTTTGGCTGAGAAGAACCAATCTTCCTTGATCCTCAGCACCTTCGCTTTAGTAGAAGTGAGGCAATCTCCAAACAGGAACTCAGGCTTCAGGAAAGTCTCATTACCAGGAGCGGCATATTGCAAGCTGCCACGTTCTATCATCCGCTGGAGAAACGCATACTGTTGCTCCTTGATTTGGGTCATTCTCTCGGGAGACTGATCCAGCATAATGACAGCTTGGGCAGGATTTATTACCTCCTCGTAATAATCAACTCCCATCTGATAGAGAACGTCGTCCAGCATTACTTCGTTCAAAAGCGGGACGATCATCGAAACTGGCGATCAGGGAAAGATGATAAAAACTCAGATATGTTAAAACAACAAACGAAATATATATCTAAGCTGAGTTCTCATCAGAAGTGCACACACTGAACCCAAGTTCAGGCGCATCTGTAAGGAAGCTTCAGCGCATCATCAGGACTCGAAGTCCATGCGCGTCGGCAGAGAAGCTTCGGCGCATAATCAGGACTCGAAGTCCATGAGCATCAGCAAGAAGCTTCAGCGCATCATCAGGACTCGAAGTCCATGCGCGTCAGCAGAGAAGCTTCGACGTATAATCAGGACTCGAAGTCCATGCGTGTCAGCAAAGAAGCTTCAGCGCATCATCAGGACTCGAAGTCCATGCGCGTCAGCAAAGAGGCTTCGGCACATCATCAGGACTCGAAGTCCATGCGCGTCAGCAAAGTGGTTTCGGCGCATCATCAGGACTCGAGGTCCATGCGTGTTAGCAAAGAAGCTTCAGCACATCATCAGGACTCGAGGTCCATGTGCGCAGCGTATATGAGTTCTAAAAAGATTTCTTTTGTTGTTCCTCAAAATACAAGAGGTACGACAAGGATGACAAACCGATCACCGCCGGTCGAACGTCGACGGGCGTCCTGGGAACAACATTAACATCGACCTCTGCAGGCTCTTTTTCTTTGCTTCGTCCTCGGCCAGCACCACCGCGAGGAGTCTTGGGAGCCATTTCGTAAAAATAAGTTAGGGTTTTGGAAGAATAACTCTAAAGAAGAAGAAAGCAAAGAGAGAAGGAACTCTCTCTCTCTCTCTCTCCATCAGACGCCTATTTATAGGCTTGGTCATACGCGTGAACCGATGAAGGGTGACGTCAGCCGCCACCTGGGGTTCTACAAAGTGATAACTGCAAATAATCTAAAAAGATCATTATTAAATCTTTTTGTCTATTTTGAAGCATTATTATTTGTATTTAAAACTGAAGAGGAACATGCGCCTCATCACAGATGCGCGGAGCAAATCATGCGCCCCGAACAGTCATGCCCCCCATTGAAGTCACCACCATGCTTCATATTCAAAGTATTCCAAAACTTAACAAAAAGTTTTAAAAACTTTGAAGGGGATCTTGTAGAAGCATATAATTTCAGGCGCATCCACAGGCCAGAATTTCTATGCGCTTAACATTACATGCGCCTGGGAGCTCTAACGAAGTACTTGGTGCAGCAAAGAACAGCAAAAGTATAGACATCAAAATAATTTTTATTTCATATAAAAGTATATTACATGTCTAAAAAAGGACTTTACAAAGGAGAATTTCTACAAAAAGAAAGATCCTAAGACTACAGCCAGGCATAGCAAACTGTCATGCGCCTCCCGCCAGGCGCATCATCAGTCAGGCGCATCACTTCAGCGTCTCAGCCAGGCGTGTCTCTTCAGCGTCTCTGTCAGGCACATCACTTTAGTGTCTCAGTCAGGCGTATCTATTTCAGCGTCTCAGTTATGCGCATCATGAAGTCTCAGCATATGCGCTCTACTTCGACCCGATCAAGTGCTTCGACTAATGAAGCATCTATTGAGCAGAACCAGAGTGGACAACACCCCACTCTAGCTGGAGGAAGAGCTTTCCAAAGCCCAAGGAAGAGGAGAGCACCGCAATTCCGATCTGCAGCCAAAGGAGCAGCTTTCAACACAATCAGAGTGGACAACACCCCACTCTAGCAGGAGAAAGAGCTCTCCAAATCCCAAGGAAGATGAAAGCACCACAATTCTGATCTGCGGCTCTTCCAGCATAACGGAGACAGGGCTCGAGCATCCCGATCTTTGGATGCAACATGCACCTTCTGCCTGCCTCTGAAGCCCGCGATTCCGACTTTTGGATGTAACAGTCACCTTCAAGTGCATGATGAAGATAATTCGTTGCATCTTCACCCTCGGGAGTATCTTGTCAACAGAATGTGCTCGAGCAAATAAGTTCATTCGAGAAGACGTGAGAGAACGAGAAGCAAACTCTCTCCTTGCTGCTATTTATAGGCCGGGCAAATCAAACCCATACGCCAAGTGGCGGGCTCTCCGAATCCCGTGCAATGAATTTACGTTTATGGTGATGAACCTGACGCTTCAAATTCGGCCAAGTCAAAATGGCTATTTAAAGCACTCGAGGAACGCAATAGTCGGACCAATAAAGATGCATCATGCAAATAGACGCGCCGGTCAGATACCGCACATCGTACAGACGCGCCCGTCGGTACCAAGCGCCCTGTATGGATTCGCCCAACAAAGCACAGATCCATGCGTCCTAATCAACATGGACCCATGCGCCTAGTGGAATACAGATCAATGTGCCAACTCAACAATCCATCACCCGTCAAAGAACATTAAATGCTGAAGTCCTGACACAACAGCAGCCATGCCTCGATGACAGAGCAGCAACAGCTTTTATAGAAAACGAAGCACCGCTGACGTCAGCATCATCATTACTCTCTTCCGGCGGTTACAAGCAACGTGGCCGCCCAACCATTCGTATGCACCTCCGCAGCCATGTTCCCAAACCTCTGCATGCGCCTCAAGAGCCATGCACCTCAGACCTTCCTCTGATCCCTAAAGACAGAGGTCAAGTCGCTACTGAAGCTTCGTATGCGCCTCAAAAGCCGTGCGCCTAGACTGGTTCGTGACTCCTGAAGGTTGCAAGCCAAAGTCTTTTCATGCGCCCAACCCCAGGCACATCCTATCAGATTACCCTCCACTAAATTCGAGATCTTTAAGCTACGGACACGCGCCACGTGTCCTTTGACTCAATTCAGCCTATGAAGGGGTGCTACTCATCCAA
Organism: Iris pallida; assembly: GCA_029216955.1. Taxonomy (NCBI): domain Eukaryota; kingdom Viridiplantae; phylum Streptophyta; class Magnoliopsida; order Asparagales; family Iridaceae; genus Iris; species Iris pallida. The sequence goes on from JANAVB010033217.1 coordinate 1,912,221, forward strand.
GATCTCAGCAACTGAAAGATCCTCTCCCCTTCTATGTACCAGCCCACAAAAGCAGCTTAAAGGATTCAACCCACAAATGATGGTGCATCATCTATGTGCCTCCCGCAGCTTCAACCACGTGGCGTCCCTACGTACAATCGTATCCTACATATGCGCGCATGAGCAGCCAACCTGTAAGATATAAATAGAGGGATCATCTCCTTCTTCCACACGAACAGACAGACCTACATACACACACAGTGAGAAAGACAGATACAAACACTCAACGTCTTCTTCCTCTCCGCAAGCTCCAGCACCCAGAGAAACTCAGACCTTCAGAGAACCGAAAATCGTCGTCAGATCGTCAACGGAGTCAACACATTACCACTCGCTCCATCGATACAGGGACTCAGATAAACAAAAGTGTACTCCTAGGACTACATCTAAGTTCTATATTGTAACACTGTTCTGTTTGTAATTGAAATTGCAATCAAAAGATTTTAATGGCAAACAGTTGCGTTCAATTATATATATTTTTTAATACCATATTATTTCTGTCGTAGGTATGGTGCTACGAGCATTTTTTTATTGGCCTACCTGTAACCAGCATTACAAGTGATGTTGGAATTTTTTCGCTTGCACCCAGAGATGGGCCACAAATGTAGTAGACCCGTATCATAATTTACACAAGGATGTTTCAATCTATAGGGGAGAATTTGATAGGTTACTGTGGAATGAGATAACTACTCAATTTATTAAAGTTTTTTACACTACAATTGTCAATTCATTTAATAGATTTGCACAAATTTTTCGTATAAATTGTCATCCAATAGGTTATCTGGATATCGTATTCGGATGATAAAAATACTCCAAAAATTAAAAGGACATCGTACGATCTAAACCTACACAAATATTATATACGATCATTACACTATGTATCATCCGGCAGATCGTGTTCTCCGATAATTTGGTTATATGCAGATAATTCCGGATGACCCGCCTTGTATGAGCTATGATATAGCCAATGCAAGAAATAGAATCGATAGTGCTAGAGCTGCCTGGTAGAGGCGATTCCAGGATAGTAGTGTGGCAGAACTGCCCCGAATAAGGCACAATAATGAATATAAGTTCTAACTTACTATTATATTTAGACATGTAGCATACACAAGTGTATTTGTTTTATGATTGTTTTTACGAAATGCAGATGAAGGTGACTTGGCTTATAGACAATAGTGGGGAGCGTCTCGTATGACCAACAGAGTATACAAATTTGAGGAGCCACGGTTCAAGTCTAAAGCCGTAGATGAATCTACTCTGCGAGCTTTTGTTGATGGCATATCTGAAGTGGTAGGACTTTACTACTATTTCAAAATAAGAGATATATGATCACAATTTTAATTTGTACATTTTAAATTTTCGGCTATTATGGGCCAACAATATATCCAAGAACCAGAGAGCTATTTGTGGCCGCATGGTCGAGCGTAGATGCGAGATATTTTATCTCGTATAGATTCACTGAGTCTTGGACGGGATCCTGATATGCCTCCATTGCATACACGTATCCCAGCAGATTATTCGGGTGCCACTGTTCCCCTGAGGCATTCACGACGTCATAGGGTGGACGATCCAGAGGACAATGAGGAAGAGGGCGCTGCTGGAGAGAAAACTAGCCAGCAGTACCACGATGAGAGCACCAGAGAGCAATACCATGGAGAGGGCACCATCCAGTAATATCATAGAGAGTACACTAGCCAGCAGTACGCTCCAGAGTATACTAGCCAGCAGTACACTCCAGAGTACACTAGCTAGCAGTACGCTCCAGAGTATACTAGCCAACACTACGCTGGAGAAGGCCTTAGTCAGCAGTATACGGGCATGGGCACTTACTCAGCCTTTCAGCCATATGATCAAAGCATCGCAACTCAGCAAATCAATACTGCCACAGCGTATTCATTTGATGACATGTCATATTACTAGCTCACAGTTGATTACGTCCCCGTCAGTCCCGGTGCCTACTCAGGAGGTCGAGGAAGAAAATAGAGACGAAAGAGGAGTAGAAAAGGATGAAAGAAGAGTGGGGGAGACCACAGAACAAAGAAGAGCCCGACTAGGCCTCAGACATGTAGAAAAAAGGCATTACAAACGACTTGTCCGAAGGCGTTAAAAGTTGACATGAATGTTGGTACTATAATAAAAAATATAATGTTTAATGCAGTTTTTCTTTAATATTTTGGTACTATAATGTTTTACTCTCTTGGTTGACTTGTACATTTTCTTCTGTTGTGTCCCATCAAACCACAATTGTCGTAACGAAGTTCTCTTGTCGATGATTCACGTGGTTTGATGCAAGTTTTCTTCAGTCTTCCAACTTTGCGCTGACATCTGAAACTCTAATTTCTCCCCAACCAAAGCAGGTTAAATGTTGTAAGAAAATGGAATTGGTTTCATCTATGGCTCGTACACACTTCTCAATCTGTCAGTAAAAAATATTGTCGGATAATAACTTTCAATACCATGACTGCAATAATGGCAAGCAAAATATGCATGTATACATGGTATGTAAATATGATACCACCTTAAACATGAACAAGATCTTTCATCTAACCGTACAACATATGTTCTACTCGATGCACTGTCTAATATTTCAAACAAATAACTGTCAAATCGTAATATTTGAAGTTGATGTCTCTCGTTCGTAATAGATGTCATAGTCTTCAACATCTTTGGACAATAACTCGTGTCTAAATTCCTAGCGTGATTTCTGTTTTTGTCATGAAGTGTTATAATCTTGGCTCTAATACCATCGAGAAGTATAGTTATTGGTTTATCACGTAAGCTCTTAATCCAATTGTTAAAACATTCAACAAGATTAGAAGTGTTAATATCTAATCTAGGACAAGGAGCATATACTGTAATCCAATGTGCAAAATAATGATTTTCATCATTTGTACCAACAAGTCAATTGTATATCGTCATGTTCTCAGTTTTAATTATTTCAAACAAGTACTGTACATCTGTTTGATTATACAATCTAGCAAGCGAGTCTAACAATCGATAGAATTTTTTTCTTCACAATAGACTTCATATTCTGCTTAAAATGTTGAATGCAAAAAAATGAGGCAATTCTGGAAAAATATATCGCATAACATGTATAATCCTTTTTACTTGTCAGATATAAATAAAATTCTACTCCAATCATTAAAATAACTTTCTAATGATATTCTAACAGCATTTAAAAATCAAGACCAAGAATCAGTATTTTTACCTTCAGCAACAGCATAAGCAATATGATACAATTGATAATTAGGATCATGAGCATAAGCAAAAAATAAAATACCTTGATATTTGGATGAAAGAAAAGTGGCATCAGTGCTAATAATAGGTAAACAACCCCTTAAAAATTTATTAATGCACGTCTTGAAGCAAATAAACATTCTCTCAAATTTGTTGCTTTCAGAAGTCTTCAGGAAATATCGACTACCTGGATTCGACTCCATAATTCTAAAACCATATTCCTCAAGGCCAGCATATGCCTCAACATAACTGCTATTTATTTCACGTAATGCCATATTCCGGGCTCTCCATGCTTCAGAGTATGTAATATGTATACGATGATCCCTAAATATATTCTTCATAATTTGTGACGCACTATATGACAGATTATCTCTAATTAAATAACTATTCTTGTCTTAACCCATGCAGCGGTAGCTAGTCGATGACGTCCTGTCGTAAGTCCGCTTAAACAAGAATGATGACTTTCTAGTGTTGTCATGCCCCAGAACCAGAATACTGGAGAGCGGGGGACAGACACAGCCAGCTATGTACATTGAAGTGCAATCTATCTCACAATACGGTCATGGCTGTCTAGATGCATGGGGGTTTATCTATAAGCCATCAGTATCTTATGATCAAAAACAAATCTAGTGTCTCAATCTCAAGCATGCAAGTAAATGTTACAAGATGTTAGATCATCAGACATACAAAGTAAGGCATCTCTAACATTACATATTCAGATGATCATGAAGCTAGTCATACAAAATGTGAAGACTAGCAAGAGTTAAGTCATACATGATCAATCCTAGGATTTGTCAATCATGTTACAGTCCTTAGGCAAACAGAATTTAAGTTTCAACACGAGCTAACACTTACTCAGCGGCTAAACGCCTCAAAAGAATAATTTATAATAGAGTGGGGGAGCAAAATAAGAAACCCACTCGTTGCCAGGATTACGTCTGGTCTTCAACATCTGGACGGAAAGCGGGTAGATCCTTGGGTGCTACTCCAAAATCTGGCCATACAAAACCAGCTGGGTCAGACCCCCAGAAAGAGCAAGTGTCACAAGGGAGGCTCCACTTTGGAACTAATACCAGCATATAATAAAAGAAGAACTGATAAAAGAGCATATTTAAATAACATGAGAGTCCGAGTTAACATAAAATATTAGCTTGCAGTAGGAGGAACAAGAGGTGGAATATAATCTCCATGTTAATCATGAGACAATTCATTCAAGCACGACCAATCAAGTCCTACGGCTTGATATTGTTAGCTAACTAGGATTATCACAAGCTTAGTTACTAACAAGATGCAGTAAGATATTTCCGCAGTCACAAGCCCTGTAGACTGTCTAGGTTATCCAGGCGAGTGTTACAAGAGTTACAAGATTTATCAAGATTACTGGTGTACTTTAGTGCTTATGATTCAAGAAGTGCAACACATGACAGTGTGCTGGAAATGTGTCCTACTCGTCGGCAGGCTACAAGTCCACAGGTGTGGCCGGGATAACGGGATCGCCTGTAACTGGGAAATCTTGTCATTAATCTAGTCAGATTTATTATGAATTCATGACCGTGGTAACTAGGAATCCATGTCCTAGACATGATGCAAGACGAGACATGTAGCTTGTACAGGCACAATCAACCACGGAGTCAAGGCAAGAGTTACATTAGCAAGACAGGAGTAGCCGTCGCAACAACAATCAAGATTATACATGTCATGTCAGGTTTACTTGTCATGTGAAGAGTACTTGTCTAGAGTGCGCCTTGACGGGCCACTATCAAGAGTTATCAAGACGGGTTCATATTATCATATTCAAGTCAAGTTCAAGTTCAAGTCGAGCTCAAATCAAGTCAAGCTCGTGTCATAGCCAAGTCATGTCATGCTCAAGTTCAATACTAGTCAAGTCATACCATGCTAAGATCGTGACAAACCCCAGGGTACTTGCAGGAAGTTACGAAACATATAAACAAATGGCACCGAAATAGGCCAAAGTGGCGTCAGGTCCAGCATGCGCCTGGGCCAAGATGCGCCAGGGCCAACATGCGCCAACATGCGCCTGGGCCAAGATGTGCCAGTACCAGCATGCGCCTGGGCCAAGAGATGCCATCGCCAGCATGCGCCAGCATTCGCCAGTGCCAGCATGCGCTAGCGCCAGCATGCGCCAGCATGCATTGCTCTTCTTCTCCAACCAGCCTCTAAATGTTCATGGGAACCTATAAACTCCAAATGGCATAAATCCCTCAAATCAAGTCGGAATCTAACTTTTCAAAGGTCAAAATTGGGTAGAACGAGATTTCCTACAACATGAAGAAACTAGTTTTCGAAAATACTAAGTTTTACTAGATCAAAACCAAGAAAAAGAGAAAAGATTAAAACTTAGATCTACAAAAATTCATCCATCAAAATCAAAAATACCAAGTTCTAAAGAGGTTCAAGTAAGGAAGAGAATGGAACAAAGAAACTTGAGATCCATCATGAAGCAAGTTACACTTGCCTAGGATTTTTTGGGTGTAGGTGGAAAGGAGTAACGGAGAAGAAGAAGAAATAAATAAAAGTAATGAAGAGAGAGAGAGAGAGAGAGAGAGAGAGAGAGAGAGAGGAAGAGAGAAAGGAGAGTTGACTTATATATCAACCCTCATTCTCTCAAACCAAAATGAACCAAATCAAGCCAAGCCAAGCCAAGTCATGTTCAACCAAACCAAATAAACCAAGGCAAGTTTAAACCAAGATCAAGCTAAGCAAGATAAGTCTACCTATGTTCTACCCGACAGTTGGTAAAAATCCGTACACGTATACAGAAAATACGTATAACGGGATACATGAGTGACAACTCTACCCACCTTAGAAAAATTTTGTCCTCAGAATTTAATCAAGTGGCTAGAGGTGTCGGAACAAGTTACACTAATACTGACAACCTACGACTAGCAGTCAATAAAGCAATCATTCATGCAAACAAGGACTTAAAAGCATAAGGCATAAGAAAGACATTATACTTTATGAGTCAAACAGGTGTGGATATCGTGATCGGATATCATCCTCACGTTTTCAAGTTGACTCACCCAAAGAGTGATGACCCCAAGCAACACGGACTAAACTAATAGTCTTATTCTTGAGTACATTCTCTCTTTGGTCTAATATGGATATGGACCTTTCCTCATACGAAAGGTTGGTACCAACAACCAATTTCGAATGATCAAGGATATGGCTCAAATCCAGAATGTACCGTCGCAATTAGAATACATAGAATATGTCATGTACTTCACGTAACGACGGTGGAAGAGCGAGACGATAAGACACATCACCTACTCGCTCAAGAATATCAAATGGTCCTATATACCTAGGACTAAGCTTTTTTCGTATGTCGAATCTAATGACACCACGGGTAGGCAAGATCCTGAGGAATACGTAGTCACCGATAGAAAACTCAAGAGGACGCCGATGAGAATCGGCCCAATGGTGCTGACGATCTTGTGCAACTCAAAGATGATCTCTGACTCGTCTGACCACCTCCATAGTCTGCATAACCATCTCTGGACCAAGCATCTACCTCTCGCCTACATTATTCCAGGCTAATGGTGATCTGTACTTCCAGCCATGCATTACCTCAAACGGTGCCATCTGGATACTGGCCTAAAAACTGTTATTATAGGAGAACTCCACCGAGTGCATGTCATCTTCCCACGAACCACCGAAGACTAGTGTAAATGATTATAATATATCTTCAAGAGTTTGAATCGTATGCTCCGACTGACCATTTGTCTGCGTATGATAAGCCGAACTAAACTTGATATGAGTTTCCAAACTCTCTTGAAGACTCCGCAAAAGGTACGACATAAACCTTGAATCTCTGTCAGACATGATACTGACTAGCACTCCATGCAATCTGACTATTTGTCTAAGATACATATCTGCTAGCTGATCTGTTGATTGACTAATTCTGAAAGAAAGAAAATGAGCTACCTTGGTAAGTCGGTCAACTATAACCCATATAGTATATCTCCCAGATGGAGATTTAGGTAACCCAGTTACAAAATCTATGGTAATGTGCTCCCATTTCTATTCTGGGATCAGCAAAGGTTGAAGAAGTCCAGCTGTCTCTGATGGTCAGCTTTGACTTATTGGCAAACTAAACAACAAGAGACAAACCGAGCTATCTCTCTCTTCATGCCATTCCACCAGAAGTGCTGACGGATATCACACTACATCTTCATACCACCGAAATGAATTGAATATTGTGAACTGTGAGCCTCTACCATGATCTTATGCCTGATGTCACCAATGGGTGCACAAAGACGTCTTCCATGTCGGAGCGTGCCATCTTCGTGAATACATAACTCTGCTCTTCGTCCTGCTTCATATTTTGTCCTAAGCCGCTGAAGCTTAGAATCTGTTGATTGAGCTATCTTAATTCTCTCAACTATACTGGACTGAACTTGTATACTGACCATCAATATCACATTGGTAGGAAGAACAATTTCTATTCTAATCTTCTGAAGATCTGCTAATAACTTTGGCTGTGCTGTTAGAAAATAAGTTTCGGCTCTTCTACTCAACGCATCTCCAACTACGTTGGCCTTCCCAGGATGATATTGCAGGTTGATATCATGATCCACTAGCAACTCTCGCCATCTTCTCCGACACATGTTAAGACCCTTCTGTGTAAACACATACTTAAGACTCTTGCGGTCGGTAAAAATCTCTACTCGATCTCCATACAAGTAATGCCTCCAAAGCTTAAGGGCAAAAACCACCACTGCTAACTCCAAGTCATAGATTGGATAATTTCTCTCATGATCATGAAGTTGACATGATACGTAAGCTACTATCTTGCCATGCTGCATCAAGACACATCACAATCCTCTGCCTGAAGCATCACAATAAACTGAAAATCTACTAGTTCCATCTGGAAGCGTGAGAATGGGTGCCGTCATCAATTCTTGCTTCAACATTTTGAATGAACTCTGACACTTTACTGTCCAAGCAAACTGCACATCCTTGCGGGCCAACTGCGTCAATGGTGCTAAAATTCAAGCAAAGTCTGACACAAATCGTCGGTAATAGCCGACCAATCCTAGGAAATTATGAACTTTTGTGACGGTGCTAGGTACTAGCCATGTCTCTATAGCCACGATCTCCTGGGGTCCACTTCCACTCCAGCTCTGGTGATGATGTGACCTAAGTATGAAATGCGATCAAGCCAAAATTCGCACTTAATGAACTTCGCGTACAACTGGTGCTCTCTGAGAATTTGAAGGACTACTCGGAGATGTTGCTCATGCTCTCCTTCACTCTTGATATAGAGTAAGATGTCGTCTATAAACACTATCACGAACTGATCTAAATAGGACATGAAGATACGATTCATGAGATCCATGAATACTACTGGCGTATTGGTCGCTCCGAATGGCATAACGAGAAACTCCCAATGTCCATATCTAGATCTGAATGCTGTCTTCGGGATGTCTTGCTCTCTGACTCTAATCTGATGGTACCCCGATCGCAAGTCAATCTTCGAGAATACTGCTGCTCCACTGAGTTGATCGAATAAGTCATCTATCCTTGGTAGGGGATATCGGTTCTTAATTGTTACGAAATTCAAGGTATAATAATCAACACATAATCTTGATGTACCATCTTTCTTTTTCACAAGAAGCATCAGGGCTTCCCATGGCGATCCACTAGCACGAATGAATTCCTTAGTTCTGAGTTCTTCAATCATCTTGTACAGGATCTCCAATTCTGATGTTGCCATTCTATAGACTCTTTCTGACATTGGTGCTGTCCCTCTCTCTCTGTCGGCATGTCTGGAAGCTCTTCGAAAAATATGTTAGAAAATTCTTCTACTAACCTGGGAAACTGAACTGCTGCTGCTACTGCTATCCGCAAGACTAGTGGAGAAGGTTCTACTTCGTCTCTGGAAAATAAAAACTCTTTTTTATCGGGAATATCCAAAATAATCCTGCCAATATGGCAGTCTATTCTTGCATATTGATCCTTCAACCAATCCATTCCTAGGACCATATCATAGTCGGCCATCAAAAATTCTATCAATCTAGCAAAAAATTCTCTACCGCTAACTATGATTCGACACGAGAAAAAGACTCTATCTACTCCCACAAGACCGTTACCAATAAGTATATTGAGCCTTACTGATAATGACTCGGGCTCTAGTCCTATCCGTGTTATGAATTGTGCAGACATAAATGAATGTGATGCACCCGAATCAAATAATACTGATGCTGAAAAAGAGTTGACGAGAATGGTACATGCTACTACCTCACCTGATGCCAATTCTTCTTCCCCGGTCAGAGCCATAGCTTGACCATGTCCCCTTGGTGATGGTCCCCTCTGCTGGTGACCTCTCGGTCTGTTCTGAATCTGAGCTTGACCCTGAGCATATTGTTGCGGTCTCTGCTGTAGGAAGGCTTGAGCCTGAGGCGGCAATAGCTTCGGAGGCTGGTACTGCTGCTACTGTACTAGTGCTGGACCCCTAACCGATGGACTGGTTAGGGTTGAGGAAGATGAACTGGCTCTATGCGGACAGGACCCTATCATGTGGTCCGGTGCCCCACAAGCCAAGCACAACCCCTGTGCTCTACGATACTCTGAAACTACGTGTCCTGGCTTTCCACAATGAGAGCAGCCCATTGCGGAAGATTGCTTCTATCTCTGTTGCTGAGGGTACGTCGATGTCGAGTGCTGAACCGACAAAATTGTGGTCGCCCTCCTAGGAGCTCCAGTAGTCAAAGCTCTAGCTGCCGGGGCTGGTGTTGATGACTGAGACAACTGACCGTGAGGCCTCTTCCGTCCTCCAATTCGATCTACTATCCTCTGTCATATATATTCATGCCTCCTAGCTGCTCTCAAAATAGCATCAAAGGTCGGTGCTCAAACTGCTCCACTGCTAGAATGATCTCTAGGTGGAGTCCTTGCTGGAATCGCTGCGCTCGGTCCAATTCGATCGCCACCAAGGTGGGAGCAAACCGACTAAGCCTCGAAAACTCGGCCACATATCCATCGACCGTCCTTCCCATATGCTTGAGATTGATGAATCTGGTCTGTATATCATACCGTGCTACTGCATCAAAATACTTTGTTTGGAACTTGTCACTGAATACCGTCCACAAGACAGGCGTCGCCAATCCAACTGCTTACATTGGCTAAGTCTAATAATTGCAGGTGCACAACGGCCACCTTCTCTTCCTCTGGAGTTCTAGCTGCCTCCAGAATAACCTCTATATCATGTAGCCAAGCATCGACAACAATAGCATCTTCACTGCCATCAAAGAAAGGAGGGTTCAGGCGCTTGAAGCTGTTAGCCGCATTGTTCCTTTGATAGCCAACTCTGCCCATAGCATCTTGTACTGTCTGTTGCAGGGCATCGCCCCGACGATCTTGTGATGCAAGCAAGTCCCGGATGAGTCCCATCAAGGTTCTATTGTCAGGCTCTGCAGGCTGGGCTGGCTGAACTAGCGGCTATTGCTCCCCAGAAGGCATGACTCGGGATGTTGCCCCTGAGTGCTGGGTTTGGTCCCCCGGTTGTGGCTGGTTCACTTGTTGCTGGTTCATTGGAGGTGCTCCACCCGGTCGATCGATAGGATGAGGACATGCGGAACAATAAGGAAGGACCAAGATTGATCAAGGATAGAAGCACCTTATCAGGTCAGGTTTCAGGAGGATTATAAAACATGAGTAGAGATAGAGGGAGAATGCTGATTGAGACATCTATTCAGTAAAACCCTTACACATCTTGATTTACAAGATCTGCATAGGCCACCACTTAAACCGTATCACGCCCCAGAACCAGAATACTGGAGAGCAGGGGACAGACATAGCCAGCTACGTATATTGAAGTACAATCCACCTCGCAATACGGTCACAGCTGTCTAGATGCATGAGGGTTTATCTATAAGCCATCAGTCTCTTATGGTCAAGAATAAATCTAGTGTCTCAATCTCAAGCAAGCAAGTAAATGTTATAAGATGTTAGATCATCAGACATACAAAGTAAGGCGCCCCAAATATTACATATTCAGATGATCATGAAGCTAGTCATACAAAATATGAAGACTAACAAGAGTTAAGTCATACATGATCAACCCTAGGATTTGTTAATCATGTTACAGCCCTTAGGCAAACAGAATTTAAGTTTCAACACGAGCTAATACTTGCTCAGCGGCTAAACGCCTCAAAAGAATAATTTATAATAGAGTGGGAGAGCAAAATAAGAACTCACTCGTTGCCAAGATTACGTCTGGTGTTCACGATCTGGCTGGAAAGCGGATAGATCCTAGAGTGCTACTCCGAAATCTAGTCATACAAAACCAGCTGGGTCAGACCCTAGAAAGAGCAAGTGCCACAAGGGAGGCTCCACTTAGGAACTAAAACCAACATATAATAAAAGAAGAACTGATAAAAGAGCACAGTTAAATAACATGAGAGACTGAGTTAACATAAAATATTAGCTTGCAGTAGGAGGAACAAGAGGTGGAAAATAATTTCTATGTTAATCATGAGATAATTCATTCAAGCACGACCAATCAAGTCCTACGGCTTGCTATTGTTAGCTAAATAGGATTACCACAAGCTTAGTTACTAACAAGATACAGTGAGATGTTCCCGCAATCACAAGCCCTACAGATTATCCAGGTTATCCAGGCGAGGGTTACAAGAGTTACAAGAGTTATCAAGATTACTGCTGTACTTTAGTGCTTATGATTCAAGAAGTGCAATACATGACAGTGTGCTAGAAATGTGCCCTACTCATCGGCAGGCTACAAGTCCACAGGTGTGACCGGGATAACGGGATCGCCTGTAACTGAGAAATCTCTCTATATGAACTACTTGATCAATTTAGTCATTAACCTAGTCAAATTCATTATGAATCCCTGACCGTGGTAACCAGAAATTCATGTCCTAGACATAATACAAGACGAGACATATAGCTTGTACAGGCATAATCAACTACGGAGTCAAGACAAGAGTTACACTAGCAAGACATGAGTAGCCGTCGCAACAACAATCAAGATTATACATGTCTGTCAGGTTTACTTGTCATGTCAAGATTACTTGTCTGGAGTGTGCCTCGACGGGCCACTATCAAGAGTTATCAAGACGGGTTCATATTATCATGTTCAAGTTCAAGTTCAAGTCGAGCTCAAATCAAGTCAAGCTTGTGTCATAGCCAAGTCATGTCATGCTCAAGTTCAAGTCAAGTTCAATACTAGTCAAGTCATACCATGCTAAGATCGTATCAAAGCCCAGGGTACTTGTAGGCAATTACGAAACATATAAACAAATGGCGCCAGGATGGGCCAAGGTGGCGCCAGGGCCAACATGCGCATGGGACAAGAGACGCCAGGGCCAGCATGCGCCAGCATGTACCAGCATGAGCCAACATGCGCCAACATGCGCCTGGGCCAGCATGCGCCAGCACTAGCATGCGCCAGCGCCAGCATACGCCAGCGCCAGCATGCGCCTGGGCCAAGAGGCGCCAGGGCCAGCATGCGCCAGTGCCCGCATGCGCCAGTGCCAGCATGCGCCAGCGCCAGGATGTGCCAGCGCCAGCATGCGCTGCTCTTCTTCTCCAACCAGCCTCTAAATGTTCATGGGAACCCATGAATAGACCTGTAAATGGACCGGATTTTGATCCGGACCCGCTCCGGATCCGTGGTTTTTAAACGGATTTGGATCGAGAAATTTGATCCGTTGATCCATCAGCGACCCGTATCCGTTTACCCGTTTAATAAATGGATCGAATACGGATCAAGGCTGATCCGATCCGTTAATGACCCGGCCCGTTATAAAATTAATTAATAATATTTTTAAATATATTAATACTGATAAAATATGAAATATACACTATAATTTTCTTGATAACCCAAACGTCTCCATCCATTAAATCTCTGCATTGGAAAAGAAGAAGAAATCCCACCGTTTAGTTTACCAAAAGCTTAGAAGGTTGGGCTTCCTCTCATTACTCATACCAAGCTAATAAAGTTGTGGGCTTCCTCTCATTACTCATACCAAGCTAATAAAGCTATCTCATGATTCTCATCCCACCTCAAATGCTAGTACCTCAAGCTTAGAAGGTTGGGCTTCCTGTACGTCTCTCACTTTTTATGAATGAAAGAAGAAATCTGCTCCAGAGTGGTTATCGATCTATTGAACTGGTAAGGGAGTCATCTTCGTTTTACAAATTATTCAGTCCTTTCATCACTAGGCTAATGGGTTACTTTATTTACAATCAAATCTTGGTAATTGATTGTTATTTTTCTGGTTTGAATCCCTCTGTTTTTTCAGAAAATTCTTGATTTCAAAGATGGTTGATGATGCTGGAAAAAAAGATGAGCAGGGGAATGTTGTCGAAGTGGATGCCAACGGGAAGGCTATCGAAGTACCTTCAACTTCGCCAAAGAAGCGAAAGTTGACATCAACGGTATGGCTTGACTTTGAGAAAAAAAAGAAATCCAGATGGAAGTGAAAGTGCAAAATGTAAGCATTGTCGTAAGGTACTGGTGTCTGGAGCTGATAAAGGAACAAGTCATTTGAGAAATCATTTGTCTAGGTGTAATAGAAGAAACAAGAGAGCCATTGATCAACTACTGCTAACTGCAGAAACTAATGACTCAGGTACTACATCAATTGAAAGCTTTAAGTTTGATCAAGAGAGAAGTCGTATGGATTTTGCTAAGATGGTCATTAAGCATAACTATTCATTTAGTATGGCTGAGCATGAATACTTTGAAATTTTTGTAAACCATCTTCAACCAAGTTTCAAGCTTGTGTGTAGAAATACAGTCAGGTCAGATATACTCAAAGTACACAAAAAAGAGAAAGAGAATATGTGCAATTTTTTTGAACGATATCCTGGTAGGGTTAGTCTTACTACTGATCTTTGGATGTCTGATCATCAAGATATTGGATACATATGTTTGACATCTCATTTTATTGGTGAGGATTGGGAATTGAAAAAGAAAATACTTGCTTACAGATGTATTGAGTATCCTCATGATGCAGAAACTCTTTTTCGATACATCACTGACCTGATTTTGGATTGGAATCTTGAAAAGAAATTGTTATCCATGGTGGTGGATAATGCATCTGTGAATGATGCAATGGTGAGAAGCTTGAAGAGTTGGCTTTGTGACAAGTCTCTGATCTTACTTGAAGGTAAATTATTTCATGTTCGTCGTTCTGCTCATATACTTAATTTGATTGTTCAAGATTGGTTACAAGTGATTGGAGGCTTCATTTTTAAGGTTAGAGAATCTGTAAAATACTTGAAAAGGTCTGGTTATGCAACACAAAAATTCAATCATGCAAAAAACCAACTCAAGTTGAAGGATAAGAAAAAAGTTAAATTGGATTGCCCTACCAGGTGGAATTCAACTTTTTTGATGATTAAAAGTGCTCTTGAAATGAAAGAGGTGTTTTGGCGCTTGTCACAAACAGATCGTAATTATAAATTTCATCCGACTGATGAGGAGTGGAAAATAGCTCAAGTTATCTCTGATTGTTTGGAACATTTTTTTGATGCACAAATCATTTTTCTGGTTCCAGTTTTCCTACCTCAAATGTGTTTTTTCCTGATATATGTAAGATTAAAATGCATTTGTCTAAGTGGAAAAAAAGTGAGCATGAGTTTTTACGGTCAATGGCTGGCCCCATGAAAGAGAAGTTTGACAAATATTGGGATGAATGCAGCTTGGTTCTAGCAGTAGGTGTTGTTTTTGATCCTAGATTTAAAATGCAGTTGGTTGAATATTATTATGAACAGCTTCATGGTTCGGAAGTTTATGAGTATACTGAAAGAGTTTGCAGTGCTATGTTTGAGCTTTTCACTGAGTATGGAGATGATTCATCTCAATCTGAGATGGAATCATATTTGGAAGGTAGTGATTCTTGTATTGACAAAACAGTGGCCTCTAGAGATGATGGATTGAGTGGATTTGATGCATTTGTGACGAAGGTGTCTTCTCATATTGTTGTTAAGAAAAAATCTGAATTGGAGCAATATCTGGAGGAGCCTTTATTTCCAAGAGCTGAATCCTTCAATGTTTTAAACTGGTGGAAAATTAATAGTGCAAAATTTCCTACTTTAGCAAGAATGGCTCGAGACATATTAGCAGTTCCAGCAACTACAGTAGCTTCTGAGGCAGCATTTAGTGTTGGAGGAAGAGTGATTGATGAATCTCGTGCCTCTATGCTTCCAGAAACTGTAGAGGCTTTGGTGACAACTAAAGATTGGCTTCCCTCTCGAAAACGAAAAAGTAAGTTTTTATGGTGTTCATATGCATTTAACGTCTATCGCTGATTTTCTCATTATACATATGCTGAGTTCCAATTCCTTTTATGTTTTTTTTCTATGAAGGATCTGTTTTACAATATGAAGCAGAGGAGATGACAAAATAAACTCATGTCCTGGCCTTCATGTGTTGTAGAGATATGTAAGTATATTTATATGATTATTATGTTGCTTTATAGCTAATTAGCTTACATTTTGTATAACAGCTACTTTTCTTGGTAGAAAAAATGCTGGTCTTACAGTTCATCGATTTCATTCAATTTGTCTTGTATGATATTATAACAATGCTTGAAAAAAAAAACTGTTTCCTTTTGTTCATACAGGTTTTGACTGGTGATCGTATCTAAATTGTGTCTAAAGTATAATGCATGAAGTTGAAGGTCACTGATGCTTATGTTCTTTTTTGTACTCATATATAAACATTGGAGGGTTTAGTATTTTGGTTATATTTGTTTATCATTAAGGAGTATTTTGGCCATGTAATTTTACTTGCTGTGAACTTGTGAACCTTCATTTTGTTCAAATTCCTTTAGTGTTTTATGAGATATTATTTTAAAATTCTAATATTATTGTTTAAAATTTGAAAATATTGATTATTATTAACGGATCGAAGAAACCCGGCGGGTATTCGTTAATCCGCCGGATACGGATTCGGATCGAGCTATCAATGATCCGACGGGTAACGGATCGGGTACGGATCGAAGATTTTCAATTACTAAACGGATCCGGATCTATGTTGATCCGCTCCGTATCTGGTCCATTTACAGGTCTACCCATGAACTCCAAATGGCATAAATCCCTCAAATCAAGTCGGAATCTAACTTTTCAAATATCAAAATTGGGTAGAACGGGATTTTCTACAACATAAAGAAACTAGTTTTCAAAAATACCAAGTTTTACTAGATCAAAACCAAGAAAAACGAGAAAAGATTAAAACTTAGATCTACAAACATTCATCCATCAAAACAAAAAATGCTAAGTTCTAAAGAGGCTTAAAATCAAGTAAGGAAGAGAATGGAGCAAAGAAACTTAAGATCCATCATGAAGCAAGTTGCACTTGCCTAGGATTTCTTGGGTTTAGGTGGAGAGGAGTAATGGAGAAAAAGAAGAAATAAATGAAACTAATGAAGAGAGAGAGAGGAGAGTTGACTTATATATCAACCCTCCTCCTCTCAAACCAAAATGAACCAAATCAAGCCAAGCCAAGCCAAGTCATGTTGAACCAAACCAAATAAACCAAGGCAAGTTTAAACCAAGATCAAGCTAAGCAAGACAAGTCTAACTACGGTCCACTTGACAATTGCTAGAAATCCGTACACGTATACAGAAAATACGTATAACGGAAAACGGTAGTGACAAGTGTACTAACTTTAACTATTTGTCCTTTTTCTATGGATTTGGCATATACTCTCCAATTATAATTCTGTTGATCACAAGTATATACAATTCCATGGAAATTATTCATGGCACTAGCTGAACAACTAAAATTATGCTGAATTGCTAAACTACTTACAAAACTTCTAAATTTTGAACGATTGTCGAATGTTTGTCCTACAAATAATTCAGGAGTGTTAGAATTATCAATATCATCATCATCATCTATCTTATAACCAGTATTTTTAATTAAATCGTCCCTATTTTCATTGTCCTCATCATTATCATCATCATCATCATCATTATGTTCATCTAGCAAGAGAGTAATTGTTTGTGAAGAAGAACTAGCACCTGTGTTAACATGTTGGTAATTAGAAACAAATTGATCATTAGTTGTATTTGTAAATGATGATACTTGAGTAACATATAAACTAATATACGGTGATTGCGAATTAATCTCAAGAATAAATTTCTATGCTTCTTCACCATCTATCAATAAACATGTGGAACCAAAAACAGACTTTAAAATAAATTGGTAACTAATAAAAAACGTGTAGAAATTAATTTGCGTAAATTTTTTAAACTAATCTGGCGATAAGTTGTAAAAAATTGGGTATCACCTCCTTCGTAAGATTGCCCATTTACTCTATCTCCATGTGAACATACTATTTTAATATTATGATCCATGAGAAAGAAGAAGTAGTTTGAGAATGTTTAGCTAATAGAGAGTTGCGTTGCAAGGAGCGAGAGCTTGTAAGAGGGAGAGACTAGCTTCCGTGAGGAGATGAAGCTTCCAAGCTTCATAGAATTACTTCTGTGAGAGATGGAGAAAGTATTGTGTTTGTGGGAAAAGAGAGAGTTAAACTTAGCAGTAAATAGAAAAAGAAAAAAGACGTTGAAATATAGCCGTTGGAATATAGATGTTAAAAAAAATAGCCGTTGGAAAGGGTCTTCCTGACTCACCTCTTCTCTCAGCCATGAACCATACCGCGCGCCACGGGGGTTGGCGCATCCCCGGCCGTTCGCCATCGGCGCTGGCGTGTCATCCGCCACGCACGCCATCCTCGCTGTCGCGTCGCAGCCGCGCACGCCATTCGCGCTCCAGCGCGCCATCTCTAATGTCGTTTCACTACTCCATATACAAATACCCTAAACTTCTCACTTTTTTTTTTTACAATTTAGACATAATTCTTTACCCTATATGAAAATTTCTGAAACCCAACACAAACATAAACAACAATATATATATATCTAACAACAACATAAATAAAGAACAATGAAAGTAAATGAAAGCCGCGTGGTACCAATACACGGTCTTGAAAGTACATGACAAAACGAAACTAGATACAAAAGGAATAAAGATAGAATCAAGACAATCAAGATAAGAACGGCCAAATAAGTCCTACGGCTCGGTACAATTATCTACCTAGGTTACCAACATATTTTGTTATGTATACCGACCAGCTAGTTTTGTTTCCTATAACGTAGTTCTAATAGGATCCGAAGAAGTACAAGGCAGAACAAGATATGGTTGATCGTCTACCGTCAGTATCAGGATGAACATCTACATGGTTAATAGTATAGCAAAAACATAATATATATAACATGGCACATCACGGGCTCCCTCGTACAAAAGTCAATTAGTCCGGTAAGCAACCAAACAAAGTTGCATGAATATCCGAATCCTCCTCTCCCGATGATCTATGTGATTATGCTAGTTAATTATCCTTACAGTTTATTTCTTTGATTGCCAAGACGTCGACACTCGGAGAAACATCCCTATTACTAACGGAGCTAGACACTAGCATGGATACGAGAATCCATGCGCCCATTCACAAGTAATATACAATCATGCATATCATAAACGAAAAATAGAGATGCTATGTGGATCGCGTTGTTGGCCCACAGTTTTGATCCGTGGTTCACGTGGCACTCTTTCATTGACTTGTATCAGAGGTGGGCCCCACGTTAGCAGGGGAGCTAATAGAATTGAGACACGTCACCTGCAGTCACGCCTGGCGGACAAAGACCGCATGCAACATAGTGTTTTCCAACAACAATAAAATACTAATAGTCATTAGCTCGACCACTAGGTTAACTTGACATTCATGATAACACTAAGCAAGTCGAGAATGTTAGCAGAAAGTAAATACAAATGCTCTCATAATCTATAAAAATATCAGGGCAATGCAGTATTTTTCTTGACTTCGTATATGTAAAACCATTGAAAAAAAATTCGTATATGTAAAACGAAGTCAAGAAAAATAAGATAACAAATAGAAATTAAGTGTACAAAATCATATAAATTAATTTTTCGCTAAGACTGTGACAAGTTATAATCGAAATCAATGAGAGTTCAAATAAGTGCAAGCCCATTTGAAACATGGTTGATACTGGCCCTATCCTAGCTTGCAGGTATACTAGCGATATATCACCGCTTTACCACCTATCATGGCAGTGCCGCAGTGGCTGTTATCACCTCTACAAGCTCAGAAAACTCGTAGATTCTCAATAGTTCTCGTTTGATTTCAATTATACAAATTGGATCGTCTTTTAAACTGAAATTTTCCATGTGTTGTTTTGGTTGTCCATTGGCAAAACCCTTGTTAGCAATTCGGCAAACGGAAAAAATTCGGGACGACAAAAGTACGAGTATAAATCGGCTCAGTACAAATAAAATACGTTTAAAAATTCCGTCAAATATTCGAAAAATCGAAATATTGAGGTTAGAAACTTCACATTCTTAAAAAGGTTGTCAAATTTGGTTAATTAAACAGATTCCCAGCATATTTTTTGTGCCAAATTTTTCAATAATTTATATAGAACATGTTTAAATCTTCGCATGCTTAAAATTTATGTACTGATTTTGATTTGTCAAAAGTACGCAAGTATTATACGTTTATGAAAGATACATAAAAATTTGCGTATAATACAAGTTTTATTCGGGTGATTGCTAACAAGGGGCAAAACAATCTCTTCTGGTTTTTAATAGAAGTTCTCCATTAAGTACTAAATTTGAAACAAAACAATTGTTAATTTATTTTTTACATACGGTCGAACGTCAATTCCATTCCAATATCTCTCTCAAATATTCTCTTGTAGGTGCGCTTTCTTTTTCCCGCAACTCCAAAATACGATGATAATGGAAGTGACTTTCTATCTAAATCTGTGTAATCTTGGTTTTGTTGGAAATATTTTTCATTTTTTTCTTAAAATCTGTAAAAAAAATAAAACAAAATTAAAGTTACCGGCCTTCGAAGAAATCGCGCACGAAACACTGTCCTAAGAGTTGATTCGGGTCTGTGCAGACTTTGTCCGAAGGCTCCTACTGATAAAACCTCCGCTCTACCAGTATCTCGTCGTTGCACAAAAAAATTAGAGATCGACCCAAACTTAGTTCTGCCCAGAGCAAAAATGTAAAGAACATAAAGATTTTCGGTGAGAACAAAATTGGAGAGAGTTCTTGTGTATATTTTCTCTGTCCAAGAGAGGAGAAGATGACATCAATATATAGGCAGATTTGAGTACTCTCCAATGGACAAGAGAGTAAAGGCCTATTAAGACAAAGCAATGAACCATGTCTTACAATGAACCTGGACGCTTTCACCAACGGACAAAATTTAATGACATTTAGACCAGTCATTAAAGATGAAGAATAAAAAATATGGTACAATAAATCTGGACGTTTTCACTAACGGACAGAATTTAGTGGACATTTAATCTGGTATTTTAAGGAGAAAATGAAATAAACGTGTGAATAACAAAACTGGTATTAAGGAACAAAAAAAGAATAAAAGTTGGAATATTGTTGTGAAAATAAGAAAGAAGGGGGAGGAATTGGTAGCCAGAAACTTGTACGTAGCTTTTCTCATTGATAACATATATAGAGGGAATGAGATAGAGAGGTTATTGTGGGTATGGATAAGGGCATCCATATTTGGATTTATCCAAATCACAACACTCTCCCTTGGATGTCCACTTTAATTATTGTCTCATTAAAAACTTTTCTAGGAAAAACCCTTTGGAAAAAATTCATAGAAAAGAAAATAGTACAATAATATTCTTCAGGAATATAAGTCTTCAGGAATCTAAGTGGGTGCGACTTACACTGCCTCGTTAAAAATCTTTCGAATGGAAAACCCAGTGGAAAAAAATCTCAACGAAGGAAAAGAGTTCAATGCGCAAAGACATGCTTCAAGATGTCTCCATTAGCATCTTCAGGATGCTTGCATCTACAGGATGCTCTCCCTCAAAATATTACATTATTGTTCTTACATCAATTCAAAATAAAAAATCAACCCCCAATACAATTTAAATATTACATATCATCCCAATACTTTATTTGTCTATACATTTATACCCGTATCCTTATGAAGAGGTTGCAGGCTTTATTTGATTCTTGAAAGCTCGCAACTCCCCCTGATATGTCGAACTGTTGAAAATATAGTCATGCACATTCCCTGTTCGCTTTGGTGAAATTGTCGCAGTGATTTGATTTATTCTCTATACCTGCAACGTTACTTATAAAAACATACCTTGTTTGTGGTATCCGCTTAATGGAGTATCAGGTAAATATCATTTAGCCGCATATCTCATTAGATCAAAATATTCATCAAGAATAATTTATGTGCCTAATATTATTCTAAAATATTGTGCTCAGTAAATAATTTTTTTTATATTCTTTAAAGATGGTACTTTAGGACCCATAACATGTTCTTTTGGTTGTAAAAGTTCCTATTGATCGGACCATTATAGGTATATCATTCATATTAAATCTCTGCAAGAGATTTATCTCTACATGAGATTTATAGTAGATCTCTTCTAGAGATTCATCTTTTCATGAGATTACATGAGATATCTTCTGGAGATTCCTCTCTTCTGGAGATTTCGATCTCTACGTATCTCTTCTGGAGATTCCTCTCTTCTGGAGATTCTGATCTCTACGGGAGATTTCGATCTCTACTGGAGATTCCAATCTCTTCGGGAGATTACAATCTCTTCGGAAGATATTTCAAATCTCTTCAGGCGATATTTCAAATCTCTTCAGGAGATTTTCTCTTTAGAAGGCACTCTTAATCTCTTCATGAGATCTTCTCTTCAGAAGGTGACCATTTTGATGAATTCGTTCAGAGATTTCTCCATAAACTCAATGAGCCTATCACATTCTTCTGGATGGTTTAATCCATATGTAGATCCTTCGGGGATAACATGATAATATCAAATCCTTTAAGGATTTACTTGAAAATTTTAAATCCACGACCTTCGATAATATATCTTATCGTCTAGGTTATCACGATCGAAGAATATATTTATTCATATTCTATTCATGATCATTTCATGAATCCTTAAGCTCTTATATATTTGGATCTCTATTTGTTACAAACACCATTCAAAACCTACCAGGTTTATTCCTTTGGGTTTTGTATATAGGACTGAACACTCCACGTTTTACGAGAAATATCGCATCATTTTCTTCCTTCAAGGATTATGAATTCGTGGTTTGGTTTTATCATTCATTTTCATCACCCTTTTTATTCTCATTCGATAATGTCATCTATGATAATTTTTCTTGATCCCAAATTTCTCTTAACTATGTACAAAACATAGATTTTATGAGTACCGGCACCTCTTTCTCAGTCTCTTCTGAAATCTGAGGTATATCCTCTACCGGAGCGATATACTTTGAGAAATTGGATATTTGGTTCATGACATTTTCCGGACCGTCATGAACTTTTTTTCTACATGAGATGCTTCTTCGGGAGCTATTTTTTCAAGAGCATTAGGGTGTGTTATAATTTTTTTTGGCCACTTCTTCTGGAGAGTTGGATCATTAGAACCTTTATTATTATTTGGTTCCTTTGCAGTACTTCTATTAGAAGATAGATTCATAGTTGGTATAACCATTTATACAGCATAATCGAGTAACATCTAATAATTTATGTAATGAAATACAAGAAATAATTTCTTCTAATTTAGTCAAGATCAGATAAAGTAAAAATATGCCATGACTTCTGGAATGAAGTTTTAGAACGTTCTTCGAGAACGATGATGCAAGACATTCTTCTAGAACGATGCTTTACGACGTTCTTCTAGAACGATAAATCACGATGTTCTTCTAGAACGATAATTTACGATGTTCTTCTGGAACGATAATTTATCTTCTTCATATCTCCCCCTAACGGCGAGAATTATGTCTTATTAATGTGACAGATCATAAATATATTCTCTCACAAAAATATCTCATGTCAAGCAGATTTAATAATCTAAGGAGATAAACATAATAATTCATAAAACATAGATGTCAATATTACAGTTTCAAACAATACCAACATAAGCCATCTAAAAGAGATGCAATTCAAGACTATGCTACTAGTTATTCATATACAATCTTCAGAATTTATGGTTTAAAAAAAAAACTTATCCTTGAGATCAAGAATGTATGCTGCAATTTAGTAAGTAATGATCACACGAATTATTTATAATAATTATTATCATCATTGATTTGTGATGACTTGTCGATTGTGTCACAATTTAAAAACACTACAACAAAAAATCCTTTTAATGACGGCTAAAAAGCGTCATTAATGATGAACCATGACGCTTTTTTTCAAAGCAACCGTTATGAAAATGGGTGTTATAAATATTTTTAAAAGCGTTATAAAAAAAACCGTCATGAATAGTTTCTATAAAAGCGTTATGAATAGTTAATATATAGTGCACAATTCAGGACATTTTGAAAGCGTTATGAATAGATAATCTGTATAAGCTCAATGGAGAACATTTATAACACTCAATATTACCGAACTCATCACATTTATAACGCTTAATACTGCACATTATATATTACTTTCCAAAAACTTCTCAATTCAATTTTAAAATAATCACTTTGAACTATATTCACAAGAAAACATCGAAATGTTATATCACCATCTTCATTACATTATCTCAAAATAGGGTATCCAAATACATATATTTACAACTACTACTTAAATGGATCCTCAAAACAAGTAATTACTTTGGCTTCAACTTGAGCACATCAAAACTGTCAACATCACGTGTAGCAAATTCCTGAAAAAGATAAAAACATGGTTCAATATACTTTGTAATATTGCTCATGTACCAAAATATAAACTGAGGAACTGGCATTACCTGTCTAAATCAATCCCTTCCTAGGGTTTACAGGTTTCTACATGCCCAGAGAAAAGAGAAATTAGCTACAAATAGAAACCAATTCAGATATTGTACAATAAAGAAATAGTTATGTTCCTGGCCCAGATAACTGCCCAAGTAAAACAGATGGTCAGTTGTAGACCTCAAAACAGATTCTAGTCCAATTGATAACTAAGAAGCAAAGCGAAGTGAACTGTTTACAACAGAACACAAACGAAGTGCAAATAATTCAGAGCAGTGAGACTACCAACCTCTAATTGTTCCAAGCAAGCATAAGCTCCACTTGACATCTTGCTCCACACGATTGTGAAATCCATGGGATTCTCAACGATGTCAAAGTTATCTGGAAGCTGCACGCATCAATAAAAAAACCCACTAGTCATACCAGGTGTGGATGTTCCAAGCAAGCATCCGCTTGATTGTGTTCTTCATTGGAGGCCTGCCCTTTCGTACAATCCAAGGTTCTGTCTCATTGTCACTTTCTTGCCTCCAACTCTTGAAGTCTTTTTGTGCAAGCTCTTGGATATACCGTGCCTGTACAACAAAAAAATCATTGTACGATGTGACAAAACTTCCAACAAAATCATTCTTTAAATAGAATATAGATTAGGTTATAATACTTACCTGTCGATAGTAAATTGTGTTTGGTGCATTATATTACATAGCATTTGAGCTTATTAAGAAGACATCACCTGCAAATGCATCAAAAACTGAAGTCAAATACAATCATAAGCTAAAATGAAAGAAAACTTTTGAGAAAAAAGATGTCTCACGTTGTGTCGGACACTTATCGGACATTTCAAGGACTCCAAACTACACTAGAACACACCAAAATAGGTGGCAAAATGTGTCGAATCTTTGTCCGTGCCAGATACACTGTAAGTGTAAACCAAAACTACTTCCTGTTTCAGATATCAAAGGAGTCAAATCCCACTACGTATAATGCTTGGAGTAAGCCCATGATAATAACAAAAAAGGGATAGTATGCTTAGAATGATTGATATCTTCACTAAATGGTATTTTGTTCTTCTTTGCACAACATAAGACAAAGTGAAATACCATAAAATTTAGAACGAATACATAAGCTAGAGGAATTTGATACTAAGACTGATTTAAGAAAAAAATAAAAATTGGTTTGTTAGTACAATTATACAATTTAAGCATAATTGAATCACAACAATACCAACAAAAATAGGAAAACTCCAATCCAAATTCTTTTTTAGGGTTACCACATCTTTGTACCATATAGCTGCTCTTTTAAGTCTTAACGGTGATTATATTGCATAATAAGCAACATTGCTCAAGGGACTATTCATAATTGCAAGTAATTAATAATTTGATAAGCTTTGTGAAGTCTATACAAATGTGTAGGTATTCTAGATTACTCAAATCAAAATTAGAAACAGAATCTGGCTTGACATATATTTGCATATCAATGTACAATTTGTACAGGAAAGACAAACAAGGCTAGAAGATAAGTACCTTAGTATAACCATTAAGGTTGAGTAAAATCTGCCTGTACATTTTCTCTAAGCTAGTAGTCCATGTCCTGTCAAAATCAAGCCTAGCCAGCCCAGAGCGACCCAATACAACTATCAGCATGTGGGAGGGGGGGGGGGTTGTTTTACGTTCAAAACTGTAGCTCCCCTTCCCGAAAATTCTGAAATATTTTATTAGTATTATTTATTTTAATTAAATAGTGAATTTTATTATTGGAACAATTTTTATTATTAATAAGGTTATTTTGTGGAGGTTTAATAAGCATGTTCGTTCCCTTTTGGTAATATAGTTATTACTGAGTCGATTTATGGTAAATTAAATTTATATATATGTAGATATAAATGTGCTCTCCTATAGATGAATAATAAGGATATTGATATATAGATATTGATATTTAGGATATTGATGTAAAGTATTTCAGTTTTTTTGAGTTAAGGATATATATAATATATGCGGTATATATATATTTTGAATAATAGATATATATGTGTATGTATACGATTATAGGGAAATATATTTTGTGTAAGTATTTATATAAGTGGGTGTATTTGTATGTATATATATATATATATATAAATTATATAGGTGTAGTGGTATGAATATACATATACATATATATATATATATATATATATATATATATATATATATATATATATATATATATATATATATATATATATATATATATATACATAGAAATACGTATATGGTAAATATATTATATATGTGTATACGTGTATATAGATAAATATATATATATATATATATATATATATATATATATATATATATATATATATATATATATATATAGAGAGAGAGAGAGAGAGAGAGAGAGAGAATATATATATAGATGAATATATATATATAGAGAGAGAGGGAGAATATATATAGAGAATATATATATATATATAGAGAGAATATATATATATTATACGAGTGTATGTGTGTATACATACATATATATATATATATATATATATATATATATATATATATATATATATATATATTATATGTATGTGTATATATATATTTATATATATATTTGTATGTACATAAGTATATATACATATTGTATATATACGGATAAAATTGTGTGTATATATATTTTAGCTATATATTATATGTATTCAGGAGATCCCAGCCAAGCCAGGCCATAACAGGCCCGGCCCATAGTTTCTGCCCAAGCCCCCGAGCCTAGCTAGGGAGAGTCCCAACCGAGCAGGCCTGAACACCCCTTACCCCAGCAATAGCTAACCCGAACCCAGGTTTTCTTTTCCCCCTGCGTTCTGTAAACGCGTAGTATATAATCATCGAGAGAGAGAGGAGGGGCTAAACCCTAATCTCCTCTAACCCACGGCACCCCGACCCCTGGGCGGTCCCAGTGCGGCGTATGGCTGCCGCCGGCGCGGCAAGTCCGGAGCACGGCCGCGCGCGACAGGAAACAGTACCCAGCGCGACAGGGAACAACACCGCTACGGGGCTGACTTCGCGGAAGGTTCCCCGCCACCTCGCTTCGTCGATTCTCAAACCGCTTACGCAGGTACGAAGCTAACCTATAGCACTTCATTCTCCTTCAAATAGATTTGGAAGTAGTGCGCTAGGTTGCCCAGAAAACAGATGCGAACATGACGAAAAACCATTCGAAAATCAGAACAATTTTCTAGTCGAAACCCCCATGTTCGAGGATCGTTCTCGATCAACCCAGTCCAATATTAGAAAAACTTTCTGAAGAGACTTTTAGACAACATATAGGTCTTCATCATCCTTTTTGTGGATTTGGAAATCATCGACCGAACGTCGAGAAATCGAATCCCAAAGTCTTCCAAAAATTCGTTTTCAAAACTTGAAAATTGTTCCACATGACGTGCGTCACGCCAATCCGGACGACGTGGTCGCGAACCGAAAGTATCGAAAGCTGCGTAACGGTTTCGTGGTCGTATGGGCTTTGACGGAATTCAAATTGGTCACGTGTGCGCGACGAATTTGATGCGTATCCGTCGAAATTCCCCGTATCGTGCACTTTGCAAATTTCTCAATTACTTTGTGCACGCTCGTCAGATCGAGACAAAACTTGTGCCAACAGGACCATATCATTTTTCTGGTCCTGTTTGCCAAGTTTGGTCCAATTCTGAGATAGTTGAATCCGACGTCGTTTTGCGGGCCCTACGGTCCCACTCAACGGGCGATTTTGTGCACGGTCCGTCGGAATCCAACTTTGGACATACGGTTGGATTCGTATCAGAAAATTGGATTCGTAGACATGTAGTTTGACGACTTTAGAGACCGTTGACTCTGGCACGCTTTTCGGTACAAAGCGGGTCCAACGACGGACACCGTTTTGGCCCAAAATTACTGTTTTACCCCTGTGTCCAGAATTGGACGTAAGGACAGGCAATCCTAGCTAATTGGACTATTCTGAGATCATTGGTATTGTTTATTTCAGCTTCAGGGGACTGTTGTACGGGTTTTGACTATTGTGGCATATTGAGTGATTTGGATCATCGGTTTCACCAGCACAGGACCACAGGCGAGTACAGTTTATTGTCTGCATTTTGATATTGATCTTTACTATATTTTATTGATTAGTCATTGGTTATGTGATATTTTTATACTCTATTATAAATTGTTGAGTCGGAAATGAGAAGTACCAAGGATGTGTGATCAGACCGTAGACATTGTAGATATCGTAGACATTGTAGATATCGTAGACATTGTAGATATCGTAGACATTGTTTATTTTATGCAGTAGATCTCGTAGACATTGTAGATATCGTAGACATTGTAGATATCGTAGATATTGTTTATTTTATGCAGTAGATCTCGTAGACATTGTTTATTTTATGCAGTAGATCTCGTAAACATTGTTTAAATTCTGCAAGTAGACATCGTAGACCGTGCGGTGTAGTACCCCAGACCGATCACATATCAAAGGTACTTCTAACGGTGGAAAAGTATATTGGTCTATTTATTACTATTGATTTTTCTCACGGCTTTACTGTTATTTTCAAAACTCATGATTGATGCCTAACCTTTGTCTTATAGTCATTTTCTTTATTTGAAATTACATTCGGTGAATTGTGCTCGTTCCATTCCTGACTGGAAACCAACATTTTCAGGTTAGCCGTGGATTCACTTAGCTTGGGAGTGATGGGAGTACTTGCAGACAAAAGCCTAGAGACTAGCTAGATAGTTGAGTTATAGTCTTTCATTTAATTGTACAAGTTTATATTCTTCTACAAATGTAAACTTGTGATCATTGTAAATTAAATTAATTATGTGAATGAGCATCTTTGTGATTATGATATTCATGGCCGTGACAGCGTTCTACCGCCGACACTGCGGCGTAGGCTGGCTTGGACACGTCTCGTATCCGTTTAAAAAAAAAAAACCGGGTGCGGGTCGTGACAAAAACCACTTGAAGTGCATATGCAAAATTATGTGCATCTGGGATAGACAAAATATGAAACAGGTGAAAATTGGTATTTCTTTTGTGTGAATTAAAAGAAACCTGCTGAAGGTAATTCTCTTTATTTGAAAGCAAAGATGATTACTGTAGCCTCTCTTCCCGGAAATGTTTTTTGAAATATTTTTTTATTTTTTTATTTATTTGATTAAATGGTGATTTTTAGATTTTATAAATAATTAATTAGTTAATTATTACGATAGACGATTTTAGTCATGGTTAGGAATTGGAGTACAAGACGACTAGAAATTATGGC
Source organism: Iris pallida (assembly GCA_029216955.1). NCBI lineage: Eukaryota > Viridiplantae > Streptophyta > Magnoliopsida > Asparagales > Iridaceae > Iris > Iris pallida. Next base: position 1,941,554 of record JANAVB010033217.1, read on the forward strand.
ATAGATAGTGCAGTGGCGTGCTTTGACTAGTGTTTAGCCATGGTAAGGGAATGCCGAGCCATAGGTGTGTCCTAACTAGGAAAATCAGGCCAAGTTATAGCATGACCATTATAAATAAGTTTAATTAATTATTATTAGATTTATTGACTTTGCAGGAACCCGGTTGAACCAAGTTAGTCTGAACTGGGCCGAACCAAGCCCAAGCCCATGTAGTCATGCGGTACGTCCAGCGGCATTCGTGTTGGTGTATTTTGGTATGATTGTGTTGTATTTAGTTTTAACGATCTAACGAATATTTTCTAAATATTCGTTAATTAAATGTTATAAATATCATTATCTGATATTCAATGATATTTGTGTAAAGTGGGTCGTCGTACATTTTGGGGTCATTCGACTGTACGTAATGGTATATACACCATTACTGGTTTATTGAATTTTGTTATTACTAGTAGTATTATTATTATTTTATTATCAATATTATTGAGGTTATTATTAAATAATACTATTTTATTATTATTGGTTATATGTGTGTGAATATATATACGTATATGTATATATATATATATATATATAAATATTCGTATAAATGTATAGGTACATATATAAATATACGTATATATGTATATATATATATATGTTTTAGATATATAAATATATATATATATATAAATATATATATATATATATATATATATATATATATATATATATATATATATATATCTAAAACATATATATATATATATATATATATATATATATATATATATATATACATATATATATATATAAGTGTATATGTGTATACATATGTGTGTGTATATACATATAATTATATAGAAAACAAAACAAAGCAAATAATTGAAAAGCCAAAGCGGCTACCCGGCCCACCCAACTGCAACATTTGTCCCCACAGTCCAAAGGGCCCGGTGAGCAGAACACAGCCCCCCCCGGTACTGTAACCGTATAGTGTACGTATATAACGAACAAGGAGGGGAGATTAAAACCTCAAAACCCTAAAGCCAGCCACCACTCCCGAACCTTAGTGACCCTCGACAACCAGGCGAGCGCCGTGGACGCCTGCACAGCGCCAACGGCCGGCCAGAGCGCCGCCAGGGCCGGCCGTGCGCCAGCAGTGCAGTCGACTGCAGTAGCAGCCACCATCTATGGGGCTGACTTTGCAGCCGGCTTGCGATCTACTCGCTGCATATTTTTTTGATTCGTTTTCTCGGGTATGTCCCCAACCTATACAAGAGTATTTTCTTTCAAGTAGATCGAATTTATATGCTTTATGTTGGCCGATAAGTTGACTCGAAGTCGACGAAAAACATGTTTGTTAACAGGGAAAAACCCAGTCCCAACATCGGTTTTTGAAGGCGATTCTTTGCCGGTTCACCGACAGTTTCGAAAATCTAATTGAAAAGAAGTTTAGACAACCTAACCGCGAAGAAAACCTCATTATTAGTTTTATTTATCGTGGATTATACAGTAGTAGAACTCGGATTGAAAATCAAGAAAAATCATAAAAAATAGTTTTCGAAAACTTGGAAATCCTTCGATACGACGTGCGTCCCGCCAAACCGGGCGACGTGGTCGCGAACCAAAAGCATCGAAAGGTACGTAACGGCTTCGTAGACGTGTGGGTGCTTGCCATTAAAATCTTTTGATGTAATTTCAATACAAACAGAACAGTGTTACAATGTAGGACTTGGACGTAGTCCTAGGAGTACACTTTTGTTTATCTTGGTCCTTTGTGCCGATGGAGCGAGTGGTAATGTGTTGACTCCGTTGACGATCTGACGACGGTTCTCGGTTCTCTGAAGGCCTGAGTTGCTCTGGGTGCTGGAGCTTACGGAGAGGAAGAAGACGTTGAGTGTCTGTATCTGCCTCTCTGTATATCGGTGGTTGTGCGATGTATATAGATCTCTGTCTGTGTGTGTGAAAGAAGGAAATGATCCCTCTATTTATAGTTTTGCAGGCTGGCTGCTCATGCGCGCATATGCAGGATGCGCCTGTTTGTGGGGATGCCACGTGGTGATAGCTGATGGAGGCGCATGGACGCTATGCTCTGATTGAGGAGTTGAACTCTTCTTGTTGCATTTGTGGGCTGCGGCAGAGCTGACACGTAGCAATGGAGAAGATCTTTCGGTTGCCGAGATCTTGGGTGATTAGCACCCCTTCATAGGCTGAATCAAGTCAAAGGATGCGTGTCGTAGGTCCATGGCTCGAAGATCTTAGATTTGGTGGGGGAGTGATCTGATAGGATGCGCCTGGGATTGGACGCATGAGGAGACTTTGGCTCGTAACCTTTAGGAGTCATGAACCAGTCGAGGCGCATGACTTTTGAGGCGCATGTGGGGCTTCAGCAGTGACTTTACTTCTATCTTTCGGGATCAGAGAAAAGTCTGAGGCGCACGACTTTTGAGGCGCATGCAGAGATTTGGGCGCATGGCTGTGGAGGCGCATACGAGATGGTTGGGCGGCCACGTGGCTTGTAACCGCCAGAGGAAAGCAATGATGATACTGACGTCGGCGATGCTTCATCTTCTGCAAAAGCTGTCAAGTTCAGTCCTCGGGGGACGTGCTGCCAACTCTGTCAGACTTCAGCATTTAATGTTTTTGACAGGTAATGGGCTGTTGAGTGGACGCATCGATCGACGTTCCACTAGGCGCATAGGGACGCATGGGGCGCATCCTCGTATGGTGCTTGGTACTGATGGGCGCATCAGTATGATGTGCGGTCTGGCCGGCACATCCTTTTGCATGATACGTCTTTATGGGCCCAACTGTTACGTTCTTTGAGTGCTTTAAATAGCCATTTTTGACTTGGCTGAATTTGAAGCGTCAGGTTCATCACCATTTAATGCAAATTTATTGCACAGGATTCGGAGAGCCAGCCACTTGGCGCATGGGTTTGATTTGCCCGGCCAATAAATAGTGGTATGCAGAGAGAGTTTGCTTCTCGTTCTCTCACGTCCTTCCGAAATGAATTTTTTTGCTTGAGCACATTCTGTTGATGAGATGCTCCCGAGGGTGAAGATGCGACGCATTGTCTTCATTGATGCACTTGAAGGTGACTGTTACATCCAAAAGTCAGAGTCGAGGGCTTCTGAGGCAGGCAGAAGGTGCTTGTTGCATCCAAAGATCGGGATGCTCGAGCCTCGTCTCCGTTATACTGGAAGAGCCGCAGATCGGAATTGCGGTGCTCCGATCATCTTCCTTGGCCTTTGGAAGAGCTCCTCCTCCTGCTAGAGTGGGTGTTGCCCATTCTGGTTGGGTCGAAACTGCTCCTTTAGCCGCAGGTTGATTTGCGGTGCTCTTCTCTTCCTTGGTTTGAAGAGCTCTTCCTCAAGCTAGAGGGTTGATTGCCACCCTCGTTCTGCTCAATAAATGCTTCATTAGTCGAAGTATTTGATGGCGCATATGCTGACACTTCAAAATGCGCCTGTCTGAGACGCTGAAGGGCGGTACATAACTGAGCTGCTGAAGGGATGCACATAACTGAGGATACACATAACTGAGCTGCTGAAGAGATGCGCCTGGCTGAGATCGCATGACGGGATGCGCCTGTTTGAGAGCGCATGGCGAGATGCGCCTGTTTAAGAGTGCATGGTGGTTGCTGCGCCTAGCTGTAGATTTAGGGTCTTTTTTCTTGTAGAAATTATCCTTTGTACAGCTCTTTTTAAGACATGTAATAGACTTTTATATGAAATAAAAATCTTCTTTTAATGTCTATATTTTCGCTTTGCTGTGCCAAGTACTTCATCTGAGCTCCCTGACGCATGTAATGTTTGGCGCATAGGATTTCTGGTCCTGAAATTCCATGCTTCTACAGTGGGATTTGACGGAATTCAAATTGGTCGCGTGTGCACGACGAATTTGATGCGTATCCGTCAAAATTTACTGTATCGACCTCTGTGCAAATTCATTAATTACTTTGTGCACGCTCGTCAGATTGAGACGAAACTTACGCCAACAGGACCGTATCGTTTTTCTGGTCCTGTATGCCAAGTTTGGTCCGATTCTGAGACAATTGATCGGATCGCCGTTTCGTGGGCCCCACGGTCCGACTCAACGAGTAATTTTGTGCACAGTCCGCCGGAATCCAACTTCGGACATACGGTTGGGTTCGTATCGAAAAACTGGACCTGTTGACATATAGTTTGACGACTTTATAGACCATTGACTCTGGCACGATTTTCGGTACAAAGCGGGTCCAACGGCGGACATCGTTCTTGCCCGAAATTACCGTTTTGCCCCTGGTTCCAGAATTGGACTTAAGGACAGACAAGCCTAGCTAATTTGACTATTCTAAGAATGTTAGCAATGTCTGTTTCAGCTTTCGGAGACAATTGTGGATTTTGGACTTATTTGGCTTACCGATTGACGGTTTATTGTTGGCTCTTCGTGCAACCTCCAGGCAAGATACCTTGCCTCCCTCTACAGTTTATTTACATGCATATTTATATTATTATATAGTTTTACTAGTTGATTATTTATATGTGATTTGTATATCATGCCTACTAGTATATATATAGCCTTGTTTATAATTAGCTTTGTAGTTCATATTGGATTGGTTTTCTCGTGTATCGTGATTGGGTCGTGTCGTGTCATCACTTGTACTTGGACTGAGTCACATCGTGTCATAGGATGAATAAGTCATAACGGAACTGCTTTACCTCCTTGTCTTGAAATCTTGAAGCTAACCTGCGAGTCCACATCAGGGGCGAGGGTTAGTAGTTAAGCTAACCTGCGAGTCCACATTAGGGGCGAGGGTTAGTAATTAAGCTAACCTGCGAGTCCACATTAGGGGCGAGGGTTAGTAGTTAAGCTAACCTACGAATCCACATTAGGGGCGAGGGTTAGTAGTTAAGGTAACCTGCTTTACACCCCGATGATGTGCCGGAACTTCACTGCTGACGCGCATGGGTTTACACCCTGATGATGCGCCGAAGCTTCTCCGCTAACGCGCATGGGTTTACACCCTGGTGATGCGTCGAAGCTCCACTGCTGACGCACATGTGTTTAGACCCTGATGATGCGCCGAAGCTTCACTGCTGATGCGCATAGGTTTAGACCCTGATGATGCGCCAGGCTCTTGACGCACTTTGTCTTCTTAAAGTTTCTTGCCTGACTTTTGTTTTTGCTGTGTCAGTGTCGATGACTATCCCTTTGCTGAATGAAGTCCTTCTGGATGCTTCTCTTTGTCAAATGGGAGTTGACTTCGATGAGGAGGTTATTAACCCCGCAAAGGCTGCTATCATGCTAGATCAGCCTTCCGAGAGAATGCTACAAATCCAGAATCAATTGCCTATTTTCCTCCAGAGTATGATGGAGAGCGGCAAACTGGAATTTGCTGAGTCCGAGGACGTGACCTTCTTGAAACCTTCCTTTCTGTTCGGTGACCGACTGATCTCTACCGAGGCGAAGATACTGAAGATCAAAGAGGACTGGTTCTTCTCTGCGAAGGGCATGGTTCTGTACATGCGACAACGTGAACGCCAACTGCCGCTGACGACCTTCTACCGTTTAGCTTCCAAGAGAAGGATGTCATGGGAACTTACTCCTTCTCAAGGAGGGACAGTAGGGGGTACTCTTTCGATTGATGTTACTTCGAATCAAAGGGATACCTTGGTCGCCTCGCGAGCCGGCCCCTCATTCAGTTGCCGAACTTTGTGTCCTGGGAGCCTTTATAGTGAAGTCCCTAATGACACCTTTGCATTTAGTGCTTCGACTTTTGCGAATCGGATGCTAACATCGAAGGTTATGTATCCGAAAGGTGGCTTTAGGGTTGAAGGTTGGTGTCACCATGTGCTGTAGTGGGACGAGTTGACCCTTTGGGTGTTATCGAAGTTCAAAGCTGAGCTTAAAGAGATCGGGCTGACAGCCGCTATCCGTGCCACACAGGCCGGCGTGGATCTCAACAAGCATATGTTTCTTGCGCTCTTGGAAACATTCAATACCCAGACTGGCACTTTCTTTACTCCAGAGGGAGAGTTGGTACTGGCCCTCCATGAGATGTACGAGGTATCCAAGCTTCCCTGGGGCTCGGAACCGTACGAGGAATATTTCCCCTCAAACAAAGAGATCGTTGTTCTGGAAAAGAGGGACCCGGAGATGATGGCTATTTTCAAAGAGGTGGCGAGCCATCATTATCTGATATAACGGAAGGACAAAGGCAAGTCTCAGCCTCATATAACTGCTTGGAGGGATTACGTCTTCAAGCAGGATTTGGTGGACTCCTCAAAGATCCGGTTTACGACTCCGCAGGGGCTAAAACCCGCGGAAGTAACTTCCGAAATGAGCTGACTAGACGAGAGGGCTCCCCGTTCAAATGAGAGTGGCAAAGACGCGTACAGATATTTCTGGCACTGTGTGTACCGGATGTCATCCAAGGCAGTATTGACTGCATACTTGATGATATGGCTCCGGGATTGTGTGTTCTCGGGCAGATCTGGCTCTGTGGAGAGGGTACATCGGAACCTCATTTTGCCAGCAGTGAAATTGGTTTTTGGTCATCCTTTGGCTCTCATTCCCGCAATGGTGTGTTACCTGTTGCGGGGTTTGAGGACTTTTTCTGATGATGTGATCCATGGGAGAGGTAGGAATGACAACTTTCCCCGGGCCGAGCTACCATTCCATTATCTGATGGGATGGTTGATTCTGCATCACCCGAACGTGATGAGTCCAGGTCCTGAAGAGGACCACGTTGAAGGTGACGCCTTTATCCGCCGCTTCTATAAGAGGAAGTGGTTGCACACCGACGTCCCCGTCTGCAGAAGATTCTTGTCTTATCTTCAGGGGTGGGAGATCGTCAAGGTCAGTCCCATCTTCAAAGATTTCGAGGCTGACCAAGATTTGGAAGACTCTGGTAAGGATGCGATCACTCTGCTGAAATGGGGATTTCGTTGGTTGCAGAGTATTCGGCCTTTCCACTTGGTCTACCGCAACCAAAATAGGTGTTATCTGGAGCCATATCTGCCAAGCCGGTTTGCTCGACAGTTTGGTTACACCCAGTTAATGTTACGGAACCCCAGTAGCAGTCTGTGGTTTGCTGGGAGTTTACTGGATGGAGCCCGGGGTTGGCAATATTACAATGTCGGGTGCACTGGTGTTCGTTTCAATACGCCAGTTCGCAACCCTCGGCCAAAGATCCTGTATTCGGCCGTTAAGCTGTATTGCACCATGAATACTGTGCCTCCTGATTATGATAGGGAGACCAGTTTCATCATTGGAACTCAGCTAGAGGCTACGAAGAACATATTGGTGGCGGCTCGGTCATATCGTCCACCAGAGTTGGCAGGATATCGGGCTGCTGCTGTAGTATCAACGAGAGGTATTCGGGAAGATCCCCCTGTTGGGAAGAGGCGAGCTGACGCAGAAGTCGGTTTGTCTGTACCGAAAAGGCCGAGAAAAATGACGACTCCAAAGGCTACAGGAGTACCGCCTGTAACGCGATGGAATCAGCTCCTGTTGGGGTAAAGACATCTTCCATGATCTGACTCCCTCTGTCATCATTTTTTTTGTGACATATGTTTTCATTTTGTAGGAACCGTCGAAGAAGAAGACCCGGGTTTCAAAACCGGGCATCAGCAAACCAAAGGAGGTGGCAAGCTCTTCTGATGAGCGCATTCCTCTGATTGTAATATCTCCCGTGGAGAAGAAATCTGACGATGTCGTTCCGGCGGAGATTTCAGTATCTCCAGATTATGTTGGAAGGGAAGCTGAGGTTGAAGCAGTTCCCGAGATGGTGCAAGCCGCCGTGGGGGCCTTGGACATTGAGGGTCCAATAGAGACGGGGCTTCGAGATGAGAAAGTGGAGTGGAGTTCGTCATCTTCAGTTGACGTTCCTCCAGAGATGCGCGAGTCTGTTACGGGGACAACAGACGTGATTGAAATGGGGGAGAGGGTTGATTCCCCTCCTTGTCATGATGAGGGGAGGTCGACTGCTGCGTTGCCGAGCCCTACCCCAGGTTCATCAGCGGAGGCTGAGCTGGCTTCCGACCGGGAGGCAGCAACAGATTCTATCCCTGTAGAGGGATTTGATGAGGAGGGAGAGACTCGTCTGCCGACCCCGACCCCAGAGGACGTGCCCCGTCAGGAAACGGGAGCTGATCCCGCTAGCTTGCTAGAGGAAGGCCATGTGCTGGTTACAGGTCGTGCCTCGGTGGAGGAGGCAACTCCGGATCTTGATAGTCTCCTTGATACGGAAAGGGCAAGGGTTTGCCGGTGCAGGAGCCCTCTGTTGTTTCTTCGATTTGGGGGACGATATCGACACCCCCACCCAACTCCTTCTGCTCTCTTGGCATCTCGAGCTAGTAGCGGAATTCAAGTACCTGGTGCGGGAGGGTCTGTTGAGGTCAACGTTCCAGCCTCGCAGATTGAGGTCGGCGGGTCCTCTTCAGGTCCGCCATCCAGGGCAGCTCCTCTAACTCCTGCCATGACACCACAATACTGGCGGATGCGGATGAGTACGTAAAATTCATCGTTGAAGCAGTGTACAAGATGCTGCAGAAGGGTGTATCGACAGTGATGAACGCCAATGGGAGTTTCGCGAAGGTAAAATCCATGGCGCTTCCCCACATCGGTTTGATACGTCTCCACCAGGGCCATGATCATATGGCTGATATTCTGGAGGCCTCGGTAGCCGAGCTGGACCAGCTGCTTTCCGAGTTTCAGTACATCCAGCGAAATGATCTCTCCGCCCTGATAGACGCGAAAAATGAGAAGTTGATTACTGAGACTGAGTCCTCTTATCAGGCCACCGTGGGCGTCTGGGAACGCGAGGTGGCTGAAACTGAGGCTGCGGTGGAGAGGTTGTCTCAGTCCAAACAAGAGAAGGTGGAGTTGCGAGCTGCGTTGGGCGCTAGTATAGCGGAGGTTGATGCCAAGGTTCGCCTCCTTGAAGACCAGTGGGCCCAACTTTTGTTAGATGCTGAGCGAGTCCAGGCTGAACATGTAGCATCTAAGGAGGAGGAAGCAGCTTTCACCCGCCGGGCTCTTACCCTGGCTCACCAGCGGCAACAGTTGGACGAGAAGCATGAGGATGACACTTCTTCTAAGGCCATAGAAGCGATGCGTCAAGAAACCGAACGCCGGGTCCTGGCGACCGTAGAGACTCGGGCGGCAGACTTGAAGCGTCGGATTGAAGAGCTTTCGGCCAACCCCGGGGATGTTTAGGGATTGTAGTCTCTTCTTTTTTTTGTGTAATTTACAACTCTTGCTGGGGGTGTATGTCACGACCCCCACCCACCGTGAGGGTACGAGTACGTAACAGCGCCCAGCCTACGCCGCAGTGTCGGCGGTAGAACGCTGTTCTAGGTCATGAACTATAACTACATAACATGAAATATACTCTCCAAAAGGAGGCCAACACAGAGGTACAACTCAATCACGATCTAGAGATAGAATATGGCACGATAAAATAGATAAGAAAAATCCTCAACTGAGGTACAACAGAATAAAATAACAAAGTCTCATCATCTCTTAAATATACAACTCTGAAAATAAAGACAACGGCTAAACATGAAAAGAAGGAACAGTCTAAGCTATCTACACTATACAAGGTATCATCCTGAGCAGCTGCCTGAACCTCCCCAGGGGTCCAGGTCGCGAGTGTCAACTAGGCAAGCTCCAAGTAAGGGTGCAGGGTTCCTCATCATCCTCTGTAAAATTTCAACAGGTCCAGTCAGGACGGAAGCGAGCACAAAACATCTTACGCAGTTCACATCATGTTAGGAAATATAAAGCATGCAATAGAGTAAGGTACATGAAACACTGAAAGAAGAATGTATATAAAAACAGCAGAGATTTGATAATGGGGAAATATCTATATATGATAAGTAAGAACTGTAAGCAACATGTGATTTAGAGCATAATATGGTTATTTAAATGGGTTAGGTTATACAATAAAATGGGACTCCTTTGTACGTGGGTGTACAATGGACATATACAATTTCTTATATAATAGGATTGATCACATAACCATTTCTACTCTCCCTCCCCAATCAATACACAAGGATCCAATTCAGTTACGTTACCTTATACAATGGCTTGTACAATGGCTTGTACAATGGCTCAATGTGATAATGAGAGTACAATATGCACAATAAGTGTACAATGATAAAGGTATTCAATTAATACAATGTGTAAGTAAAACGCACATCACAATATGTATTTAGTGAATACGAGGAGATAACATCTCAGAAGAAGATCCATATAGTACTAATCCGTGTTAACGATCGTGTCAGCATCAAGTACAGTAATCTAGAGCAAGAATGTAAATCCAGACAAGTATGAAACGGTCAGAGAATGTACTCGCCTAATCTCCTGAATGTCTGAAAAGAATATACTGTCCGAGGAGTGGTGTCTGTCTCCTATAGAACATTACAAGTCACAACAAGTCTAAAATAAGGAAATAGACTGCTACAATGCATCTACATGAAGTTTGGGGTCAATTTAGGCTAAAGTCAACCTTTGGTCAACTCTAGTCAACCCTAGCAGTCAAACTAGGTCAATTCTAGTCTAATTTAGTCAAACTAGGTCAAATGAGGTTAAACTAGGTCAAACTAGTCTAGGTTGGTCAAACCTAGGCTTAACAAGTCAATCTAGGTCAACTAACCAAATACCATACAAATCACACTAGTCTGGTGATACACAATTGTATCCACACCACATGCCATAGGCTATCCTACCTAGTCCATGAGTCAAATCACATATAGGCCAATACCCATTACCATATTAGGCTATATACACATATATATCTACATTTTTGTTCAAACACAATTTGAAATTAGTAACATTTATTTCTAAGAAGCATTTCATCGAACACATGCACCCTAACACTGATTTGTGTCCGATACGGACACGAAATGGACACAATATCTAGCAAAGCCTATTCCTACAGAGAGAGGACACCTAGGACTTCCTATCCATGCAAAGAAATCAAAATTTGGTGGACCTATAGGTTTGAAATGGCTCAAAAAGCCCCAAAGTGAGTTGTTCCTCAAGCTACCCAAACTCTTCCAAATTGCACCTTCCCTGAAATTTCTCACCATAGCCATCAAAAACACAGAGATTAGAATCTATTGCAAGAAATTAGGAAGAAAAAGGAGTAGAAATGGAGGAGTTATGGATTGGGGAAGAAAGGGTTTTACCTCTATTTTCAACTTGCTATTTTTTCTAAGGAGGCTAGCCCTAAGTTTGAGGAGACATTAAATAGGAGTGTGGATCCCTAGGTGGCTGGTCATAAATGCTAGGGTTAGGGTTTAGTTGGGTTTAATGGGCCATGGGCTTCTTGGCTAGTTTCAAGTCTCTCTACCAAAAGGCCCCTTTGCTATATCAATTTATCACCAACTAAAACCTCTAATTAGATAACTAGGAGAATATTCTAGTCATGACTAAAATCACCAAGTCCAACTTAGCTTATTGGTTAAGTCTAACTTCTAGGTTAGGCCCAATCTAGACCTAAGACTAACATAGCACATAGCAATATTTAATTAATATTAAATTCACACAAATTCCCATAAATCATAATAAATTCAAATAAATCCTAAAATTACCAAAATACCCTCTAGGCTAAAATGTACTAATTAAACATCCTAATCACATGGCTAGGCTCTAGGTCAACAGTCTCCAAGGTTACACTAGCCAAACACCAAAATCGTAAGTCATGATTTTTAAATAGTTTTAAAATGATTAAAAATCACCAAAAATCATATCATGATTTAAATATCAATAAATAATAATCATAATTACAAAATTTCAAAATTACCCTCATCTGGAAAACTGGGTGTTACAGTGTAATCCTTTATTTTTGAATAAAGAATACAGAGTTTTTGTGGTGTGTTCATTTTTGCTGTCATGAACTTGATGATTTGTGTGGACCTATTATCTTTTACGCATCTTGATTTTTAGGTACAGATAATAAGTTCGAGAGAACCGACATGGTTGCTCAGAGGTGATGTGGACGTGGCAAATATGGGATTCAAATGATGGAATCTTCCTACTCAGAGGTGTTATGGACGTGGTAGGAATGACTCTGGGGGGATACGCAGAACTACTCAGAGGTAATATGGACGTGAAAGTTCTGCGATCAATGCACGGCAACGCAGGGGTTGTCTGTACGGGATGTTTACTCAGAGGTAATGTGGACGTGGTAAACATGATGGGTAGCGTAGTCTTACGGAGCGTAAGATTCTGCTTTGTAGGGTGTAGGAGAATAACTCAGAGGTAATATAGACATGGTTGTCCTTCTACTGGAGGATAGAATGCCATGGAACAGCTGGGTTCCGGAAGCTAAGGTTTTGTGGAAGGGAATTGTATGTGAGCCCCGATGATTGGGTCCACAGACTTCCTTGTTGGGTGAAGATAGAAGTACATGTCTGAAGGATGTCAAGAGTAGTACTTCTTTAGGAACTTGTCGTTGATGGGCATCATGAACAAGTCCCCATTGGGTTTGGCGAGGCGGTAAGCACCGTTTGAGTATATCGTCTCTATGATGAAAGGTCCCACCCACTTGGGCTCGAACTTTCCTGGTATCTTGTGAGTCAACACCATCGGCCTCCTGACTGCCAGAACCAGGTTGCCTACTTGGAAAGTCCTCTGCTTGACTGTAACGCCCCAGTCCCAAAATACGTAGGACTAGAAACGTAGACATGCTAGCTGTATTCATACGGAGTACGTAGGTCTCGTATGAATACATAAGCTGTAAAATGGAGTAATCCAAGACAAACTAAATCTCATCCACAATGAAAAGAATAATAATATATATCAACTCGAATATTTATGATACAATCGTTGGGCGGAGACAAAGTCCACTACCAACTATCCCAATGAAAGAAATGTACAAGAAATCGAGCAATAAAAATGGCAAGACGAACCAAGCGCAATCGTCTTTGAAAGAATGGAGAAGACCACGGCCTTGGCTAGAATACCTGCGGAAGACATGAACACACACTTGGGGAAAAACTAGGTCCTCAGACGGACGTAGTAAGATACATAAAGAACAAGCTAATATGAACTGTCAGAATAAAATAATATATAAATGACTATCTTAGACATAAATATGCAAAGGAGATTCTAACCGCCTATTGTGCAATTTAGAGGACAACTTTCATGCACATGGGTAGGATTTTAGGCTATGTGTACGTAACTGGCATCCAGTCATCTGTATCCGGCCGTAACGTCCAAAACGTCAGAGGGTATCTGCAAATATATCGCCACAGTTCCATCCGGAGACTGTGGTTTACCTGTTTGGCTTCCCATACGCACTAGCGACTGTCCTTCCCCAATATTTCCTGCACTGTTCAAGTCATGTCCATGGCTCGTCCAGTTTTCTAACTGCTTGAGTCTCTAAACCCTAGTCATAGCAGTTACGAATATCTACCATCACACGACATTAAAGATAGCTAGTCAATAAGTCGTGCCCCTAGCAACATGTCTCAAACCGTGTAGTGTGAGTGTCACAGCCAAAGGAGATATAAGGATATCCCCCAACAAGAAGGTAGTCCGCTAACACTAAGTCAACATGCATAGAATAAAGTAACGACTAATAAAGTCGCTTGCACCCAAGTATGGCTTGGACGCGCAGTTTATAACAAAGGGAAACTAACAATATGAAATAAAATAAATAATACAAAAAATAAATAATTTGACAGTTAATTAGCAAGGTATACTTGCCCGGGGGTCGCCTGGTGTGGTGCTATAATCATGGTGGCATAACATATGCCTTCGGTGATACAACTACGCAAGGGAGCCTCTGTTGATGAGACGGAGTATTCCATCGGGTCCAGAACGGTCAACTTAGTTAGGTTTGACATAATGAAGTGCAGAATTAGAGATGAATTAGAAATGTCGGGATTAGTCATGGGATGGAAGAAAATCGAAGAAGTTGATTAAATAATATATACACGATTTTTAGGAAATCATTTATAATACTAAAATATTGTTAGTCAAAATATACTCTTAAATAAATGCTTGAAAAGTCAAAAGTCATTTTAGGCTCAAAACAAATTTTGGTCTTGTTCAAACTAATATAATAAATATTTAAGGGATTCTAAAACCATATTTTAGATTATAGGCCAAGCCAATTATAATAATAATATAAATAGGTATATATATTTTTAGAAGAAAATTTTGAAAAGCTGATTATACCTAATTATACAAAAATCAATTTTAATAATAACTAATAATAACTCTAATCTTAGTCACTAAAATATAATAATAATAATAATAATAATAATAATAGCAATAAAATATTAAGGACCACATTCAATATTGCAGTTAGTAATAATAATAATAATACAATCATAATAATATGTAAACTGATAAAATAATAATAATAATAATAATAATAATAATAATAATATTATGTACACTAATAATAATAATAATAATAATAATAATAATAATAATGATAAATAATAATAATAATAATATCACTAATAAATAACAGATAAAAAGAAAGAAAAAGAAATAATAATAAAAAAATATAGGATGTACACTGCACTCCTTCGAAGGGAGCACACATACATCAAAAAAAACAATAAATAAAAAAAAGAAACCAAAGAAGCTGAAGAAGAAGGAGAGAGAGATTGGAAGGGGGCGGTTGAAAGATCGGGAAAGGGGTGGCGAAGTCATCGGTCGGCGGAGCTGGTGGTCTGGCAACGAGCGGAGAGGAGCGGGGGATGGGCGGCAAGGGTTCGGTGGTTCGACGGCGCTCAGATCCAAGCGGCGTGGCGGGCCGCTAGTCTCAAGAGGCGGAGGAAGAAGAATAAGGCGGAGGGATGGGTTTCAGCGAGGCAGAGGGGAACTCGGCGGAGGGCGGTCGGCGTCGGCGTACACCGGCGGAGGGTGCAGAAAAAGGACGGTGGGGGAGGAAGATGGAGAGGGCGGAGTCGGAGAGGGACTACGGACACGGGGCGGACGCGCTCGCGGGTGGCGCTCCCCGTGGGGCAGCGACTGCAGATTCGAGGCGCGGACGCGGGTGGCTCCGGGGAAAAGGGGGTTTCCGGGGCGGGAGTCGGTGGCGCGCGAGGGGAAGCGGCCGAGCAGGGGGGCTGCCGAAGCGGCGGGAGTGCACCGTGCGGAGGACGGCGGTGTGGGGCGCACACGCCTCCGGCGTAGTGGCGACAGCGGGATCGGTGTCCAGGGTTCGCGGAGGAGAGGCAGGGAGCGGGGTCTGGGATTTTCGCCGGTGGGGCGGCTCGGCGGAGGAGTCGCTGGCTTGCGGGGACAGCCCAGCGTTGCTCCGATGCAATCGACGGTAGGCATGGACGTCGCCGGCAGATTCGGTCGGTTGGTCAGGTTAGGGTACTTTCTTCTCTTCTCTGATGGTAGTTTTGGTGATGTTTGTGGTGGTGGTGGTGACGACTGGGACAGGGAGGGGTCGGTGTTGCTGGTTGTGGCGAGGGTGTCGATTTGTGATGGCAGCAATGGCCGGGGTTGGAGTTTCGTGGTGGTGACGGCGGCTGGTGAGGACGAGATGGTGGTCGGGATGTTGCAGCGGCCATGACAGGCAGTCGGTTGCGAGGTTGACGAAAAGCGGTGGATGGAGTTTGGCCGGAAGCCACAACGGTTGGTCGACCGTGGTGGTGATTAGGGGATGGTGGCTGCTACGGAGACGAGGCAGGACAGGGGGAATGGTTAGGTTTTTAGGGTTAGCTAGGAGTTTGGACCGTGTCGGGTTGATTGTGCCAGGGTTGTCGAGATAGGAAGAGGATTAGGTTAGGGATTTATTGATGTCGGGATGTGTCCGACACGAAAGTGGTAAATTGTATATGTAAAGATTGGAATAAGAATTTGGATGGAGAACATGGACACGATGCACGCACACTTATGGGTGGAATTTGTGGAAGATTAATTGGGATTCATGGAGGAGTACCTGCCTATTTATAGGATGTGGGAATTCCAGTTGGATAAATATTAGGATTTACTTAAAACCCAAATAGATAATTTAATTATTAATTAAAATCAATAAAATCCAAATTTAAATACAAATCTAATTTAAATTTTATTTAAATCTAATCTAAATTAATATAGATAAATTACATTTCCAAATAAAAGCTATTTAAAATCTTTTCAAATGTAAGCCAATAAATATAATCTTTTCAAATCTACTTCATCATATTTAATTCAATTTAAACCAAAACAATATTTTCAAACACTTTTTTGAATAATAAAATATTAATATTAAATAAATTTCAAAAATTATAATAAATATTTTTTAGTACTAATAGGAAATAATTTTTAAACTACATTTTTTTTATAATTTAGATAAAAGCAATTACGAAATTAAACATAAATATTCAAATCTTTAAAATACCTTCTTGCTAAATAAAGTAATAAAATAAATTTTGAATATATACATGAAATAATTTTCTAGTTTTCTAAATTACCACTATTCAATAAGATAGCATTTTATAAATAAATAAATAATAGGTTTGTCAACCTCGATAATACTTTTCACAACTTTTTAAATAAAAATATTTATTATATATATTATTTTGAAACCATCACTGATGATAAAATTAAAATCATTTTTCTAAAAATATGAACCTCGCCCATATTCGCACTCGATGAGTAAATACGAAAACGTAAATTCCCGTGCGACGTACAATACGACTTTGCGACATATAAATACAAAAAAAAATCAGTACTAAAATATAGTAGAAATTTAGGGTTTTTACATCCTACCCAACTTACAAGAATTTCGTCCTCGAAATAAAAATGAGTAGGGGGGTTGAGAGGGTACAAGGGTATATCAATGAGGAACAATCAAATCACGATGTTTAAAACATGCATTAGAAATCGTGACTTCGATAACTACGGAAGTAAATCACGAATTTAATTTAGGGAGTGAATGATGGTCGCGACAATGAATCTAGGGTCAAGGAAAAGGACGAGTAACTCGAGATGGGGGTATAGTCCCATCGGTTGGTCGGTGGCTAACTATTTTGGCAATAGTTGGGGGGATAACTAAAGGTGATACTTTGGGTCTATTTATTTGGTACGAGTCTTCGTCTAAATAAGTGAAAGACGAAAACCAATAGGAGTCCAAGAAGTTTGTTTTCGAATATCAATATGTGGTTCAAAGGCGTGGGAGTAATTCAAAAGGAATTGCCAAGGCTGTCGCGGATGGGACCCTAGAGGTCAAGTTTAACTATGTTCCCATCCACGTATAACGATAAATAAAAACGAACCAAAGTGCACTCGGTTGATCTGACCATCATGCACCGGTTCTGACTAGATAATATGTTAGTGAGCGCGCGCTCAATAGCATGTGTCTTGAACAAGTTTGATAACGGTTAAACTTGCAAAACTAGGCTATAATAGCAACATTTAGTCAAATGGTAAAATATAGGCACGTGAGATAAATATTAAAAGAGACTAGAATTAGTTCGAACTACTTAAGAATCTAAGTCTTGTTTGGTGCCTATACAGTCGACCTATAGTCTCTTTGTCCAAGTCTTTGGTTGACTAGATGGGTTAGGGTCCTCTAAATTCTAGAACCTAAGTGAACTTGCTAATATAGGTCACAAGGACAAAGGGGTTGCTAGGTCATATAGCATTCTACCCAACTTACAAGAGTTAAACTAGTAGGGTGATGGAACAATGGGTTATGTCCACCTAATATGGGTTACCCTATTAATCTCTATCAAGCACGAAAGAAGGGCACGAATCAAGAGAGAAGGGATCAAGCAAAATGCAACTCGAGGAGAAGGCGGTCAAGTATGTGGATGAGATCCTAGACTCTAATCCTATACGCAGGCTTGCTTGGTACGGTAAAGAAACCAAACAATTTATCTCGACCTGCATGGGCCACCACAAAAACATGTAACGCCCCAGTCCCAAAATACGTAGGACTAGAAACGTAGACATGCCAGCTGTATTCATACGGAGTACGTAGGTCTCGTATGAATACATAAGTTGTAAAATATAGTAATCCAAGACAAACTAAATCTCATCCACAATGAAAAGAATAATAATATAAATATTAACTCGAATATTTATGATACAATCGTTGGGCCGAGACAAAGTCCACTACCAACTATCCCAATGAAAGAAATGTACAAGAAATCGAGCGATAAAAATGGCAAGACGAACCAAGCGCAATCGTCTTCGAAAGAATGGAGAAGACCACGGCCTTGGCTAGAATACCTGCGGAAGACATGAACATACACCTGGGGAAAAACCAGGTCCTCAGACGGACGTAGCAAGATACAGGAAGAACAAGCTAATATGAACTGTCAGAATAAAATAATATATAAATGACTATCCTAGACACAAATATGCAAAGGAGATTCTAACCGCCTATTGTGCAATTTAGAGGACAACTTTCATGCACATGGGTGGGATTTTAGGCTATATGTACGTAACTGGCATCCAATCATCTGTATCCGGCCGTAACGTCCAAAACGTCAGAGGGTATCTGCAAATATATTGCCACAGTTCCATCCGGAGACTGTAGTTTACCTGTTTGTCTTCCCATAAGCACTAGCGACTGTCCTTCCCCAATATTTCCCGCACTGTTCAAGTCATGTCCATGGCTCGTCCAGTTTTGTAACTGTTTGAGTCTCTAAACCCTAGTCATAGCAGTTACGAATATCTACCGTCACACGACAATAAAGATAGCTAGTCAATAAGTCGTGTCCCTAGCAACATGTCTCAAACCGTATAGTGTGAGTGTCACAGCCAAAGGAGATATAAGGATATCCCCCAACAAGAAGGTAGTCCGCTAACACTAAGTCAACATGCATAAAATAAAGTAACGACTAATAAAGTCACTTGCACCCAAGTATGGCTTGGACGCGCAGTTTATAACAAAGGGAAACTAACAATATGAAACAAAATAAATAATACAGAAAATAAATAATTTGACAGTTAATTAGCAAGGTATACTTGCCCGGGCGTCGCCTGGTGTGGTGCTATGATCATGGTGGCACAACATATGCCTTCGGTGATACAACTACGCAAGGGAGCCTCTGTTGATGAGACGGAGTATTCCATCGGGTCCAGAACGGTCAACTTAGTTAGGTTTGACATAATGAAGTGCAGAATTGGAGATGAATTAGAAATGTCGGGATTAGTCATGGGATGGAAGAAAATCGAAGAAGTTGATTAAATAATATATACACGATTTTTAGGAAATCATTTATAATACTAAAATATTGTTAGTCAAAATATACTCTTAAATAAAGGCTTGAAAAGTCAAAAGTCATTTTAGGCTCAAAACAAATTTTGGTCTTGTTCAAACTAATATAATAAATATTTAAGGGATTCTAAAACCATATTTTAGATTATAGGCCAAGCCAATTATAATAATAATATAAATAGGTATATATATTTTTAGAAGAAAATTTTGAAAAGCTGATTATACCTAATTATACAAAAATCAATTTTAATAATAACTAATAATAACTCTAATCTTAGTCACTAAAATATAATAATATTAATAATAGCAGTAAAATATTAAGGACCACATTCAATATTGCAGTTAGTAATAATAATAATAATACAATCATAATAATATATAAACAGATAAAATAATAATAATAATAATAATAATAATAATAATAAATAATAATAATATCACTAATAAATAACAGATAAAAAGAAAGATAGAGAAATAATAAAAAAATATAGGATGTACACTGCACTCCTTCGAAGGGAGCACACATACATAAAAAAACAATAAATAAAAAAAAGAAACCAAAGAAGCTGAAGAAGAAGGAGAGAGAGATTGGAAGGGGGCGGTTGAGAGATCGGGAAAGGGGTGGCGAAGTCGTCAGTCGGCGGAGCTGGTGGTCTGGCAAGGAGCGGAGAGGAGCGGGGGATGGGCGGCAAGGGTTCGGTGGTTCGGCGGTGCTCAGATCCAAGCGGCGTGGCGGACCGCTGGTCTCAAGAGGCGGAGGAAGAAGAATAAGGCGGAGGGATGGGTTTCAGCGAGGCAGAGGGGAACTCGACGGAGGGCGGTCGGCGTCGGCGCACGCCGGCGGAGGGTGCGAAAAAAGGACGGTGGGGGAGAAAGATGGAGAGGGCGGAGTCGGAGAGGGACTACGGACACGGGGCAGACGCGCTCGCGGGCGGCGCTCCCCGTGGGGCGGCGACTGCAGATTCGAGGCGCGGACGCGGGTGGCTCCGGGGAAAAGGGGGTTTTCGGGGCGGGAGTCGGTGGCGCGCGTGGGGAAGCGGCCGAGCAGGGGGGCTGCCGACGCGGCGGGAGTGCACCCCGCGGAGGACGGCGGTGTGGGGCACACGCGCCTCCGGCGTAGTGGCGACAGCGGGATCGGTGTCCAGGGTTCGCGGAGGAGAGGAAGGGAGCGGGGTCTGGGATTTTTGCCGGTGGGGCGGCTTGGCGGAGGAGTCGCTGGCTTGCGGGGAGAGCCCAACGTTGCTCCTATGCAATCGACGGTAGGCGCGGACGTCGCCGGCAGATTCGGCCGGTTGGTCAGGTTAGGGTACTTTCTTCTCTTCTCTGATGGTGGTTTTGGTGATGTTTGTGGTGGTGGTGGTGACGACTGGGACAGGGTGGGGTCGGTGTTGCTGGTTGTGGCGAGGGTATCGGTTTGTGATGGCGGCAATAGCCGGGGTTAGAGTTTCATGGTGGTGACGGTGGCTGGTGAGGACGAGATGGTGGTCGGGATATTGCAGCGGCCATGACAGGCGGTCGGTTGCGAGGTTGACGAAAAGCGGTGGATGGAGTTTGGCCGGAAGCTACAATGGTTGGTCGACCGTGGTGGTGATTAGGGGATGGTGGCTGCTACGGAGACGAGGCAGGACAGGGGGAATGGTTAGGTTTTTAGGGTTAGCTAGGAGTTTGGACCGTATCGGGTTGATTGTGCCAGGGTTGTCGAGATAGAAAGAGGATTAGGTTAGGGATTTATTGATGTCGGGATGTGTCCGACACGGAAGTGGTAAATTGTATATGTAAAGATTGGAATAAGAATTTGGATGGAGAACATGGACAGGATGCACACACACACTTATGGGTAGAATTTGTGGAAGATTAATTGGGATTCATGGAGGAGTACCTGCATATTTATAGGATGTGGGAATTCCCAGTTGGATAAATGTTAGGATTTATTTAAAACCCAAATAGATAATTTAATTATTAATTAAAATCAATGAAATCCAAATTTAAATACAAATCCAATTTAAATTTTATTTAAATCTAATCTAAATTAATATAGATAAATTACATTTCCAAATAAAAGCTATTTAAAATCTTTTCAAATGTAAGCCAATAAAAATAATCTTTTCAAATCTACTTCATCATATTTAATTCAATTTAAACCAAAACAATATTTTCAAACACTTTTTCGAATAATAAAATGTTAAAATTAAATAAATTTCAAAAATTATAATAAATATTTTTAAGTACTAATAGGAAATAATTTTTAAACTACATTTTTTTTATAATTTAGATAAAAGCAATTACGAAATTAAACATAAATATTCAAATCTTTAAAATACCTTCTTGCAAAATAAAGTAATAAAATAAATTTTGAATATATACATGAAATAATTTTCTAGTTTTCTAAATTACCACTATTCAATAAGATAGCATTTTATAAATAAATAAATAATAGGTTTTGTCAACCTCGATAATACTTTTCACAACTTTTTAAATAAAAATATTTATTATATATATTATTTTGAAACTATCACTGATGATAAAATTAAAATCATTTTTCTAAAAATATGAACCTCGCCCATATTCGCACTCGATGAGTAAATACAAAAACGTAAATTCTCGTGCGACGTACAATACGACTTTGCGACGTATAAATACAAAAAAAATCAGTACTAAAATATAGTAAAAATTTAGGGGTTTTACATTGACCTTCTTGTTGAAAGCCTGTGATGTACGGGCTTGATAGAGTTCGATGCGTTGTTGAGCTAGGAGACGTTTTTTGTCAAGTGCCTCCAATTCTCGCAGACGGTGACGTTGATTGTCTTCTGTGAGTTGATTTGTGATCGCTACACAGAGTGAGGGTATCTGGATCTCGAGAGGCAGTACCGCTTCGCTCCCATAGACCAGGGAGAATGGTGTGTTGCCCGTTGGGGTCCGTACCGTTGTGCGGTAGGCCCAAAGGCATTCGCCGAGCTTTTCGTCCCAGTCGCGTTTGTTGGATGACACGACCTTTTTGAGTAGCTTGACGATAGTCTTGTTAAACGCCTCGGCCAATCCGTTTGTTGCCGGATTGTAGGTGGTTGATGCCACGTTTTGAATGCGATTCTTGTCACAGAACCTGTTAAAAACATGGATGATGAACTGAGGACCGTTATCGTAGATAATCTCCGAGGTACCCCAAAACGGTAGATGACATGGTGCTTGATGAAGCTGACCACCCTGGAGCTCTTCACTTCCGTCAATGGAACTGCTTCTGCCCATTTGGAAAAGTAGTCGGTGTTGGCTAGGATGAAGCGGTGTCCTCTTGATGAAGGAGGGGTGATCGGTCCTACAATGTCCATACCCCAGGCTTCGAAGGGCCAAGAGACGACCGTAGGATGTAGTGGTTCTGACGGTGTATGGATGAAGTCAGCGTGAAGCTGGCACGCATGGCACTTTTTAGCATAGTCGACAGCGTCAGCTGCCATGGTTGGCCAGTTGTAGCCCATGCGTCGCAGTCGATCCTGCAACTTAGGGCCAGGTTGATGGGCCCCGCAGGTTCCATCGTGAGCTTCTCGAAGGGCTTCGACTGCTTCTTCGTTGGATAAACATCGAAGGAGAAGTCCATCATAGGAGCGTCGGTACAGCATTTTAGTAGTTGTATCGTAATAGAATCGAAGGGAGCGCCTCCTGACTGAGACGGCTTCTTTCGGGTCCTCCGGGAGAATTTCGTAGACAGCGAAGTCGATAAACGGGAATCTCCAGTCTCGGACATTAACACCAGCACTTGTTGACATGGTATGGGCCATTTGTGAGCATAGGTTATTTTTAGGACAGACCAAGTCTCGACCAACTACCGTGACGTAGTGTTGAGTCCCGAGGGGTGCTGCCAATGAGGCTGCGAGGCCAGCCAGAGCGTCAGCCTCCAAATTTTGTAAACAAGGTACATGTTCGATGAAGAACTTGGTGAAGGTTGAAATGATGCTCAATACAACTTCATGGTAAGGAATCAGATCTTCATGGCGAACTTCGTATTACTCTTTGATCTGGTTAACGACGAGTTTTGAGTCGCCGTAGGCTTCCAGATGATCCACCCCCAGCTGTTGCGCCAGATGGAGTCCCATGATGAGCGCATTGTACTCAACAATATTGTTGGAGCACGGCTTCGAAAGAGAGTAGGTACGTTGTATGACCAGCTGATCGGGGGAGACTAGGACAACCCCCACTCCTGCGATGATTTAGCCTTTTGGGCCTGTTCTTGAAGTGCCATCAAAAAATATCCGCCAGACAAAGCTTTCTTCGGTGACGTTAGATTCTTGGACTGCATCCGGGATGTCTTCATAGAGTCTTGAGGACTCTGGGATGGGGTGTGTAGCTAAAAAGTCGGCCAGAGCCTGACCCTTGACGGCTTTTTGTGGAACGAACACCATATTGTATGGTGTTAGCAAGATCGCCCACGTAGCTAGACGGGAGTTTAATGACCCTGGCTTCGTCATGAGAACTCTGAGTGGATTGACTCAGGAGATGACATGAATCGTCTGGCCCGAGACATAATGGCGAGTCTTTTGGATGGCAAATACCAAAGCCAAACACTCTTTTTCAACGGGGTTGTACCGGTGTTCGGCCCCGATTAGTGTTCTACTGAGGTAGTAGATAGCATGCTCATAGCCTACATCGCTGTTCTGAGCTAGCAGAGCGTCGAAGGAATGATCCATAGCACGGACGTAGAGGAGAAATGGTTTGCCGGCGATGGGTGCTACCAGGACTGGCGGACTCGTCAAGTAAGCCTTGATATCGTCGAAAGCTTTTTGGCATTCTTCTGTCCAGACGTAAGAGACTCCCTTCTTCATGAGCTGGGTGAAGGGTTGACATTTTTCGGAAAGGTTTGCTATAAACCTCCGGATGTATGCCAGACGCCCTTGCAGGCCTCGAAGTTCTCGGAGGTTCTTCGGAGGGTCCATGTCAAGGATGGCTTTGGTCTTCTCGGGATCGACATGAATGCCTTTCGTCGTGATAATGAAGCCCAAGAACTTTTCGCTAAAAACCCCTAGGAAGGATTTAGCGGGGTTCATCTTGAGTTGATGCGCTCGCATGAGATCGAAGACTGTCTTGAGGTCTTATAGGTGATCTCCTTTGAGACGACTCTTGACTGCGATGTCATCAACATAGCATTCGACTGTCTTGCGAAGATGCTGACGGAAGATGGTGCTCATAGCTCGTTGGTATGTCGCACCAGCGGTCTTCAAGCCAAAGGGCATCACTGTGTAGCAGAAAACCCCCTTCGGAGTCCTGAATGACGTATTTTTTGCGTCATCGGGGAACATCTTGATCTGGTTGTAGCCCGAATACCCGTCCATGAAAGACATGTGTTCGAAACCACATGTGCTGTCGATCATCACGTCGGTGATTGAAAGCGGGAACTCGTCCTTGGGGCAAGCAGTGTTGAGATCCCTGAAGTCGATACAGACTCATATCTTTCCATTCTTCTTGGTGACAGGAACGACGTTGGCCACCCAATCTGGGTGTTGTTCTTCACGGATAAACCCGCTGGTCAGGAGTTTGTCTACTTCCTGATCGATAGCGTTCATGATGTCAGGACGAAAACGTCGCTGTTGTTGCTTTATAGGCTTGGCATCAGGTAAGATGTTAAGCCTATACATCGCGATCTGGGGATCAAGTCCCGGCATATCTTCGTAGCTCCAGGCGAAGACATCGATATATTCTTTAGCCAGCTAGATTAAAGATTCTCGATCTTCTCCTTTTAGGCTTTTGCTGATAAAGATGGGTTTGGAAGAAAATCCATCCCCAAGGTCGATCTGCTCGACTTCGTCTTCGGTGGGGGTTCGCGTAATTCAAAACGAGACTCCCACTGTTCTCCTAGGCATTGTGCCCAAGGTTCTTCTTCGAAAAATTCTGGCATTTGGTCTTCGCCTTCATCTTCTTGAGATTGTGCAGTTGTCATGTTGGCTGATAGCACTCTCTTGAAGACTGAGCCGATACTGGTATCGAAATCCTAAGTTGATGCTTCGGACGAGTGAGAATGTTCTACTTCTTCTGCCTCCGAACTCTCTGGTGTTGACGGCGGCGTGACGTAGCCCACCCCCCGTCGAGTTCGATGATAGTAGTCCTGCGGCTTTCTTTTAGGTGTTGGAAGCCGGAGAGGAAGACGTCGATCCTTGCCGTAGTTCAGGCCTTTGTTGCTTTTTAGGTCGTAACCCATCTTTTGGATGAGGTACTTTGCCTTGTCCGTGTACCGATAGACTTGTATTCTGCCGGTATCCGGTTCTTGCTCGAGTGGCGGGAGGTCTTGATGACGCTCGACTTTGCCGAAGATGATGGATTCTTCGTCTCGATTCCGCGATGGAACTACAAAACAGACCCCTTGGGACGGGACTACTCGATTTATATGATGGACGGTCGTTATTTGTGTTTGCAACGACCGTAGAGCGTTATCTAATGTATACATGGCATTCCAATGTGGAAGACTAGAATAATTAAAAGACACTCTATTATTGATGAAACACGAGATTTTATTCCGCAGGATTATATTGTCCAGAGAGGGTGCATCTACATCAGCAGAGATATATTCCCCTAGCACTTCATCTGTGAGTACTGGGATTGGATCGGAAGAGTCCACCACAGCTTTGATCCTGGGGTCCGAGAGGGCTATGTGGACCTTCTCCGGCAGCTTGGATGAGACAGATGATTACAGCGGTTTGCCCTTAAGACGCACCTTCAGAGGTGCCTTAACTACGCCTTCGGTGATCGGTGCCTTCTCCTGTAGTTTTGCCACAAGGGGAGCCGATGTCTGAGGCGACTTTTCCTTGAGCCGTATCTTCAAGGGAGCTTCAGTAGGTGTTCTTCCTGGAGCAGTTGGTGCTTTTCTAGGTAGCTTGATGCTCATGGGAGGCAACGTCTGAGGCGGCTTCCCTTTGAGTCAAATTTTTAAAGGAGCGTCAGGAATCATCTCTGGCTCCATGTCGGGCTCTACTGCCGTTTCTGCTTCATCGTCAGCATCATTGGCTTCCTCCTCGTCAGGTGATTTGTACAAGGTGGAATCAGTGAAGTAGGCTTCAACCCCCTTGAAAGGGTCGATGTCCGTGAACTCCGTCCGGATGATGTCACTGGTGGACACATATTTCATACATTGGTGGAGTGTAGATGGCACCACCATATACGCATGCAGCCACGGTCGACCCAGTAGGAGGTTGTAGTTGACATCGGCGTCCATGACATAGCAAGTCACCTCGGTTCTGAGGTTACTGATATGATACTTTAGCCGTATTTTGCCCAGCGACTCGCTTTTGCTAGCATTGAAGCCACTGATTGTTGTGTTGGAAGGCGCCAGTCGGTACATTGGGATCTCCAGTGTTGAGAGCAGCGTCTTCGAGATGATGTCGAGGAAAGACCCCGGATCGATCTGAATCCGCTTCACCTTGACTGAACCGATATACCCTGTATAATACAGCGGCCTGTTGTGTCGGTTGTGTTTGAGCAACATGTCTTGTTGGGTGAAGGTTATGTTGGAGATAACTTCATCTGCATAATGACAGTGCGCACATGTAGTCGGAGTATCCTCAGGCTGCTTGACTTGACTGATGAAGGACTCAGCATCCTTCAGGGCTTCACAGAGAGCTTCACGAGTGTCCTCGGAAAGGCGAAGAAGCTCAAACAGAGATAGGCGGGCAGGAGTACTGGCAAGTTGTGCCAGTATGTCAAAGTTGTGGGGATTGGCTAGCCCCGAAGCATTCTCCTTTCGCAGAGGCTTGTCGAAACGGGCCTCTACATGCTTCTGCTTATTAGCTGCTGGAGGTTTGGATGGACCTCCTTCTTCGGCAGCAGGGGCAGAGCAGGGAGGCACCACCTCAACGGCAGCTTCGTCGGGTTGGACGTTCAGCTCCGAACGGGTTTGCACAGGAAGAGCCTCTTCTGCGGAGGAATAGACCATGCGGCAAGACTTGATCTTCCTGCCCTTTGTTTTGGCGGCAGAGCGTACCTCCGGTTGAGTAACCTCGGAGATGAGATCAGGGTGAACCCACAAGACCTCTCCCCGAGATGTGGTGAGTGGGATGAGTCCGCTCACGTTGTCACGAGTAGGTGGCAAGTTAACCACCTCCATTGTCGCCTTAGGGATGGGGACGACGCCGTCTTGTATTGTAGTTGGCGGCAAGGTGCTAAATTGAAGTGACACCAGGTTGGCCGAAACCGTCTTCTCCTCGTAGTCGACGGAGATAACATCCGCATTGATCATGCGCTGGATGTAGTTTTTGAGGATGTAGCAGTCCTTAGTTGGATGTTCGACAAACCGATGGTAGTGACAGTACCTCGGATTGTCCACTTTGCCAACCTCGTCGGGACGCTTCGGGTTCGGCAATTTGATTTTGTCATCCTGCTTCAGTATTTCGAAGAGTTGCTGGGTGTTTTCATCGTTGAAAGAATAAACCTCCTTTGGCCTTCGTGCAAGTGGAGGCTTCTGAGTAGGCGCTGATGCACCTTTTGAGGCATTGACAGTCAATGCATGTTTCCCCTTCGTCTCTCGTCCAGGGTTGTTGGCTGCAGGCCGTTTCCCCTTGTCCTCAAAGGCAGGGAAGCTAACTCCCAAAAGGCGAGCATTGGACGCCTTCTTTTCTGTTGCTTCTGCTTCGATGATCAAGGAACTCCAGTCGGGAGGAGGAGTAGAGTTGAGCCAGAGTTTGACTGCAGGCAGCATGTTCATGCTGTAGGAGGAGAGGAGTGCATGTTCTGGCATTCCCGGAGGCAGTCTGAAGTAGGCCTGTCGGAAGCGTTCGATGAATACTCGTACTGTTTCCTTCTCCTTCTAGCGTATCTCTATGAGGGATGCCATTGTCATGTCCTTCCTGTCGTCATAGAAACGGTCGAGGAAGAGACGCGTCAAGTCGTCGAAGGAAGATAGGGATCTGGGAGACTGCAGTACCAATCGTACGCCACTCCTTTCAGTGCCCCGACAAATATACAGCCTGGGGTTGAGCATTTGATCGCTCCAATATCCGAGGTGCTTCGCGGCGATCCGTATCCAAGGATACCCGTTGAAGGGGTACACTTGATTCTCCATTGGCTCCTGGGTCAGGACCGGTAGAAGGTGCCCTGGCCAAAGCTAACCGTATCTCGAACACTGCTTGAGTCAGTGTTTGCATGGTGGCAGAGAAGGTTTTGAGCCCTCCCTCCAGGGTATCCATGTGCTGGACAAGGTCTGCTGGCGGCACATCAGGCTCATTATCACCCCCAGTCATATATACTGTCATGACACGACTGGAGTCGGATGGATCTGCTGAGGCTTCACTCTCGACCTCGCTCTCTTGTAGGGGAGTTGCCTCTCCTGGAGCTTCGTCCTGGCTACCCCAGCTACGTCTTGGAGGACGCCCTCGTCTTCGGAAGAAGTATCCGCAAGGGCCTGATTATCTCCAGTTCTGTCTTGGAGGATGTCTTCATCTTCGAGACGCAGGTCCACAGGGGCCAGACTACCCCCAGCTACGTCCGGGAGGCTGACTTCGTCTCCAGGATGAAGATCCACCCCAGCTGTGCTCTGGAGGACATCTTCGTCTTCAGAAGGAGGATCAACAAGGGCATGACTACCCCCAGATTCCTCTAAGATCTTCTTTCTCCCCCGAGTGCCTTCGAACACTCCAGAGGAGGGGACAATTATCTTGGTCTTCCTCGGTTGGCTTTTGGACGAGGACGAGGAATTGCTAGTCGCCCTTCGGACTGAGGAGGAGTTAGATATTACGTTGCATGAAGCAACCTTTAGTTCAGGCTCCACTTTTATTGACACCTTCTTTCCAAGGCATCATCGGAGGGGTGTTGATGATTACAGCCGCTGGAACACCGACTGTCTTGGTAGAACTGCTGCCTTGCAACAACAGTTGATGGTGACTATAGCACAAGTGTGCCCTGTGAGGAGCACATTGTGCTTGTCAATCGACTCTCCTGATCGACGTTTGTGAGTGATCACGTTACGCAGATCGTTGGAGGAGAGTGCCACCTTCGCACCCCCATCAGGCGCATGGCAAGGCCAAGCGCCGGGGTGGTCAAGTGAATGCTGTGCCCCCTGATCCAACACCAAACAGGCGCTCAGATCAGTAGTGGGGGAACAACATTTACAGTGACTTGAACGAACCTCAGATGCACAACCAGAGGAGGCACGGGAGTTCAAGACCACAGGGTATGCCTTGCTCGACTCGGTTGCGAACGCAACAGATGCGCCCAAGTGAGACAAGGACTTTGAAGGTCGACTCATTTCTGGCACAGAAGCACCCGAGTCGACCTTATACAGCTTACCATCAGCAGCGCACATGATTGTGAGCGCATGCTTCTGATTTGCTGTCGGCATAGCACGTTTGAGGCGCATGGCCCGTGCTGCCTTGGACTTCTTCGTACCAGCCCGCTGGGGCGCATAATACTCAGAATCCAAATTCTCCTCGCCACTACAGCGAGTGAGTCTGTCAAAGACAGAGACCTTCTGTGGCGCATCAGAGGTGATGCACGGGGCATTAGCTGTACCCCAGCTCCTTCGACGTATCTTCCTCGCCTGAGAGGGAGATGGCTGGGGAATGTGGTCAGCCGTACATTTTTCTGAGAGATGTGCTGTACCGGTGGGCGCATCTTGGTTGCTGAGGACGTCAGCAGGAAGGGAAAGCTGTATTGGCATATCCCCTTCGGTGGTGGTGCCAGAGGCGTCGACCTTGCGCACCCAGACTTGGCGAGTCTTCTTCGGCTTCGGTAGCCGCTTCGAAGGACTCGCTCTGCCTTCAGAGATGAACTCCTCATACGCCTGTTGATTGAGGCGTACGACCAGCGTCTTATGGGAGGAGCCCACCTTCAGGTCGTCGGATTGCGACACAGCTTTCTCGGTGGAGAAGAAAGAGGTCCCCAGCAGAGTCGCCAGCTTGTTTGCCATTAAAATCTTTTGATGTAATTTTAATACAAACAGAACAGTGTTACAATGTAGGACTTAGACGTAGTCCTAGGAGTACACTTTTGTTTATCTAGGTTCCTTGTACCGATGGAGCGAGTGGTAATGTGTTGACTCCGTTGACGATCTGACGACGGTTCTCGGTTCTCTGAAGGCCTGAGTTGCTTTGGGTGCTGGAGCTTACGGAGAGGAAGAAGACATTGAGTATCTGTATCTGCCTCTCTGTATATCGGTGGTTGTGCGATGTATATAGATCTGAGTCTGTGTGTGTGTGAAAGAAGAAAATAATCCCTCTATTTATAGTTTTACAGGCTGGCTGCTCATGCACGCATATGCAGGATGCGCCTGTTTGTACGGATGCCACGTGGTGATAGCTGATGGAGGCGCATGGACGATGTGCTTTGATTGAGGAGTTGAACTCTTCTTGTTGCATTTGTGGGCTGCGACAGAGCTGACACGTAGCAATGGAGAAGATCTTTCGGTTGCTAAGATCTTGGGTGATTAGCACCCTTTCATAGGCTGAATCAAGTCAAAGGATGCATGTCGTAGGTCCATGGCTCGAAGATCTCGGATTTGGTGGAGGAGTGATCTGATAGGATGCGCCTGGGATTGGGCACATGAGGAGACTTTGGCTCGTAACCTTTAGGAGTCACGAACCAGTCGGGGCGCATGGCTTTTGAGGCGCATGCGGGGCTTCAGCAGTGACTTTACTTCTGTCTTTAGGGATCAGAGAAAAGTCTGAGGTGTACGGCTTTTGAGGCGCATGCAGAGATTTGGGCACATGGCTGTGGAGGCGCATGCGAGATGGTTGGACGGCCACATGGCTTGTAACCGCCGGAGGAAAGCAATGATGATACTGACGTCGGCGACACTTCGTCTTCTGCAAAAGCTGTCAAGTTCAGTCCTCGGGGGACGTGCTGCCAACTCTGTCAGACTTCAGCATTTAATATTTTTGACAGGTGATGGGCTGTTGAGTAGGCGCATCGATCGGCGTTCTACTGGGCACATGGGGATGCATGGGGCGCATCCTCGTATGGCGCTTGGTGCTGATGGGAGCATCAATATGATGCGCGGTCTGGACGGTGCACCCTTTTGCATGATACGTCTTTATGGGCCCGACTGTTACGTTCTTCGAGTGCTTTAAATAGCTGTTCTTGACTTGGCTAAATTTGAAGCGTCAGGTTCATCACCATTTAATGCAAATTTATTGCACAGGATTCGGAGAGCCAGCCACTTGGCGCATGGGTTTGATTTGCCCGGCCTATAAATAGTGGTATGGAGAGAGAGTTTGCTTCTCGTTCTCTCACGTCCTCCCGAAATGAATTTGTTTGCTCGAGCACATTCTATTGATGAGATGCTCCCGAGGGTGAAGATGCGACGCATTGTCTTCATTGATGCACTTGAAGGTGACTGTTACATCCAAAAGTCAGAGTCGAGGGCTTCTGAGGCAGGCAGAAGGTGCCTGTTGCATCCAATGATCGGAATGCTCGAGCCTCGTCTCCGTTATGCTGGAAGAGCCGCAGATCCGAATTGCGGTGCTCCGATCATCTTCCTTGGCCTTTGGGAGAGCTCCTCCTCCTGCTAGAGTGGGTGTTGCCCATTCAGGTTGGGTTAAAAGCTGCTCCTTTAGCCGCAGGTTGATTTGCGGTGCTCTTCTCTTCCTTGGTTTGAAGAGCTCTTCCTCCAGCTAGAGGGTTGATTGCCACCCTCGTTCTGCTCAATAAATGCTTCATTAGTCGAAGCATTTGATGGCGCATATGCTGACACATCATGATGCGCCTGTCTAGGGCGCTGAAGGGCGGCACATAACTGAGCTGCTGAAGGGGTGCACATAACTGAGGATGCACATAACTGAGCTGCTGAAGAGATGCGCCTGGCTGAGATCGCATGGCGGGATGCGCCTGTTTGAGATCGCATGGCAAGATGCGCCTGTTTGAGAGCATATGGTGGTTGCTGCGCCTAGCTGTAGACTTAGGGTCTTTTCCTTATAGAAATTCTCCTTTGTACAGCTCTTTTTAAGACATGTAATAGACTTTTATATGAAATAAAAATCTTCTTTTAATGTCTATATTTTTTCTTTGCTGTGCCAAGTACTTCATCTGAGCTCCCTGGCGCATGTAATGTATGGCGCATAGGATTTCTGGTCCTAAAATTCCATGCTTCTACAGTGGGCTTTGATGGAATTCAAATTGGTCGCGTGTGCGCGACGAATTTGATGCGTATCCGTCGAAATTCACCGTATCGGCCTCTGTGCAAATTCTTTAATTACTTTGTGTACGCTTGTCAGATCGAGACGAAACTTGCGCCAACAGGACCGTATCATTTTTTCTGGTCCTGTATGCCAAGTTTGGTCCGATTCTGAGATAATTGATCGGATCGCTGTTTCGCGGGCCCCACGGTCCGACTCAACGAGTAATTTTGTGCACGGCCCGCCGAAATCCAACTTCAGACATACGGTTGGGTTTGTATCGGAAAATCGAACCTGTTGACATATAGTTTGACGACTTTAGAGACCATTGACTCTGGCACGATTTTTGGTGCAAAGCGGGTCTAACGGCGGACATCGTTTTTGCCTGAAATTACCATTTTGCCCCTGGGTCCAGAATTGGACTTAAGGACAGACAATTCTAGCTAATTTGACTATTCTGAGAATATTGGCAATGTCTGTTTCAGCTTTCGGAGACAATTATGGATTTTGGACTTATTTGGCTTACCGATTGATGGTTTATTGTTGGCTCTTCGTGCAACCTCCAGGCAAGATACCTTGCCTCCCTCTACAGTTTATTTACATGCATATTTATATTATTATACAGTTTTACTAGTTGATTATTTATATGTGATTTGTATATCATGCCTGCTAGTATATATATATAGCCTTGTTTATAATTAGCTTTGTAGTTCATATTGGATTAGTTTTCTCGTGTATCGTGATTGGGTCATGTCGTGTCATCACTTGTACTTGGACTGAGTCGCATCGTGTCATAGGATGAATAAGTCATAACGGAACTGCTTTACCTCCTTGTCTTGAAATCTTGAAACTAACCTGCGAGTCCATATCAGGGGCGAGGGTTAGTAGTTAAGCTAACCTGCGAGTCCACATTAGGGGCGAGGGTTATTAGTTAAGCTAACCTGCGAGTCCACATTAGGGGCGAGGGTTCGTAGTTATCTGCCCACACCTGCGAGTCCACACTAGGGACGAGGGTGATGCTAGCCTGCGAGTCCACACCAGGGATGAGGGTTAGTTGTATATGGTTCACACCTGCGAGTCCACACTAGGGACGAGGGTGATGCTAGCCTGCGAGTCCACACTAGGGGCGAGGGCTAGTAGTTGTTCAAACCTGCGAGTCCACACTAGGGGCGAGGGTTTGAGTATTCGATTGGTTATCCATTGACATCGTGATATCGTGTTCTCTTGTTCTTCTCCAGCAGTTTGTTTAGGCGTAGTGGTTCTTCCAGTCGTGTATAGTCGTATTTTTATGCCGATTGGTATTTTCCCGTTTATTTCCTGTATTTTCTTTATTGCATGATAAACTGCTAGATAGGCATGTTTTTATGTATCTTGCTATGTCCCCTGAGGACCTGATGATCTCTTCAGGTTAGTTATTGCATGGAGTTAGTTAGCAGCTATGGATGGCGGATGATTATGACACTTGTGGGGTCCGGATGTGATGATATTGCTTGCGGGATTCAGGTATTGATACCATGTTTATTATCCAGTTCATCCAGCTCGTGTTTTTCTTTCATCATCATGATATATCATATTTATTGATTCAGTTTATAGACTCATGTTATTGCTTGGAGTCTAATCAGACATGTATGTTAGTGGGCTGCAGACCACGACCCATACTTGTTTATTCTTGTTTATTATTCTTATTGTGGATTGAGATATAGTTTTGCCTTGCCTTGATGTAACTTTCCTTCCCGAAAATTTTCTGAATATATTTTTTTATTTATTTGATTTAAATAGTAATTTTTAGATTTATAAATAATTATTTAGTTAATTATTACGGTAGATGATTTTAGCCATGGTTGAGTTTTGAAGTACCAGACGACTAGGAATCATGGCACGGATAGTGCAGTAGCGTGCTTTGACTAGTGTTTAGCCATGATAGGGGAATGCCAAGCCATAAGTATGCTCTAACTAGAAAAACCAGGCCAAGTTGTGACCTAATCCCTATAAATGGGTTAATTATTTATTAATTAATTTATTGACATGTAGAAGACCCGGTTGTACCAAAATAGTCCTGATTTGACCCGAACCAAACCCAGGCAATGTAGACATATAGCGCGACCAAAAACGTCCATGTTGGTGTGCATTTATTATACAAGTACAAATATTTCATATTTTATTTAGTAGGCTAGCAAATAGGTTGCGATACCTTTGTTATGTAAATATACATATATATACTATGTGTTATTGATATTAAATTTATTATTCTACTTAATAATAGGATGAACATTTTCTTGTAATATAATTCTAGATTTTCGGAATTTTATACTGTAGGTATTTGTGTGTGTATGAGTATATTTATACAAAATAATAATAGGTTATTATATAAGTTATAGCAAATGGGATAATATTTATATATTACAACAATGGATTGCAATTTTAGAATATTGTATAACTATTAATTGTATCTATCTATGTGTATTCATTAGATTATATAGATTTTATATGTGTATAAATATATAGTAATATATATATATATATATATATATATATATATATATATATATATATATATATATATATATATATATATATATATATATATATATTATATATATAGAAAAAAAAAGAATGAAAAAGCCCCAACTCAGTCCTCGGTTTGGGGCAGCAGCAGCGAGCCCAAACTTAAACAACGCAGCAACCAGCCCGAGTTTTCCTAAAGCCCAGCCAAACCCTCTCGCACAAACCGAGCCCCGAGCGCTGATATACATATATATGTCGATATATACACGAGAAGGAAATCGAGAGCAATCGACCTAAAACCTAAACGAACCCACGCCGCCACCACGCCGTCACCCTCCCCACACATGGGTGACCCACCCAGCGGCCATGTGCCACCGC
The DNA here is from genome assembly GCA_029216955.1 of Iris pallida. Classification (NCBI taxonomy): domain Eukaryota; kingdom Viridiplantae; phylum Streptophyta; class Magnoliopsida; order Asparagales; family Iridaceae; genus Iris; species Iris pallida. The sequence goes on from JANAVB010033217.1 coordinate 1,976,669, forward strand.
ACCAGGCCGGAGCAGGCCGTCGCGCGCTTGGAAAAGCCATAGCAATGGCAGCAGTCGCACACCAGCGCACTGATTTCCAGGTAAATTTTCTCCCTCCCTGGTTGATCATTTTGCAATCTACGAACTCCTACGCATAGAAGATATAACCCACTCGAGATCCCACGAAGGGGATTTGAGGATAGTGTCACAACCTGCCCAGAAACGGGACGCCAATATCGACAAAACCCTGTCCCGAAACAGGACTTATGACAGTCCATGTGCCTATATTAGGAGATCGATTCGGATCCATCTAACACCAGATTAGAAATTATATTTGAACAAAGTTTTAGAGTACATGACCAGGATTGAAACCCTTCAGATAGAATTATTTTTCATCAATTATGTAAGAAGTTATTCACCCTTGAAAACCAAGAAAAATCTATTTTTTAAAACTGTAGAAATTTAGAAAACCCTTCGATACGACGTGCGTCCCGCCAATCCGGGTGATGTGGTCGCGAACCGAAGGCATCAAAAAGTGCGTAACGACTTCATGGTCGTGTGAGCTTTGACGGAATTCAAATTGCTTGCGTGTGCGCGACGAATTTGATGCGTATCCGTCGAAATTTACCGTATCGATCTCTGTGCAAATTTCTCAATTACTTTGTGCACGCTCTTCAGATCGAGACAAAACTTGTGCCAATAGGACCGTATCATTTTTTTGGTCCTGTATGCCAAGTTTGGCCCAATTCTGAGACAGTTGAATCGGAACACCGTTTTGCGGGCCCCACGGCCCGACTCAACGGGCGATTTTGTGCACGACCTGCCGAAATCCAACTTTGGACATACGGTTGGGTTCGTATCGAAAAACTAGACCTATTGACATATATTTTGATAACTTTAGGGACCATTGACTCTGGCATGCTTTTCGGTGCAAAGCAGGTCCAACGGCGAACATCATTTTTGTCCGAAATTATTATTTTGCCCCTGTGTCCAGAATTGGACTTAAGGACAAGCGATTCTAGCTAATTTGACTATTCTGAGAATGTTGATACTGTTTATTTCAGCATTTGGAGACTTCTGCATGTGTTGACTGATTGTGGCTCATTGAGTGGTATAGTATCATTTGTTTCTCCAGCTAAGGACCTCAGTCAGGTGCACTTTCTGATTGCTTTCGATTCATAGTAGTCTTTTTATTTCATGTCTATATACGTATATCTTGCTGCTTGTTGACACGCTCGTCACACGGAGTAGTCGGGAGGAGAAATATCTTAGTAGACATGTGGACTACCCAGAAATATCCCCAAAATGTCTATTCTTGAACGATAGCAGCTGCACACGACACATACAGTGAGCCGGATTTACCCTTTAGCCGTTCACATGTCGAAAAGGATATTTCATACCACATAGGTAGTTGTCTTTTTATTTTTCCTTTTATTCTCCATCGTGCCATGTCATCAGTTATCTTCCATTTTTTTTATCTCTCATATGTTATTTTTATGTCTTGTTAATTCTATTGTATTTTCGCATTGCCGTCGGTTTGTGTACTTGTTCCATTCCTGACTGGAAACCAACATTTTTTAGGTTTAGCCGCGATCACTCTTAGCACTGGGAAGACATGGGTATGCTGAGGCCGACCTAAATAGTGGAACTAGTTGTCATTTTCATTAATTGTGAGAACTGTGTATTTTCCTTTAAATATAAATCTTGTAAATGTTGTAATAAACTTAGAAATGTGAATGAGCAGCAAATATTATATTTTTTGATTTTGAGCATTTATTTCTTGCGGGCTTGACAACGTTCTACCGTCGACTCTGCGGCGTAGGCTGGCTTGGACATGTCTCGTATCTGAAAAGTGGGTGCGGATTGTGACAAGTTTTTGTGGTGGCCCATGCAGGTCAGTCTTCATAAAAGATTGCGAACTCGTGATGGTACGTTAGTCGTACTATTGCGAGCCTGCGCCCAGGAGATGCTCATTCACAATTAGGATCAAAATAATTTAGGAGAATAACTAGGACTAAGAGTCCCTTGTTCAAATTGACCGTTGGGTAGTTAAGGTTATTAGATAGGCCATACAATTTAGATAGCTTGCTAGATCGCTATAGGTACATAATTACTTTTGATATGACAATGTTGATATACTATTCGCTTGGTATGTTAGACTTGCCTAGAATTAAGGCGTTAATTTTGATAAACTGTTCAATTTCCTTATTTAGATATAAACCTTATATCATAAGTTAGAATTGCCTGTTTTAAATTCTATGTTGCCGTTGGAAATTAATTTAAATTTTCTGATTCTGTTATTTGCATACGAATCTCGTGGTAGATTGATTTGAGATTTTCCCTCAACCATAGAAATGTGTATAAAATAGATACTCGAATGTTTGTATTCCTTTCGTCTTTAGTTAATTCCTCCATGTCAACTCCTTTGTTTTAGGTGTTGTGACTGACAGGACGAATACCTACGCTCTATTTTTAGTCAACCTGTTTGAATCTCTAGAAGCTCATGAATTTTACGGATATAGTTAAAAGAATGTTAGATAACTAATAATGGTTAGACAACAGCGCACTGTCGTCAATTATTTGAGGGTGGAGAATGTGGGTTCACTGCAGCCAGCAGCGCACTGGCGAGGCACAACCCATAGAATTGAAATCCTTTCAAAGAATTGTAGGTTATGGATCATTGCTAAAACTATATCCTTGCCGACCTCTTTAGAACTTGTGTCAATAAGGTAGAGTACCTGATGGCATATCACCCCTGAATCACGGAACCAAGAGTTTACCGCAGCCTGAGTATACGGGCGAGGCATAATTCTCGGTAAGGTGACTTCAGACATGATTACAAGTTTAGGATGCTAGAGTGGATAGGAAAATGCCCTGCATGTCCCATAAGATCCAAGGCCAATACTAGTGAAAGTGCTGTAAGTTGAGTAGCATGTCTCCCAACCTAGCATTCCATGGTCCTCGTGATCTATTAACGAAGTAAAGGACAGACACTAATAGGTTTACCTGGAGTATAGAATTCAGAAGTCCATAACCCATTAGTCGACCAAGGCCTTATGAATATAAGATAGTAGGATGACTGTATAAGCAATGACACCATGTAAGGTTTTGATTCTCTCAAAACTCGAACTACTTGTGCCTCCTTTCAAGAATCTCGCCTGCTTATATTTTGACTATCTTAACCAATGCTGCTATTACAGCCTAGTTTTTGCAAGCTTGCTCTTTTATCGAGCTTGATTCGAGACATATGCTTATTGGGGATGCCCGCTAACATATTGTCTAATCAGAATCAGTATATTATGGTCTGATCAACCATGATGCATTTGGTTCACTTTTCATTTAATTACCCTACGTGGATTGAGATGTAGATGTCTCTAGGATCTCATCCGCGACTGCTTTGACAATTCCTCTTGAATTATACATTCGCCCTTGAATCACGTAATTGTATTCAGTGACATCCTTTTTGAACTCCTTATTGTTTTGTCTTTCACTGGATTGGAAAGATGAAAGCTCGTAGTTGGTAGATAGATACAAAGTATCCCCATGGCTAAGATAGTTGTATACGCAAGTGTAGCTACCATCGGCCAGCCCTGTGACTGGAACCTTGCCTTGAGTTACTCGTCCTCCCTTCGACCTTAAACCTACTATTTTGATCTTCTAGTCATTAGAGTCCGAGAATGATTAGGATCTTTTCCTTGGTCAAATGCCAACCTAGGAGACTACCTATTCTCCAGAGACCAAATGTTGTGAGCCTCTAATCATTTGTTTGAAGCTTGCTTCAACTAGAACCCTTGTTACAATAGTCTGGCAGGTTTGACCCCAATAGAAACTCATGACTCAGTTGTTATAAACCTTTCCATATGATGTGTCTTAGAGTTGGTTATTCCGTCGACAACTCATGTATACTGTGGACGAGTAGGTCATTCTATTTTTCCGACCATGTGTCATTGCACCATCACTCGATTTCCATTTATTGAGGGACGATCCTTGACTCGACTTAATCTACAATATTTCGTACGTCGTGTCTTATTCTTTATTAACAAGAGTCGAGGAACACTATCCGAACTTTAGAATTATTCTAAACTCATTATTCCTAAAGCCATATCCTAACTTCTAAGGTGGGTAGATTGTGAGCCTCCTAAAATTTTGGCATATGTGAGGATTATCGATTGATCGAAATAATTCCCATTATGATAATAATTAGTACCCCATGGACTTCCACTTCCCATTTAGGTCATTTTGTGTCCCCGACCGTGTCCTTAAAATTCGGAGCACGAGACCAGCGATTACCTTCCAATAAATTTTACATGCAAGATCTAGACGAATCCACCTTCACCTAGGTATATCATGTCCCACTCAAAACCGTTCCATTGTACTCAATTTTTGTGCTACGACTTTCAGGTTAAAAGGACTAGTTATAACCCTTACCATAATACCGGTATACTTCCGACTTCCACTAGAGCCTCAACCTTGACTCAATTCTTTTGACCCAATATACGGTTGTGATCTACTCGGAGCCCACTATGCACATGCCACTAGTGTGCTACTCAATTGAGACCTTATGTGCCACTTAAATACAAAGTCACTGAAGGCACATTTTGAGCTTTAGGGACCTAGCTAACCAACCTGACTAGCAACTAGCTTAATCCCTTGGGTAGAAACCTATTCTAGGATACCCTAATCTAGTAGGAATAGTTTTATCATTGGAATCTTGTCTAGTCTATATAGATTGAAATCCAATGTTCATCCAACCAACGACTGATGTCCAAATAGAGAACCCATTAAGACCACAATCTTGATTTCTTAAATTTCGTTCCGTTATGGAACCTTGTTTGAATTAGAATTTCGAGAACGAGACTTCTGTATTGCATGGATTGCAGGCCACTCTAAGTAACGAAGGGCTCTTCGACATAGCATGTGACTGGACTAGAGTAGCCAATCTAGCAAATAAGGTAATGGTCCGTAAACTTTCTTTCTCCTGCATCATTGGAAACTCTCTACCGATTTTAAGACTTTATATTTGCTCTCGATTATTCTTCCTTATCTTCATGTCCTTCCTATTTCGGAGCGACGAATGGTCCTGCTTATTAGAGTTTATCAACATTTCTTAGCTACTTGTATAAATTTGTTGCTTGTTAAATTTTGGGTTGCTTGATAGATAGGAGAGGATTAAAGATGCCATATACAATAGATATCTATTGGTAGAAATTTTAGCAATTAGTTGGAAGATTCTAAAGCTTTAGCGACAGGAGATTTGATGGAGTAGTGTGACCAAAGGTGGATAGAAGTCCTCAAGTATTCGGAGTTATAAAATGGCTAGAGAAGGTTATAAAATATTTTGAGGAATTAAATTGAGGAGATTAAGGTAATGGTAGGCTTTGAATTTTAAGGAATAGTTATGCATTAGAATTTCGAGGACGAAATTAATTTTTAAGGTGGGTAGATTTGTAACTTTCCTTCCCGGAAATTTTTTGAAAATATTTTTTTATTTATTTGATTTAAATGGTGATTTTTAGATTTATAAATAATTATTTAGTTAATTATTACGGTAGATGATTTTAGCCATGATTGAGTTTTGAAGTACCAGACGAGTAGGAATCATGGCACGGATAGTGCAGTAGCATGCTTTGACTAGTGTTTAGCCATAGTAGGGGAATGCCAAGCCATAAGTATGCTCTAACTAGAAAAACCAGACCAAGTTGTGACCTAATCCCTATAAATGGTTTAATTATTTATTAATTAATTTATTGATATGTAGAAGACCCGGTTGTACCAAAATAGTTCTGATTTGACCCAAACCAAACCCAGGCAATGTAGACATATAGCGCGACCAAAAACGTCCATGTAGGTGTGCATTTATTATACAAGTAAAAATATTTCGTATTTTATTTAGTAGGCTAGTAAATAGGTCGCGATACCTTTGTTATGTAAATATACATATATATACTATGTGTTATTGATATTAAATTTATTATTCTACTTAATAATAGGATGAACATTTTCTTGTAATATAATTCTAGATTTTCAAAATTTTATACTGTAGGTATTTGTGTGTGTATGAGTATATTTATACATAATAATAATAGGTTATTATATAAGTTATAGCAAATGGGATAATATTTATATATTACAATAATGGATTACAATTTTAGAATATTGTATAACTATTAATTGTATCTATCTATGTGTATTCATTAGATTATATAGATTTTATATGTGTGTGTGTGTGTGTATATATATATATATATATATATATATATATATATATATATATATATATATATATATATATATAGGTATATATATTATATATATAGGTATATATATTATATATATATAGGTATATATATTATATAAAGAAAAAAAATATATAGGTATATATATTATATATAAAGAAAAGAAAGAAAAGAAGAATGAAAAAGCCCCAACTCAGCCCTCGGTTTGGGGCAGCAGCAGCGAGCCCAAACTTAAACAACTCAGCAACCAGCCCGAGTTTTCCCAAAGCCCAGCCAAACCCTCTCGCACAAACTGAGCCCCGAGCGCTGATATACATATATATGTCGATATATACACGAGAAGGAAATCGAGAGCAATCGACCTAAAACCTAAGCGAACCCACGCCGCCACCACGCCTCACCCTCCCCACACATGGGCGACCTACCCAGCGGCCGTGCGCCGCCGCACCAGGCCGGAGCAGGCCGCCGCGCACTTGGAAAAGCCACAGCAATGGCAGCAGTCGCACACCAGCGCACTGATTTCTAAGTAAATTTTCTCCCTCCCTGGTTGATCATTTTGCAATCTACGAACTCCTACGCATAGAAGATATAACCCACTCGAGATCCCACCAAAGGGATTTGAGGATAGTGTCACGACCTGCCCAGAAACGGGACACCAATATCGGCAAAACCCTGTCCAGAAATAGGACTTATGACAGTCCATGTGCCTATATTAGGAGATCGATTCGGATCCATCTAATACCAGATTAGAAATTGTATTTGAACAAAGTTTTAGAGTACATGACCAGGATTGAAATCCTTCAGATAGAATTATTTTTCATCAATTATGTAAGAAGTTATTCACCCTTGAAAACCAAGAAAAATTTGTTTTTTAAAACTGTAGAAATTTAGAAAACCCTTCGATACGACGTGCGTCCCGCTAATCCGGACGACGTGGTCGCGAACCAAAGGCATCAAAAAGTGTGTAACGTCTTCGTGGTCGTGTGGGCTTTGACGAAATTCAAATTGGTCGCGTGTGCGCGACGAATTTGATGCGTATCCGTCGAAATTCACCGTATCGGCCTCTGTGCAAATTTTCTAATTACTTTGTGCATGCTCATTAGATCGAGACGAAACTTGCGCCAACAGGACCGTATCATTTTTTTGGTCTTGTATGCCAATTTGGTCCAATTCTGAGACAGTTGAATCAGAACGCCGTTTTGCGGGGCCCACCGTCCGATTCAACGGGCGATTTTATGCACGGCCCGCCGAAGTCCAACTTTGGACATACGGTTGGGTTCGTATCAAAAAACTGGACCTGTTGACATATAGTTTGACGACTTTAGGGACCATTGACTCTGGCATGCTTTTCGGTGCAAAGCGGGTCCAACGGCGGACATCGTTTTTGTCCAAAATTACCGTTTTACCCCTGTGTCCAGAATTGGACTTAAGGACAGGCAATTCTAGCTAATTTGACTATTATGAGAACGTTGATACTGTTTATTTCAGCATTTGGAGACTTCTGCATGTGTTGACTGATTGTGGCTCATTGAGTGGTATAGTATTATTTGTTTCTCTAGCTAAGGACCTCAGGCAGGTGCACTTTCTGATTGCTTTCAATTTATAGTAGTCTTTTCATTTCATGTCTATACATATATCTTGCTTTTTGTTGACACGTTCGTCATACGGAGTAGTCGGAAGGGGAAATATCTTAGTAGACATGTGGACTACCCAGAAATATCTCTAAAATGTCTATTCTTGAACGATAGCAGCTGCACACGACACGTGCAGTGAGCCAAATTTACCCCCTAGCCGTTCACATGTCGAAAAGGATATTTCACACCACATAGGTAGTTGTCTTTTTATTTTTCCTTTTATTCTCCATCGTGCCATGTCATCAGTTATCTTCCAGTTTTTTATCTCTCATATGTTATTTTCATGTCTTGTTAATTCTATTGTGTTTTCGTATTGCCGTCGGTTTGTGTACTTGTTTCATTCCTAACTGGAAACCAATATTTTTCAGGTTTAGCCGCGATCACTCTTAGCAATGGGAAGACATGGGTATGCTGAGGCCGACCTTGATAGTGGAACTAGTTGTCATTTTTATTAATTGTGAGAACTGTGTATTTTTCTTTAAATATAAATCTTGTAAATGTTGTAATAAACTTAGAAATGTGAATGAGCAGCAAATAGTATATTTTTTAATTTTGAGCACTTATTTCTTGCGGACTTGACAGCGTTCTACCGCCGACTCTGCGGCGTAGGCTGGCTTGGACACATCTCGTATCCAAAAAGCGGGTGCGGGTCGTGACACTTGATTAGGCCCATTGCCATAGTAGTGACAGCGTTTACGTATTCGAGTCGGGCTGGAGTCCGCTTGATGCGTAGCTGGCTTGCTCACGCTTTCGCGTCCGAAATGCGGGTGCGGGTCGTGACAATTACTACAAATTGCAGCCTAACTAGCAAAAGAATGGTCAGGAATAAGGCCAAAAATGATAGGAGAATTGGTTTAGTTTAGAAAAACTCCCATCGACTTGGTGAGTTCTGTGGACTTCTCTTGTTGTTGCTCGCCTGGTTTCCTCCTCGTTTGTTGCCGCGTTCCTCTCCTGCTATTCCACCCAGTGCACCCACCCATTTGTTGTATGCCGCCCTCTTCTGGCATGTGTAAATTTGTTAAATCTAGAGTGTGTGGTTGTTTTTTGGCCGCAATTTCTGATTTACCGGGAATCCACTTGGGGGGTGGTCTGCATCTAGAATTGTTAGTATTGTGTTTGGTATGTATCTTCGTTTACCTTGTCGATTTTGTTGTTTTCTGAATCCACCCCGCTCCAACAATAAATTTGCTGCTAAAACTAAATTGGAGTTAAGTTAGATCTACTTTGCACAAAAATAACTAACTGATGGTCTGGATCTTCGCCTCCGTGAACTGTGGGTACCCAAAATCCATCATCTTGTCCAGCAACTCATACTGCGCCCCAAAATTACAAACAAAGTCAGTAACCTTCCATTCCGAAACGGAACATTGACAACAATATTCAACTCAACTTACCACGACGACAAAGTTGTCCCACAAAGACTCCTCCTCCAGCTCCTCGAAGTAATGCTTAAAGACCTGAAATTTCAGACACCGCGTCGTCAGAAAACATAAATTATGGAATAACCTTGGACGAGGCAAATAAGTCGGGGACTCACGTCGACGACGCGGTGGAGGAAGAGGAGGATACTGGCGGAGTTGCAGTTCTGGCAGGAGGTGGTCATGAGGAAGACGTTGTTGTGCTGGATGAACATGTAGCTGACGCCGCTGTTGTAGACGACGGGGTCATGGGACTCCGAATCTCCCTGCTCCACCCGCCAAAACCCTAAATTCTCAGATATGGAGGGAAAATAGATTCACTTTTTCTGCTCGAGTTGTCGAAGAAAGATTACCTCTTTTTCGATGAGCTTGGTGAAAAACTTTTTGGCCTGGGCGGCGGAGACGTCGTCGCAGTAGTCGTGCCAGACGAGGATGCGGCCCTTGATGTCGAGGAGAAACAGCGCCGACACAGCGCCAACCATTGGTCTCTTTCTTCCTCCTCCTCCTCTTGATCCACTCTATTTATGGGCGTTTTTAAAAAAATTTAGGGTTTCTATGGGTCAGATCTGATCTCCATTTCTATTTGCTCGAGAAGAAAGGAGAAAAAGGAGAAGACCGAAAGGTTTTGGGGGAGAGGCGAGTTTTTTTGTTGAAGCGCGGGCTATAGCAAGGATTTTGCCAACAATTAAACTTAAAAAATATTACAAGTTTGCCACCGCTCTAAAATATTAATAATATTTTTTTTATAAATGTTATAAAAAGTCCAGAATTAGCCCAAACCGTCATAGAAAAAAGGTATTTCGAACTTTGTTAACGCTTAGGTATCAGGCGTCATCAATACGCTTTGTCGAGCGTTATTAATAGACCTTTTTGTTGTAGTATTTTTTCAAGAGCATTAGGGTGTGTTATAATTTTTTTGGCCTCTTCTTCTGGAGAGTTGGATCATTAGAACCTTTATTATTATTTGGTTCCTTTGCAGTACTTCTATTAGAAGGTAGATTCATAGTTGGTATAACCATTTATACAGCATAATCGAGTAACATCTAATAATTTATGTAATAAAATACAAGAAATAATTTCTCCTAATTTAGTCAAGATTAGATAAAGTAAAAATATGCCATGACTTCTGGAATGAAGTTTTAGAACGTTCTTTGAGAACGATGATGCAAGACATTTTTCTAGAACGATGCTTTACGACATTCTTCTAGAACGATAAATCATGATGTTCTTCTAGAACGATAATTCTGGAACGACAATTTATCTTCTTCATATCTCCCCCTAACGGCGAGAATTATGTCTTATTAATGTGACAGATCATAAATATATTCTCTCACAAAAATATCTCATGTCAAGCAGATTTAATAATCTAAGGAGATAAACATAATAATTCACAAAACATAGATGTCAATATTACAGTTTCAAACAATACCAACATAAGCCATCTAAAAGAGATGCAATTCAAGACTATGCTACTAGTTATTCATATACAATCTTCAGGATTTATGGTTTTTAAAAGAAAAACTTATCCTTGAGATCAAGAATGTATGCTGCAATTTAGTAAGTAATGATCACACGAATTAGTTATAATAATTATTATCATCATTGATTTAGGATGTCTTGTCGATTGTGTCACAATTTAAAAATATATGTGATTATTCGTCTTCTGATTCACAATGGACTTAGGATTAAGCTTCTGGCTCAATATAGTATGTGACTTGACAAAGTGAATACCTGGATAATCTCTCTAGGACGAACTTCTGGTTCTCCAAATTAGTGGTTACAAAAACTATTTCACTTGCTCACCATTTTAATATGAGACCCATTTTTTACTTCCAAAAAGAATTTTTTGGAATTAAGAGAGTATACAACAATTTGTATAAGTGGGTGGGTCTATTGGGTAAAATCAAGTGGGCTCTGCCAGAGCCTTCAATAATATGACCATGTCCAGCTATTATGAATACTATTTCCACACTAGTATTCTTGCTGGAAAAAAAATTCCTTTCTTAAGAATGGTGTTGGTACGCAGCACTTTGGGTCATGCGTAAGATATCTCTTTTCCATGGATTATAGTTCTAGATATGCTAACATAGATATTATTAATCAATAATAATAATTTTTAAACATAGAACTTCGGGTCTATGATAGTTGGTAGGACAATAATACATCCGTAGTATCCCTACAGTAGGACAATCTTATTTCACCAACTTTAAATTTTTTAATTTATATGAGATTTGCAACTTTAAAATATATGCACCTATGAAATACCAATATTCAGGTTGATATTTATATATATTAGTTTTAGAAACAAAATTATTTGTGCTAAATTACTTGTCACTTTTTCGCATATATTGCCAGAATTGAGATTGACCGCAAAAAAATGAGTCAAATAAATGTATAGATACACTTCATATACTAGCTAACACATACTTGAAGGTGGCTTGTGCATTGGATACGAAATAACAATGGTAAGCTCACTCATGGAAAAACTTGAGAGTTTAGATGACAAAGGATTCGTAGTCCAATCTAATTAATCTAGTTCAAATCAACTGTATTAATAAAGTGCCTCAACCTTGAAAGTTGAAACAAATATGCAAATTCTATCCTTCAATTCGTCAGCATTGATTGATCTATTCAAAGTGGTCAAAACTCAACTCATGATCCATGTGCAATGAAAAATACAATATTTTCTCTATGCATAATTATTCCAGAAAAATAGAATATGTGACACTTGCTAATTATTGTATTAATTAGGTCAATTAAGGGCTCATAAGGGCAGATGCATATATTGCAGGGCGCAAACTAAGGTGTTAGATTCATAGCGACATCGTCCATATTGATAAGATATTGTCATATCAAATATTTGATTCAAAGTATATATGAAGATAGTCAAGCCTGAAGGTCAAAGTAGTAAATCTTCCATCCAATTCAGTGATGTAGATCATAAGTATGACAAACCTGATTAAAATATGTCCAATCAAAACTTATCATATCCTCCACATTAAACAGATCTTAATTACAATTCATAGGACATTCTGATGTAAATAGGTCCAGTCTGTGAAATCCATGTCAGACATGGTCCATAAATGTGGTCATAAACAACAATAGTATAAATTAAGAGGTGAAATATATCTAGAATTAACTATATATGATTCAATACAGGATTTTCTTCCATCCCTTGTTGACGGACCCTTTCTGTTAAGGAGTTTGCTCAATGCATTTAAATATTTAGTGCATTATCAAAATAAATAGTTGTCATTTAAAACTGCAGTGCATATTTCAGAACATAAATAAGTGTCTAACAGAATTCGTAACATGGAACTATCATGTTTCATGCATTATCATGTTTATAATAGGCTTTAGGGCTGTCAGCAGTCAACCGGTCAGGTATGTAAAACCCAAATCCAAAGTTCAGAACTAATATTTGATGAACGCACATAATGTTTGGTGTATCCAAAATAACTAACAACAACAAATTAATGCCCACCTAATGGCCAGCCCATGCATGACATATCTTGACTATAGAGATTAATGAAGCAAAAAAAAAAAAAAAAAACCTTAAAGGGTGTATACACTACTGTTACTTTTGATCCGTCAACCAATTTAATGGACGGGATGCCATGTAAATAGAAGTCATTTAATGGTGTAGTTTTAAGAACTATGAAGAAACGTTGCATTGACAATCAGTATAAGAAAAAAGATGCATAACAGAGCCGAGTAATTGGACTATTAGTTCAATTATTCTGATTTGTCGTACTGCTCAAAAATTTCAAGGGACCGCATAAATCTATACAAACCAGTCAAAAACAACAAACATCCAGACGAAAGAAATGAAGGAACAAGAAGATCAAATATCACTAGACCAAATCACAATCGTGGATGTATTTTCTTACCGTTGGTCAGAACAAATCAATAATATACAACAAATTTCATATAAAAATAATATATTATTGCCTACGGAATTTCTTGGAAAAACAACTGTAATCAAGTCGAGTTTTGGATAAAGTTGATACATGATTTTTTTTTTTTTAAACATTGAAGCTATATGAACAATTTTCGTTGATATCATGTTTAATCAATAGAAAGTATCATGCTTCATATCATTGCACATATTTCTTATTAGACGAAAAAATCGTTTAAAATTGTATAACTATGAACCTGGTTTTGGAGTATGGACTCTTCTTAAGATATCTCCGGACTCCTCGAGCGATCGAGTGGTGGTGACATGGGGTTCCCTGGATCTTCTTGAGCAATGATGCTGATAACGTGTTGTGAAAATAAGAAAGAAGGGGAAGGAATCGGTAGCCAGAAACTTGTACGTAGCTTTTCTCATTGATAACATATATAGAGGGAATGAGATAGAGAGGTTGTTGTGGGTATGGATAAGGGCATCCATATTTGGATTTATCCAAATCACAACAAATATGAATTAATCCAACATTCAAATTTTATATGTTCCAATGAGAAGCAAAAGGATTTTTAAAAAATTGAGCTTTTGCTCATTATGTGTGAGAGGACACACACAGCCAACATGTTTCATAAAAATGGAATTATTCACCAACGTAGTTGTGTTGCTACTCCACAATAAAATAGTGATGTGGAGAGAAACATCGTCATCTCCTCGATGTTGCTAACGTTTTCTAGCACGCTTGCTATTATAATATTTGGATGAATGTGTCATGACAATTATATTTTTTTTTATCAATAAATTGCCAACTCCCCTCTTGGCTCATATATTACACCCATTGAAAGATGAGAGTTCTTTTCACTATTCTAATACTTCACGTAATGTTACTCCTCACATCACACAAATGGACTCTTAACATTTTCTCATCACCAACATCACATGTGGTTCCACCTCTACTCTTCCATGAAGGTCCACGTGAATCATTCAAAAAAAAGGTATTCTTTTGGTCTTTCTCATTCAAGAGAAGGAATACAAATTTGCCTTCTAAATTCAACACATTACTTAAATATAAACTAATCTTGTTCGAATAAGGATAATATCATAAATTCTATAATATTTTTGGTCTTTTTCGTTCAGAAGAAAGACTTACAAATTTTTTTTTCTAAATTCAAGTAACAATAGTTGTTATCCATCATCACATCATTCATAAAACATAAGCCGGTGACCGACAGAAAGAGGAAGAGGAAGCCTACTCGTAACTAATTAATAGACATATGTCGGCTCTTGTTCTTGTTGTGCATGGGCTAAGCACATATGATCTTCCAAAAAGCAAGCTTAGTTTGAAGCGCCTGGTTTTGTGCTCCATGGTGGAGTTGTCACTGTGGTTTCTTCTTAATCGTATTGAAATTAGCGACTTAATTTGTTTTATTACGTACTTTGCATTGCTTCTTAGAAATGCTAATTTACAACTTTGATGCTATGAGTGAGCTACAACTAATGCTGATCCTGCCAATGTCCCTCCCATGTATTGTACAATTTGATGATGCCAATGTTCTATAGAATCGGTAAGCATTGCAAAAAATAAAAATATATAATGATCCTGATTTTCGACCCATCAAGACTAAAGTATTAGCTACACTAGTCGTCTTCACGTACGTTGTACGTATCAAAAAAAAATCAATAACAGTATTAGGAAAAATTTATGAAATATCCAAAAAATGAAAAAATTTTATGAAAAACCCACCGCGCAATAACATTTCATCAAGTGCCCAGAATTAGCAAAAAATATATAAAGAGGGTTCCGAATGACCTTTTTGTCCTTCCTTCTAATTTATTGAAAACACCCACGAAACTACTCTTAAAAAAATGTTTCGATACTTCATCTTCTTCCATACGCTGCTCACTTTCGAATCTAGATTTTTTCCTCAAAAATCTTCAAAAACTCGTTGGAAAATTTCGGAAAGACCGAGACAAACGGCAAAAGTGTTAAAACGGAGATCCAAACATCATTTTTTTGCGATTCTAAAATTTTGGAAGGCCATATAATGAAAAAATGGTTAATCTCAGTCTCCTCGAAGATACGCTCATTTTGCGACAAACCGGACCTCGTTTCGACCTCCCAGTCAAAAGTTATGGCCCTCCAAAGTTTCAACTGACCATAAAATGCAGGAGAATGGCCATTCTCCGTGTTAGAACACGAAGAAAGTTAATTTCGCATGAGGGTGACCATTCTCCGTGTTAGTAACACGGAGAATGTCATTATCCGTCTTAATTTACACGGAGAATGGTCATTCTCTGTGTTAGTATAACACGGAGAATGGCATTCTCCGTCTTAATTTACACGGAGAATGGCTATTCTCCGTGCTAAATTACACGGAGAATGACCATTCCCCGTCTTAATTTACACAAAGAATGGTCATTCTCCGTGTAATTTAGCACGGAGAATGGTCATTCCAGTGTTAAAACGCAGGAGAATAGCCATTCTCCGTGTTAGAAACACAGAGAACATCATTCTCCGTGTTAAATAACACGAAGAATGGCATTCTTCGTATTAATTTACACGGAGAATGGCCATTCCCAGTGTTAAAACGTAGGAGAATGACCATTCTCCGTGTAATTTAGTACGGAGATTCTCCATCTTAATTTACACGAAGAATGGTCATTCTCCGTGTAATTTAGCACGGAGAATGGTCATTCCAGTGTTAAAATGCAGGAGAATAGCCATTCTCCGTGTTAGAAACACGGAGAACGTCATTTTCCGTGTTAATTTACACGGAGAATGACCATTCCCAGTGTTAAAACGTAGGAGAATGACTTTCTCCGTGTAATTTAGTACGGAGAATGACATTCTCCGTGCTAAATTATGTCACGCCCCGCTCCCGTAGGAGCGATCGTCCTCGCTAAGGCGTGATGCCGCACGAGCCTAGATTGCGCTCGTGCAAGGCAGTTCCATAACGGTCGATTACAGCGGCGTCGACGGGATCGTCGCACAGAAGTCCCAAGCAGATACATTGAACATTGCAGCGGAATTTAGAACAAGAACACAAGACATTCAAAAGAAGCTCTTTATTGATATTGAATACAAGATTACATTTGTGGGCGCAAGGCCAAAGTACAAGTCTCTCGTGCTCACTTTTCTCTCATTTACAAGTCACTCTGCTCTCTCTCATCTCTCGATACAATACTTGAATCCAGCAGAAGCTTCGGAAGACGATGTCCATACATTATGTCCTGTATAAGTCTTCAGTCCACGCGGCCGCACGCTTCGAATCGCCAAGGAACTCCGTGCCTCGACGCATCCAAGCGGGCTCCGCGCCACGAGCTTCTACCTGTGGCTGCACATGAACACTGTGTGGGTGTCAGTACTCAACTGTACTGGTGGAGTGAGCTCCTCGCCCACCCATACAAAACTGACACGTTCATTTACTTTGTGCAGCTTAAACCCTTTCGATTGTCTTTCTAGTCTTGCCTTAGGATCAGTTTTATGACAGACGCCTTGGCATACTTGTGTCCGAGGACCATCTCGTGCTTGCAACAGTAACATCCACTCAACAACGTTAAACTATCAAGTCGTGCTTGCCTTACACGTTAAACTATCAAGTCGTGCTTGCCTTACACGTTAAACTATCAAGTCGTGCTTGCCTTACGGCCAAAATCAGAGACGCAACTACGTGATAGACTCCATTTCCTTGCCTCTAGACCTTTCTCGTGCTTGCATTATCGATGCACCGACTTATACTTGTCTTTCATGCCAAACTCTGGGATGTAACGACTCGGTCGTGCCATGAACTCAATTCGTGCTTCAATATCTCTGAGGCAGCGCCTCCTCGCTTAGTCTCGCCTACACTTGTGTTGTGACAACGCGGCCGCGCCTCATATTTCAAGGTCGTACCCAGCGACTCATTCTAGCTTCACACAACTTGCCCTACGGTCCTTCTCGACTTAACTCGTAATAGCTCAAGCCTAACTCATGCAAACTCTAGGCCAAACTTAACACACGATGCCATATCCCGTGCCGAAGCACGCCGCCTTCGCTGTAGCCAAATATTAGGCCCAGACATTGTGTCTTCTAACTGCATACACAATCAACTCAATCCAAAGGCACACACGCGGATTACCGCCCGTGCCGACACATCTATATGAAAGGTCACTGGCTAATAGCCATCGTGGACATAGCCTAACAAACGGGATCCTTGCACCGCAAGTAGCGATCTCCGATACAAGTCCCCGTACTACCAATTGCCTATTACCCAGCTCGGCTATAATTTGTTCTTCCTAGGCCGAGTCGGTCCCGTGGCCCCGGGTTGCCGCTCGAAGAACCATCGCCCTTGTCGACAAGTTGTCCATGACCACGCGCCTACGCTAACTTCTAGACTTAACGTAATGCATGGTCTCATCATCATCACTTAGTTTCTTTGTTTTACTTTTTCCACTTTTCATACTACTTTCGCAGAGCCCAAACCAGGGTTGCCTCGGCGACTGAACCACAGTCCCGACATATTTTCTCTCGGCGACTAACCATCACTTGGACTTAACGTTCTTTGAACTCAGGGAACAGCTACTGCCTAGCCTTCCAACTTAACTTGAACATAACGTATTCCTTAAGTATCAACAGACCGTGGCTAACTTTCCACTGAACCAACCGTGGCTCGTGCCTTAAACCGACTCGTGTTCTACGCAACGCTATCGCCCAAGTCATACTTCATGTGACGGGCCTTGGGATCGTGGGACTATTTAACTTGACAACCGCAGAATGAGCGAGACAGCACTTTGAATGACTTAGGTCGACCGGCATAACTTTGCCTAACTTACTCAAGCCTACAACTTAACCCAAGGGACGAGCAAAGGCTATGCCAAGCCTTGTGCAGAGGAACTGTGCACGCTTTATCAAGCGTTTATGTGGGCGACGCCTATGACTTAGGCAAGTTCATAGTTTTGTGTTGAAGACCAACTTTTCCTTCTCCCAAGCCACGGGACAAAGGACCGATTGTCATTTTCAAAGCACGCCGTGCACCAACTCTAAGCCGACCCTGGGACGTCTTCCATGTTCTAACTCATTTTGACCCGTCGGGATTATTTTCTTAGCTATGTGGATTTATCTCTTTTACTATTAAGCCTACCTGTGCAAGTTGAAAATACGATTTATTATGTGAAGGCAAAGATGAGGCAAGTTCACCGAAACTACCCCACCTGAGCGAGCGGTCGCCTTGACCGAGCGAGCCTTCGAGCAGCCGTTGCAAGGCTAAGGCCGAACGTCGTCGGCGTTTTGATTCCTCCGATTGACTTTACGGGACGGGGCACTACAAATTACATGGTGAATGGCCATTCTCCGTCTTAATTTACACGAAGAATGGTCATTCTCCGTGTAATTTAGCACGGAGAATGGTCATTCCAGTGTTAAAACGCAGGAGAATGGCCATTCTCCGTATTAAATAACACGGAAAATGGCATTCTCCGTGTTAATTTACACGGAGAAGGGCCATTCCCAGTGTCAAAACGTAGGAGAATGACCATTCTCCGTGTAATTTAGTACGGAGAATGACATTCTCCGTGCTAAATTATACGGAGAATGGCCATTCTCCGTGTTAAATGACACGGAGAATGATCATTCAAATGTTAAAACACAGGAGAATGGCCATTCTCCGTGTTAGAAACACGGAGAATGACATTCTCTGTGTTAATTTACACGGAGAATGACATTCTCCTTGTTAAAATGCAAAAAAATGACTATTCTTTGTGTTATATCGACGGAGAACAGTTGACAGAAATCTAATTTTTTATTTTTTTTGTTTTATGGAAAAAAATTTGACATGAATAAAGATTCAAGAGTTTTCGTTCTTCTTTCAAATCGATGCTAACTCTTATGGAAAAGAAGAAGAAGAAGATGTTCTCTCCATAATTGACCTAATTGTCGAAGAAGAAGAAGAAGAAGAAGAAGAAGAAGAAGAAGAAGAAGAAGATGAGCGATGATCGGAGTTCGACTGAGTTCGACTGAAAAAAAAAGCATGGTGAACTACGAACGATCTTTGCGATCTCTGCTGAAGATGAGAGCAATGGAATTCAGATCTCTCGTGAAGAAGAAGAAAGAAGAAGACGAGAATCGCAATCCAAATCTGTGTTTGTGCGGAGGGGTAGTTATGGTATTAATTACATACAGAACATCTAAAGGGAATCTTGGAATATTTAACGTGAAAATATATAATTCTGGGCATTTCATAAAACCCATCCTGCGGATGGATTTTTCATAAAAACCAACCCAAGCAATTTCCAGATAGTATTAATAAAGTATATAAAAATTAAAATTATAATAGAATATTTAAATATAATTTTAATATATTTTAATATAAATTGTTATGATTATTTTTTAAATTATGGATATGTGTTTAATTAGATAATATTATATAGTTAGTTTAAACATAATTTAAAATTTAAATATATTCTAGTATTGGGTGGTTTTTATTTTTTTACGTGAGGAGGAAGCGGTTATCCATACATAAGATATTAAAGGTAGTTAATTTTAATATTTTATTTTATTTAAAAAAATAGTTAATGATATATATGATTTAAAATTGAACCGTTTTGAAATTCCTTTATAACAGTAGAGATATATAATCATGTAAACTAGTACATATTGCAATTTGACTAGTAGCAGACTGATGACAAAGAGCCAGCTTGCTCGAGGACGATTCGAAATTGTGATAAAATTGAAGTGGTAAGCATTTAAGTTTCCCATCTCTAGGAAGGTGGCAACAAACCATATATTTTGGCTTTCTATGGTTGCGACACCGAAATAGGAAATATGACATCGATATGACTATATATGCAACTTAGAAATAAGAAATATGACATCGATCTGACTATATGCCAACTTAGACATCACAATCAACATCTACAACTCTCTAACGATCACATGATCTAACAACCAACTTTGTCATGCAAGTATACATCTAAAATTGAGAAAAACAACACAGACAAAAGTCACGTGCAACCTACGTGTCCCATTTCTAATACTATATAATATGAAAAATCCAGTTTCACTGTAAATATTTTTTTCTTTCAAATAGATTTTTACATATATTTACTAATTAAAAATATTAATTAAAGTTAACATGAGTAACTAGTTAATTACGTATGGAAGCTGTCCTTCGTTATTTCTAAATAGTACGCAGGTATAAAGTAATATATATAATAAGTAGTAATGTGCATGTGCAAAAAAGTTACTGAAAAAAAATATAAATTTATTATAAAAACTATGATCTCTAGGTATTGAACTCAAGAAAAAAAAAAATTCACTTTTAACCAGAAGATTTAGAATTATTTAGTTGTAAATAAATCATCTTATATAGTTAAATGGTTGGCTAAATTTTAATTTGATACCCTCAACTATCCATTTTTGACAACTTCATACCTTAAACTTTCAAAATAGCCAACTAGATACTCTGAAAAATAAAATTTTCAAAATACCATTGATCGTCTCTCTCTTCCCTAGGCCTTACCCTCCCAAGCCCCTACCCCTCCCCTCCCCACTCCTGGCCGTCCACCCCCTCCAGCCTCACCCCCCCCCCCCCCCCCCCTCCAGCCTCACCCCAATGAGCGCTACCCACCCGCACGCCGTCCGCTGCTGCCCGTCGCCCGCCCACGTTCGATGCTGCGCACTCACGCGCTGCCCTCCCCCGCCCGTTGTTGCGTGCTGCCCCCCATGCACGCTACCTCGCTCATGCGCGCCCACTTCTTCCGTCGTTGCTGTCCGCCGGAAAGAGAGGGGGGATCACCGGAGTGAGGAGGAGGAGAGAATGAAGAGGGCATGAATAATTTTAGATTTTTTTTTTTAGGTTATGGAGTTGAAAATATTAAATAGTTGATGGTATCAAGATGACTATTTTGAAAGTTCAGGGCTGGCCCTGGCCCATGGCGGCCAGGACGACCGCCCATGATCCACGAAGTAGGATATATATATATATATATATATATATATATATATATATATATATATATATATATATATATATATATATATATATATATAGGATTCGAACTCTGCCCACAAGGACCACATGCCTCCACACTAACCACTTGCACTATATATATATACATATATATATATATATATATATATATATATATATATATATATATATATATATATATATATATATATATAACTTTTATAATAGCAAATGATCTCTAGCCTAGTGGTTAAGAGAGATGCATGCGGCCCAAGCGGTCAAAGTTCGAGCCCTCCGGGCGAGTTCGCCGCAATTAACAATTGCTTCAAAAAAAAAAATTGAGTGGCACCCCACTTGGATGGTCTATTTATGCGGTGCACCCCACATTGTTTGCTATATGTATAAGTAGTCCCACATCTGACGAAAAACGTCACTTTTGACGGTCAACAGGGTTTGACTGTGAGACCCGTCTCACTGTATCGGTATTTTATACGGATACATGTTTATTTGAGCCGTATTTCGTATTTATCGATTTACGTGATATTTTAAAATCTTTCGAAGTATTGGATTTTCATGACTTGGTTTTGACTTGGACTTGGTTTTATTGGGTTTGGTTTAACTTGGCTTGGCATTGAACTTGGTTAGTTTGGCTTCTCATGAGATGAGGTGTATGGTTTAGATTGAGTGGAGAGGAATGAATGGTGGAGATCACTTGAGTTTGTTATATGAGCCACTTTTCTCTCTCCCTCCTCATTCACCCTCATTCATTTCTTTTCCACCAAATCCTAGCCATTAGAGAGAGGCAAGTACACCTTGCCGAACCTTGAACAAATTTATTTCTGTTTGTTCCATCTTATTCCTTGCATTATTCTAAGCATCTTTAGAACATGGAGTTTTCGGTTTTACCGAGTGGATTGTTGTAGATCTAGCTTTGTGGTATTTTTGGTTTTCATGGGTTTTGATCTGTCAAACTTGCATGTTTTTGTCAACTGATGGTTCCATGTGGTAGAGAATTTCATTTTACCCAAATTGACCCATGAAAGTTTGTATTTGGATTTCTATTGTTGTTTGGTGGAGCATGGAGGCCATGGTATTTTCTATGGACATGTTCACTGTGGGAGCCATTAATTGCACTCTGAGCCGCATAGGCTATTCTTGACCGCATGACCATTTGTTATTTCTGGCCGCATATGGCCTTAGCCATTCTCAGCCGCATGGCCTTGCAAGCATTAATTGCTTGCATGCATGCATTAAATGTTTGCTTGTATTAAATAATCGCCATTAGCATTAACTACTTAGCCTTGGCCTTAGCATTAATTACATTTTTGTATGCATATGCCAGCAGTAGCTTGCATGCTTTTATGAAAGCAGTAGCCGCATGGGTATTAAATCAAGTGAGCCGCATGACCTTTATATTGAAATGCATTAATTAATTACCTTTGGTCAATCAAGTTGGCCGCATGGGAACAGTACTTAGCCGCATTTGGCCAACTCATTTGTTGGCCAATTAATTATTTTATTTGCATTAGCGTACAACTTGCACTTAACCGCATGGAATATTTGTAGCCGCATGCAAGCAATATTGCTTGGAATATTAGTATTTGCTTGCATGGAGTAAGCCTTGCATGCAATTAACATAGGGTTGCATGCATTAGCCTATATTTAATGCATGGAAAATGCTAAGTTTACTACCAAGCTTTTTAGCAAAGCTCTGCATGGATTAGCCTAATAAATGCACTAACTTTTAGCAAGCTTTTGCTTGCATGCATATTTAATGCAGCATGCATTTTAGTTAGCCATGTTAAGGCTTTTGCTTGCATGCACATTTAATGCATGCATGTGCACTAAATATTTTGCTTGGCCAACTCAATGAGCCGCATGGCCTCTCATGCCAACACAATGAGCTGCATGGCCTCTCATGCACTTTTAAGTATTCAGCTTTGGCCGTATATGGAAATGTCTGGCATGGCTTATTATATACATGTAATTATTGCTTCACGTGGATCATTAATTAAATGGTTCACGTGAACTTTCCTTCTTTGTTGCATTGATTGTTGGGTCCCACTTGGCTAGAATATATATAATTTAGGCCACAAGACCCCAGTACTTGAGTAGTCACGTGTCCTTTTCTTTTGCTTGAGTGGAAGCTTGCATTTATTGCGGGTTCCTCTCTCCTTGTCTTTTCTGGTTGCATGAATATTTCTTGCTGGCCGTATGGCCCCTTCAGTTATTTTCTGGCCGCATAAGCTTTGGCTAGCTGCATGGGTGGCTCTCCCACTCTCTTTGGCCGCATGTATGTTCTCCCACTTTTGGGCCGCATGGGGTCCACTTTGATTGTTTAAATATTTTATTTGCCTGAATTGTGGTCAGAATTTCTTCCCACTCCCAACATGAAAGTTGTAGAGTTTTCCTTGGCTTTAAGAATATATATATTATATATATATATTATTATTTAATTGCACAAGTTTCTTTCCTCCTTGATAAATGGCATGACTTGATAGTGACCCGTCGTGGTACACTCATGACAAGATAACTTGACCTGACAAATTTGACATGATAATTCTTGATAGTGGCCCGCCGTGACGCACTCTTGACAAGTAAACATGACATGATATATGTTTTGAAGGCTATTACAACGGCTAGCTTGACATGACAAGTATAAATGACCTGGACACCGTGGACGATTGTGCTTGTACAAATTAACCCGTCTTGTCTTGTATCATGTCTAGGACAGGGATCCCTGAGTACCACGGTCAGGGGTACCTACTGTAAATGGCTAAGGCTAATAACTAGAATAATACAGTAGTTCATGAAGAGACTTTTCCAGTTACCTGTTGTCCCTTTGATCCCGGTCTTATATATATATACATGGGACTTGGAGCTATCTGTCATGATGAGCACATTTCCAGCCTGCCGTCGAGTGGGGCACCTCTTTAGGACACATGTATCTCACTACAGTGTGTCTGCTATACTTATTTTCTTTTGCTGGGGTCACTCAGGTAGCAGCAGACGGGTAACTGAATTTGGAAATCTCTTTGCATCTTACTAGTAACTAGGCCTGTGATAACCCTAGTTAGTTAAAGTATCAAGCCGTACTTATTGCTTGGCCGTGAATGTTGGATGGAGTTCAATCTGTCTAGTCTTATCTTGATCTTGTACATGATTGTTACATGTCCTGATTTCTTATTTTATCTTGCCGATAAATGGTGGGAGAAACCAAGTTTTGTTCAGACGAAGGATTACAACCCCAGTTCTTGTTTGGTCTACGGGTTGTAACCTGGTTATCTGAATAGTCCCATGGTTATCCCATCGTATATCACCTTCCCAGTCTAAGTCTTGTCTAGATCCAGTTCCTAATTGTTCCAGGATAATGGTTGCAATGATTGTCCCTCTAATGTATTATACTCTGTATTGTCACTCTCTGATTGTCACTTAATGATTGTCACCTCTAGCAATAAATGATCAGAGACCAAGTTCTGTTCAGGCGAAGGGTTACAATCCCGGTCCTTGTTTGGTTTAAGGGTTGTAACCTGGCTTCCGGAACAGTACCTTCGTCCTCTCTGCATATAATGTCTAGCTCTATTTATTTAACATGTTCTCCAGTTTCCTTTATGTCAAATGATGATTTACTTATTGTCTTTCTATGATCGGGATGAGTGCATTGGTACTGCACGAATCTCGATCCTCCCTTACTTATTGCTTTTTCTCCCTGTTGATTGCCTATGATTGCTGGTTTTAAGTTCATTGTTCGGCCTCCTTTGTGGTACTTGCTATTTGGGGTCTGACCCCACTGGTTTTGCAGGTTCTGATAGAAGAGCCCGAAGGATCTACCGCACCATCTACTCGACGGTGACCAGCCGGAGCACCAGAGTGCCTCAGTGGGTTTCTTCTTCATCCTCCCACTGATATGAAAATTCTCCTCTTGTAACGTTTAGCCCCGAGCGCGTGTTTAACTCGTGTTTTGGTATTTTCCTTGATATTGTAGCCTACGGGCATAAACATGATATGTGTATTCTAGACTATAGCTAGTCCTTATCATGTACGACTAATACTCTAGCTAGTCATCAGTTCTGTGGTACTGGCTTCATGATCATTCATGTATATATGGTTCGGGATGCCTTACTATTGTATGTATGATGATCGTACTCTTTGCTCTTGTATAATTGCCTGTGATTGAGATACCTAGGATTGTTAAACCATAGGATTGACTGATGGCTTGTAGAGTAACCCACATGTCTTGACAGCTTATACGTGATTTCAGAGTATTAACGTACTTTGGGATTGCGTAGCTAGATGTGTACGCCTCCGTCCAGTATTCTGGTTCTAGGGCATGACATTGACCGATAATTTATGACGAAAATACCCTCGTCTTCTTCCAAACCCAAACCCGTCCCGCCGCTGTTGTGCCTCCTCCCCGCCGCTGTCGCGTTCATCACCACCACCACTACCACCACCTTCATTATCACCACCACCACCACCATCATCACCACCACCACCATCTCTCCTCCTGTCGCTTTTACAAGAAGGAGCAAACAGTAGCACCAACGAAGAAGGAGAGGGCACAAAGCAGCAGCAGCAAGCAGAAGTAGAGCCAAAACCCAGTCCTCCGGCGAGCTTTCCGGCGAAGATTCATGCTCTTGCAAGGTCAGCATTGTAATTTGAGGCGGAGCTAGCTTAGGCTTGATCTGAAGCTGGAGTTTTGGGGCGGGGAAAAAAATCAAGCTTTTTGGTAGCTCTTCCGCAGATAGTTGTGGAGAGTGGGAAGAAGAACAAGTTTCTATTTTTCTTCGTCAGAGGTGATAGTTGGATCTGAACATATGAAGGTTCCACCAGCAGGAAATGAGTTTTCTTCCAATTCAGGAGAAGGTAATTAATTTTAGAGATTTATTTATTATTTTCTTACAATTTTATTTTTAAATTTTTGGGATGATGGTGGTGGTGGTGGTGGTGGTGGTGGTGGTGGTGATGATGGTGATGGTGATGATGGTAGTAGTGGTGGTGGTGATAGTGAAGGTGGTGGTAGTGGTGGTGGTGGTGATAGTGAAGGTGGTGGTAGTGGTGGTGGTGGTGGTGGTGGTGGTGGTGGTGAACGCGGCAGCGGCGGGGCGGAGGGACGACAGCGACGGAGCGGAGGTGGGGACGCGACAACGGCGGGGCGGGTTTGGATTTGGAAGAAGACAAGGGTAGTTTCGTCATAAATTATCGGTCAAACCCTGTTGACCGTCAAAAGTGACATTTTTCGTCAGATGTGGGACTACTTATACATATAGTAAACAATATGGGGTGCACCGCATAAATAGACCATCCAAGTGGGGTGCTACTCAAATTTTTTCAAAAAAAAAACCTTTGTAATATGATAAATATTATTATGAATACAAAATAGTATGGTAACTTACTTAGTGTAGTTGGTTTTTACTTATGTCTACAATGTAAAAGGTCATGGGTTTAAGACTTGATGGAAGCATTTTGTTTCTTTCTTTTTTAAATAATTTCAGATTTTTAAAACAATGGGCACCATTTAAATTTTGTCCTGGACCTCGAAAATCTTTGTTTCTTTCTTTTTTAAATAATTTTTTTTTTAGACAAGTGGTATCATTTAAATTTTGTCCTGGACCCCGAAAATCTCTAGACCGGCCCTGTGAAAGTTTAAGGTATCAAGTTGCCAAACATGAATATTTGAGGATATCAAGGTTGAAATTTAGCCCTTAGTTATTTTTTTTAAATATAATTGATAGTGTGTTTAGGTAGTTGTTTGTTTTTTTAATTTTAATTTATTTAAGTGTTGATGATATACATACGACTCGGACGATTCATTTTTGAGCGGTTTCCAAGACACATTACAATATTAAAAATATAGTTTATAATATTAAATATAAATTTATAGTAATTAAGATGGTTGGCCTTTAGTTTTCCTCAATTTTTTTTTAATAAAAATTAGAATAATAGTTATTTCTACATGTGTATTTATATACTACATTTAATATAGGCTAAATTGTAACTTGATACCTTCAACTATTACTGTTTTTCAACTTGATACCCTTAATTTTTATAAGTGCTAACTTAATATCCTTTCTCAACTTATATTTCTAACTTGATACCAATTTATTTTTTTATAAATTCTAAACTACTCCCCCTCGCGTCGGCGATCACCCCATGGCCCCCACTATCCGCCCCTGCCCACCCTCCTACCCGCCTCCGACCCCACTGGCGACCACCCCCCTATCCCACCGGCGACCACTGTCCCTACCACTCTCTAAGCTGTCCCAAGCACCGCCGTGCACTGTCCCGCGCGCCGCCGCCTGCTCGCACTGCCGTTCGCTGCCACCCACAGCCGGAGAGAGAGGGGGTGGGGGAGAAGGAATGGACAATTTGGTCCATTTTGTTTAGGGTATCAAATTAGTAGCTATAAAAGTTGAGTGTATCAAGTTGAAAATCGTAATAGTTGAGAGTATTAAATTGTAATATTTAGCCTTTAATAAAATACAAGAAGGCGCAATCGCAAAATTGTCCTCTCTCTCTCTCTGTTTCTGGCATTGGAGTCGGTATGGAAATAGAAGAGTTTCTCGTCATTTTACATGTGATCAAAAGCTCTCACTCAGCAATAGAAGTTGATCACCACGTAGGTATCGACGCACGACTGGAGCCAGTAACCATACAGTAACCGACCAACTTAAGAACTATCTACAAAATTAAAAAATTCCTTGACACCTGTTGCATGTCAACTAAGAGAGTTTAGTTTACCAACTGCCAAAAAAATCCTCCAACTACAAATGTTGTGATCTCCACCTACACCTGTGAATATATCACACCTAACACTAACTTGAAATTGGTGGAAGATCTATTTAGTAGCTTTCCATATCATTATCAAGATCTAATGAGCACTAGCTGGGGTTGGTGGATGTGTTAATTACATGTGTAGTTAAAAGCATCCACATGTGATGAACAAATTTGTTGCATCAATGCTAATAGCTCTAATCTTATATGATTGGCTTGGAAAATTTGTTGTCCTCTCACTTTCATTGTAATCCTATTGGTGACCAATTTAATATGCGAACGAAATGGACCAAAATTTTGGTTAAGGCACATGTGCTTAGACTGGAATGAGGGAGGGCAAAAGAGCCAAATCACCAAATTGTTTTGGGACAACTTAGCCACAAAACACTTGGTCACCTACCCCTCACAATATGTAACTATTGTTAGAAATTCTTCACAATACTTCGTTTTAAAACTGCAAGAAAATAAAATGATTAAATGTTACCGGCCTCCGGGGAAGTCGCGCACGTAGCACTGCCCTAAGAGATAGTCCGGGTCTATGTGCAGACGGTATTCGAACGCTCCTAGTGGTAAAATTCTCGCTCTACCGGAATCTCGTTGTCGCACACGACGCTGAGAGAATAACCCCGACTTAGCTCTGCCCAGAGCAACGACGAATAGCAGCAACAATACGAAGGAGACGAAAAATTTAGAGAGGTTCGAGAAGAATATTTTCTGTGTAGAGAAGAAGGAGATGGGATCAGTATATATATAGGCTGTAGGGAAATTACACCAACGGACAAAAATTAAAGAGGATTTAATTCGGGTGTTTAAGAAAACAATTATGTTAAACGTTGTAAAACGTTTACAACACATGGTTCATTGAACCTGGACGGATATCAAGATCCAACCGTTACAGAATTTAAAAGGAATAGTAACGGTCAGAATTTTTAATAGGAGCAAAAATATTTTTGGTTCTCAGCCCGAGCCCGAAGAGAAAATCGAATCGGCATTCGGCGCCTGCAGATGTGGGCACGTACCCGCACCCGTTACGCGCGCCGAACCGAACCGAGCCGAGCCGGGCCGGGCGGCGGCGACGGCGCGCGCGTGTGACCCATGGAGCTCCCACACACAACTTTTAATAAAGCAAAAGTAGAAAAGGTAATATAAATAAAGTAGAGGGACTCCCACTATCCGATGTGGGACTAAAGAGCTGAGTTGAGCTTTTGATTCAAAGCTTCAGCTAACAATCCCCCCCCCCCCAAAAGCTCAAGTTCCAAGATAATATAAAGAAGGAGAATAAGACAAGAGTAAGAGAGTTTCTGGACAGTTGTATACTATGCATAAATGAGATGGATTACATCCTTGAATCTCACGTAGTGACTATTCTCTTTGTCTGAAGAAGAGCTTGATGGACTACGCCTTGAATCAGTCTTCTTGAACCAGACTCGAAAAATAGCACACATAGTACGCTAGAGGTACTTGGGTCTATCGGGTGTGTCACTTCCCATTCCCAGAATACGTATTTTTATATATGTACTACTCGAATGTATTTATTTAATATTTATCATGTATTATCCTGTATTTAAATTCCTCTAATTCATGTTAATTAATATTTCTGCAATTTTATTTCTGCACTTTATTTCTTGCTTTTATTCTCTGCTTTATCTAGGCTTTGGGTTCGGCTTGGTTTGGTTTAGTTTAGTTGGCTCAACATGAACCCAACACCCCCACCTACCACCACCTTTTCATTTAAAGCCAACCCCCCCTTTCTCTCTCTTCATTATTTTTCCTTCACCATCACTCTTCTTCTTCTTCCTCATCACTCCCTCCACCTACCAAACCGTAGGCAAGTACATCTTGCTTCCACATGAGAATCCATGTTTTTATAGTTCATTTATCTTCCTCTCATGATCCTAAGAGAGTTTAGAACTTGGCATTTTTTCATTTCGAAGTCTTAATTTTTGAAGATCTAGAAATTAGTTATTTTCGGATTTTTGTGGTTTTGATCTATCAAACTTCTTTGTTTGCAAGTTTTGATGGTTCCATGTTGTAGAGAATTTTATTCTACCCAATTTTGACCTTTGAAAAGTTGGATTTGGACTTGTTTTGACCAAGTTATGAACTTTTAAAGCTTTGGGGTGCAACCATGGAGTCCTTGCTGTTTGGAGAAGACAGTGAGCAGTGTACGCTAGCTTTTTAGCTTGCGTCACGGAGTTGTGCGCGCTCTTTAGCGCAGCGCAGTTTAGTTCATACGCTGCCTTTTGGGAGCGTATGTCTTGCGTACGCTGCCTTTTGGGAGCGTATGTCTTGCATACGCTGACTTGGATGGTAAGGAGTCGTATGGAGTTCATACGCTGCCTTTTGGAAGCGTATGTCTTGCGTACGCTGCCTTTTGGGAGCGTATGTCTTGCATACGCTGACTTGGATGGTAAGAAGTCGTATGGAGTTCATACGCTGCCTTTTGGAAGCGTATGTCTTGCATACGCTGGCTTGGATAGTAAGGAGCGTACACTGACTTGAGCGTAGCTTGACTTGAGCGTAGCCTGACTTGAGCGTAGCCTGACCCGAGCGTACGCTGACTTGAGCGTAGCTTGACCTGAGCGTACGCTGACTTGAGCGTAGCCTGACTTGAGCGTAGCCTGACCCGAGCGTACGCTGACTTGAGCGTAGCCCGACTTGAGCGTAGTCTGACTTGAGTGTTTAGGCGCAACTGGACCTGACCCTACTTACCCTGGATCTTCTATAGCCCTGTATATTGATATTTTATTAGATATTTAACGTCCATTTTATATCCTTACGCCTTTTGACATAAAACTTGATATAATCATGATATGTTAATATTTCTGTTAAATATAGATTGTTACGTGGGATGTACCATGTGTCGTGAATTGAGTTATAGATACCCCGATTGACTGGAATTAAACCCTGAGAGTTGTAGACCCGACCCCACTGAATACTAGTTGACTTTCATGCCTTGTCACCATTGATAATGATTGTGACCTTGACTAATAATTGATCATACGTTCCTAGTTGGAACTAAGAGACTGGCTAGTCGTCTTATTGAATTGAATGAATGAGACACGTTCATATTAACTATGAACTATTGCAATCGACTGGCTAATCCCGAACTTCGGCATACAGACACATGCATGCTTCAATCTAATTATTTATTTATTTATTTATTTTCTACAAAAGCAGCATGTGTGCTTTACGGTCAAGGCATGATTATTTCGTGGTTAGATTTGATTGTTGCATTACGCTATGTAAGACCTACAACCTAGCCGCACGGGTATCGTTGTAGAGTTGCGCATATCGTACCCCGTACGAAAGTACTCATTTGAATGACCATGATCCACGGCATGGGATTTCACTCAACATAGAGTTTATTAAGTTAAATAAAATAATAATTGCATGGAGAGAATGGATTCCCGAGTTCTTACATGGCAGCCCCCTTGGGACAAGTAGTACCCGACGGGCCGGCTGGTTCCCACAGATACTGTAAACCTGTCACACGGGCAGGGAATAGTATCTGCTTATATTATTATTGTATATTGTATATTGATGACGGACGTCCTGCTAGGACTCGTCTAATTCTTGCATGGCGCACATGATTAACTGGATAGACTAGCCTTGCTTGTGCATAGTAAGAACTGAGAAATCTTTATTGCATAATTCCATGATAACTTGGGACTCACAATAGCAAGCCTTAGTAGTTGAATGGCCGTTTAAATTGATTTGTTTGTGTACTGTACCTACTCTGTTACCTAACTAAGATGATCATAATGTCAGGACATGACGGGCCAACTTCTGTCCTTGTTTGGTTGGGAGGTTGGTTCGAAGTGTCGTGATGTTATGAGAATCCTAGTGGCAAGCAGAGATCTATTTATCATATTTCTCATTATTGGTTTTAGTTCTCATGTCGTGCTTCCTTGTGGTACTTGCTATTAGAGGTCTAACATCTCTGGTTTTGCATGGCCAGATTTAGAGCCGGTCCCCGAGGATCCAGCTTACTTCTACCTCCAAGATGGTCAACACTAGAGGGATGATCGCAGGAGGACTCGAGTGGGTTTCTTACTTCCCCGCTCGTTTTGTTATCTACTTTATACCTTAGTCGTTTGGCACCGACATGTTAGTCGGATTGTCTTGTACTTACTTTTTACATAATTGTAACTAAAGTCAGGCTGCAGCTGATAACAATTGTGTATATTTTTGCTACATCAATCTGGCTATGTTTTGTAAAGCCAGATATCAAGAACATTTTGACAGAGCATTTGGGACGCCTTACTGCTTTATCTTACATGTTCTCTATTACTGTTTCTTGCTTAGATGATTGAGACAATAGATGTGAAGTGACCATAGTAAGACTTTCATGTAGTATGCACCCCCATCGTCTTGTAGACAGCATTGATCGTATTATACGGTATTCCTTTTTGACACTTGCATTCTTAGGATCAGGTTTGCTTCACCTAGGTCTTTCATATCAAACTGGTTAGATAAATAATTCTTAGTATTATTTATCAATTCCAGTGAAGATCCTAAAATAAGGATATCATCAACATACAAGCATAAGATAATACAGCTTTTATTTGTATTTTTGGAATACAAACACTTATCATATTCATTTGGCACAAAACCAAATTCTATAATGACTTTATCAAATTTGTTGTGCCATTGCTTGGGAGCTTGCTTTAGGCCATAAAGAGATTTTACTAATCTGTAAACCTTCTTTTCTTGACCTTTAGCAATAAAACCTTCAGGTTGCTCCATATATATCTCTTTTTCTAAATCTCCATTTAGAAATGCTGTCTTTACATCCATTTGATGGATCAGCATATCATGAATGGATGCTAAAGCTAGAAGGGTTCTAATAGAGGAAATCCTAGCAACAGGAGAATAGGTATCAAAGTAATCTAATCCTTTCTTCTGGGTAAATCCTTTGGCTATTAGCCTAGCCTTATATTTTTCTATGGTACCATCGGCACTAAGTTTTTTCTTAAAGATCCATTTACAACCTATTGGTTTGCTGCCTAAAGGAAGGTCTGCTAAAAACCAAGTATTGTTCTCCATGATGGAGTTGTACTCATTGTTAATAGCTTTTTTCCAGAAAGGGGCATCAGGAGAGGATATGGCTTCTTCATAAGTTGAGGGATCACCCTCTATCAAAAATGTGAAGAATCCTTCTCCTAAATTCTTTTCTATCCTTTCTCTTTTACTCCTTCTAGGTTCTATGACTTGTTCAGATTGAGAATTAGTCATTTGGTTATGAGGACTAGTAGACGGAGTAAGAGAAGGGTTAGAGAAAGATAAAGGGGTTCTATCCTTGAAGGGAAAAATGTTCTCAAAGTAAACTGCATCTCTAGCTTCAATAATTGTGTTATTAGAGATTTTATTTACTTCAGAATGGGTTACAAGAAATCTATTGGCATTACTATCTAGGGCATATCCTATGAATACACCATCTACAGTCTTAGGTCCTATCTTCCTCTTTTGGGTTCAGAAATTCCTACTTTAATTAGCTAGACATCCCCAAACTTTGAGATAATTAATCCTAGGGGTTCGACCTTTCCATAACTCATATGGTGTCTTATCATTAGTCTTACTGGGTATCCTATTAAGAATATAACAGGCTGACAATAAGGCTTCTCTGTAAAACCCCTAAATTTTTACTATTTTTTTAATTAATTTGGTATTGATTTTTATTCGTAATTGTACGTCGCGTACGAGTTCGGTTATTCGTATTTGTACGTCGCGTGCGAAATTGCGAGTTAATATTTATATTCATATAAAAATATTTTATTAAAAGATTTTCCGTATAGAAAAATAAGTATTTAAATATTTGTTCGTGTCACGTATTGGCAAGCATTATTTAAAAATGATTATTTTTATGGTGCAAATATAAAGTAGTAATTCCGAAAACTATTTTTGTTCAAGAGAGGCATAAAATTTATTTCATGCCCACTCGATTTTCGAAAACTAATTCTAATTAGTTTAATTATTTATAAAAAAATATTTTAAATATTTAAGTAATTATCATGATTTTCGAAATTTAATATTATTATATTTTTAATATTTACGAAAAATGTGTTTAAAAATTTAGTTGATTTAAATATTTGATTAAATACGATAATTTAAATTTAGGAGATTTTATTCCAAGTAGACTTTAAATCAAGTAGAGGTTTTATCTAGAATTGGTTAAATAACTTTTAAAGTTATTTAAAATAAAGGATGGAATTATCCATCGTAATTTAAACAAATACTAGTCTCATCCAACTGGGAATTCCCACCTCCTATATAAGGAGAGGTACTCATCCATATTTTTCCATCCACAGATGTGCATCGTGTCTGTGTCCACCATTCTTATTCCATATTATACATTTACATTAATCCCATGTCGGACATATCCCCGACACAATCAAACCTACACCTATATCCTCCATGTCCGCAGCAACCCGTCTCTACCATCGCCATTGCCTACATCTCACCTCTCCTCTGTCTCCCCGCACCCGACCACAGGCGGTCGACCCTAAACCTAACCCTAACCCCGTCCAGCCTGATCCGCTGTCCGTCGAAGTTCCTGACCGAAAAGTTCCCCTACCACCACCGTCTCCTCCTTGTCCCGACCATCCACCGCAGTAGCCATCCACCGCCACTCTTCCAGACGACAACACCACCCTTGTCGTCACAGATCAGTCAACCAACGTCGATTCCCTCCACCAACACAGCCTCCACCGCCACCAAATCAGCACCACCCAATCCCAATCCTTCGCCCCGACAACACCACTGCCATCATCGTCCTCACGACACACCACCACCAAATCCAGCCGCCGGAGACCCCCAATTCCGTCACCATCCGACAACATAACCCCAACCACCATCATCAGGAGGGGAAAAGAGGAAAAATCCTTACCTCCTCCACGCCTTGTCCCGTCCCCACCGGCCGGAGATCCGAACCGCCGCCCGCGGTGCACTCCGTCGCCCGTGCTCCCACCTGGCCGCCCGCCGCGGTCCTCCCCGCGACTGTCGCCCACGCCGAGCGCCGCCTCCGTGCGCGCTGAGCCGACCCGACGCCGGACAGCGTCTCCGCCCTCGTCCGCATCTCCGCCAGCCGAGTCGGCCCCGGCCCTCCGACATCCGCCGCCCAGCGCCCCCATCCGCTCCGGCGCGCCACCATAGCAGCTTTCCGACCTCCCGGCAAGCCGCGCGCCACCCCACCACCAACGCTGGCGCCCGATCCCTGAGCTCCGCCGACCCCTCTTCCTTGGTAAAACCCTTCCTTCACATCTTTCTCCCCTCCCTTCTTACTTTCATCCTTTCCAAAAAGAGCACAACAAATGTTTAAAGAAGTTTAATATTATATATTATTATTAATATTACTCACTATATATCTCTCCCGGACTAAAACAGTAGTTCTTTTAAAGAGTATTTGTTATTATTATTATTATTATTATTATTATTATTATTATTATTATTATTATTATTATTATTATTATTTCTGTTTATTACTAATATGATTATTATTATTATTATTATAATTACTATTTTTTATGATTATTATTATTATTATTATTATTATTATTATTATTATTATTATTATTATTATTATTATTATTATTATTATTATTAGTGTTATCATAGGTTCATTAAAATTAATATGGTTATTTTAATAAATATTAAACTATTTCTAAATATAGAATTGTATTAATTATATGGTTTCGATTTAAAAGCTAAGGTTTGATATAAAATCTAAAGGTTGCCCTAATTTGATTCTCCAAATATTTACCTTCAAGATCTTGTGACAGATAGAATATAGTTTTTGAGTATGAATAATATTTTTAGAATGTTTATAAAGATATTTTGATTAATATAGTTTAATATTATAAATAGTTTTCAAAATGTTAAATAATTTTCTAAAAACCCTATAAATACTTTCTAATAAATTCCTAAAGGCATTTGACTAGAAAAATAGAATCTATAAACATTTCTCTCTTTTTAGATTTGGTTGTTCTCAGTCATGATTAATCTTGCCTCCATACTTCCTTGCGAATTCGGGCCCTTTCGCAACGACCAAGGTCTTGGACTACTCAGACTTGTCGGATCATCGTATCACTCCAGGCCATTACCAGGCAAGACACCTTGCCTTCACTGTTTAATTTTTGCTTAATGTCATGCATGTTTTAATTGTTGTCCTTTCAAAACCATATGTAGTTACAAATTATTATATTTTAGTTTTCTTTATGCATTTGGCCTAGAGTTAAGGGACCACCTTTGTTTGTGCCGCATTTATGGGCCGACACTTGTGTACCACGATGTCACGTGTCTCATATAGATTCGGACTTGCGTACCGACCGTACATCGGTGCGTACAGAACGAGCGTTAGAATATAACTGCTAATATAGTTGTCTAGAAGGCTTAGCGGTTATTAGAAATATCGTGGTGTGAATTCAGCACGAGTAGTGCATGGGAAGGGTGAAGACAGTTATTAGGCGCAGGGGCTTTCACACCTTTACTTTCGTCTAGCTGCCATTTGTGACTCAGTCGAGAGCTAGTGGCCGTGCATTTATTTATTTTTCTCTAGATGCCACTAGTGCCTCGGTTGAAACACAAATGTGCCGTGCATTTACCTTCGTCTAGCTGTCGTTAGTAACTCACCCAAGAGCTAGTGGCCGTGCATTTATTTTTCTCTAGATGTCCCTTAGTTCTCACTCGAGTGCTAATGGGTCGTGCATTTACTTTTCTCTAGACGCCACTAGTGCCTTGGTTGAAACGCTAACGCGCCGTGTTTCTAGTCTCGGGAGCCCTTGTGTGGAACGTTGTCTTCAAAATGCATTTATACGTAGAATGGTTAAGGACCTTTATTTGTGTAGTCACATTTACTTTTCTGTTGAGCTTTATTATTCAGTTAATGGCATGATATTATGTCTCTTGTTACGTCCCTCTGAGGACCTGGTTATCTCGCTAGGTGCGTGCTCTTGTCTTTCGCAGGTATTCTAGCTCTAGCCGTGAACATTGCTATTTCTTCGAAGATGATTGCGCTTGGATCGTCTTCGCTTCGCTCGACAAAATTTATTTCGTTTTTCATGTATTTTCTCTTACTTGTTGGTAGTAGATTTGTCTCCGCCCAACATATTGTATCAAGACAATTCTTTATCATTATATGATATCTTTTATTCAATTATTTTTGTGTGGATGAGATTAGTTATGGTTCTACTGCATTTTACAGCTTAGGTATTCATACAAGGTTTCCATATATTGGAGTATACTTTGTATGAATACAGCTGACATGTATACGTTCCTAGTCCTACGTATTTTGGGACTGGGGCATTACATTCTCCCCAAAGATTATCAGGGGTACCAGAGCTGAGAAGCATGGCATTGACCATGTCTAAAAGAGTACGATTCTTCCTTTCAGCAACTCCATTGGATTATGGTGAATAAGGAGCAGTTACCTCATGAATAATTCCGTGCTCTTCACAGAAGTTAGTCATTTCATTTGAGGTATACTCTCCACCAAGATCTGATCTAAGGATTTTATTCTTCTTATCCAACTGGTTCTCAGCTTCAGATTTATAGACCTTGAATCTGTCTAGAACTTCATCATTGGTCTTAAGGAGGTAGGTGTAACAATACTTTGAATGGTCATCTATAAAAGTTATAAAGTATTTCCTACCGCCTCGGGTCAAAACCCTATTAGAATCATAAACATCACTATGGATAAGTTCTAGGAGTTCAGAATCCCTATGGACAGATTTGAAAGGTAATCTGGTATGTTTGGCTTTAACACATATCTCACATTTATGTTCATCGTCTATAGAAGTCTTAGGGATAAGATCTAAGTTCATCATCCTTTTGATAGATCCTAAGTTCACATGACCTAGTCTACCATGCCAAATATTTGATGATTCAACATTTGCAACAAAAGAAGGATTTGAACTTTTATTCATGGTACTTAAAACAAAAAGTCCATCTTTCACAAATCCTTTTCCAATAAATAGATCATTCTTAGAGAAAACTACTTTATTAGCCTCCATTACAATTTTGTATTCTGACGCTACAAGGAGGGATCCACTAACAAAATTCTTCCTGACAGACGGCACATGAAGCACATCATGAAGAGGTAGAATTTTTCCTGATGTCATCTTCAGATCTATTCTTCCTCTTTCCACAACTTTTGCCGTTGAGCCATCTCCTAGAGTCACGCCTCCTCCACCTGACTCCTGATAGGTTGAAAAACAGGAGCGATCAAATGAAACGTGAACATTAGCTCCAGAATCCAACCACCAATCTTCAGAATGGAAAGACAGGTTTACTACAGGTTGGAAGCTTACAGACCTGAAGGAGCTGGAAGACCCATTCAGAATCATGTTAGCCTCTAGCTTGCCTTTTCCTTTGAAGGAGTTCTGGATAGGTTCTTTCTTCCTTTGGAAGCAATTGATGGCTGTGTGGTTTTTTTACCACACACAAAATAAAATCTTCTTTGATCCTGAGTCTGACCAAAGTTTTTAGGTTTTTGGGGTTGAGGGTTTTGGTGGTGATGGTTTTGGTGAGGATGGTTTTGGTGAGGAGGTTGAAACTCTGCTTCTTTTTGAAGGAGTTTTTCTTGGATTTGAGATGGTTGTTTGATCTAGGTTTTGCATGGCTTCTACAAGGTTTACCTTAGCTGTGGTATTTGACCTAGCTTTGGTCTTGGACCTATATTGCTCTTCTGTTCTAATTCTCTGTAGAGCTTGAGAGTATGTAATAGATCCTTGTAGATGTAATAGGTCCTTTGCCACTTTAGACCAGGAAGGAGGGAGTTTATCTAAGCATCCTATTTTGTGCTCAGTAGAAAAGAAGGTTCCCTTGGTTTGAACCTGCCTAAGGTGTTCTTGGAACTCATAGATTTGGTCATTGATAGGTTTATTATCTACCATGACATATTGGTTGAATGTGGTGGAATTGAATCTATCAATTCCAGCATCATCACAACCATACTCATCTTCCAAAGCATCCCATAGTTCTTTAGCGCTTTTATATTCAAAAAATATGTCGTAGAGAGACTCAGACATAGCTTAAGTTTCTGTGGAAGCAATGATAGTCTATTTCCTTAGGGGTCTTGGGTTTGGTAGAAGAGGAGGACTTGGAAACCCCTACGTCAGACTCAGTCTCATCAGAATCATTTGAGATGGGTGTGGACCCATCAATGGCAGAAATCAGGCCTAAAGTGGTAAGCCAAAATTTTATCTGGCTCTGCCACCTCTTGAAATATGTGCCATTAAATTTTGCAGGCTTTGCAGAAAAAGTCTCTTCCTTGGAAGTCATGTTTTCTAAAGTCTGTAAAATTATATTTACTCAATAAGATAGCTTTAAACTAAAATTAACAATTAAAATAATTTTATTAATAAACCTTTAAATTTTTAGTTGTTCAAGTTTTGATAAGGTTGGGTTAGCTGTAAGGGCCGGATTCCAGCAAGCGGAGGTTCACTAGGAACTCTTAAGTACCGGTCGCTTAGACGATATTTTGCCTTGTTGACAGAAGGGCCCTTTCGGCTTGTTCCCAAACAAATCTTAACTTTAGAACTTTAAAAATAAAGGAATTTTTACTAAATTAATTAATTGTTTGATTTAGCCTAAATTGATATATTGAGTAAAAAGTAACAAGTATTGACAAAATGAACTAACACACTAATTTTTGTCTAAGGTGTCAATCTAGGAAGTGATAATTGATCTATGAAAAGATAATTGATAATAGCAGTCTTAGTTATATGTAATAACAAATGTTATTAAATAATATGGTACCGATATGAAATAAATCACGATAGCTTTTTATAGCTAAAACAAATTATTAACAGTAACAAATTTTTCCTTTTAAAAATTGTAATAACAAATGTCCAGAAGCTTGTATGAAGAAATTTTTTTCCTTTTAATAATTGTTAACAGAAGCTTTCTTTTGTTTTGAACAGAAGCTTTGAAAGCAAGTGGATTTAAGCAACAGAAGCTTTGAAAAAATTTGTTTTCTTTTTGTTTTCTAAGCAATTGTATAGACATTAACAAATTGTAAACAGTAACAAATTTTAAAGCAATTGTAAAAATGTCACAGACAGTAACAAGTTTTATAGGCAGTAACAAATTGTTTTAAAAACAATTGTTTTAAAAATATGTAAACAGTAACAAAATTTTTTTATTATTAATATTATTTTTTCTGTATGAACAGTAATAAACAGGAAAAACAAATAATAAATTTGTAAAATCAAGCTACCTCTTAGATTGTTAGAAATTCTTCACAATACTTCGTTTTAAAACTGCAAGAAAATAAAATGATTAAATGTTACCGACCTCCGGGAAAATCGCGCACGTAGCACTGCCCTAAGAGATAGTCCGTGTCTATGTGCAGACGGTATTCGAACGCTCCTAGTGGTAAAATTTCTGCTCTAGCGGAATCTCATTGTCGCACACGACGCTGAGAGAATGATCCCGGTTTAGCTCTGCCCAGAGCAACGACGAATAGCAGCAACAATACGAAGGAGACGAGAAATTTAGAGAGGTTCGAGAAGAATATTTTCTGTGTAGAGAAGAAGGAGATGGGATCAGTATATATATAGGCTGTTGGGTAATTACACCAACGGATAGAAATTAAAGAGAATTTAATTCGGGTGTTTAAGAAAACAATTATGTTAAACGTTGTAAAATGTTTACAACACATGGTTCATTGAACCTGGACGGATATCAAGATCCAACCGTTACAGAATTTAAAAGGAATAGTAACGGTCAAAATTTTTAATAGGAGCAAAAATATTTTTGGTTCTCAGCCCGAACCCGAAGAGAAAATCGAATCGGCATTCGGCGCCCGCAGATGTGGGCACGTACCCGCACCCGTTACACGCGTTGAACCGAACCGAGCCGAGCCGGGCCGGGCGGCGGCGGCGGTGCGCGTGTGTGGCCCATGGAGCTTCCACACACAACTTTTAATGAAGCAAAAGGAGAAAAGGTAATATAAATAAAGTAGAGGGACTCCCACTATCCGATGTGGGACTAAAGAGCTGAGTTGAGCTTTTGATTCAAAGCTTCAGCTAACAATCCCCCCCCCCCCAAAAGCTCAAGTTCCAAGATAATATAAAGAAGGAGAATAAGACAAGAGTAAGAGAGTTTCTGGACAGTTGTATACTATGCATAAATGAGATGGAATACATCCTTGAATCTCATGTAGTGACTATTCTCTTTGTCTGAAGAAGAGCTTGATGGACTACGCCTTGAATCAGTCTTCTTGAACCAGACTCGAAAAATATCACACATAGTACGCTAAAGGTACTTGGGTCTATCGGGTGGCACGTTTGGTTGGCCATGCGCACTTTTACACATTCATGAGAGTTGTCTAGGATCGCCCTGTCCTATAGTCGCGACCCTCACGACCTCTCATATAGGTAAGTCCTATAGTCGCGGCCCTCGCGGCCCTCACGACCTATCCATATCACAAAAGAAACACTGTCACCATAGGGATGTGGTATGAATGTACACATGTACAGCCTCTTGGACTTTTATTTTAAAGAGAATTTAATCTCAGGTCGGTGTTCCATAATAGTCACCTAGTCCACTTATTTCTACCCATTGATCCGGCTTCTTGGGATCTCCAGTCAGACTCGGTTGGGTTGCCACTGCTGGTGACTATACTATGGGCTTAACCCCATCTCCTTCGATGATTCTAGGATCAATGTCCTAGACAGACCCCTTCGTCAAGTGGTCTGCAAGATTCTTTTCTGACTTTATATAGTCAAGAACCATATATTTGCCCAATAGGCTCTTTATTGACTTGAAGCGCAGCTGCAGGTGCCTGTTCATCTTAGCATTCACAGAATCATGCTTTA
Organism: Iris pallida; assembly: GCA_029216955.1. Lineage (NCBI taxonomy): Eukaryota > Viridiplantae > Streptophyta > Magnoliopsida > Asparagales > Iridaceae > Iris > Iris pallida. The sequence continues at coordinate 2,018,380 of JANAVB010033217.1, forward strand.
GTAGTTCTATATCAGATTTATTATCACAGTTTATAGAAATTGCAGGAATAGGATGAACAGAAACAGGTATATGCATAATACGATTTCTCAGCCATTCGGCTTCTGTACATGTAGTTTCCAAAGCTATCATTTCAGAGTCTATTGTACTTCTGGCTATGATAGTTTGTTTACATGATCCCCAGGAGATTGCAGCTCCTGTTAGGGTAAAAACATATCCAGTAGTGGATTTCACATCATGTGAATCAGTTACCCAATTTGCATCGGAGTAACCTTCTATGATATCAGGGTGTTTAGAATAATAAAGTTTATAATCTAGAGTACCCTTAAGATATCTAAATACTCTGTCTAATGCAGTCCAGTGTGTCTGATTTGGGTTACTAGTATATCTATTTAGTCTCCCAATAGCAAATGCAATATCATGTCTAGTCTTATTTGTTATGTACATAAGGGACCCAATCATTTGTGAATATCTATGTTGTTCTATAGGTAATCCTTCATTATTCTTAAGAACAACATTGCTATTATAAAGGGTAAGGGCAGGTTTCTTGTCAAAATACTCAAACTTCCTTAGCATTTTCTCAATTGAATGTGCTAAGGATAGAGTATAGCCCTCTTTCCTTTTTGACACTTGCATTCCTAGGGTCAGGTTTGCTTCACCTAGGTCTTTCATATCAAACTGGTTAGATAAATAATTCTTAGTATTATTTATCAATTCCAGTGAAGATCCTAAAATAAGGATATCATCAACATACAAGCATAAGATAACACAGCTTTTATTTGTATTTTTGGAATACAAACACTTGTCATATTCATTTGGCATAAAACCAAATTGTATAATGACTTTATCAAATTTGTTGTGCCATTGCTTGGGAGCTTGCTTTAGGCCATAAAGAGATTTTACTAATCTGCAAACCTTTTTTTCTTGACCTTTAGCAATAAAACCTTCAGGTTGCTCCATATATATCTCTTCTTCTAAATCTCCATTTAGAAATGATGTCTTTACATCCATTTGATGGATCAGTATATCATGAATGGATGCTAAAGCTAGAAGGGTGCTAATAGAGAAAATTCTAGCAACAGGAGAATAGGTATCAAAGTAATCTAATCCTTTTTTCTGGGTAAATCCTTTGGCTACTAGCCTAGCCTTATATTTTTCTATGGTACCATCTGTTCTAAGTTTTTTCTTAAAGATCCACTTACAACCTATTGGTTTGCTGCCTAAAGGAAGGTCTGCTAAAAACCAAGTATTGTTCTCCATGATGGAGTTGTACTCATTGTTAATAGCTTCTTTCCAGAAAGGGGCATCAGGAGAGGATATGGCTTCTTCATAAGTTGAGGGATCACCCTCTATAAAAATGTGAAGAATTATTCTCCTAAATTCTTTTCAATCCTTTCTCTTTTACTCCTTCTAGGTTCTATGACTTGTTCAGATTGAGAATTAGGCATTTGGTCATGAAAACTAGTAGACGGAGTAAGAGAAGGATTAGAGGAAGATAAAGGGGTTCTATCCTTGAAGGAAAAAATGTTCTCAAAGTAAACTGCATCTCTAACGTCAATAATTGTGTTATTAGAGATTTTATTTACTTCAAAATGGTTTACAAGAAATCTATTGGCATTACTATCTAGGGCATCTCCTATGATTACAGCATCTACAGTCTTAGGTCCTATATTTCTCTTTTTGGGTTCAGGAATTCCTACTTTAGCTAGACATCCCCAAACTTTGAGATAATTAATCTTGGGGGTTCGACCTTTCCATAACTCATATGGTGTCTTATCATTAGTCTTACTAGGTATCCTATTAAGAGTATAACAGGCTGACAATAAGGCTTCTTCCCAAAGATTATCAGGGGTACCTGAGCTGAGAAGCATGGCATTGACCATGTCTAAAAGAGTGTGATTCTTCCTTTCAACAACTCCATTGGATTATGGTGAATAAGGTGCAGTTACCTCATGAATAATTCTGTGCTCTTCACAGAAGTTAGTCATTTCATTTGAGGTATACTCTCCACCACGATCTGATCTAAGGATTTTAATCTTTCTATCCAACTGGTTCTCAGCTTCAGATTTATAGACCTTGAATCTGTCTAGAACTTCATCTTTGGTCTTAAGGAGGTAGGTGTAACAATACTTTGAATGGTCATCTATAAAAGTTACAAAGTATTTCCTACCGCCTCGGGTCAAAAACCTATTGGAATCACAAACATCACTATGGATAAGTTCTAGGAGTTCAGAATCCCTATGGACATATTTGAAAGGTAATCTAGTATGTTTGGCTTGAACACATATCTCATATTTGTGTTCATCGTCTATAGAAGTCTTAGGAATAAAATCTAAGTTCATCATCCTTTTGATAGATCCTAAGTTCACATGACCTAGTCTACCATGCCAAATATTTGATGATTCAACATTTGCAACAAAAGAAGGATTTGAACTTTTATTCATGGTACTTAAAACAAAAAGTCCATCTTTCACAAATCTTTTTCCAATAAACAGATCATTCTTAGAGAAAACTACTTTATTAGCCTCCATTACAATTTTGTATCCTAAGGCTACATGGAGGGATCCACTAACAAGATTCCTCCTGACAGACGGCACATGAAGCACATCATGGAGAGGTAGAATTTTTTCTGATGTCATCTTCAGATCTATTCTTCCTCTTCCCACAACTTGTGCCGTTGAGCCATCTCCTAGAGTCACGCCTCCTCCACCTGATTCCTGATAGGTTGAAAAACAGGAGCGATCAAATGAAACGTGAACATTAGCTCCAGAATCCAACCACCCATCATCAGAATGGAAAGACAGGTTTACTACAGGTTGGAAGCTTACAGACCTGAAGGAGCTGGAAGACCCATTCAGAATCATGTTAGCCTCAGGCTTGCCTTTTCCTTTGAAGGAGTTCTGGATAGGTTCTTTCTTCCTTTGGTAGCAATTGATGGCTATGTGGTTGGTTCTACCACACACAAAACAAAATCTTCTTTGATCCTGAGTCTGACCAAAGTTTTTAGGTTTTTGGGGTTGAGGGTTTTGGTGGTGATGGTTTTGGTGATGATGGTTTTGGTGAGGAGGTTGAAACTCTGCTTCTTTTTGAAGGAGTTTTTCTTGGATTTGAGATGGTTGTTTGATCTAGGTTTTGCATGGCTTTCTACAAGGTTTACCTTAGCTGTGGCATTTGACCTAGCTTTGGTCTTTGACCTATATTGCTCTTCTGTTCTAATTCTCTGTAGAGCTTGAGAGTATGTAATAGATCCTTGTAGATGTAATAGGTCCTTTGCCACTTTAGACCAGGAAGGAGGGAGTTTATCTATCAAGTATCCTATTTTGTGCTCAGTAGAAAAGAAGGTTCCCTTGGCTTGAACCTGCCTAAGGTGTTCTTGGAACTCATGGATTTGGTCATTGATAGGTTTGTTATCTACCATGACATATTGGTTGAATGTGGTGGAATTGAATCTATCAATTCCAGCATCATCACAACCATACTCATCTTCCAAAGCATCCCATAGTTCTTTAGCGCTTTTATATTCAAAAAATATGTCGTAGAGAGACTCAGACATAGCGCTTAAGATTCTGTGGAAGCAATGGTAGTCTATTTCCTTAGGGGTCTTGGGTTTGGTAGAAGAGAAGGACTTGGAAATCCCTACGTCAGACTCAGTCTCATCAGAATCATTCGAGATGGGTGTGGACCCATCAATGGCAGAAATCAGGCCTAAAGTTGTAAGCCAAAATTTTATCTGGCTCTGCCACCTCTTGAAATATGTGCCATTAAATTTTACAGGCTTTGCAGAAAAAGTCTCTTCCTTGGAAGTCATGTTTTCTAAAGTCTGTAAAATTATATTTACTCAATAAGATAGCTTTAAACTAAAATTAACAATTAAAATAATTTTATTAATAAACCTTTAAATTTTTAGTTGTTCAAGTTTTGATAAGGTTGGGTTAGCTGTAAGGGCCGGATTCCAGCAAGCGGAGGTTCACTAGGAACTCTTAAGTACCGGTCGCTTAGACGATATTTCGCCTTGTTGACAGAAGGGCCCTTTCGGCTTGTTCCCAAACAAATCTTAACTTTAGAACTTTAAAAATAAAGGAATTTTTACTAAATTAATTAATTGTTTGATTTAGCCTAAATTGATATATTGAGTAAAAAGTAACAAGTATTGACAAAATGAAGTAACACACTAATTTTTGTCTAAGGTGTCAATCTAGGAAGTGATAATTGATCTATGAAAAGATAATTGATAATAGCAGTCTTAGTTATATGTAATAACAAATGTTATTAAATAATATGGTACCGATATGAAATAAATCACGATAGCTTTTTATAGCTAAAACAAATTATTAACAGTAACAAATTTTTCCTTTTAAAAATTGTAATAACAAATGTCCAGAAGCTTGTATGAAGAAATTTTTTTCCTTTTAATAATTGTTAACAGAAGCTTTCTTTTGTTTTGAACAGAAGCTTTTAAAGCAAGTGGATTAAGCTTTTCTTTTGTTTTGAACAGAAGCTTTGAAAGCAAGTGGATTTAAGCAACAGAAGCTTTGAAAAAAATTAAGCAAGTGGATTTAAGCAACAGAAGCTTTGAAAAAAATTGTTTTCTTTTTGTTTTCTAAGCAATTGTATAGACATTAACAAATTGTAAACAGTAACAAATTTTAAAGCAATTGTAAAAATGTTATATACTGTAACAAGTTTTATAGGCAATAACAAATTGTTTTAAAAACAATTGTTTTAAAAATATGTAAACAGTAACAAATTTTTTTTATTATTAATATTATTTTTTTCTGTATGAACAGTAACAAACAGGAAAAATAAATAATAAATTTGTAAAATTGAGCCATCTCTTAGATTGTTAGAAATTCTTCACAATACTTCATTTTAAAACTGCAAGAAAATAAAATGATTAAATGTTACCGGCCTCCGGGGAAGTCGCGCACGTAGCACTGCCCTAAGAGATAGTCCGTGTCTATGTGCAGACGGTATTCGAACGCTTCTAGTGGTAAAATTTTCGCTCTACCGGAATCTCGTTGTCGCACACGACGCTGAGAGAATGACCCCGATTTAGCTCTGTCCAGAGCAACGACGAATAGCAGCAACAATACGAAGGAGACGAGAAATTTAGAGAGGTTCGAGAAGAATATTTTCTGTGTAGAGAAGAAGGAGATGGGATCAGTATATATATAGGCTGTTGGGTAATTACACCAACGGATACAAATTAAAGAGGATTTAATTCGGGTGTTTAAGAAAACAATTATGTTAAACGCTGTAAAACGTTTACAGCACATGGTTCATTGAACCTGGATGGATATCAAGATCCAACCGTTACAGAATTTAAAAGGAATAGTAACGGTCAGAATTTTTAATAGGAGCAAAAATATTTTTGGTTCTCAGCCCGAACCCGAAGAGGAAATCGAATCGGCATTCGGCGCCCGCAGATGTGGGTACGTACCCGCACCCGTTACGCGCGCCGAACCGAACCGAACCAAACCAAACCGAGCCGAGCCGGGCCGGGCGGCAGCGGCGGCGCGCGCGTGTGGCCCATGGAGCTCCCACACACAACTTTTAATGAAGCAAAAGGAGAAAAGGTAATATAAATAAAGTAGAGGGACTCCCACTATCCGATGTGGGACTAAAGAGCTGAGTTGAGCTTTTGATTCAAAGCTTCAGCTAACAACTATACAATTATATTTTTATCTCTACTATAATGTACGGCTTAAAAACAGACTAAAAATAATAATAAATAAATAAACCATCTAAGCCGAGTGTATATTCTCTATTAATTAATTAAAAAAAATCTAACTAACACATATGTATATCTTTAGGAAGGTAGTTAAAATAAAATAAAATCTAAAATCCTTCTAAGTACCTGAACATATAACAAATTCTTAAATATATCAAATATTCAAATTATATTTAAACTAAGTACATGATATTATCTAATTAAATATTTATTCAAAATTATAAAAATATATCTATAACAAATTCTAACTAAAATATATTTAAATTATATTTTAAATATTTTAATATGATTAAAAAATTAACTATTTTTTTAACAGTAACATATATTATTTTTGAACGTGACTAGTACTATTATAAGGAGGCTTGAAAATAGTTTAATGTATATCCTTAGATAATTAAGAAAAAAAATTTAATCCTTCTAACTACCACTATATTACATCCCTTACGTAAAATAAAATCATAATTCCTCTAACTACCTAACTACCTAACATATATCTAAATCTTATAAACATATCTATAACAAATTCAAATTGAAATATATTATATATTTAAATTATATTTAAACTAACTACGTGGTATTACCAAAACATACATCCAAAGTTCTAATAACATATCTATAAAAAATTTAAATTTAAATTATATTTAAACTATTTTAATATAATTTATTTTTATGTCCTTGTTTAATAATATTATATTGGTACATACATCACACATGAACATGACTAGTTTATATAGAAGGGGATCAAGATACCTCCAACTAAGCATTCCTAAATGTTCTCGAAATAACATTCATTGTCGCTATCTTTTTTTTTGTACATAACATATCCTTAAACTATGTATACTAGTAAATTCACTGTTCCTTCTGATATTGTTGAGAAATTGGGGACTCTCAGAATATCAAAAAAAACCTTGTTTATAATGGTTAAAAAAGCTCTTTTTAGTATTTGTACATAGCTCTTACAATGTTAGAAACAACTAATATATTTCTCTGATATTGTTGAGAAGTACGTTCAAATTAGTTTATTATAGATATGATTTGAATGTATTTGAATAGAATTTAATAAAGATATATTTATATTTTAATTAGGATTTGTCATAGATATAGGAAGTCGGTAGTCGGATAATATCAAGTAGTTAAGCTATTAGTTAGGAATTTTTTTTTTTTTTAATAACGTGATGATATACATACATCTTGGACGACTCATTTTGAGTTATTTTCAAACCTTTTTATGATAGCGTGCGCACACAAATATATATAGAGAGAGAGAGAGGAAGAGATAATTGTTCATGTTTATTTTCACCGGAATTCGAATACCGTCCACTCAGTTCTTATCTCTCCACCATAGCCACTTGAGCTATAACTAGATTTGATTGTGTCAACTAACTTTGGTTTTGTCTATCTTCTACATATATTATTATTATCTCTTGTAACAACCTTGACTTTGTATATAAACCTGATTTATACCCATTTGAGTGCCGCTTGCTATTCAGACTTCTTCCTCTCTTTTCTTCTCCCATATAGTTCCCAAAGAACACCATAAAGTTAGAAATTTTTTTTTCTTCTTCTAAGTTGGTAATGGTCCTCATGACTAGCATGTTGGAGTCCAGTCTGAATTTGGTAACAATATATTTGTGGAGTCCAAATCTGGTCAAATATTTAATTTAATACGATTTAAAAATATGTATTAAATATTTGATTTGATTAGAGTTTGACGTCCATAATTAATGTTGGATTATTTTAGAATTTTTTATTACCTAAAATAGGGTATCTCATTTTATCTTTTTTTAGAGTTTCTGATTTAGGAAATCCTATTGTGACCTAAAATATGTTTACTTATATATATATATATATATATATATATATATATATATATATATATATATATATATATATATATATATATATATATATATATATATATATATATATATATAATATATATATAATATATATATATGGGTTCAGGGTAGAGGCAATAGAAGAGCACAAGGTGGAGATTCAAGGTGCTTGTCTACAAGAGATCTAAGAGAAAGTTCGTACTTTCCTTTTAGGGTTGTCATCCAAGACAGAAGAAAGGAGATCTAATCGAGGAGTCGTCACCTTCGTTTAGGGAGATTATTACAGATAGGGTGATCGTAGTTTCAACTTGTAATCTATGTCTTTTCTTATTGAGTGTGGTAAGGGGGTTGAACCTATTAGGGCAAAGGGTTCAATATAGTTTTCGTCAATATTTTAATTTCACCTAATTTATACAAATTAAGACTTATCCAGGTGACATAGTCACCGACCATCTATATTGTCTTTATTTGTGTTTGACGTTCGTGAGACGAGGGTTGGTTATCTCAGATAGGTTGGCCTGGCCTATGTTTTCATTGCGGTCACATTTCAGTCAAAGTATGGGAGCGCATTGTAGGGCGTGTCTGATCCCAACATCTAGTATCAGAGCGAGGTTCGTTCGTTCTGGTCTGATACCAACATTAATTGATATCAAAGCTCTCGAGTTCGCATGAGGAAGGTGCAACCATGTCTATGAAGCAGATGAACACACATATGATCACCCGCACAGGGAAGAACTGGAAGATTTAAGGATACATGATTTACTCTGGTGTAAGGACTTATATGGTTCGCCAAGGCATGGACAAGTCTGTTGATGATTAGAGGCGATTGATTGAAAGACCATAGTATTCATTCTCCAATGGAAGGATGATTCGGTGTTTCACCACGTGTCCATGGAGAGTTTTGTAAAAGCAATATAGGAGAAGCTGTATTTTTTATAGAAAGAAAGACGAGTGGCAATAAGGTGTTTCTTATTCACCAAATCGTCAACTCAAAATACACGGATGGTGCCTTGGTTGCATAATATCTAAACGAGGTTCATGGTACCATCAATTAGCTATCTGTGATTGAGTTCTTTGTTGGAAAGCTGAGAGATGTTAGTGGTATCTGTGAGCAACTCCGCGCCTAATAGAGTTATCACGATGGAGGCAGTCAAAAAAGTAGCTTATTGAACGAGGAGGTCCGACGTAAGCAAATGGAATTATCATAGGAGTCAGCTCTGGTGGCTTCCTATATAAGGGGAAGACTCAAGTCACAAGCAAGGACATAGAGAGTTCTCCGGATCTTGCGATTGTTGACCACAACGAGGGCTGCTATCTCTGTGGCAAAATGGGTCATATTAAGAGGAACTACATGAATCTCAAATCTGAGAAGGCTACAGGCAAGTATGATCAGGAGGATCTCGCTACGTTTAGAGATATCATCATCGCAGCAACAGACGCATAGAAACCATTTGGCACATGTCATGACGGTAATTGAGTCATAGACACGACGGTGTCATTTCACGCCACTCTATATAATAGGATCTTTACGTCATACTGAGGTGGTAAGTTTGGACGTGCGAATATCGGTAACAAGTGAATGACTGCAGTTGTGGGCACAAGTGACAAGTGATATGCATTTGACTACAGATCTTGGTGGAAGCTCGTTCTCAAGGGAGTGCGACATGTATCGACTTTGTGCTACAACTTGGTTTCGGCAGGAAGGCTGGCGGATGATGGCTGTCACAGTTTATTTGGAGATAAAGATTGAATGCTTACAAAGGGTTTCCAACAGCTGGCTCGAGGAGATATATATTATGGCATGTACAGGCTCAAGCCGCTGAGGTATGTAGGGAGGCCACATACATCGGATGAAGGCTTGAATGATATTCGACATGAGTTGTGGATTATCGAAAACTTAACTTGGGTGGTCTTAGAGGTGATTTGAGGGATATGACCGGATGATTCAGTTCGTCGAGATAAAGCGATAAATGGTGCTGAGTCAAAGATTGAGGATCAGTCTGTCGTTTCCATGACATCTGGTCGGTCTCCAAGAGGGTGTTGTTCCACAAATCCGATTTTGGTAACGGATGGTTTGCGAAAGCTTCATAGAGCAATGTTGATTTCAGCAAATAGAAACCATGGAGGAGATAAAGGTATGCAACAAACTCAATCCGAGACAGATGCATCTCCATTCACACAGTTCAGGGGGAGCTGTGGGTCATCGACAACGTGCACAATTCTTGAAGTTATGCTCGAGGATGCATGTGTATGAGGGAGATTCAATATCGACAAAAATATAGGTAGGTTTAGGAGTCTGAATCTCGGAAGAACCCCATCGTCCACTTTGTTGTGCTAACCAAGGGTGAATAAGCTCGTTGGAATGGTAGCACGTTTCGATGGAAGACGAAAGTCGAGGACAGACAATCAAGAATTATGGTGAGATTGATAATTAGGGACTTCGGCCTTGGCCGTGTTATAGATGTATGCAGGATTCCAGTGGTACAGGAGCTGCTATGCATGACAACTAGCGTCGACGTGACGGTCGAAGAACTGGAGACGAAGAATATGGAAAGCAGCTCGGGGATTGTCACGACCCGCACCCTAGAGTAAGGGTACGAGAAGTGGGTACGTCCAGCCTACGCCGCAGTGTCGGCTGTAGAACGTTGTCCTAGGTCACAACATCTAACAATATAATTCTAAGCAGTTTATACTCCCCAAATGGGGGTGACATAGCAGAATGTAAACTCAATCACAACTAAGGAAGAAGAAGCACGATATGATATAGAACTCAAGAAAATATAGATGATCAGAAGAGTCTAATCACATGGTTAGGTTCTAGCTCAAACAGTCTCTAAGGTTTCACTAGCAAAACATTAAAATCACAAATCATGGCTTAAAAATTTAAAATGATTAAAATCTCCAAAATCAAAGCATGAATTTAAATAAAAATAATTAAATAACTAAATCTATAAAATTTAAAATCACTCTCAATTAGAAACCTGGTGCTACAAGTCTATCCACCTTAAAAAATTTCAACCTCAAAAATTAAAACAAAGTAAACACAGAAAAATTATGCAGGTTGACAATCATATGCGTCTGTCCAGAATCATGATACTCAGAATCTTCGTCATGCTAGTGAGCAAGGCTACGATAATCATAGAGTCCTTGACTAAGGTACATACCTCTAGAATTATGGTATTTAAAATTTTTGCATTGCCGCATGCTTGGCAGCAAAAACCTTAAATTCCCACACCCAAGAAATACATCCGTAATCCGACTATATGTCCTCACTATGCCTGCTAGCATGACCCTAGAGGATTCTAAATCTCATAATCAAGGCGACCTAGCCCATACGACTTATCTCAGGAAAAAATCACATCACAAAAACAAAATTTTCATCAACCAATCAAGGTACAGATGGAATCGAATTTCAAACAGTTATAAGGAGACAAATGCGAAAATAAGATCAAAAGATTGGAACCTGCACTCTGCCTTGCTGCTGCCTGACTGCGAGTAATCGCCATCCTGAGGACGAATTGAACCCAAGAGATCAATATGGTACAAGATAAGATATTATCAAAGGAGGACAATTGAATTCAAATGCAAGAAGAGTTGTCATGGTAATCAAAAGATCAGAATTTTTCTAAAATGTGATTGAGTAACTCCTATCATATCCTAGATCCTATGTCCTAGTCGCAGGCTCATAATTAGTACTCTAAGTCGAGCACCATTACGAGATCGCACTAATTGCGACACTGACCTGTATGGGCCGCCACAAAAATGTGTCCCGACCCGCACCCTATTTAGGGGCACGAGAATGTGGGTACGTCCAGCCTACGCCGCAGTGTCGGCGGTAGAACGCTGTATAGGTCCTCTATAACATCTAACAATAAGATATATAAAGCTGTCATCTCCGTACGGAGGTATAATATAACATCTCAACTCTATATCTCAATCACAAGTCTAGGGAAGATAGAGCACGATATGAAATCAGATAAAAGGAAGAAACTGAATATAAATAGAGTTATCACGCCACACAAAGTAGATGTTTAACACAAATAAATACAAGTCCTGAAATATAACTAAGTCTCAACTAACAATCAGAACAATCCGATACAAACTGAAAACTAAAAAAATACTAGACTAGAGTAAGCACCCTCTACTGAGCTAGATGCTCTTCGGGCTCCTGAGTGTCACCCTCATGTGCCCATAGAAGGTAGGGCAGTCACCATCGTCATCTGTAATATTTTCAACAGGTCCAGTCAGGACAGGAACGAGTACAAAATCTCAAACAACAGTTCTAGTTATACGATATTGAAAATGTAGCAGTAGATAGAGAGAATATACTAGGTAAAGTAGAGCGTACATGTATTCTGGCAGAGTATATCAAAATTATAATGAAATAAGGCAAGAAAATAATGTATAACATGTACGAAATCTGGAACCGCTATCTATGTGAGTTTAGCACTAGTTTCAACACGTGATCGGCTTAGAACTTGATACAATGTTTAGCCTGGCTAATCATACGTGAGTGTATGATTAACACTATACAATGAGGATACTATAGTGATACAATGATGATACAATATAATACTATGGGGTATTGATCACATATCTACGCTAACACCCCCATCCCTGACTAATATAGTGGATCCAGTCATGACACGTCATGACACGTATTCTCTGAGGAGGTCGCGAGCCTACGCAGGAATCATATCTATACAATGAACAATAAACAATAAAGACTTGCCCAGTGTATACCATATATAAGAGGAATAACATCTTATGACGGGATCCAGACAATACCAATCCGTATGTACCATGTGTCAAGAGAACAAGGATATCTACACTAAATACTAGAAACAAAGACGATATCATAAAACAGAAATATTATCAGAGAATGTACTCGCCTGTGGTCCTGAGCTGATAAGGTGAACAGACGCTCAGAGTAATCATAGACCTAAAGATGAGATACTACAAGTCAAAACATGGTTTAATAATGAAAGGAAAGCTAATCGAGTCATGATATGCAAGTCTAAGTCAAAACTAGGTCAAACTAAGTCACACCAAGCTAAACTAGGTCATACTAGGTCATACTGAGCCAAACTGGGTCACACTAGGACAACCAAGGTCAAACAAGGTCACAGAAAGTCAATCCAAGTCAAACTAGGTCAATCTGGGTCAAAGGTTGACTTATAGTTGACTTTTGGTCAAAAAGTCAACTCTGGTCAACTCTAGTTAATACTGAGTCAACCTTGGGTCAACCCTAGGTCAAACAAGTCAAATGTTGACTAACAGTTGATTTTCAGTCAACTGGTCAACTCTGGTTTGGTTTCGGTCAATTCTAAGTCAAGTGTTGACTTGAAGTTGACTTTCGGTCAAAAAGTCAACTCTTGTTCAACGGGTGTCAAGACTAGTCTAAACTGCCCTCATCTAGTCATTACCTACCAAGACAACCTATTTCTAAGCCCATCTTAGAAGTCAAACTCAATATCTTAACAATACCCTATTACCTACATTTATCCTTCACAAGGTAAATACCAATACCTTACCCATTACAAAGGAAACTCCTCTAGATCTCAGGCAGGGCCGGCCCTGGCCCAGGGCAGCCAGAGCGACCGTCCAGGGTATCATGAAATTTGGGGGCCCAAAAAAATTAATTTAAATATATATATATTAGTAATCTTATATGAAAATAGAACTAATATATAATATGATCCTCCTTTATCACAAAACATTTGTGGTGTAGTAGTAGTTTGTTATACTTGTACACAAGAGGTCTTAGGTTCTAGCCTTGGCTGTTTCATTTTTTAGTTCAATTTTTTTATATTATATATGGGTCCCATTTTAAAAATTTGCCCAGGGCCCCTATTAACTCAGGGCCGGCCCTGATCTTAGGATACTAGCCTAGGCTTCTTAGGGTAGCTAGATACTATCCTATCTAGGGTTTACCAACCAAGAAATCTAGGTATCTAGTCCATCCAGTCCATCTTATCTTCCATGTTGGTCATCCCAACATTACTTTAGGGTATCGTCATGATACGCTATGGTATCGTGAGATACCACACCCTACTCTCTACCAACCTTCCTAATTCACTCTTCCATACTCTCCTAGGGTCTAGGTTAGTCCTCTAACCAGTCTACTAGGATACTAACTTAGTTAGGACATTAACTTAACCAACTCACTACTAACACTAACACAACATCAAACTAACACCAACACTCACTAACTCCTCTAACTAGATACTCACCCACACTAGACACCACCCAACTAGGCACTAACTAGGGGTTTATATAGGCTTCTAGTGGATCAATTTGTGGGGTATAAATGTGTGTAGGGGTTTAGGAATGATGGATGTATGGTGGGATGAAATGAAAAATAAAAATGAATGAATGAGATGATGAATGAAATCATGGAAGGATGGATATATGTGAATGAATGGGATGAATGTTTGGGTGAATGAATGAATTGTGGATGAATGATGGAATGATGAAATGAATGAATGAATGGAGAAATGAATAGATGGATGAATTTGAAGGGAAGAATGAATGAATGGAATGCATGGTTGAAAGTGTGAGTGAATGAATGGTGAAATAAAAGATGGAAGGATGAGTGAATGGATAGATGAATTTTGGGGCTGATTTGGACTGAATTTGTGGCTGATTGGTAGGTGATATGGGGGCCTATATATGGCTGATTATAGGGGGCTAAATAGCTGTCACTTGGACTGATTTAAGGGGCTAACAAAGGGGTAAAATGGCTGTCCTATATGGGGCTGAATTTGGACTGTTTTGAGTGTCAAAATGGGACTGATATATATGTAAAATGGGAGTGGTATGATGGCTGAATTTAGGTTGAATGGGGGACTGAAATAGGGCTGCAATGGGGACTAACATAGGCTGGAATGTAGGGCTATTGGGTGGCTGAAATAGGCTTCCAAATGGCTGATTGGTGGCTGTCCAAATGGGGACTGGGCTGATATATGGGGCTGTCATTGGGGGTGAAATGGCTGTCAATGGCTGCCCATCTCCCCCCTTAAACTGCTGCAATCAGCAGCACCTAGCTGCTGCTACTAGGGGCTGTCAATGCCCCTGAAATCAGTCCCCCTTGTGGGGACTGATACATGCTAGCTGCTGCCAAGGGGCAGCAGCTCTCCCTTCCTTTCCTTCACCTATCTCACTCTCTCTAACTCTCTAATTACTCTCAATATCTTTCTAACTATATATCAAATTCTAATATCCAATCTCTACTCCCCTCCACACACACACCAATATATATAGAGATACACACACACACACCAATATATACATATATACACACACATATATTCCTAAACGACCCAAAACCTTATCCGAATATCCAAATCTTGCAATTCTACCCTCTAGGGCCTAGACACGTGCCCCACACAAGAAATCTAACTCGCGCACGCGAGCGGAAACGAGAAACGAGGCCCGAATGGCCAAATGGCCATTCTGGCGACTCTGGGGTGTCCGATTCGCGATACCGCGTGATACGGACACCAAACCTATCCGAATTCGGCCCAAACTCTACCCACAATTTCTAAATAATGATTAGAACCTATTCTAAGTACTAACTTGTCAATTCTAGTGTCGGTGCAAAAAGTCACCCGTGTGTTGGAACCCGAAAATCCCGAAAAAGCCTATTTTTATTATTTCTCGCAAAACGACCCCACGTATCCAAATATGGACACGTACCTAGCCTCATCTCACCCAAACTAACCTAATTAGGTCTAATTAGGCTAGGGATAACACCCAAACATGTCAATTTAGGGTTTTCCCCAAAATTGGTACTAAATCTAGCCCGAAAGTTCCGAATTGAGTCCAATGGGTTCCAAACCTCTTCTAATGGGTTGTCCTACGTCTCGGGTATCCTCTAATATGCAAATAACATTAATTAGGAACAATTACAAGAGTTAGAGTTAGGGTTTATCTCATAGGAGTTGGAATCCCAAGAAAAAGCCCCAAAATTGGTTCTTTTTGGGTCAAGAGCCAAATCTAAGCTTCCAACCCCTCCATACTAGGTTCTACCTAGATAAAAATTACAAATAAAAGATAAACAAGGGTTAGCACCAAGATTAGAGAGAGATCTAGAGTATGGAAGAGAATTAGAAGAGATTTGACTTACTTTGGAGCTTAAAATTCAAAGGAAAAAGAAAGGGGTCTTTGTAGAATGAGAGAAAGGAGAAGAGAGATAGTTTTTCTTGAAATGGAAAGAAGAAAGAGAGTGTTGCTGCTGGCCGGCCACATTTTAGAGGGTTGGGGGCATTTGGCAATTTACCAAAATGCCCTCCAAGTCAAAGAAATGAGTGGTTTTGAGTTGGGGTCTAAATGGTAACTTGAAAACTCCACATTTCAAGTTCTAAATCTAATTCTAATCCATAATCCCACTAAAATCAAATGGGATTAGTCAAATATAAATATTTGGGTTTGGTCACGACAAGTTGGTCGGTTCCAGTTGGGTCCCGATCAGAGTCTAAGCTACCCCGGGTCCCCGATACAAGTCGGAATGAGCTGAAATTCGAACCCGACTCAAATAACCCCAAAACAATATCATAAATAATAAAATAAATTTAAAAATATTCAAAAATACAAAATAACAAAAATACTCATGTTCCTGAAAACTGGGGGTGACAACCTGTAATATATGCATCACATATATATATATATATATATATACATATATATATGTATATACATAGAAGGATAGGTAGGGGAAAACATGTGAGGGTGTTCATATATATGTGTGTGATATTAGGAACCTGTGTGTGTGAGAGTGAAGGCATGACAGTGATAGGCTAGTGTTAAACTGAAAACAGTGTAATACAAAAGGTTGTGTGTAGAGTGGAATTTACATGATGGTGAGGTTGTGTGGTGGTGTGTAACTAGGACTGCAATGTATGTGTGTGTATCACAATAGGAACAGTGCATTGCAAATCAGTGAATGAGCATGACAGTTAGCTAATTGACAGTACAATTAATAGGTTGACAGTTAATAGGAGAAGTCAATGACAGTTTACTCGAGACTCAAACACTCATTCAATCCAATATTTTCAACACCAATTCAAATCCCACATGACAGTTCAAACAGGGATTTAAATGACAGTTTAACATTACTACAACCCATCAATACCCAATTGCCAGTCCTAACTATAATCAATCCAATTAAACTCTCACATGTAATCCATCATTAAGAATAAACTAATACACTTATCCATGGGTTTAAACATGGCAATAAAACATTCAAAATTCAGTTGGAAAACTGGGATGAAAATCCATTCACACTGAAATACATGAATCAGTCCACATTCAACCCAGATTGAAATCTAAACCCATACCAAATCAGTGGCAAATCCCTAACTATAATAAAACACATGTTCATGAATCATCTTATAATAATAAAACTCCAAAACTCAGTTTTAACAGGAATGAAATCAAAATAAAACCGAAATGTGAGTATCAGTCACATTAACAGCCCAATGCCATGCTCGAATCTCATTTCAGCAATTCGAATCCAAAACCTTAATGAAATCCTAACCATCAGTAGCTAATACATATGTAGGATCAAAAAATGGAAATTTAAACATCACTTAAAACAGTTTAAAGTTGAAATAAACATCAGAAAATTAAGAACTGAAACTAAGTATCAGTCCTAATAGGAAACTTCAAATTCGAACAATCAAAACACATTAATGTGATAATTTATAGGTTGGTAACCCTAATATAGAGTGTGCACGTGTCTCAGAAGGTGTCTCGTGTCCACCACAACGTGACACGACGTGTCCAAATCAAATAAACCCAGAATCAACACAAACTGGACACTGCACAGCAGTGCAGCCTCGTGCGTGCGTGCACGCATGTCGTGCACCCGACACAGGCTAAACCCGACCACGAGCTCGTGCACCTAGGTTCGCTACACTTAGGGCTACCTACATGGCACCCTGCACCGCCGTGTCGAGTCGCATAGGCGTGTCCAAACACGCGTATCAGAACGCGATTAAACGACTGAACAGTCAGTGCACAATCAGTATGATGATGATTTCTTCCTCGACATGTCACGTGGTCATCTGAAACTTGATACGTGGCGTGTCAAACACTGCCCCAAGGTGTGTGTCAAGTTTCGTGTCCAGTGGTTGCGTATTGTGTCTGATACAGTCCCCGAGTAGCAGGGGAGCTGTACAGTGCAGAACACGTGGGTTTCGTGTCCTATTGCGTGTTCGACACACACAAAAACATGCTCAGTCAAGTGGAATCCCACAAACAAGACCTAGATCAAAATTTCTATTCAAACACTTTTCAAAAATCAAATCGAAATGCCCTTTGGGGCATTTCATCAAACACATACAAGTAGGGACTGATACATGTCCATTTAGGACACGAAATGGACACAAAACCTAGGTTTAGGTATACCTACAGTTAGGGTAGACCTAGGGCTTTCCAAATATGCAAATAAACTGGAATTTTAATGGTGTTTAGATAGTTTTACCTATTGGTGTCCAAATACAAGAAAAGCTTCAATAGAGGTGGGTTCTCCTTGCTAGCAAATAGCCCCAAATTGTCCCAAAGCTGAGATTTAACACCATTAACAGCAAGAATAGGTGATTTAGAATCTAATGCAATTGATTTGAGGGAAAAAGGAATTAAAATAGAATTTCTATGAATTAATGAAGTTGGAAAAATACCTCTTCTTAAACTTGTTCTTTCCTAAAAGAGGCTAGCCCTAAATGGAGGAGAGTATTTATAGGGGGGGTTCCCAATGTGGGCTGGCCGGCCATGCTAGGTTAGGGTTAGGGTTTGACAATAGCTAATGGGCTTTGGGCTTAGTTAAAATCAATGGTTCAAAACCATAAGTCATGACTTATGACTTATCTATTCTATGGTTAACTTGAGTCTAATGACTAACCATGGGTTAACTTTAGTCTAATTAGGGTTACATGACCTAACCAAGTCCAAACACAACTAGGATTAGCTTCTAGGTTAGTCCACCAAAGTCAATGTTAGTCAAAGTCAACCTAGTCAACCATCATTCAAATAATTCTAAAATAAATCCTAAAAATTCTCATAAATTCAAATAAATTATAATAAATTCAAATAACCTTAAAAATGACAAAATTACCCTCAACTAGAAATGTGGTAGTGACAGGGATCGGAGATCAGTGACTTATGGGAGCAGGAACTCTATCTCGAGACGACATGCATGGCGTCCAGTTGAGGAGCATGGAGTTAGCACCTCTCATCGGACTGGAGGGAAAGATTGTTGTAGTCCAGTCTGAATTTGGTAACAACATATTTGTAGGGCCAAATATGGTCAAGTATTTAATTTGATGCGATTTAGAAATATGTATTAAATATTTGATTTGATTAGATTTGGACGTCCATAACTAATATTAGACTATTTTAGAATTTCATAATATCTAAAATAGGTTATCTCATTTTAGGTATATATGGTTTCATATTTTAGACTTTCATATTTAGAAAATCTTATTGTGACCTAAAATAGGTTTTCTCATCCAATATATATATGGGTTGAGGGTGGAGGCAATAGGAAAAGCATAAGGTGGAGATTCAGAGTTCTTGTCCTCACGAGATCTAAAAGAAAATATATAGTTTGCTCTTAGGGCTCGCTATCCAAGCCATAGGAAATAGAAGATCTGATCGAGGAGTTGTTGCCTTCTTTCTGGAAGATTGCTATAGTTAGGGTGAATGATTTCAAATTGTAATCTTTGTATTTTCTTCTTTAGTGTGGTGTGGGGGTTTATCCTATTAGGACAAATGGTTCATCATTAATTTTTGTCAAACTTGTAATTTTACTTGAGTTATATATATTGGAATTTGTCCATGTGACGTAGTCATCGACCATATATGTTGTCTTTATCTGTGTTTGCGTTCGTTAGACGATGTTTGATTATCTCAGGTGGGTTGCCCTAAGATTCCGCTGCGATCACGTTTCAATCACGATATTGGAGCGCATTGTCGTCGTGTCCGATCCCAACATAGCATAAATTTGGTTAAGGTTGGGGGAAAATGTTGAGATGTTGGTCCTTATATACTATGAATAAATATAATATACAACAACCATTTATCTAAAATTATTGTTGTCACCTATGGAGAATCTTCCCTCAATTGCTAACCACGTGCTATTTTTAATTGCATTGTACTACTTTACTTTTTAAAGGTACCTTAGACCTAAATATGACATCTTCCAAGGATTTTGTATCAAAGATGACTTGTCATAGAGATCCCCTGATTGACTTATGAAAGCTACATGGACCTAAACCTAATTTGGCTCTCTTTTTCATTTTACTTTTAATTGTTTAGGCAGAAAGGAAGGAAAGAAAAAAAAAAATAGAAGAATGGGGACAAGCACAAATTGATTTACTAGTCTCAGTTACATTGCCTTGACTTACTTTATGCCTAACAAAAAGCATATAGTCTCACCAAATTGTCTTCAACTAAAGCTTGAGGTCAAGATATCAATTGCTCTAAATTGAGTTTGCATTGTTCAGGACAATTCACAATAGCCGTAGGTATATTTAAATTTATTTTTAAAAAAAACGCCTAGCAATATCTTACTTTTGGACCTACGTGTGCAATGAAACTATCCACGTATAGGTAATTTGTCTACCTGTATGTTGTCTATAGTTGTTATTTCTACAAAGTAGGAGTCCAAAATTATAACTAGCTGCTGGAAATGCTTTCTAAAAGTTCTATGTATCCCAAAAAAAAAAAATTTGATCATGAACTTTATTCAAGTTATACTTAGACTTGAACACATAACAACCATTTGTAAATTGAAATAAAAATTCAAACCTAACTTAGTTTTAAATTGCTGATTTAAAAAAAAAACTGATACAAAAACAAGTCCCAAAATTATATATATATATATATATATATATATATATATATATATATATATATATATATATATAAAATAAAAATAGTCTCGATAAGCAATCCCAAATCCGTTTGCCTATCAGTTAACTTTTTAATGTGGTTATTGGAATCTTTCAAAATACAAAAGAAGACAAGACAATAAGATGAACTTCTGTTTGTCATAGGAGACTAAGATCCGTTGTTCAAAGTTTTCGTGTACAAAAACAGTTGTTCCATCTGTAGAAATGTAAATCATATCGATTGTATAAAAAAAAAAATTTAAAACTGATGGAAACCTATAAGAATGTTTTGGTACACCAAATTAAAATTGAAAATAGAGAACTGTACAGATTAGAGGGGAAATCAGAATCTATGATTCCACATTTAGTACTGAATAAAGCCCTAAAAAAATCTAACATTTGTCAAAATATTCCATCATGTGCACTATTGCTGACACACCTACTCAAGATATTAGTTCCTTTATTCTTTTCCATAGTGTCGAGAAAGCTTCCACTAGTCTTGGTAGGTAGGCATATCATATAAGTAAATTGAGATACGAGTTCTCAATCTGTCTGAATCTTTCGGGATTATTTAAATTTCGTCATTAGTAAGGCGGTTCAGGTCAAATTCTAAGTGTGTATTTTACCATTAGCTATCATTAATTTATTATATTGCATATATTAGATGTGTTAGCTCAAGTAATTAGTATGGTAAAAAAATTCTAATAGGTAATATTTCAATTATACAACAAATATTTGTTTAGTCACGAACTTTATAAAAAAAAGAGACTAAATTGTTAGTCCCTGGACGTGAATATCAGATGAAAACTCTTGTGATTCGATTGCAACACTTCAACAGAAGGTGCAAAACAGAAATCCTAGGAGGATTCAAAAAACGAAAAATCTAAGAAGATTTTCGTAAATGTGACAAACGAAAAATCTAAAAAGATTTTCGTAATTGGAGAAAGCTTGATGGGGTGTTTAGAACACCGGCGCTCAAAGCTAGATCCGCCCACACGGTCAGCTTCCAGGAACCAGCAAGTTCAAAAGAACTCTGGAACGCTCTGCCAATCTGCTCACGGACGGACTCCTTGAAAAATTGAGAACTCACAAGTGGTGCCTACACAGAAGCTCCCTCTTCTCTCTCCGTGGAAAATTTCATCAAAACGTACAGCTCCTGAGAGAGAAGAGAGACTCTATATATAAGCTCTCTCTGTAACTGCCCAGTTCCGGAATGTGCACGACGTTTGAATGTCAGATCCAAAATTATCGGATCCGTATCGCACGTTACGAAACGGTTCAGTTACAACATGCGTGCCACTGAGCGCCAATGTGCGCGAGCACCATGTTGTGCCACTGCGCATAGGGGTGAGCAAAAGGTCGGTTCGGTTCAAACCGAACCGTAAATCCTAAAACCGACCATGAAACGAACCTATATATTTTAAAACCGACCCGAACCATTTTAATCCAAAACCGATCCGAGCCGAACCGTTCTAAATCGGTTCGGTTTGTTCGGTTATTTCGGTCCTTGGGCCTTGCTTTAAATGGGCCAATTTATGGGCCAGTGTATACAAATTTAACCCGAAAAGTAAATTTATGATGCCAAAACAGGGCCCATATATCCAGTTCTAGCAAAATACAGTCCAAAAAATAATTGAAGCAAATTTATGATGCCAAAACATGGCCCATATACGCCAAAATAGGGCCCATACATCCAGTTCTAGCAATTTAGCAAATTTCTGATGCCAACTTTTAACAATGCAAGCAAATTTACTGATGCCAATTTCTAATGCCAACTTTTAACAATTCCAGCAAATATACAATCTAGAAAATAATCCAATCCAAGCAAATAGCAAGCCCACAAAATAAGATAGAAACAATACAGAAGATTGATACAATAAATTTCACTTTCCAGTTTACAAACCAATACAGAAGATGGAAACAAAATTGCATGTTTCCAGACCAAGGATCCATGCTAGTGATGCCACTTTACAGTTTTCAAATCTATTGTTCAAATGCCCTGCACAAAAAAGAGAGGAAGAAGAAAAAAGAAGAAAATGTGGCTCAGATGGCTTATTTATGCATCATATTATGATGCCATGTAGTATCAATTACACTTTCTCAAGCCCTACTCATCATTGCCACTTTCTCATTATATATGTCAATAAAATTTTAAAGAATAAACAATAAATAAACTGGCATTAATAAATAAACAAGCCTTCTTGCCAATGGCTGCAACGAGTGCCTCGCCATTGCAAGTATTTATAATATATGCCTCGCCAGAGTCCTCATTCCTCAATGGCTGCAATAATTTGCTCTGCACATTGCACACACTGTTATACAAAATGTAACAGCAAGTCCAACTCCAAAATACTAAGAAAAGCAAGTATATTGAACAAGTCCAACTCCAAAATACAAATGTGATATTGAACAGCAAGTATATTGAACAACAAGTATACTAAGAACAGCAAGTATATTGAACAAGTAGCAAGTCCAAGTCCAAGTGTCCAACATATTACAAAATGCAAATGTCACAATAGCAGGTCTAGGTTGTCTAGCAAGTAGAAAGTAGCAAGTGTCCAACTCCAACATATTACAAATGTCCAACTCCAAAATATTACAAAATTAAAATGTGACAGCAAGTCAGCAAGTGCAACTCCAAAATACAGTAAGAACATCACAACATCAAGTAGATAGTAGGAGGTCCAACATATTACAAAATACTTGTACCATTGTGACAGCAGCAAGTCTAGCCAAAAGAACAGCAAGTATAACTCCAGAATACAGTAAGAACAACAAGCATTTTATCCATTTCAAGTGTAGCAGGAAATAAAAATCTGACAGCAAGTCTAGCAAGTCTCAAACCTTGCTTGTAGACGTTGATTCCACCGTTAAGTTACCCAAATCTAAATGAAAGAATCAACGAACGACGTTATAACAAAAAACATTATGTACAAAAGTAATGCAATAAAATTCAAAGTCAAAACATATTACCCATTTCAACTTTATACATGTCTTCGAAGTCCTCTTCAATAATAGATACTATGGGTCGATCGGATGGCCCCCGGAACCAATCTTGACAACAAATAAGGGCTTCGGCAATTTTTGGAGTCAAAGAACTCCTATACACATCAAGGACACGACCACCCGTACTAAAAGCGGACTCAGACGCCACGGTAGATATGGGAACGGCTAACACATCCCAAGCCATCTTTGAAAGGATAGAAAAACGAGGAGAATTAAGCTTCCACCATCCCAATATATTGAAATCATCATCATCATCATCATCATCATCTACGGTACTTTCTTCTAGATAACGATCGAGCTCCAACTTTGAATCACCACCACCCAACTCTATATTGTGTTTCTTGAATTGGGCTTTCATGAACTTTTTCAATTGCACCGGTTGATTTTCAGTACATGGTTCAACTCTTTCAATTGTAGTACTAGCACCACCACTTTGAGAAGCATTCATACTTTTGTACTCATTGAACAAAGAGAAGGCAACAACTTTCACTTTATTTTTCATGGAATTGCTCTTCTCTGGACCATAGAGATGATCAAGAGCATACTCCACATACTCCAACTTATGTCGGGGATCAAGAATTGGTGCAATAAATATCACCATATTCATTTTCTCAATATTCCCCCAATATTTTTTATACTTCTCTCTTATTTTATCGGTTATGATAGACAAGTCATAGTCATTACTATTCTTCGAAGTGCGCAAAAGAATGTCAATTGATGTGATTTTATCAAAAAAATTATTACATGTGACATACAAGAAATAGAAGATACACATGGTAAGCTCATAGAAGTGTTGAAGGAAAGTACAAAGTCTTCTTGTATTAGCCAAATCATCTTCACATGGTACCCACCATTCTCCGTTAGCTCCACTTTAAACCACGAATCTAAAGAAGTAAATCTCTCAAAGGCCACTTCAAATCTTTGTGCAGTCTCCAACATAACAAAGGTGGAGTTCCAATGTGTGTGTTTGCCATAAAAAATTAAAGACAGGTATTACAAAATACTGAAATTGATTGCAAACTCGCTTGTACAAAGAAAAGCCTAGAAAGAAATCCTAGGAAACAATCTAAGTACAATTGTTTAGTTTTGATTCTGGGGGGTGACGGTGGAGGCTCGGGAAAGTTCTATCAACTCTGCCTTACTCCGTGGACTATCTGACGCAGTCTTTAGCTTTTAAAGAAATTACTTTTTTTGAAGGTTGCCAACCTTGGATTGCCAACCAACCTGCAGGGGTGTGGCACCCTGCTATTTATAGTGATTTCGGAATGAAGGATATTTTGAGCCGCATAGATGACCACGTGGCAAATCCGCGGGCCACATGGCCGTAATCATGCCTCGAGACTCGGTCTGTGATTGATTGTAATACCTGTGGTTCGTATTACGTATTTTTGGAATACGTGTACGTATTTTATTCTGTATTACATGATTTCTTGTTTAGCTTGCATCTTGGCTTGGTTATTTCTTGGCTTGGTTCGGTTTTCTTTGGTCTATCATGAACCATGGATGAACCCCCTACCTACCACCACCTTTGATATTTATTGCCAATTCTTCTTTCTCTCTCTTCATTACTCATCTTCTTCTTCCTCATTTACTTCTTACCTACCAGAGAGAGAGAGAGTGAGCTCTAGGCAAGTGCAACTTGCTTCATGGAGGAACTCTGATTTTATTGCTCCATTCTCTTCTTTACTACATTCTAAAGCACTTTAGTATTTGACATTTCTCATTTCCATGGCTGAATTCTTGTAGATCAAAGTTTATTTCATTTTCGGATTTCTTGGGTTTTGATCTATTTAATCTTGTTATTTCCTAGTTTTGATGTTTTCATGTTGTAGAGAATCTCGTTCTACCCCGTTTTGACCTATAGAAGTTCGAATTTGGGCCCCAGATGGAGATTTTATGGAGCTTGGAAGCTTGGGTTCATAGTGTTCTTCTTCTCTGAAATTTGGGGAAGAAGAACAGTGCTTGACTTGACCGCATGACAATTCATGCGGCAAGTGATTTGGCCGCATGACACTTTCAGCCGCAGGGACTGAGTCTCATTCTTAAACCGCATGAGGCCCTTGCTTCCCAGCCGTATAAGTCTGCCTTCATCCTTGGCCGCATGAATATGAATTGAACCGGACCGCATGAGTCCTCAGTTCCTTCTTGCCGCATGGAGTCCCACTTGCCTTCAGCCGCATATGCGCCTATCTCCTTGAGCCGCATGAACTCTAGTACTTGCGGACCGCACAGGCTTGGTTCCCCGCTAGCTGCATATGCCCCTACCCAGAGAGCCGCATGAGTCTGCCTTCATCCTGGCCGCATGGAGCCTTCCATCCTGCTTGCCGCATGGGAGCTAGTCCTGCTCCCAGCCGTATAGGTTCCTGCCCCTTCAGCCGCATATGTACCTTTCACTCTCAGCCGCATAAGCAGCCATGTTGACTTAGCCGCATGGGCTCCTATAAACCGTATGCGCCTTTGCACTTCCAGCTGCATGCGCCCCCCTTGTCTTGACCGCATGTGATTCAGTGACCCTGGCCGCATGCGCCCTCCTAATTAGGCCGCATGATTCTACCCCTTTTCTGACCGCATATGCTTTAGCCGTATGGCTCTTCTATAGCCCTGAATATTGATATTTTATTAGATATTTTACGTCCATTTTATATCCTTACGTCTTTTGTCGTGGACTTGATAATCATGGATTTATTTAATATGTGTAGAACTGATAACTGAGCACGACCTGACAGTGACCCATAGTGGTGCACTCCTGACATGACCAACCTGACATGATAGTGGCCCGTCGTGGCGCACTCCTGACTAGTACACCTGACATGATTTATCTTGAACAGCTGTTGCGATGGCTACCTGACATGACATGACCTGTACAATGAATCCTGGACACCGTAGGCGATTGTGCTTGTACAAATAATCCAGTCCTGTCTTGCATCATGTCTAGAAAGGGACTCCTGAGTACCACGATCAGGAGTACCTACTGAAATGGACTAAGGCTAATAACTAGATTAATACAGTAGTCATGAAGAGATTTCTCAGCTACAGGCAATCCCGTTACCTGGGCGCGCTTGGGATCTGTAGCCTGCCGTCGAGTAGGGCACATTTCCAGCACACTGTCATGTGTTGCACCCTTCAAGCTACCTAAGGGTCCATGCGTTTCCTGGACGGTGTACCCACCTGAATTCAACCCCTAATTTCGACCTGGGTAACCTGGATGGTCTGCAGGGCTTGTGGCTGTGGAATAATCTCACTGCATCTTGTTAGTAATTAGGCTTGTGACAACCCTAGTTAGTTAAAGTATCAAGCCGTAGTTCTTGCTTGGCCGTGAAATGATTGGATGGAGTCTAACCAGTCTAGTCTTGTCCTGATCCTGTTCCAGATTATTGAATGACTAGAATGCTTGTATTTATTTTACCGATAAATGGTGAGAAACCAAGCTCCGTTCAGACGAAGGGTTACAACCCCGGTCCTTGTTTGGTTTACGGGTTGTAACCTGGTTATCTGAATAGTTCCATGGTTATCTCGTCGTATATCATCCTGATGTGTTTTCTTTATTTTTCAGTTCTTACTTTTATTTATATCTTGTGCTGATTGCTGGTTTTAGTTCCTAAGTGAAGCTTCCTTTGTGGCACTTGCTCTTTCTGGGATCTGACCCAGCTGGTTTTGTATGGCCAAATTTCGGAGCAGCTCCAGAGGATCCACCGCTTTTCCAGCCTGATGGTGAACACCAGACGTAACCCGGGCAACGAGTGGGTTTATTTTTGCTCTCCCACTTTATTATAAAATATTCTTTTGAGGCGTTTAGCCGACGAGCACCTGTTTAGCTCGATTGTATTTACTTACTGTCTGCCTATGGGCTGTAACATGATTGACAGATCCTAGGGTTGATCATGTATGACTAAACTCTTGCTAGTCCTCATATTTTGTAACGACTAGCTTCATGATCAGCTGAATATGTAATATTTGGGACGCCTTATTATTGCATATTTAATGATCATACATCTTGTAACATTTACTTACTTGCTTGTGATTGAGACACTAGGCTTGTTCATGACCATAGGGGACTGTTGGCTTGTAGTAAACCCTCATGTATCTAGACAGCCGTGACCGTATAGCGAGATGGAATCCATTTCAATATACGTAGCTGGCTATGTCTGCCCCCGCTCTCCAGTATTCTGGTTCTGGGGCGTGACATTGATAGCTAGAGATTTTTTAGAATTTGTTGTAATTTATCGTTGAGCAGTTGAGACCTGGTCAATTTGTCACGTGCATCAACTAATCTTCTGTGGCGAGCCGCATGAAGGATGTCTCCTGGCCGAGCCACATGAGGAATGTCTCATGGCTGAGCCGCATAAAAGAATGTCTCATGATCGAGCCGTATGAAGGAACGTCTCATGACCGAGCCGCATGAAGGAATGTCACATAACCGAGCCGCATGAAAGACGTCTCATGACTGAGCCGCATGAGGAATGTCTCATGACCGAGCTGTTTGAGGAATGTACCATAATCGAGCCGCATGAGGAATACCTTCTGACCGAGCCGCATGAAGAACATCTCATGACCGAGCTGTATGAGGAATGTCTCATGACCGAGCCGCATAAGGAATGCCTTCTGATCGAGCCACTTGAAGGACGCCACATGACCGAGCCGCATATGGAATATCTCATGACCGAGCCGCATGAGGAATATTTCATGACTAAGCCGCATGAAGGATATCTTCTGGCTGGATGGGTATGGGGGCCCTAGGAGAAGGTGCTGTGCCGAATGTCATAATTTGAGAGAGTTTCGTTTGTCTCCCTTTTGACTGATCCCCTTGTTCGAAGAAGATTTGACGGTGGACTCCTTCAGAAGATTGTGATACGCTTGATTGAGATGATGCACCTGATTGAGACATCTGAGTAATGCATCTAGTTGAGAGCAGGCCATTACAACGTCTTCAATTGGCATCATGTTTCCGAGATGATGTTGGAAAGGCGCAGTAGGTCACAGTCGCTAGAACACAGACTGCCTTGGTAGTGGAGCCACTGTCTTCTGGCAGCGGCAGTTGATGATGGCTTGGGTGCAGTGATGTTCTGGAAAGGGCTCATCGCACACCAAGGTTGCTTCTCTCTTCTTGCATTTGTGAATGACCACCTCTCGTAAGTCGAGAGCAGATTGATCTACCTTTGTATCTGTTTCGTGGGCCCAGGTATTCCGAGCGCCCGGGTGCATAGGTATCATATTTGCTCCCTGATCTGAGGCTAGTAAAAGTACTTGCTCTCGATCGTTGTAGGAAGACTTTTAGGACCATCATATTTGCTCCCTGATCTGAGGCTAGTAAAGCACTGCGCTCGATCGTTATAGGAAGACTTCTGAGACACACCATGTCCGTTCCGCATGTGGGATTGGACGCGGGTGGTTCTGTATAATTTTCCATCAGGAGCCCGTATAACAGTTAATGGTGTCCGCTGACGGTCAGCATCTTGGACGGTTGACTGGGCTTGTTGAACCCGTACTGCCCTAGACTTCTTCGACTTAGCACCCGAAGGTGCGTAGTAGGAAGTGTCCAAGTTGGAAGGAGGGAAAGAAAGTTGGTGCCCTTTTCAAAGGAGACAAGGGAGCTCTATTTATAGAATGGAGTGAGCCCTTTCTTCTTTTTCTTTCCGATGTGTGACTAAAAGCAATATTTTCCATGCTTTTACAAGACCCCTTTCAAAGTTTTCAAATTGCAAATTTGGAATACTTTGAATAAGAAGCATGGAAAGTAGAGTTATTTTGGTGTGGCAATCCTATCAGAGGTATCATAGACATGATAGATTTGGGTACTTCCGCTTAGGATTTTATGTGAACTTATCATCCTTGGCGTACCTTGGTTTTAGGTACGGATAATAAGTTGAGAGAGGGAACCATCATATTTACTCAGAGGTGGTAAGAACATGGTAAATATACGGTTGATGGTAATGAGGACGTGGTGGAAGTGGACTCAGATGAGGATACATAGAACAACTCAGAGGTAATATAGACGTAGAAGTTCTACGTAACGGGTAATGAATACCACGGAACAATTGAGTTCCAGAAGCATATGATTGTGAAAAAGGGGTGCATGTACTAGAGGACCTAATACAGCATTTGTGGTCAACGGAGGACATTTGTGGACCTATTATCCTTTTTGTGTACTGGCGGTGCAAGTACGGATAATAAGTGGAGAGAAAACGAACATATTTACTCAGAGGTAATGAGGACGTGATAAATATGGGTCTAAAGTAGTGCCTTCCTACTCAGAGGTAATGAGGACATGGTAGGAGTGGGCCTAATAAGGATACACAGAATAACTCAGAGGTGCTATCAACGTGGAAGTTCTATGTATTGGATGGTTTGTTTGTGATGGATGGGAAAACAACTCAGAGGTAATATAGACGTGGTTGTTTTTTCCGTTGGGGAATTTTGTGGACCTATTACCCTTTTTGTGCACTGGTAGTGCGAGTAATAGATTTGAATGATATTTTGTGGATCTACTACTCATTGGGACATCAATGGTGTGGGTAATAGATTAGGATAACTTTTATGGACCTATTACCCTTCTGTGCACTGGTGGTACGGGTAATAGATTAGGACAACTTTTGTGGACCTATTACCCTTCTGCGAACTGGTGGTGCGAGTAATAGATTTGAAACAAAACCCAATAGAGGTGATAGGTTTTGTGGTCTTAACACCGTGTCTTTTATCCTGGGTTGGGGTACAGGTGTTAAGTCGAAAGATTATCGGTATCAGAGGTAATATGGACGTGACACACGATAATCAGGACCATAAAGTTTACTCAGAGATAATGATGAACTGGGCAGACTCCTGTGAGGTAAAGCATTAGAGTGGAAGTTCAGAGGTACCATCGTACATGACTCTCCACTCAGGAAGATGCGATGGTTTTGAGGGAGTATCAGTATGTCCTTTAGATATAGTATTTCTTCAAAAATTTGCCATAATAATGTCGGAGCTGCAGAAGCGATCGCCGACTGCTGTCGTAATTCAGACCTGGGGTAGCCTCCATGTCGTACCCCTATTTTTGCATGAACTACTTGGCCTGAGGACTATACAGGTAGAGCGGTAGTCTCCCAGTATCGGGTTCAAGATCAAACTCTTGAGGCATGAAGGGTTGAGATCATTCTTTTCGGCCAAAGATGCCCGAGACTAGGAAGTAGGCGTCTTTAATGGGAGCAAGTCGGCTTGTGGTATGGACGGTTGTCACATCATCAGGAGAGGGGCTATCCACCTGTGTAACCAAGTATTAGGCGAGTTCTTCGTCCACCTTGGCTACCCCCTGCGAGCTTAGAGGTCGGGATGCTGTCTTGGGCAATTTGACCACCAAGGGTTCAGCTTGAGGTATTGACTTGCCTGAGAGTGTTGGATCGACACTTGACTGCTGACTCGTCTTGGGAAGACGGATGACAATTGGCTCAGCAAGGGACTTTGTGTCTTCCGGTCGCCTTTGAGTAGATTTTGGCATTCGGATTACCATCGGTGTTACAGAGGGCCTTGCTTCTTCTTGTTGCCTTTGATTGGATTTCGGCAGTCGGATCACCATTGACCCTATGACAGGTTTTGGCTCCTGGCTGGATCTTGGGAGACGGATGACCATTGGTTCCAACTGCGTAGGTGAGGCAGGAGAACCGGGCGCCTCTTTATGCAAGGTTGCGATGAGAGGTACGGCATTGCCCGGTTTGTGGGCTTGGAGACGAATACTCAAGGGTTCTTCTGGCCCTGTGATGGCTTCCAGTTCGTCGGTTATATATTTCTTAGATTCATCATATAGACAAGCCTCTGAAGAGTAATAAGCTTCAACCCCTTTGAAGGGATCGATGTCGACGAATTCAGTTTTCACGGAACCGTGCTTACTGATATACTTGAAACACTGGTGAAGGATGGATGGCACGATCATATAGTCATATATCCACGGACGTCCCCGGAGGATGTTGTAGGAGGTGTCTACATCTATGACGTAGCAGGTAACTTCCATCTTCAGGTCACCAATCTGGCACTTCAACCGGATCTTCCCTAGGGGATAGCTCCTTCCCGAGTTAAAACCGCTAATAGTAGTGTTGGTCACCGCTAATCGGTGCATAGGGATGCCAAGAAGTTGGAGCAGGCTTTTCGGAATAATGCTTATTGACGAGCCAGGGTCGATATACATCCGATCCACCATGATGTCGCCTATGTATCCAGTATAGTACAAGGGGCGATCATGCAGATTAGACTTGATCAACTTGTCCTGAGGAGTAAATATGATGTTGGGTATTGCATCTGTGTTGTCACTGCCCTGTAGATCTGTTGGCGGGTCTTCCCCTGGAGGCTTGACCTGAGCTAAGTAGGCATCAGCATTTTGGAGTGCTTCGCTTAATGCGACACGAAGATCCTTGGAGAGACTTAGGAGCTCGTACAATGACAACTTTGCTGGCGTATTAGCTAATTGTGCTAATATGTCAAAGTTGTAAGGTCTCTCCAGTCCCTGAGGTACATCATTATGGAGTGGCCTGTCGAAGCGAGTTTCCTTTGGCTTGGATTTATCTGCCAGTGGAGGCTGAGATGGCCTTGGAATATCAGGGGAATGCAACATTGTCGGCTGAGGATCTTCGATTGAACTATCCCGTGCAGGCTGGACTTACGCTCCAGACCGGGTAACAACGGCAACAGCTTCCTCAGCTTCAGCTAAAATTGTGTGGCAGGATCTAGACTTTCTGCTCTTTTTCTTGTTGGTATGAGATGACACCGCCTGGGTAACTTTGGGCACTAAGTCCGGGTGTACCCACATGATTTCTCCTCGCGAGGTGGAGAGAGGTACCAGTCCAGATGTCTGGTTCCGAACGGGTGGAAGATTAGTAACCTCCATCGTTGCCCGGGGGACAGGTATTATCCCGTCTGGAGTGGTTGTTGGAGAAAAGTTGCCGAACTGAATAGACACCATGTTCGTCGCCACGGTAACCTCTTCAAAGTCTATCGACAGAGCTTTGGAATCGATAAGACTCTGAATGTACCGCTTCAATTGGAAGCAGGCATGAATGGAATGATGGACATAGCGGTAGAAGTGACAATACTTTGGGTCCTCCATTTTCGCGGCTCGGGGATCGTACCTTGGTAGAGGGAGCTGGATCCTACCCCCTTGCAGGAGCATATCGAAGATAGGTTTGACATGACTATCTTCAAATGAGTAATTTACCTTGGGCCATGGACCTTTCGCCTGTTTTTTTTCGGGCTTCAGAGTCGCATCAGTGACTATGGCCTGTTTGCCCTTATTATCCCGATTGGTGGTGACGCCACAGTTGTTGTTGCTGAAGGTGGAACCAGGACGTCTGCCCTTATCTTCTTCGTCTGGGATGTGTAATCCCAGCTGGCGAGCCTTCTTCAATTTTGCCTATGTATTGGTAGCACTTATGATGAAGGTCGTCCAATCCCTGAACTGATCGTCACCCATCCAGAGGCTAATTGCTGGGAGTAGCTTCTTCTGGCAGATCTCAATCAATGAGCTCTCGGGATTGCCTTGGGGCAACCTCATTACGGTTAGGCAGAACCGCTTGATATAGTTCCTTGTCAGCTCCCTCTCTCCCTGAACAACGTCCATTCGAGATGACACTGTCACATCATGCCCCACTTTGTAAAATCTCTCCATGAACATGTGCTTGAAGCCGTCAAGAGAGTGGATCCAATTGTCAGAAAGGTTGCGGTACCAGTCGAACGTGATCCCCTCCAATGCTCCGATGAATAATCGTGTGACGATGACATCACTATGCGGCAAGTGGTCAGTTGTGACTTCAAAGTAAGTCATGTACCGAATAGCAGAGGGCTTCCCATTATAAGAATCGATATTGAATGGTTTGTACTGTGGAGGAAAAGTCACGTCTCTCCATGCAATAGGATATGGCTACCGTATTCTGAGATCCCGAGAGGAGTCTCGGGTATTGAACATTGCTGCTCCTAGACTTCCCTCCTTGCCTCCTTGGCTTCATCTGTAGCTGAAGGGACGGATGCGGCTAAGGGATCATCACCCAAAGGAGGGACGGTCGTATTGGAGTCCGCGTTGACCGCGGATCCCAAGCTTGTTTGTCCGGACATCCTTGCTGGTTGAGTTGGCAAGGCAGCTTTGATTTTGTCCACGGACTTGTCCAAGGACAGGAGCATGGCTTCCAGTACTTCTAGTTGTTGTCGGTCAGAAGGTGCTTCATGATCATCGTCAGCCATAAAGACTGTCCTCACGTGGGTAGAGGTGGAAGGGATTGTAGCAGAGGTACTCTTTGTGCCGTACCCTTGTATAGAGAATCATCGGGAAATATCGGAATATCATCTTCCTCTGACTCGGAGGGGGTGTTATCCCCTATGCAGGAAGACGCATCGTCTTGGTGAGGGTGGTGGCCCTCAGGGAAATCTAAGTCTGTTGTGCAGTTCTGGGGGACCTCTACCCCTTGTATGTGCTCTTGGTACACCGGGTTGTCGCAAATATTGAGGGAACTGCTACCCCCAGCTTCATCTATTCTCAAGGAGGCCGAAGGTGCAGCCTCGGAAGCTGGAAGCTTCTTTTTGGATCGAGTGCCTAAATAGACAACCTCTGTGGTTGTCGATGGGATCCCCCCAGACGAAGGCCTCCTTGCAATACTGGCCGAAATAGTCAAGCTGGAAGAGCCTCCCTTGCGAACCTTCTGAGTAATCACGTCCCGTAAGTCGGTAGCAAGCTAATCCACCTTTGCACCAAACCTGTAGACTCGGGTACCCCGAGCGCACGGGTGCTTAGATATCATATTTGCTTCCTGATCCGTGGCTAGTAACAGCACTTGATCTAGACCATTGGAGGGAGACTTTAAAAACCCACCATGTCCGTTGGACCTGGGGGACTGGACGCGGGTGGTTCTGTAGAATTTTCCATCAGGAGCCCGTGTAACAGTCAACGGGGCCGCTGACAATCAGTAACTTGGACAGTTGACTGGGCTGGTTGGGCCCATATTGCCCTAGACTTTTTTGACTTAGCACCCAAAGGCGCATGGTAAAAAGGGTCCAGATTGATACATTCCACATTCTCAATGGGCCGCATGGCATCGGGCCCGCATGAGAGGCGGTCGAACACAGAACTTCTGACAGGGCTATATGGAACATCCTGTCTGAGGCTGGGTTTGGTTGCCGCATGGGCTATTTTCTTGCGGCCAGAGCTGGCTGCTGCATAGGCCATCTTCCTGCGGCCAGATTTGGCTGCCGCATGAGTTGTCTGCCTGCGGCCAGAGTTGACTGCCGCATGGACAAACTGCCCATCTCCCTTATGCGGCTTCTTCTTTGTCCGCATGGATTTCCCTTGTGCCCCCAAAAACTCGGTATCGTAGTATTTTTCTCTGCTGGATTTGGGGACAGTGGGGTCCTCTGCGGTCGGAAGCAAAGCCACAGAAGAGTTTTGGTCACCGTCTTGGGCTGCAGAAGGAGCTTCTTCGAAAACTTGGTCGGGGGCAACAATTTTGTGTGCCGACGTCCTGCGAGTCCTCTTCGGGTTGGCTCGCTTCTGAGACGGGCTGGCGCTCCCTTCAGAGAGCAATTCTTCGAAGGCTTGTTGGTCGAAACGAACCACAAGAATTTGCTGCGTAGAGCCGAGTTTGTACGCGTCAGATTGCGTCACCAACTTCTCATCAGAAGAGAAGGACGTCCCCAGTAGAGTCGCCATCGTGTTTGCCATAAAAAATTAAAGACAGGTATTACAAAATACTGAAATTGATTGCAAACTCGTTTGTACAAGGAAAAGCCTAGAAAGAAATCCTAGGAAACAATCTAAGTACAATTATTTAGTTTTGATTCTGGGGGTGACGGTGGAGGCTCGGGAAAGTGCCATCAACTCTGCCTTACTCCGTGGACTATCTGACGCAGTCTTTAGCTCTTGAAGAAATTGCTTTTTTTGAAGGTTGTCAGCCTTGGATTGCCAACCAACCTACAGGGGTGTGGCACCCTGCTATTTATTGTGATTTTGGGATGAAGTATATTTTGAGCCGCATAGATGACCACGTGGCAAATTTTCGTGCCAATCATGCCTTGAGACACGGTCTGTGACTGATTTGATAAGATTTGTTATGATTTGTCGTTGAGCAGTTGAGACCTGGTCAACTTGTCACGTACATCAACTAATCTTCTGTGGCGAGCTGCATGAAGGATGTCTTCTGGACGAGCCGTATGAGGAATGTCTCATGGCTGAGCCGCATGAAAGAATGTCTCATGATCGAGCCGTATGAAGGAACGTCTTATGACCGAGCCGCGTGAAGGAATGTCTTATGACCGAGCCATATGATCGAGGCACATGAAGGACGTCTCATGACTGAGCCGCATGAGAAATGTCTCATGACCGAGCTGTATGAGGAATGTCCCATGACCGAGCCGCATGAGGAATGCCTTCTGACTGAGCCGTATGAAGAACGTCTCATGACCGAGCCGTATGAGAAATGTCTCATGACCGAGCCGCATGAGGAATGCCTTCTGACCGAGCCACATGAAGGATGTCTCAACACATAATGTACCGCATGCCTACAATGTGCTAACATCAAGACATAATAATTTCTTGCTTTGGATCTTCTCGGCTTCAACACACTCCTTAAACTTATGAAATCTACTAGGAGAATGTCTCACATAATGTACCGCATTCCTAACTCGAGTAACCGAAGAAGACATCAATTTCAAACCATCCACCACCACGAGATTGATGATATGTGCAATACACCACATGTGCAAATATTTGGAATGTAGAATGCTACTTCCCTAATTTTGGATCTTCTTGCTCAAATAAGAAATAGATACATCATTTGAACTTGCATTATCAACGGTGATAGTGAATACCTTGTCAATACCCTATTCAAGCAAACATTTTTCTACAGCTTTTCCAATGTCCTCACCTTTGTGACTAAAGATTGGACAAAAGTTAATTATTTTTTCTTTAATTCCCAATCTTCATTGATGTAATGTGCCGTAAGACACATATAATTGACCTTTTGTAGCGAAATCCACGTATCCGTTGTAAGACATACCCTTTGCTTAGAATCTTTCAAGTATGTTTTGAACTTACTCTTTCCAATAGAGTAAATTTCATAGCAATCTCGTGCCACAGTCCATCTTGATGGAATACGAAGATAGGACATGCAACACTCATAAAGTTTCTAAAGCCTTCGTACTCTACAAACCGAAACGAAAGCTCATCAATGATTATCATACGTGTCAAAGCCTTTCTCACCTTATCTTGATTAAATCTCCAACTAGTAAGAGTTTTGTCCGTACCCTTTGCATTTGATTGCAAGTTGATTATAGATTGATTTGGATCATGATTTCTTGGATTCACCAAACATACATTCCAATAATTTTTTACATTGCTTGTTCCATTTAATTTACTATGATAATGATATTCTTTTCCGCAATGCTTGCAACTAGCTTTGGGACAACCATCCGCATCCACAATGCTTGCAACTAGCTTTGGGACAACCATCCGCATCCACAAACTTATTAAAATCTATCCAAAATGGTGCACGTTGCTTCATAGGTTTTCTATGAACCCCAAGCCTCGAATTTGGATTAGAAATTGGCTCATTTGTAACTTGCGAACTAGTTGGTGGTTGAGAAGGATCACCTTATTGCGACATCTAAAATATAAAAAAAAATTGGCTTTCAAAATATGAACAATAGTAAACAAATTTTAATAAAAAAAATAAGAAATACATACGCACATTGCATGAATATGATGTTGTTGCCATTGATTGATTTCGTACCACCTAGTAAACATCACACAATGTGATTTTACTTGCAAAAGGCTAAACCAGAAAACTAATATGTTAAATAAGAAATACGTACTAATTGCTAAGTGTTAATTAATTGCTAATAAAAAAAACTAATTTGCTAAACCAGAAAACATTGTATGCACATATTAAACAAAAACAGAAACATGAAACTACAAACAACAAGCAACAAGCATTTTTTCCAGCAAGGAATTCTCCTGCACCAAGTATATTTTTCCAGCAAGCATTTTTTTCCGCAAGCATATTTTTTCCCTAGCAAACATTTTTTCCAGCAAGTATATTTTTTCCCAGCAAGTATATTTTTTCCCAGCAAGCATTTCTTCCTTCCCAGCATGCATATATAATTTAATATGGTAATTTAAACATATTTTAGCAGAGATTATAGTATTATACCAGTAATTTTGCAGAGTGTTGCCCAGACTGCAAAATGCACTATGCAAAGCCGGGAGATCGAGCCTATAAAGCGAGAATTTGTTCCAAAAACAGATCTACACAACCAAAATTAATACAAAATTAAAATAAATTTTTAACTAAAGTAGATGAGTAGATCTAACTTCTAAATAGAAATTGATACATGTACTGTAATTACGAGATCTGGACTGTAGATGTATTAGATCTGTCCTGTAGAAAGTAGAAACCCTAATCTCCAATGGAGGAGAGTAGAGACTCGAAGAGGTCGAGATACTGGAGACTGGAGGAGATGAGGGAAACCCTAATCTCCATTGGAGATTAGAGACTCGGAGATGGAGAGTGGAGAGGGGGCTCGGCTCGGGAGGGGGAATAGAGAGGGGCTCAGATCTCCGGTGGAGAATGGAGAGGGGGATCACATCTCCGATGGATATTGGAGAATAGAGAGGGGGCTCGGTCACTCGGGAGTCGAAACTCGGAAGAGAAACCCTAATATTTGGGAGCGGGGGAATGAATGAGAGGAGCAAGAAATTTTAGGGCTGAAGAGTGAAGAGAGTATATATAATTGGGAGGGGTAGATAGGTAATTTCATATAATTAATTCGGTTTTTGGTTCGGGACGGGTCAAAAATTTTAAAACCGTGACCCGAACCGAGAGCCATATTTACTCAACTTTAAAACCATTATCTGACCCGTTACCGCAAAAACAGATCCGTTTGGCTTATACGGTTCGGGTCGATTCGATTTGTGGGTCAAACCCGTTTTCTGCCCTTCCCTAATTGTGCACATGGTTGTGCGCGCCTAGCATTCATCGCTCAAGTACGCGAGAGCACGTACGCAAGGTGCACACAGTCCGCACCTACGCCAGTCGCGCCCGTGCGTACTTGTGCAATCTGTGCCATACGCCCCCGCGCGTACTTGTGCAACATGCGCGCACCTGCACCACCAGCGCCTGCGTACAACACTCACACCGCTCGCCACCGTGCGCCATCTGGCCATACCAACAGACGCACCATCTGGATGCGCAACCTGGTGCGCAATCGGCAGCGTAAGAGGCTTACGCAACGAGCGCAACTTAAGTGTACTATGCGCCTAGCGACGATGTTGATGTGCTAAGTGCAAAGTGCGCCAACAAAATGTCATATTACGCCTCATGAGCCCATGAGCCCGAGTCCGAGTCTGAGTCTGAGTCGGGGCTTAGCCCATATGGAATTAAATTGAGCTTGTGTAATGCCCGTGGTTCGTATTACGTATTTTGGTATACGTGTACGTATTTTGACTCATGTTGCCTGTCTCATTACATGGTTTATTTTAGCATTTCATTGCTTAGTTCGGCTTGGTTCAGTTTTGCATGTGAACCAACCCTACCTACCCCCCCACCACTAACCCCATTTATATCCTACCTACTTTTCTCTCTCCTCATAACTCAGCATTTACTCCTCCTTCTTCTTCTTCCTTCCTGGCATAGAGCTCCACCTACCCCCTCTCCCACCGGCAAGTGCATCTTGCTTCATGGAGGAACTCAAGTTTTGTTGTCCCATTTTTCTTACTCATGAGATTCTGAGACACTTTAGTACTTAGCCTTTTTAATTTTCATGGCCAATTTCATGTAGATCTAAGCTTGTTGCATTTTCGAATTTCTTGGGTTTTGATCTATTAAACCTTGTTATTCTCAAGTTTTGATAGTTTCATGTTGTAGAAAATTTCTTTCTGTCCCATTTTGACCTATGGAAGTCCGGATTCTGACCTTAGATGAAGGAGTATGGAACTTGGAATCAATGGCTTCATGGTTCTTCTTCTCGGAACAGTGGAGAAGAAGAACAATGCTTGACTGCATGACTTTTCATGCGGCTAGATCCCCTGCGGCTCCTCTTTGGTCGCATAGGCATACGAGCCGTATGACCTTGCTCGACTCAGCCGTATGGCTTTTCATACGGCAAGTCCCCTTTGGCCGCATGGCCCTTGCCGCATGGCCTTCATCCGCATGACTCAAGTTATCCCCCGAGTCGCAGGAGCCCTGCCGCATATGCCCGTTCCTCCTTCTTGCCGCATGACCCTCATTCGGTCCTGCCGTATGAGACCCCCATCTATTGCCGCATAAGTTCTTCTAGCCAAGTCGTATAAGCCCCTGCCGTATGAGCCCCCGCCGCATGAGCCCGATCTTCCTTAGCCGCATGAGCCCCTGCCGCATAAGCCTGCTGTCCTTAACCGCATATGCCCTTTTTCTCTAGCCGCATGAGCCAGTCCCCTTCTTGCCGCATGGCCTTGCTCGACTTGGCCGTATGAGCTCGTTCACCCCGAGCCGCATGAGCCCTTAACCCCTGGCCCTTTTATGCGCCTTCTTCCCCCGACCGTATGAGCCTGCTCCTCCTCCCGAGCCGCATGAGCCCATCCTGCTTAGCCGCATGGCTCTTTCCATAGCCGTGCACTCCTTCTACCATGTTGAGCTGTTATATTTATGCTTTTGTCTCATGACTCTCTGTGTAACTTGGGTCCCTTAATAGAATGCTTGTACCATGTTAATTCTGAATATGTTCCAGGACACGATAGTGACCCGTCGTGGTGCACTCTTGACAAGTAATATGACATTATAGTAGCCCATCGTGGTGCACTCCTGATAAGTAAACCTGACATGATATACCTCGATATGCTGTTGCGACGGCTAGTATGACATGACAAGAATGAATGGCCTGGACACCGTGGGCGATTGTGCTTCTAAAAATAAACCAGTATGGTCTTTCA
Organism: Iris pallida; assembly: GCA_029216955.1. Classification (NCBI taxonomy): domain Eukaryota; kingdom Viridiplantae; phylum Streptophyta; class Magnoliopsida; order Asparagales; family Iridaceae; genus Iris; species Iris pallida. The sequence goes on from JANAVB010033217.1 coordinate 2,058,755, forward strand.
TCATGTCTAGGACGGGGACCCCTGAGTACCACGGTCAGGGGTACCTACTGAAATTGACCAAGGCTAATAACTAGAATAAACCAGTAGTCATGAAGAGATTTCCCAGCTATAGGCAATCCCGTTATCTGGGCGCGCAAGTGGACTTGTAGCCTGCCGATGAGTATGGCATATTTCCAGCACACTGTCATGTGTTACACCCTTCATGAACGGATATTCGACCTGGATAACCTGGATGGTCTGCAGGGCTTGTGGCTGTTGGAATATCTCATTGTATCTTGCTAGTAACTAGGCCTGTGATAACCCTAGTTAGTTAAAGTATCAAGCCGTATTCATTGTTTGGCCGTGATTGATTGGATGGAGTCTAACTCAGTCTAGTCTTGACTTGATCCTGTACAAGAATGTAACATGACCTGAATGCTTGTGTTTTACCTTATCGATAAATGGTAGAAAACCAAGTTCCGTTCAGACGAAGGGTTACTACCCCGGTCCTTGTTTGGTTTAAGGGTTGTAACTTGGTTATCTGAATAGTTCCATGGTTATCCTATCATATATTATCATAATTTTCTATATTTCTAGTCTTTTATTATATAACTATGTTTTGTGTTAATTGCTGGTTTTAGTTCTTAAGTGAAGCCTCCTTTGTGGCACTTGCTCTTTCTGGGATCTGACCCAGCTGGTTTTGCATGGCCAGATACTGGAGCAATTCCAGAGGATCTTTCTATCTTCCAGCCAGATGGTGACCACCAGGCGTAACCAAGACAACGAGTGGGTTTTCTTTTCTCTTCCACGCTATTGTAAAAATATTCTTTTGAGGCGTTTAGCCGACGAGCATGTGTTAGCTCGATTGTACTTTACTTACTGTCTGCCTATGGGTTGTAACATGATTGACGAATCCTAGGGTTGATCATGTATGACTGAAACTCTTGCTAGTCTTCACATTTTGTACGATTAGCTTCATGATCATCCAAATATGTAATGTATGGGACGCCTTACTATTGTATATTTGATGCTCTAACATCTTGTAACTGTTATTCCTTGCATGAGATTGAGACAATAGGCTTGTTCATGACCATAAGAGACTGATGGCTTACAGTTAAACCCTCATGTATCTATACAGCCGTGACCGTATAGCGAGGTGGGTTGCACTTCGATATACGTAGCTGGCTATGTAAGCCCCCGCTCTCCAGTTTTCTGGTTCTGGGGTATTACATGGTTTAAGTGGTGGCCTATACAGGTCTTGTAAATCAAGATATATGAGGGTTTACTGAATAGATGTCTCAATCAGCACTCGCCCTTGATCTCTGCTCGTATCCTCTGAGTCCCTGAATTCTTGACCTGATCACATGCTTGTATCTTTGATCTGTCCTGGTCCTTCCTTATTGTTCCCTATGTCGTCTTCTTCAGCGGCATTATTCCTGGTCCTACCGATCGACAAGACGGAGCACCTCACGTGGGCCAGCAATAACCTGGAGATCATATCCAGCATTCAGGAGTAGCCTCCAGAGTCATGCCTACTGGGGGTCAAGAGCCACCAGTTCAGCCAGTCCAGCCCGCAGAGCCTGATGACGACACCTTGGTGGGTCTCATCAGGACATTGTTAGCATCTCAAGATCGTCGGGGCGATGTCCTGCACCAGGCAGTACAAGATGCTTTGAACAGAGGCGGTCATCAAGGGAACCAGGCAGCCAACAGCTTCAAGCGTTTGAACCCTCCCTTCTTCGATGGCAGCGAAGATGCGATTGCCGAAGATGCTTGGCTGCAGGATACAGAAGTGATTCTAGAAATGGTAAAGATGCCCGAGAATGAGAAGGTGGCGGTAGTACGCCTACAGTTATTGGATCTTGCCGGCAGCTGGTTGGCAGCGTAGGCTGTTGGATTAGTGGTACATATTGTATGGGCAGTATTTCGTAAGAGATTCCAGACCATGTACTTAGATGCTGTAGCTTGATACGATCTACAGACGAGGTTCACCAATCTGAAGCAGATGGGTAGGACGGTCGACGGATATGCGGTCGAGTTTTCGAGACTTAGTCGGTTTGCTCCCACATTGGTAGCAACCGAGTTTGACATAGCCCAGCGGTTCCAGTAGAGGCTCCATCTAGAGATTTTATTGGCAGTGGAGCAATTTGAGCATCAGACTTTTGATGCGGTATTGAGAGCAGCCAGGAGGCACGAGTATACCTCCCGGAGGATTGAGGATAGGACCGGAGGTCGGAAGCGGTCTTACGGCCAGATGAATCAGTCTTCAGCACCAGCCCTGGTAGTCGGGGCTTTGACAATTGGAACCCCGAGGCGGGCGGCCTCAGTGACGTCAGTTCAGCATTCAACCCCGACGAACCCTCAGCAGCAGAAGCAGAAGCAGTCTTCCGCAATGGGTTACACTCATTGTGGAAAGCTATGGCATGTGGTGGCAGAATATCGCAGAGCACAGGGATTTTGCTTGGCTTGTGGAGCACCGGACCACAGGGTTGGGAACTGCCCGAACAGGGAGAGTTCCTCTTCTTCGACCTTTACTAGTCCTTCGGTGAGAGGACCATCACCAGTCCAGTAGCAGCAACAGTTTTCGAGGCCCTTGCCGCCTCAGTCCCAAGTATTCTAGGAGCAAAACCCTCAGCAGTATGTATAAGCCCAAGCCCTGATTCAGAGCAGACAGAGAGGTTTTTAGCAGAGGGGACCCGCATCCAGAGGACATGGTCAGGCGATGGCGATGACCGTAGAACTCGTAGACTTGCCAGAATTCCTACATCACTAGGAAGTATAACCTCGATGCTCATCTCCTGAAGGTCTTCTAAAATATGGCTTTGTGATGTCAACATAAATGCGATGCCTCTCCTGCTAAGAGCATCTGCTACCACGTTAGCCTTGCCTGGATGATACTGAAGCTCCACGTCGTAATCCTTGATCAACTTTAACCATCTTCTCTGTCTCATGTTCAGTTCCTTCTGAGTAAAGATGTACTTCAGACTCTTGTGGTCTGTGTACATGTCCACTCAATCACCATACAAGTAATGCCTCCATAGCTTCAAAGCAAATACTACTACTGCCAACTCCAAGTCATGAGTCGGATAATTCTTCTCGTGGTCTCGAAGTTGCCTAGATGCATACGCTATCACCTTTCCATGTTACGTTAGTACACACCCAAGTCCCTTTCCTGACGCATCACAATATACAGTAAAACCTCCGGGTCCAACCGGTAATGTAAGAATGGGTGCCGTGATCAATTTCTGCTTCAATTTCTCAAATGATGCCTGGCATTCTTCCGACCAAACAAATGGCACGTCCTTTCATATCAAACGGGTCATGGGTGCTGAAAATCTTACAAAGTCTGATACGAACCTTCTGTAATACCCTGCCAATTCCAAGAAACTCCGTACATCTGCTACGGTCTTAGGTACTGGCCAGCTCTCTACTGCTTCTACCTTCTTGGGATCCACTGCTACTCCATCCTCTGATATAATATGTCCCAAAAATGAAATATGATCCGTCCAAAACTCACACTTGCTGAGCTTGGCATACAACTGGTTCTCTCTCAGAACCTGTAACACTTTCTTGAGGTAATCTTCATGCTCTTCTTCACTAGCTGAGTATACGAGAATGTCGTCGAGAAACACAACGACAGATTGATCTAAGTACGGTATAAAGATACGGTTCATCAAATCCAAAAATATTGCTGGAGCATTGGTCAAACCAAACGGCATTACTAAGAATTCGTAATGCCCATACCTCAACCTGAATGCTGTCTTGGGAATATCCTCTTTATGAACCCTCACTTGATAATACCCTGATCGAAGATCTATCTTGGAGAAAACTCTAGCTCTGCTCAACTGATCAAACAAGTCGTCAATCCTTGGTAGTGGGTACTTGTTCTTTACTGTTGCCACGTTGAGCTTCCTATAGTCAATGCATAATCTGGATGATCCATCCTTCTTTTCCACAAGTACCACTGGTGCTGTCCACGGTGATTCGCTAACTCGAATAAAATTTTTTGCCTTCAGTTCCTCTATGTGCTGATATACCTTGGCCTGCTCTGAATCTGCCATTCTGTAAACTCGATCTGATATCGGTTTAGTTCCAGGTGCAATTCTATACTGAACTCAACATCTCTAACCGGTGGTAGACCTGGAAGTTCTTCGAGAAATACATCTAGAAACTCTTCAACTATCTTTGCGACTTGAACTTCTTTCATTGCCGTTACGACTCCTTGCTCTTGTTGAGTTGCCACTGATCTGATTAAGGTAAACCATTTCATGCCTGGAATATCAAAAGATACACTCCCTCTACGATAATCTATTGTCGCATGACTGTCTTTCAGCCAGTCTATGCCTAAGATAACGTCGAAATTTCCAACAGGAAATTCTATCAACCTGGCGGGTAAGGAATGCCCGCAAACTACAATGCAACATGCTAGAAAAACTCTACTAACTCCTACGAGCCCATTACCAGTGAGTATATTCAACCTCCCTGGCAATGCCTCGAATGCCATTCCTAGTCGTATCGCAAATTGTGTAGATATAAATGAGTGCGATGCTCCCGAATCAAACAATGCTACTGCGAAATATGAGGCGACGAAAATGTTACCTACCATAACATCTCCCGATGCCAATGCCTCTTCTAAGGACAGATTGAATGCCTGTCCTCGGCCTCCTTGTTGGTTCCCATGTTACGGCCTAGCCTGGTGTTGCTGCTGGCCCCTGCCTTGGTGATGTTGGGGTGGTCTTTGTTGCTGCTACTGCATCGGTGGTCCCTGCTGCCGAAACATCTGAGCCTGTGACATGAACGGACGTTGTGCTAACGGTCTCACTGCTACCGTTGGTCCTTGATACTGTCCTGCCCCTGGTGCTGGCAGCACAGGAAATTGTTGCACTGGTCCTACTGACCTCGAACTCATGGGACAGGTGGAAACCCGATGATCTGGACTTCCACATACCAAACACTGTCCGTTCAATGCCCGACACACCTCTAGTGTGCCCTGCCTTCCCACAATAGGTGCAGCCCACTGGGGGTTGCTGGTTCTTCCTCTGCTGCTGCTGCTGCTGTCTGGTTGGTGGTGCTGACCCTCGCATCGCCACATCGTGGATGCGAATACCAGGGGATGGTGATGTTATTCGGGGCGCTATCCCCCTCCTCCTTCAATCTGATTGTGAGATCTCTTCTGACCTCCAGTCCTTGCTGTGATCCTCTGGATGGTGATCTCATGCCTTCGGGTTGCCGTCAACACCTCATTAAAGGTCTGGTAGTTGTGCCCCTCTATCAATTGCAAGAGTTCAAGATGAAACCCTTGCTGAAATCTCATAGCCCTCTGGCTCTCTATTGCTACCATCTCTGGGGCGAACCTACTCAGTCTACAAAACTCTGCTGCATAAGCGTCTACTGTCTTGCCAGCCTGCTTGAGGTTGATAAATTTCTGCTGTAGCTCAAACTGCACCACAAATCCATAGTACTTCGTCTTAAATCTCGCAGTAAAATCATCCCAAGCAACAGGACGTCTGATGCCCACTTCCTTCGATTCCCACCAATCACGTGCGAGGTCATGAAGTAATAGCTTCACTTGATCCACACGTTCTTCCGTCGGTACCTTAGCCGCTGTCAGAATAGCCTCGATGTCCTTAAGTCATGCATCTGCTGAAATGGCATCTTCCGTGCCCTCGAAACGATGGGGGTTGTACTTGCAAAATCCGGTCGATGCTCCTGAATCTGTCCTCACCCATCTTTCCAAAGCTGTTTGTAATCCTTGGTTGAGCAACACATTCTGCTCTTGTAGCTGAGTGTGCATGCGTTGCTGGGCCAACATCTGATGTTGCTGAGTAGCCATCATCCCTCTCATGATCTCTAAAAGGGCTGGGGTGTCTACTTCTACAGGGGTAAACAAAACTATAGGTGGTGTTGGAACCTCCGGATACTGCGGTCCAGCCGCTGGTTCCACTATCACCTCTTCTTGGGTGGTCTCTTGAGGTAGTACTGGTCCTTGTTGCTGAACAACACGGTCAGGTTGTCCGTATTGCCCTTATTGTTGTTGTCCAGCTCTGACAGATACGGATGAGGTGCCCCTAAGAAAAGGGACAAGAGAACAATCAAACGATCGGACAGGAAAGATCAATGAAGTCAAAGAATACCGGAATGTCGAACTCGAGTCGAGAGTAACGAATCATGAGATCAAGGGGAAACATATGTGATTGAGACATCCTATTAAAACACCCCACAAGTCTAAAATCAGACCTGCATGGGCCACCACTAAAACCTTGTCACTCCCCAAAACCAGAATACCGGAAAGCAGGGGAGTGACTCAGCCAGCTACGTATTACGGGTAGATGATACCGTATAATACGATCAATGCTGTCTAAAAGACGAGGGGGTGCATATTACATGAAAGTCTCACTAGGGTTACACCACATCTATTGTCTCAATCATTCAAATAAGAAACAATAATAGAGAACATGTAAGATAAAGCAATAAGGCGTCCCAAATGCTCAGTCAAAATGTTCTTGAGATCTGGAGGTACAAAACATAGCCAGGTGATATAGCAAGGTATACACAATTGTTATCAGCTGCAGTCTAACTTAGTTACAATTATGTAAAAGTAAGTGCAAGACAGTCCGACTAACATGTCGGTGCCAAACGGGAATAAGTAAAGTAAGTAGTAAAAACGAGCAGGGAAGCAAGGAACCCACTCATGTCCTCATGCGATCATCCCTCTAGTATTGACCATCTTGGAGGTAGAAGTAACCTGAGTCCTCGGGGACTGGATCTAAATCTGGCCATGCAAAACCAGAGAGGTTAGACCTCTAATAGCAAGTACCACAAGAAAGCACGACATGAGAACTAAAACCAGTGATAAGAGTTAAAAATATGATAAATAAGTCTCCGCTTGCTACTGGGGTTCACACAACATCACGACACTTCAAACCAACTTCCCAACCAAACAAGGACAGAAGTTGATCCGTCATGTCCTGACACTCTGATCAACTCAGCAGTTTAACAGAGTAAGTACAGTACACAATCAAATCAATTTAAATGGTCATACAACTACTACGGCTTGCTACTGTAAGTTCCAAGTTACCCTGAAAATATGCAATAAGGATTCCTCAGTTCTTACTATGTATAAGCAAGGCTAGTCTACCCAATCAATCAATTACGCCAATCATGAATTAGACGGGTCCCAGCGGGACCCCCGTCATCAATATAAAATAAATAATATAAGCAGATACCGCTCCCTGCCCGTGTGGCAGATTTGCAGTATCTGTGGAAACCAGCCGACATGTCGGGCACTAATTGTCCCAAGGATGGCTGCCATGTAAGAACTCAGGAATCCATTCTCTCCATCCAGTCATTATTTTATTTAACTTAGTAGTCCCTATGTTGAACGAAATCCCATGCCGTGGATCATGGTCATTCAGAATGAGTACTTTCGTACAAAGTACGATATGTACAACTCTACAACGATGCCCGTGCGGCTAGGTTGTAGGTCTTACATAGCGTAATGCAACAATCAATCCTAGCCACGGAATAATCATGCCTTGACCATAAGGTACACATGCTGCTTTGCAGAAAATAAATTGAAGTCTGCACATGCCCATATGCTAATGTTCGGGATCGGCCAGTCGATCGTAATAGTTCATAGTTAATATGAACGTGTCTCATTCAATTTCAGTAAGACGACTAGCCAGACTCTTTAGTTCCAACTAGGAACGCATGATCAATCATTCAGTCAAGGTAACAATCAATGTCAATTCATGACAAGACATGAAAGTCAAACTAATATTTAGTATGGTCGAGTCTATAACTCTCAGGGTTAAGTTCCAGTCATTCTGGGTATCCACAAACCAACTCAAGACACATGGTATATTCCACACGACAACATGTATTAACAATATTAACATATCATGATTAAATCAAGTTCATGCCAAAAGGCGTAAGGATATTATAAGGGTGCCATGTACGCAAAAAGGGGTACGCTCAATGAATTACTCCAAGCCAGAAGAGTACGCCCAATGGAACAAGCATAAAGAAAATTTATGCATGAAGGAAGTTTACGCGTGAAGGAATAAATCTTACGCGTAAAAGAATACGCTCAACTAAAGGAATAAAGTTGCGCGCGTAAAAATAAAGCTACGCGTAAAACTAGTCTACGTAAAAAGTCAGGGTTTACGTATGAATATTATATGCGTAAAGGAGTACGCGGGAAACACTGTATACGTAAAAAGAGTACACGAAAATAATAAAATTCATTATGCGTAAAGGAGTACGCCAAGCCAGAATAGACTTGCATAAAAACCAGATCTACGCTGACACGTTAAAACATGGGCGTAGTGCTCGATATTACGCGGACACGTAAAAACGTGGGCGTAAAGTTAAATGCCTACGCGAGCACGTATAACGCGAGCGTAAAAACTCCTCCCGAACTCCAAATTCCATGGATCCTTCATTCCAAGCCGAAAATGGGATTTCCATGGGTCAGAATGGCGTATAACACAATCTCAACAATCTGGAATGAACAAAACTAGAAAATAAGGAAGTTTGATAGATCAAAACCAATGAAATCCGAAAAATAGTATTTTCTAGATCTACTAAAAATAAAACTTCAAAATACAAAATACCAAGTTCTAAACGCTGTTAGAATCACGAGAGGAAGATAATTGAACCATAAAAATGGGTTCTCATGTGGAAGCAAGATGTACTTGCCTATGGGTTTGGTAGGTGGAGAGAGTTATGAGGAAGAAGAAGAGTAAATGAGAAGGAGAAGTAATGAAGAGAGAGAAAGGATTGGGGCTTTAAAATGGAGAGGGTAGTAGGTTGGGAGTTGGGTTCGGTTCATGATGAACCATCATAAATTCGGAAACAAACCAACCCAAGCCGAACCCAAGAGCAAAACTAAAGCAGAAAATAAAATACAGAAAAATAATTAGCATAAAATTAAATGAATTAAATACAGAACAAATGCATGATAAATATTAAATAAATACATTCAAGCAGTACATGTATGAAAATACGTATTCTGAGAACGAGAAGTGATATACGGTCACGGCTGTCTAGATGTATGAGAGTTTATCTACAAGCCATCAGTCTTTTATGGTTAAGAACAAGCCTAGTGTCTCAATCTCAAGCAAGTAATAATAGTTACAAGATGTTAGACCATCAGATATTCTATAGTAAGGCGTCCCATACATTTTATATACAGATGATCATGAAGCTAGTCGTACAAAATATGAGGACTAGCAAGAGTTTCAGTCATACATAATCAACCCTAGGATTTGTCAATCATTTTACAGCCCTTAGGCAGACAAGAAATATAAGTATTTAACATGAGCTAACACTTGCTCGACGGCTAAACGTCTCAAAAAAATAATTTATAATAGTGTGGGAAAGCAAAATAAAACCCACTCGTTGCCAGGGTTACGTCTAGTGTTCACAATCTGGCTGGAAGGCTGGAAGATCCTCGGGTGCTGCTCCAAAATCTGGCCATACAAAACCAGCTGAGTCAGACCCCAGAAAGAGTAAATGTCACAAGGGAGGCTTCACTTAAGAACTAAAACTAGCATGTCAGAACATAAACAAGAATAATAATAGGAAAACATGAAATATAAATAGGGCAACAAATGACGAGAGGATGAGGAACTATTTCGGAAGCCAGGTTACAATCCTTAAACCAAAAAAGGATCGGGGTTGTAACTCGCCTGAACAGAACCGGATCTCTAGCCATTTATTGCTAAGAGTAAAGCGTAAGCAAGCATGTCCTGAGATAGCCATGTACTGGATCTAGACAAGACTAGACAGGATTGGACTCCATCCAACATTCACGACCAAATAAAGTGTACGGCTTGATACTTTAACTAACTAGGGTTATCACAAGCCTAGTTACTAGCAAGATGCAATGAGATGTTCCGACAGTCACAAGTCCTGCAGCTATCCAGGTTATCCATGGGAGGTTCATGCAAGAGTTATCAAGAATTATTAGGTGACTTGAGTGCAACACATGACAGTGTGCATATTACTTGTTTCAATAAGTGCCCCACATGACAGTGGGCTGGAAATGTTCCCTACTCGTCGGAAGGCTACAAGTCTATTAGGTGTGGCCGGGATAACGGACTCGCCTGTAACTGGAAATATCTCTCTATATGAGCTATTTTGATCAATCTAGTAATTAACCTAGTCAGATTCAGCATAAATCCCTGACCGTGGTAACCAGGGATGCAAGTCCTAGACATGATGCGAGACGAGACTGGTAGCTTATACAAGTACATTCAAGAACAATCACCCACGGTGTCAAGACGAGTTATTACTCAGCATGTCAAGATAGTCGTCACAATAGCATTCAAGATTACATGTCAGGTTTACTTGTCAAGAGTGCGCCACGATGGACCACTATCATGTTACTTGTTACTTGTTAAGAGTGCACCTTAACAGGCAACTATCATGTTCTATCCTTACATTATCATGAATAAAAGAAACTTGCATAAAATAGCTAGTAACATATTCTTGAAGCCAAAGAAAAACTACAACTTTTATGTTGGAAGTTGGAAGAAATTATGGCCACAAATCAGATAAATGGGGCATAAAACAGCCAAAAACAGCCAAAATAGGCACTATACGGCACTATGCAGCCATGCAAAACTGGCACAATATGGTACTATGCAGCCATGCAGAACTGGCACTATACGGTACTATGCAGCCATGCGGACAGCACTATACGGCACTATGCAGCCATACGGAACTGGCACTATGCAACACTATGTAGCCATGCGGACAGCACTATACAGCCATGCGATACCGGCACTATGCCGCCATACGAAACTGGCACTATGCGGCACTATGCAGCCATACGGAACTGGTACTATGTGGCACTATGTAGCCATGCGGACAGCACTAAGCGGCACTATGCAGCCATGCAGAACTGGCACTATGCGGCACTATACATCCATGCGGCCAGCACTATACGGCACTATGCAGCAAGCACTATTCATCGTTCCTTCCAGAACCAGGACAGATGATCATAAAAGATGTCAAAATCTTACTTTGGCCATAACTTCCTCAAAACAAGTCGAAATCTAACTTTTCAAATGTCCATTTTGGGTAAAATCGAATTCTCTACAAGATAGAACAATCAAAACTTGAAAATAATAAAGTTTGGTAGATCAAAACCCAAGAAAACCGAAAAGGCAACAAACTTAGATCTACAAAAATCCATCCGTCCAAACCAAAAACTCCAAGTTCTAAAGATGCTTAGAATCATGTAAAGAAGAAGATAGAACAATAAAAGAAAAGATCCATCATGAAGCAAGTTGCACTTGCCTAAGCTCTCTAGGTTAGAGGGAGAGTAATGGAGAAGAAGGAGAAGAAATAAATGGAAGTAATGAAGAGAGAGAAACAGGTGGTTGGGTTTTATAAAGAGAGGGGATGGTTCAACATGGTGAACCAACCATCAAAATAAACCGAACCAAGCCATCTAAAGCAAGTCAAGTTGGACCAACCCAACCCAAGGTCAACCTTAGCCAAGATACATCGAGGCAAGCAATAAAGAAATACGAAAATACAATAAATAAAATGCGGGTCAAAATCTGCATACGTACACTGGAAATACGTATACAAAAAATGAGAGTGACAACTCTACCCACCTTAAAAGAATTCTGTCCTCAAAATTTAATTAAGAGGCTAGAAATGTTGGGGCAAGCTATACTAAAGCACAACCCATCAACGACTAGCAACAAATCAAGCAATCATTCATGCAAGCAAGAAATTTAAAAGCATAAGGCATAAGGAAGATATTATACCTTATGAGCCAAACAGGTGTAGATATAGCGAGCGGATATCATCCCCACGCTCCCACGTTGACTCACCTAAAGAGTGGTGACCCCAAGCAATACAGACTAAACTAATAGTCTTGTTCTTGAGTATATTCTCTCTTCGGTCCAATATGGATACGGGCCTTTTCTCATACGAAAGGTTGGTTCCAATAACCAATTTCAAATGATCAAGGACGTGGCTCGGATCCGAGATATACCATCATAATTGGGATACATGGAATACGTCATGTACCTCACGTAACGATGGCAAAAGAGTGAGACGATAGGACACATCACCTACTCGCTAATGTCAAACGGCCATATATACTTAGGACTAAGCTTTCCCCGTACGACGAATCGAATGACGCCACGGGTAGGCGACGTCCTAAGGAACATGTGGTCGCCGATTGAAAACTCAAGGAGACGTCGATGAGAATTGGCCCAATGGCGGTGGCGATCTTGGGCAACTCAAAGATGATCTCTGACTTGTCTGACCACCTCGATTGTCTGCGTATTCATCTCTGGACCAAGCATCTGCCTCTTACCTATATCATCCCAGGCTAACGGAGATCTGCACTTCCTACCATACAGTGCTTCAAAGGGTGCCATCTGGATACTGGCCTGGAAACTGTTGTTATAGGAGAACTCTACTAGGTACAGGTGATCTTCCCACGAACCACCGAAGTCCAACGTACAAGATTGTAACATATCTTCAAGAGTCTGAATCGTGCGTTCTGATTGGCCATCTGTCTGCGAGTGATATGCTGAACTGAACTTGAGACGAGTCCCCAAACTCTCTTGGAGACTTCGCCAAAAGTGCGATGTAAATCTTGAATCTCTGTCTGATATGATACTAACTGGCACTCCATGCAATCTGACAATCTACCTGAGGTATATCTCTGCTAGCTGATCCGTCGACTGACCAACTCTGAATGGAAGAAAATGAGCTACCTTCGTGAGACGATCGACGATAACCTATATAGCATCCCTACCAGCCGAAGATTTAGGTAACTCAGTTACAAAGTCCATGGTTATATGCTCCCACTTCCAGTCTGGGATCGGCAAAGGTTGAAGAAGTCCAGCTGGTCTCTGATGTTCAGCTTTAACTTATTGGCAAACTAAACATCGGAAAACAAACCGGGCTATCTCCCTCTTCATGCCATTCTACCAGAAATGCTGACGGATGTCTCGGTACATCTTCATGCCACCGGAATGAATTGAATACTGAGAACTGTGAGCCTCTGCCATGATCTCCTGTCTGATATCACCACTGGGTACAAAAAGACGCCTCCCATGTCGGAGAGTACCATCTCTGTGAATACATAACTCTGGTCTTCGTCCTGCTTCACACTCTGCTCTGAGCCGCTGAAGCTTGGAATCTGCTGATTGTGCCATCTTGATCCTGTCAACTATACTGGACTGAACTTATATGCTGGCTATCAATGCCACATTGGTAGGGAGAACTATCTCTATCCCCATCTTCTAAAGATCGGCTAACAATTCTGGTTGCGCTGTTAGGAAATAAACTCCAGCTCTTCTGCTCAATGCATCTGCTACTACGTTGGCCTTCCCGGGATGATACTGCAGGTTGATGTCATAATCCACCAGTAGCTCTAGCCATCTTCGCTGACGCATATTAAAATCCTTTTGAGTAAACATATACTTAAGACTCTTGTGGTCGGTAAAAATCTCCACCCGATCTCCAAATAAATAATGTCTCCAAAGCTTCAATACAAAAACTACTGCTGCCAATTCCAAGCATGGGTAGGATAACTCCTCTCATGGTCACGAAGCTGGCATGACGCATAAGCTACTACCTTACTATGTTGCATTAATACGCATCCCAATCCTCTGCCTGAAGCGTCACAATAAACTGAAAATCCTCCAGTCCCATCTGGAAGAGTGAGAATGGGGGCCTTCATTAATCCTCGCTTCAACTTCTCAAATGAACTCTGACACTCTGTTGTCCAAGCAAATTATACATCCTTGTGGGTCAACTGAGTCAAAGGCGCTGAAATCCTAGCAAAGTCTGATACGAATCGCCGGTAATAGCCCGCCAATCCTAGAAAACAGCGAACCTCTGCGACAGTGCTGGGAACTGGCCATGTCTTTATAGCCACTATCTTCTGGGGGTCAACTTTCACTCCACCTCTGGTGATGATATGACCTAAGTACGAAATGCGATCAAGCCAAAACTCGCACTTACTGAATTTTCCGTACAACTGGTGTTCCCTAAGATTCTGAAGAACTACACGGAGATGCTGCTCATACTCAGCCTCACTCTTGCTATAGACCAAGATGTCATCTATAAACACTACCACGAACTGGTCCAAATAGGGCATGAAGATACGATTCATGAGGTCAATGAATACACCCGGCATATTGGTCGCTCCAAATGGCATAACAAGGAACTCTCAATGTCCATATCTTGATCTGAACACTGTCTTCGGGATGTCTTGCTCTCTAACTCTGATCTGATGGTATCTTGATCGCAAGTCAATCTTCGAGAATACTGCCACTCCCATGATCTGATCAAATAAGTCATCTATCCTTGGTAGAGGATATCTGTTCTTGATTGTTACAGAGTTCAAGGTACGATAATCAACACATAATCTTGACATACCATCCTTCTCTTTCACAAGAAGCATCGGGGCTCCCCACGGCGATCCTCTAGCACGAATGAATCCCTTGGTTATGAGTTCTTCAATCATCTTGTACAAAATCTCCAACTTCGAAGGTACCATCCTGTAGACTCTCTCTGATACCGATGCCATTCCTGGAAGCAAATCAATAGTGAACTCTATCTCTCTCTCTCTGGCAGTATGCCTGGAAGCTCCCCGGGGAACACGTCTGGGAACTCTTCAACGACTCTGCAAAACTGAACTGCCTCCGCTACTGCCATCTGCAAGACTGGGGAAGAAGGTTCTACTTTGCCCATAGAGAATGAAAACTCTGCCTCACCGGAAATACCAAAAATAATCCTGCCAATATGGCAGTCTATTCTTGCGTATTGCTCCTTCAACCAATCCATTCCTAGGACCACAGCATAGTCAGCCATCGAAAATTCTATTAACCTAGCGAGAAATTCTCTACCGCTAACTACAATTCGACACGAGGAAAACACTCTATCTACTCCCACAAGACCGTTACCAGTAAGTATATTGAGCCTTAATGATAATGACTCGGGCTTCAGTCCTATCCGTATAGCGAATCGTGCAGACATAAATGAATGCGATGCACCCAAATCAAATAATACTGATGCTGGAAAAGGGTTGACGAGAATGGTACCTGCCACCAGCTCACCTGAAGCTAACTCTTCACTCCACGGTCAGAACCATAGCCTGACCTTGCCCTCTGGGTGCTGGTCCCCTCTGCTAGAAACCTCTCTGCCGGTTCTGCATCTGAGCTTGGTTCTGGGCATACTGCTGGGGTCTCTGCTGCTGGAAGGCTTGTGTCTGAGGCGGTAATAGCCTCGAAGGCTGGTACTGTTGCTGCTGTTGCACTGGTGCTGGGGCTGGTCCCCTAACCGATGGACTAGTTAGGTTCGACGATGATGAACTGGCTCTATTCGGGCAGGACCCTATCATGTGGTCTGGTGCCCCACAAGCCAAGCACAATTCTTGTGCTCTGTGACACTCCGAAACAACGTGTCCTCGCTTCCCACAATGAGTGCAGCCCATTGCGGAAGACTGACTCCGCTTCTGTTGTTGAGGGTACGCCGGTGTTGAATGCTGAACAGACATAACTGAATACGCCCTTCGGAGAACTCCAATCTACAAAGCCCTAGCTGCCGGGGCTGGTGCTGAGGACAGACTCATCTGTCCATGGGACCTCTTTCTGCTTTCGGTTCGGTCCACGATCCTCTGCGAGGTGTACTCGTGCCTCCTAGTTGCCCTCAAGACAGCATCAAAAGTCCGATGCTCGAACTGCTCCACAGCTAGAATAATTTCTAGGTTGAGTCCCTGCTGAAACTACTGCGCTCGATCCAACTCGGTTGCCACCAAAGTAGGAGCAAACCGACTCAGTCTTGAAAACTCGACCGTATATCCATCGATCGTCCTGCTCATCTGCTTCAAATTGGTGAATCTCGTCTGCAGATCATATCGAACCACTGCATCAAAGTACTTAATCTGAAACTTATCACTGAATGTCGCCCAAGGGACAGGTGCCGCCAATCCAACTGCCAACATTGCCCACCAGGTGCGGGCTAAGTCCAATAACTGTAGGCGCACTACAGCCACCTTCTCTTCCTCTGGAGTCCTTACTGCCTCAAGGATAACCTCTATGTCCTGAAGCCAAGCATCGACAGCGATAGCATCTTCACTTTCATCAAAGAAGGGAGGGTTCAAGTGCTTGAAATTGTTGGCTGCACTGTTACCTTGGTAACCCACTTTTTCCATAGCATCTTGTATTGTCTGGTGCAGGGTATCGCCCCGACGATCTTGAGAGGCGAGTAATTCCCGGATGAGTCATACCAAGACTCCATTGTCAGGCTCAATAGGCTGAACTGGTTGAACTGGTTGCTCTGGATCCCCGGAAGGCATAACTCGGAAGGTTGCTCCTGAGAGCTGGGCTTGGTCTCCTTGTTGAGGCTGGTTCATTGGTGGTTCTCCTTTCGGCTGATCGGCATGACCAGGAGCAATGCTACTGAAGAAAATGACATGAGGAACATTAAGGAAGGACCAAGATAGATCAAGGATATAGGCATGTGACCATGCCAAGATTTTAGAAAGATTAGAAGACACGAGTAGAGATCAAAGGCTATTGCTGATTGAGACATCTATCCGATAAAATTCTCACACATCTTGATTTATAAGACCTGCATGGGCCACCACTAAAATCGTGTCACACCCCAGAAATAGAATACTGGAGAGCGGGGGACAGACACAGCCAGCTACGTATATAGAAGTGTAATTCACCTTGATATACGGTCACTACTGTCTAGATGTATGAGAGTTTATCTACAAGCCATCAGTCTCTTATGGTTAAGAACAAGCCTAGTATCTCAATCTCAAGCAAGTAATGATAGGTATAAGATGTTAGACCATCAGATATTCAATAGTAAGGCATCCCATACATTTCATATACAGATGATCATGAAGCTAGTTGTACAAAATACGAGGACTAGCAAGAGTTTCAGTCATACATGATTAACACTAGGATTTGTTAATCATGTTACAGCCCTTAGGCAGACAAGAAATATAAGTATTCAACACGAGCTAACACTTGCTCGGCGACTAAACGCCTCAAAAAAATAATTTACAATAGAGTGGGAGAGCAAAATAAAACCCACTTGTTGCCAGGATTACGTCTAGTGTTCACCATCTGGTTGGAAGGCTGGGAGATCCTCGGGTGCTGCTCTAAAATATGGCCATACAAAACCAGCTGGATCAGACCCCAGAAAGAGCAAGTGTCACAAGGGAGGCTTCACTTAAGAACTAAAACCAGCATATCAGAACATAAATAATAATAATATAAAAACATAAAATATAAATAAGGCAACAAATAACGAGAGGACAAGGAACTATTCCGAAAGCAGGTTACAATCCTTAAACCAAATAAGGATCGGGGTTGTAACCCTTCGCCTGAATAGAACCGGGTCTCTAGCCATTTATTGCTAAGAGTAAAGCGTAAGCAAGCATGTCCTGAGATAGCCATGTATTGGATCTAGACAAGACTAGACAGGATTGGACTCCATCCAATATTCACGGTCAAGCAAAGAGTATAGCTTGATACTTTAACTAACTAGGGTTATCACAAGCCTAGTTACTAGCAAGATACAATGAGATGTTCCGGCAGTCACAAGCCCTGCAGCTATCCAAGTTATCCAGGCGAGGTTCATGAAAGAGTTATCAAGAATTATTAGATAGCTTGAGTGCAACATGACAGTGTGCATATTACTTGTTTCAAGAAGTGCCCTACATGATAGTGAGCTAAAAATGTGCCCTACTCGTCGGAAGGCTACAAGTCCATCAGGTGTGGTCGGGATAACAGAATCGCCTGTAACTGAAAAATCTCTCTATATGAGCTATTTTGATCAATCTAGTAATTAACCTAGTCAGATTCAGCATGAATTCCTGACCGTGGTAACCAGGGATGCAAATCCTAGATATGATGCGAGACGAGACTGGTAGCTTATACAAGCACATTCAAGAACAATCACCCACGGTGTCAAGACAAGTTATTACTAAGCATGTCAAGATAGTCGTCGCAACAACATTCAAGATTACATGTCAGGTTTACTTGTCAAGAGTGCGCTACGACGGGCTACTATTATGTCATGTTACTTGTTACTTGTTAAGAGTGCGTAAAACAGCCAAATGGGGCATAAAACAGCCAAAATAGGCACTATACGACACTATACATCCATACGGCCAGTACTATACGGCACTATGCATCCATACGAAACTGGCACTATTCAGCCATACGGAACTGGCACCATGCAACCATACAGACAACACTATATGGTACTATGCAGCTATGCGTAACTGGCACTATGCGGTACTATACAGCCATACAGAACTGGCACTATACAGCCATACGAAACTGGCACTATATAGCACTATGCAGCCATGCGGACAGCACTATACGACACTATGCAGACATGCGGAACTGGCATTATGCGGCACTATGCAGCCATGCGGACAGCGCTATACGATACTATGCAGCCATACGGAACAGGCACTATACAGCCATGTGGAACTGGAACTATGCGGCACTATGTAGCCATGCGGACAGCACTATACGGTACTCTGCAGCCATGCAGAATTGACACTATGCGGCACAATACAGCCATGCGGACAGCACTATACGGCACTATGCAACCATACGGAACTGGCACTATGCAGCCATACGGCCAGTACTATTCGGTACTATACAGCCAGCACTATTCATCGTCCCTGCCAGAACCAGGACAGATGAACATAGAAGATGTCCAAATCTTACTTTGGCCATAACTTCCTCAAAATAAGTCGAAATCTAACTTTTTAAAGGTCCATTTTGGATAAAATCGAATTTACTACAACATAGAACAATCAAAACTTGAAGATAATGAAATTTGGTAGATTAAAACCCAAGAAAATAGAAAAGGCTACAAACTTATATCTACAAAAATCTATCCGTCCAAACCGAAAACTCCAAGTTTTAAAGATGCTTAGAATCATGCAGAGAAGAAGATAGAACAATAAAATGGAAGATCCATCATAAAGCAAGTTGTACTTGCCTAAGCTTTCCAGGTTGGTGGGAGAGTAATGGAGAAGAATGAGAAAAAATAAATGGAAGTAATGAAGAGAGAGAAAGGGGTAGTTGGGTTTTATAAAGAGAGGGGATGGTTCAACATGTTGAACCAACCATCAAAATAAACCAAACCAAGCCATCCAAAGCAAGTAAAGTTGGACCAACCCAACCCAAGGTCAACCTTAGCCAAGATACATCAAGGCAAGCAATAAAGAAATACGGAAAAATAGTAAATAAAATACGGGTTAAAATCCGCATACGTACACTGGAAATACGTATAATGGAAAATGAGAGTGACAGAACGTGGCGTGCACGCGTTCGACTTTGAACAACCAAGTTCTTTGGGTGCCTAGACTTATGCCACAAGCCGTACAATACAATTTAACCCGTCGGACGAGCAAAGGCTAAGCCACGTCTTGGGCGATGGGACCGTGTATGCTTTATCAAGTGTTATGCGGGCGACGCTATGACTTAGGCTAACTTTTAGCTTTGTGGCGAAGACCAACTTTCCTTCTTCCAAGCCACGGGACGAAGGATCGAGTGTCATTTTGAAAGCCATCGTGCATCATTTCTAAGCCGACCGTAGGACCTTTTTTTCATGTTCTAACTCAATCGACTCGACTTGGGATTATTCTCTTAGCTATGTGGATTCATCTCTTTTATTATCAAACCTACTTGTGTATTTGAAACTTTTATTTTATTAATACGAAGGCCAAGCTGAGGCAAGTTCACCGAAGCCACCCACCTGAACGAGGGGTCACCTCGACCGAGCGGGCCTTCGAGTCGCCGTTGCATGGCTAAGTCCGAACGCCGTTGGTATTTCAATTCCTCCGATTGACTGAGTGGGACGGGGTACTACAGTCCATGCCCAAGATAACGTCAAAATTATCCATAGGAAATTCTATCAACTTAGCGGGTAATGTTACTCTCGTTTCCTGTTATACGTATCTTCAATATACGTATACAGATTTCTAACATTTATCAGGTGGACCGTAGTTAGACTTTTTTTGCATAGCCTAGTCTTGGTTTAATCTTGACTTGGTTTATTTGATTTGGTTTGGTTCAATTTGACTTTGTTTAGCTTGTTTGGTTTATTTTGCTTTGGTTTTGGTTTGGTTTGGTTTGAGATGGTGAGACTTACTATATAAGTCAACTCCACTCTCTCGCCTTCATTATTTCTCATAACTTCTTCTTCCTCCTCCATTACTCTCCCACCAACCTAGAAAGCCCTAGGCAAGTGCAACTTGCTTCATGATGGATCTCAAGTTTTATTGTTCCATTCTCTTCCTTACTTGATTTTAAGCCTCTTTAGAACTTAACATTTTTAGGTTTGATGGATGGATTCTTGTAGATCTAAGTTTGTAATTTTTTGGTTTTCCTTGATTTTGATCTCTGAAATTTGGTTATTTTCGAGATTTAATGGTTCCACGTTGTAGGAAATTCAATTCTACCCAATTTTGGCTTTTGAACCGCTTGATTTTGACTTCGTATGAGAAAGTTACATCATTTTCGTGTTCATGGGTTCCCTACACCTTTTGGTGCTGTCGAGACGATGAACAGTGCCACGCGCAGTGTCTTCGTTGCCGTGCGCCTACGCGCCGTGCTTGCGCGCAACGTGTGTCGTGGGCACTTTTGCCCTCGTGCACCATGCAACTTGCGTGCCGCGCGCCCGTGCATTTTCCTGCCGCGCGCCATGCTTGCGCGCAACATGCACCATTGGCACTTTTGCCCTCGCGCACCTTGCTACTTGCACGCCGGCACATTTTTTTGCCGTGCGCCCGTGCGCCGTGCTTGCGCGCAACGTGCGCCGTAGGCACTTTTGCCCTCGCACACATTACAACTTGCGCGGCCGCGCGTCCGTGCGCCGTGCTTGCGCGCAACGTACGTCGTGGGCGATTTTGCCCGCGCACAATGTGCAACTTGCGCGGCCGCACGCCCGCATGATTTTCTGCCGCGCAACGTGCGCTGTGCTTGCGCGCAACGTACGCCGTGGACAGTTTTGCTCGCGCAACTTGCGCAGGTCACTCCAAATAACTGTTTTTGCCTTTTTGAGCTGTTTTGTAGCTAAAATCTTGAAAAACTCAAAACATGAAAGTTGTAGATCTTTGTCTTGGTTTCAAGAATCTTCTTGTTTCACTTTAATCCGAGTTCATATGTGACTGATGATTTCAATCATAGTTGATCTTTTGGCATATTTTTTATACTTGGCAGTATTTGATGTTTCTTAAACAGAAATGAATTTCTTAACATGATTAGATAATTTTGTACAGTTAGAGAATAATTGAACCTCATTTATACTCTTAACACTAGCACAGATTAAATTGTTGTTTTATGCCAAGTTACTTTATTTATTTTTTCTTACATGCCATGATACGTCTTTTATCTAATTCTTCTACATGCGATCCTTATTGTCATATTTGCTTATTCTTAGATAGTGGCCCGTCAGGGTACACTCATGCTACACGTCTCTTTTTTGCTTAATCTAGATAGTGGTCCGTCGTGGTGCACTCTTAACAAGTAGCATGACATGATAACTCCTAAATAGTGACCCGTCGTGGTGCACTCTTGATAAGCAACCTTGACATGATAATTCTTGATGGTGGTCCGTCGTGACGCACTCTTGACATGATAAGTAATCTTGATAGTGGCCCGTCGTGGCGCACTCTTGACAAGTAATCTTGATAAGTAAGCCTAACATGTAATCTTGAATGTTGTGCGACGGCTATCTTGACATGCTGATTAATAACTCGTCTTGACACCGTGGGTGGTTGTTCTTGAATGTGCTTGTATAAGATACCAGTCTTGTCTCGCATCATGTCTAGGACTTGTATCCCTGATTACCACGGTCAAGGATTCATGTTGAATCTGACTAGGTTGATTACTAGATTGATTAAAGTAGCTCATATAGAGAGATGTTTCCAGTTACAGGCGATCCCGTTATCTGGATGCCTTGAATGGACTTGTAGCCTGCCGTCGAGTAGGGCACATTTCCAGCCCACTGTCATGTGGAGCACTTCTTGAAACAAGTAATATGCACACTGTCATGTGTTGCACTCTAAGTCACCTAATAATTTTTGATAACTCTTACATGAATCTCGTCTGGATAACCTGGATAGCTGTAGGGCTTATGACTGCCGGAACATCTCATTGCATCTTGCTAGTAACTAGGCTTGTGATAACCCTAGTTAGTTAAAGTATCAAGCCGTACTCTTTGCTTGGTCGTGAATGTTGGATGGAGTCATATCTTGTCTAGTCTTGCCTAGATCCAGTACATGGCTATCTCAGGACTTGCTTGTTTATGCTTTATTTTATTGATAATTGGTTAGAGACTAAGTTCTGTTCAGGTGAAGGGTTACAACCCCGGTCCTTTTTTGGTTTACGGGTTGTAACTTGGTTACCGGAATAGTCCTTTAGTTATCTTATCGTTTATCACCCTTTTTTCTCTAACTCATGTCTTTTGTTATTTTATTTGTGTCCTTATGTGCTAATATGCTGGTTTTAGTTCTTAAGTGAAGCCTCCCTTGTGGCACTTGCTCTTTCTGGGGTTTGACCCAACTGGTTTTTTATGGCCAAATTTTGGAGCAACACCCGAGGATCTCCCAGCCTTCCAGCCAGATGGTGAACACTAGACGTAACCCTGGCAATGAGTGGGTTTTATTTTGCTCTTCTGCTCTATTGTAAAATTATTCTTTTGAGGCGTTTAGCCGCCGAACAAGTGTTAGCTCATGTTAAATACTTATATTTCTTGTCTGCCTAAGGGCTGTAACATGATTGACAAATCCTAGGGTTGATCATGTATGACTGAAACTCTTGCTAGTCCTCGCAATTTGTACGACTAGCTTCATGATCATCTGTATATGAAATGTATGGGACGCCTTACTATTGAATATCTGATGGTCTAACATCTTGTAACTATTATTACTTACTTAAGATTGAGACACTAGGCATGTTCTTGACCATAAGAGACTGATGGCTTGTAGATAAACCCTTATACATCTAGACAGCCGTGACCGTATATCGAGGTGGATTATATTTCTATATACGTAGCTGGTTGTGTCCGCCCCCCGCTCTCCAGTATTCTGGTTCTGGGGCGTGACAGGATATATCTTATCTCGGCACGATATTGGCACTGTTTGTCCTTGTTTGGTTGTAAGGGTGTAGTATTGTCTCGATGATATGGTATAAGCCTATAAATCTTGAATCAAGTCTTATTATTATGCTTGGGTTTTATTTCACTCTTTTGTACTCCCTTGTGGTACTTGTTATTCGGGGCCTGATCCCGCTGGTTTTGTTTGGCCAGATGTTGTAGCAGCGCCAGAGGATCCAGCCTTCTACCCGAACAATGGTGCACACCAGGAGTATGGGCGCCACGGACTATGAGTGGGTTTCTTCTTTACTGCTCAGATATCTTCTATTTTGTACTTAGTATTTAGCCACCGGCACCTGTTTAGCCGGCTGTTCTGGACATTAGTTTCCTTTTACATAATTGTAATTAAATCAGACTGCAGCTGAATATAGTTATGTACTATTGACTCTCGGTACTAGCTTATCATTTTGTATAGCTAGGCTCATGAATCATTTTGATGAAGCGTCGGGGATGCCTTACTGCTTTGTCTTATATGATCATTATTTACTGCTTCTTGTTTTGATTGATTGAGACATAGATGCTCTGTGAGACCATAGGAGACTTGATTGTAGCATGCACCCCCTTGTCTCTTGACAGCCACGATCGTCGTATAACGTTTATATACCTCATATGGAGTAGCTGGCCTAGTCCGTCTCAGTATTCCGGTACTGGGGCGTGACAATTATGCTGAGTTTCAGGTTCATCCATTAATTCGGGAGCCTTTGACCGACGGCCCCGTGGCAAGTGGGTTGGACCACACTCACCCTATATAAAGGGAAGTTTTTTTTTGAAGGGTTGTGTCTTCTGTCTCTTAACATTCCCACAGTCATGCTCGATTCCGACTTAGTTTCGAACGGCCGTCGGCCTTGCACAAGTCGATTGTTGGTTGTTGGTCCCTTCGTCAAAGAAGCTACGTCTTTGTAGAAGAACGACTACTGGGTTCTGAGATGCACTTGAGCGTTTGGCGTAAGGAGTTCGAACCTGAACAACATCTTTGATATCTTCGAGATCCAAGCTTTCAGATTTGGATTGATTGCCAATCCAAAGAGCCACAGGTTGTGCTTTGTCCGACTCAAAGGCGATGGCACAGTCTGTGCTGTGGACTGAGTTCTTGCTCGGGCCAATAGCTGCTTCAGGAAGTGGCTCACTCTGACAGTGTTGCGCGTCTGGGGGGCTGCGCGTCTGTGAAGATTAACTCCCTTATAGATTTTTAGGCACTTTAGTTCTTTTCATGACGAATATGTAATAGATCCTTGTCGTCATGATTTAAATAAAGAAGATCTTTTTTAGTAATCATGATGAATCTGTAATAGATCCTTGTAGGCATGATTTAATAAAGAACTCTTTATGAACTGTGGTTTCTGAACTTCTGTTTGCGCTTTTGGGTACCTGCAATTTTGTGAAGATTTGTGTAGAGAGAACACTACCTACAATTTTGATATGTATACGCTTTTTCATGCTTATACACCGACTTGTTAGTCAAACTATCTTGCACTTGCTTTTACATAATTGTAGCTAAATCAGACTGCAGCTGATAACGATTGTGTATACCTTGTTATATCATCTGGCTATGTTTTGTAAAGCCAGATCTCCAAAATATTTTGACTGAGCGTTTGGGAAGCCTTACTGCTTTATCTTATATGTTCTCTATTACTGCTTTTCGTTTGAATAATGAGACAATAGATGTCGAGTAACCATAGTGAGACATGTATGTAATATACACCCCCTTGTCTTGTAGACAACATTGATCGTATTATACGATATTCATATACCCGAAATACGTAGCTGGCTGAGTCATTTGGTGAATGCAGTAAATGGTGCATGCAACAAATGGTGCACGAATGAATGGTGTACACAACAAATGGTGCACGCAACGACCGATGCCAATATCGTGCCGAGATAAGATATATCCTATAACCACGGTGCCAATATCGTGCCGAGATAAGATATATCCTATAACCATCGCAACTTCGGTCCATAGTCTATCGCAGCACAATAGCCCAACCCAATAACCAAACAAGGACATGGGTTGAACCACGCACCACGATAGTCCATGTTCCTCAGTTGCTAACAGAAGAAAATATATCACAAATAAGTCGGCTTACAAGCGGCCAATCAATCCTATGGATTTCTATGATTTGTCTGGATTATCCCAGTAATGCAATATATAGGAATCCTCAGATCGTATCACATCCAAGCAGGGCTAGCCAATCCATTATATATATACATGTAGCACTTTGATTATGCACCGGTCCCCCGTAAGGCCACAATGCTAAAACATATAACACATAGCACATAGGAGTCAGATATAGTCATCCACTAGAGGCGGATGAAACTGTATCCGTGGCGGCCAACCCGACACGTCAGGACAGGACATGGGGTGGCTGGTGACGTACGATCTCAAGATTCTGTTCCCTTCCAATGCTTCTACCGATTTAAGTTGCTTAGTTAAACCCTATCTTGATATTAGAATTACATGTCGTGGTCACATGGTCATCCTCTTATATGTCGTACCATAGTACGTGTACCCTAAGTATGGATCCACTTCGGCTCAAGGAGTCCCAAATCTAGATCCATGCTTAGTGTAATGCATCAAACAACAATCATTATACCACGACACTATTACTGACCCATTACCATGACTATTCTGGAAGGTACACATATATTGACATATAACACGAATGATCACTTAGCACGCAGAGTCACACCTCAGTGCACTCATTAAATAGCACCGCAGTACATACTAATATTGTATCTCAATACACACTTAGAACATGTACCAACACGTATACAGGTAATCAGGTCAGGAACGCAGTCAAGTCAGAAAGTCACGAGGATCCCTCATGACATAAAGTCACATATGAATTCTGGTTAAAGTGAGACATAAAGATTCTTGATGCCAAGACAAAGATCTGCAACTTTTATGTTGGGAGTTAGGAGAAATTCTGGCCACAAATCAGCCAAATAGGATATAAAACAGCCAAAAACAGCCAAATATGCACTATGCAAGCCATGTGGCACTATTCATCCTGTGGCACTATTTATTCTATGCGGTACTATTCATTTTATGCAGCACTATGCAAGCCTGCGATACTATGCAAGCCTGCGGCACTATTCATACCTGCGACACTATTCATGCCTGTGGCACTATGCAAGCCTGTGGCACTATTCATCCTGCGATACTATTCATACATGTGGCACTATGCAAGCCTGCAACACTATTCATCCTGTGGCACTATTCATGCCTGCAGCACTATGTAAGCCTGCGGTACTATTTATTCCATACGGCACTATACAAGCCTGTAGCACTATTCATGCCTGCGGCACTATTCATCCTTTGGCACTATACAAGCCTGCGATACTATTCATCTTGTGGCACTATTCATTCCATACAGCACTATGCAAGCCTGCGGCACTATTCATGCCTGCGGCTCTATTCATCTTGCAGTACTATTCATGCCTGCGATACTATGCAAGCCTGTGGCACTATTCATTCCATGCGGCACCATGCAAGTCTGCGGCACTATTTATCCTATGGCACTATTCATACCTGCGGCACTATGCAAGCCTGTGGCACTATTCATCCTGCGGCACTATTCATCGTCCCTGCCAGAACCAGGACAGATGAACATAGAAGATGTCCAAATATTATTTTGGCCATAACTTCCTCAAAATAAGTCAAAATTTAACTTTTCAAAGGTCAAAATTGGGTAGGATGAGATTTCCTATAACATAGGACCATTAGTTTTTGAAAACAACCAAGTTTGATAGATCAAAACCATAAAAATTTATAAAACCCTAGTTTTAGAAACTTAGATCTACACGAAACTAGCCATTAAAATCAAAAACTCTAATAACTAAACTTGTAGAGAATGAAGAGAAGAATAATATAGACAAATAATATCAAAGGAAAAATCAAGAACGAAAAATGCAAGAATCTCTCCATTTGGTGCAAGGTGTACTTGCCTAAATGTTGGTTGGAGAAAAAAAATGAAATAAAAAGTGAATGAGGAGAGAGAGAGAGAAAGAGAATATATATAGGGCTTGGGTTGACTCAAAGTAACCCTAATCTTAAGCATGCTCTTAACCATATGACTAATGACATGCTAAATGCTACATGATACAACTAATTAAATTAATTAAATAAAATTCTAACCGCAACACGGTTCAGAAATCTTATCATCGAAGTAGTGAACCACACCTACAACCAGACAAGGACAAGGAGTGGCACACTAATCCCCGACGAGATACTGTTCCATGCCATGGCCAGTTACAAATACATGATACATACAATCAAGATACAAGTGCCAGATACCATATACAGAAAATTAAAAATTTACGTATTCCGGGAACGGGAAGTGACAATAATGAACCTCATTTAATATGTTCATTTCGACTGAATCCTAGGTCACTAACTTATTGGATTCCCCTAAATGATGGCGGTAATTAAAGAAGAGGACGACTGATTCGTCCACCAAAAAAGCATTCATTAATTGCTCCTAAAAGACTTCAACAGAACTAGCTCCTTCTTCGACTCAGAAGAGCAGCCAGCCCACAGCGCCCTGGTGTCAACCCAAAAG
This sequence comes from Iris pallida, assembly GCA_029216955.1. Taxonomy (NCBI): domain Eukaryota; kingdom Viridiplantae; phylum Streptophyta; class Magnoliopsida; order Asparagales; family Iridaceae; genus Iris; species Iris pallida. The sequence goes on from JANAVB010033217.1 coordinate 2,086,474, forward strand.
CGCAATGGCTTCAAAACTGAGTCTACTCATCGCCCAAAAGTGCAGTGGCTCTTTTGTCTTCAAAATTGAGTCTACTCGTAACCCAAAATCACAGAGGCTCCTTTTATGTCAAGACCAAGTCTACTACTTGTCCTAAATCACAGTGACTTTGTTGCCTCAAGCACAAGTCCACTGCTCGCTCTCAAGCACAGTGACTCTGTTGCCCAAAGCACAAGTCTACTCGTCGCCCTAAAGCACAGTGACTTCGTCGCCTGAAGCACAAGTCTACTTGTCGCTCTAAAAAGTGTAGTAACTCCGTCGCCTGAAGAACAGTCTACTCGTAGCCCAGAAGCGCAGTGACATAGAAGCTTCGCCAGAAGTGCAGGTGGCATGGTTCCACGGGTATCTTTTCAGATAGTATAAATTGGTTTGTTTAAACCACTGCTCTTAGGATATAACAGAGTTCGACTTCGTTGATAAGAGCCCCATCCTATCGGTTTGTTTAAACCACATATAAGGATGGACTTTGTTCTCATAAACGAAGGCCATATCCAATCGGGTTGTTTAAACCAATGGCCCCCTAAGATAAGACAAAATCCAATCTCGGAGATAAGAACATAATCTGCTTAGGTTCATCCGATCAATAATAAACACACGCCATGTGTCATTTATTCAGTTGTTGATAACTCTCCTAAAGATCTTGATAAAAGAGAATCCCAGCGTCTGCCATGTGTTAGCTCAGTAGCAGCCCCCACTGTGCAACCTCGAGATTCTCTCATATCTCTACGTGCAGCATTCCTGTACAATCCTTGTGCACATCGCATATATGCTCCCCTATAAATAGAAGGAGTTTTCCTTCGATAAAGAGGCTTCGAAATCTTTAACTTCATACCCTCTTGATTGGCAACCCTAGAGTTTCAATCACCAGTACCAGAAAGGCAAAGCAAGTTCAATTCGTTGTCAGATCGTCAACGGAGTAAATGAGCCGCTGCAGTGCTCGATCTCTACCGTCATACTTTTCCAGAAATTTTATACTTAGATCTCCTGTTTAGGAATCGATTGTACTCTTTTTACGTTTAATATACAAAAAGTTCGTATAACCTTTTGTTATGGCAAACAGTCGATGCCAAGCGGCAAAAGTAAAGTAAGTAGTAAAATGAGCAGGGAAGCAAGAACCTACTCGTGTCTTCCAGCGGCCATGTTTTTAGTATTGACCATCTTGGGGGTAGAAGTAAGATGGATCATCAGGAACTGGCTCTAAATCTGGTCATACAAAACCAGTGAGGTTAGACCCCAAATAGCAAGTACCACAAGGAAGCACGATATTGTAACACCCAATTTTTCAGATGAGGGTAATTTTGAAATTTTGTAATTATAATTATTATTTATTGATATTTATTTCATATTATGATTTTTGGTAATTTTTAATCATTTTTAAACTATTTTAAGTCATGACTTATGATTTTGGTATTTTGCTAGTGTAACCTTAGAGACTGTTGACCTAGAGTCTAGCTATATGATTTGGATGTTTAATTAGTACATTTTAGCGTAGAGGGTATCTTGGTCAATTTAGGATTTATTTGAATTTATTATGATTTATTGGAATTTGTGTGAATTTATTATTAATTAAATATTGCTATGTGTTATGTTAGTCCTTAACCTATAAGTTTAGCCCTAACCCAGATTAGACATGGCCTAGACTAGGGTTAGTTAGCTTGGATTAGTCATGACTAGTCATTGGTTAGAATGATCAAGTTAGACTAGCTAGTTATAGTTAGTTGAGACTAGCATTGAAACCTAGGTTCCATCCTAGCCATCGATTTGACCTGATATGAGGGTGACCATTTAATAGGATCCCAAAACCCTAGAAGTGGCCAGCCCAAAACCCTAGGTGAGCCTATTTAATCCCTCCCAAATCATTGCCTCTTGTTCATTCTCTCTCTTTTCAAGAACAAGGTGAGCTCAACTTCATTTCTCAATAACTTCTCCATTCCTCATCCTTTTTCAACCAAACTTCTTGCATTGTGACCTAACCATCACCCTCTTACTGTCCATGGAGGTAGAATACTGATTTGGGGAATCTACAGTGCTCGGGCTACAGTAGAAGGGACTACACTTTGATAGTTTTTGAGCTCGAGACACCCATTGGTAAATCCCTCATTCTTCATTTAAACTATTGGTTTATCATCATGGATGCATAGCCCTAGGTCCCCTCTAGCTTCGGGTAGGATTTGAACCCAACCTGTGTCGGATACGTGTCCGTATCGGACACGTATCAGTAGGCTATTTAGGTGTTCGACCTAATGTCTCAATGGATTGATTTTGCTGTTTTCAAAATATTTTTGAATAGAAAATTTGTTCTTCATGTTGCTTGTGTGATTTTACACGAATAAGGTGACTTCGAGCCGTGTCCTAGTCGTACTGGACTCGTGGATACAGCCCCGCACGCGGCCAAGGTTTTCCTTGCTACTCGGGGCCTCGTGCTCAGTGCACAGGCCACGTGGCGGGCCGTGCTTGGACTGAGAGGAGGGGGCAGTGTCTGCGAACCTGTCCCCCAAGCCTCGTGTCCAACGGAGTCTTGTCGGACACGCAAAGTCACGCGTACTGGTCACACGTGCGCGCACGTTCAGTCTGAATCGCGTACTGATATGCGAGTCGTGTCCACTCTGGACACGACATGGTCATGTCGTGTTAGGTCCTATGTGTAGCCTGACACGTGGGCTATACGTGGGTATGACCACGAGACCCCACGTGTCCTGTATCGTGTTCTACAGACACGTGCACGTGTGCACGACACTGTGCAACACTGGGTGCACCCCATGTGTTTGTATCATGTTAGACACGCCTGTGTCGTATTTCCTGGACACGTGAGGACACGTAAGACACGTGTACACATGCTTAGTTAATTACCCACTCTTAGTTTAGCATATTAATGTGTTTTGTTCATTCGAATGTGAAATTCCTCTTTGAACTGATATGCAGTGTTCAGTTTTTGTATTCCTGAGTTCATTTCATTTTAACCCATTTAAATTGATGATTTTAAGTATCATTGTTAATCCTACATGTTTATTGGTTCATGTTAGATAGGTTTTACATGTTTGATTTAGTTGTTTGATCTAGAATGGGATTTTGAATGTGGTTTGGGCTGTTAAATGGATGGACTGATACTCATTGACTGATACGTTGGTTTTTTCAAATTCTGAACTTTTAAATCCTATTTAATTGATGTTTTTCACTGTCAATTGCATCCCACATAATTGTTAGTTCATGGTTATTTCGATTTACATTTTAGAACGAGTTTTATGATATGGAATAGGAATTTAGATGTTGAGTTGAAATTCGAATGTATGTAAATCTGTGTCATGTGATTAAATTCAAATCTAATTAATCCCTATATATATCTGGTGTATTGATTACGTGATTAGGATCGATGTTAACAAAGATTTGGGTTTCGAATGGGTTGTTTTGATGAGTAAACTGTTATGTGGACTGTTAGTTAACTGTCAAATGCTTAAAAATTCCTGAGATTAACACTACATAGGTCTGATCTGTACACACATTGTTTTTTTTAAACAGTGACCTGAGATTACTTGTATGCACTGTCACTTGGTTTTACTGACTTGCTTGATCGAAATACAAGGGTGTTCACCCTCACCCTCTCACTGTCATTGACAGTCACCAAATCTGAGAACATAGCCTATGGCCCATGTACACCCTAACCGCACAATGAACTTTATGTACACACATGATTCAATTCCTGTCACTATGTTGGAAAAACTGAGAACTGAGAATTAGTTCTCTTTTAGCTAATTTGGTTTTGATGAATCTGAGCTCATTTGTATTGTGAACTGAACCTCATGTTGATGACTCCGAGCCCCCCTTAAATTGATAACTGAGATCAAAACTGAAATATAGGTTTGTATGTAACTAGAAGTTCAAGCTTGCCTTACTCGTACACACACACATGCTATTATATTATTCACTCCCACATTTATACTATGAACCTGAGAAACATTTCAAAACCTGTGATACCTATGTGGACACACCCTTCACATTGCATTGTATTGCCTACTTTGATATATGCATGCATTTCATTAGACACATGCTTGTACATTGCATTGCTCTGCCACACGCATATGTCTGAACCACTGCATTTCACATTACCTTGCCTTGAATTCCATCACTGCGCCTGATATATGCCATGTATCAGAGAAACTCATGTCTTTATTGCACTTGGTTCTGTTTGGGAATGAAACACACTGCTTGATAACAACTACACACACTTGTTTGTCCTACAATAACATACAGACTCACACACCACTACACACCCATACAATCTAAACCCCTCTAAACTGAGACTCCTTTTACACTGAAACCTGGAAATTAGTATCACTGATTGTGTACATTAGTATAGGGCTGGTGGTTGTGTCTAACTTTGGGTTTTCAATTGATTAGGACTGTCAAATCTGGGATTTAGGTTTTGCCACACATTTTCACACTGTTCTCACATCACATGTACACACACATGTTCCCCTCTCATATCTCCCCTCTTACATACCTATATACATATACAATATTAGCTCCTACTATGCAATGATTAGCCTATACAACGTTGGCTATGTATGTTTTGTCTAAAACTAAAATATAGGCCATGTAGATGTAATATAGAATATATGATATGTTGTATTCCTATATATATATATAATATATGATATATATATGTAATATGTGTGTATGAATAAATATGTGAATATACATATGTATGTGGGCATATAGCCATGGATGAATTCCCTATATATAGGTATGCCTTATATATAGTGAGTATATATGTATTATATATGTAAATATGTATGAAGGATAACTTGTGTGGCTTGTAATTAGTGAGACTTATCAGACTTGTTTGGGTTAAGTTTGACCTAGTCGACCTAGCCTTGACTAGTATAGTTGACTGGAGTTGACCAAGTATTGACTTTAGCTTAGTTGACCTAAACAGCATGCAGATGCATTGTAGATTACATTTATCATCCCCTGTATACATCTTGACTTGTGTTGCTCTAAATAGGATTCAGGTACCTCATCTCGGACAATACTTTTACTTCAGACATTCAGATACCAGGCGAGTACATTCTCTGATCATTTCATATCATGTTTAGAATTATTTTCCTGCTTTAAATTACTTTGCTTGATACTGTCACGTTGATCACACGGATTAGTGCTATATAGATCCCTTCTTGAGATGTTATCCCCTCAGGGAGCATCGGATACTACATGTTCTGTGCGTTTCACTTACATGGTGTATCACTATGCTTTACGGTTCATTGATCACTTGTGACATGTACTCTCATGATCACAGAGTCTTCCTTGAATCACCCATTTATGGGCATTCCCAGAATCACCCATTTATGGGCCTACCATGTATCACCCCTTGTGGGCCATTGCATGGAATCATAACATAACCTTGCTGGATCCTTGTGTATTGATTGGGGGTACGGGGGAGTAGAAGTAGACATGTGAATAATATCCAAGTAGTGTAGTTCCCAGAATCACTCCATAGTATAGTTCCCAGAATCTCCTATGCCATTCACATGTTTATATTGTACTCTGACCCACTAGCCACTGTTAGTTCTTTACTTATAGTAGATATTTCTATTACAGTTCTCTCTCTGTTTACATTCTGTACTTTCTTTCAGTTCTTGTATCTTACTTTACTGCATGATTATATTTTCTAACCTGCTATGAACTGTTGAGATGTATTGTGCTCGCTCCGTCCTGACTGGACCTGTTAAAAATTTTACAGAGGATGATGAGGAACCCTGCACCCCTTACCTTGGTGCTTGCCTAGATGACACTCGCGACCTGGACCCCTGGAGAGGTTCAGGCAACTGCTGAGGATGATACCTTGCATAGTGTAGATAGCTTAGACTGTCCTTCTTTTCATGTTTGGATATTGTCTTTGATTTCAGAGTTGTATATTTTAGAGATGTTGAGACTGGTAGTGGTTAACTTTGTTATTTCATTCTGCTGTACCTCAGTTGAGGATTTATTTATCTATTCCATCGTGCTACATTCTACCTTAGATTGTGATTGAGTTGTACCTCTGTGTTGGCCTCCTTTTGGAGAGTATTCATATTATGCTAGTTATAGTTCATGACCTAGAACAGCGTTCTACCGCCGACACTGCGGCGTAGGCTGGGCGTTGTTACGTTCTCGTACCCTCACAGTGGGTGCGGGTCGTGACACGTTTTTAGGATATGCAGGAATAAAAACCAGTAAGAAGTAAATAAAGCATAATAAATATTAGTATCTGTTTTTGCTACTGGGGTTTACGTGACATCATGACACTTCGAACCAACTCCCTAACCAAATAAGGACAAAAGTTGACCCGTCATGTCATGACATTCCGCTCACCTTAGTAGTTAACAGAATAGGATACAGTGCACAGACAAATCAAATTAAAGCGGCAATATAACTACTATGGCTTGCTAAGTGTAAGTTCCAAGTTATCTTGGAAAGATGCATTATTGAATTCCTCAGTTCTTACTATGTACAAGCAAGGCTAGTCTATCCGTAATCATTTGCGCCAATCATGAATTACACGGGTCGTATCAAGACACCTGTCAATAATATTGCAGAAAAGAAATAAATGCCACTTCCTGCTTGTGTGGCAGATTTGCAGTATCCGTGGGAACCAGCCGACATGTAGGGGCATTATTTGCCTCGAAGATGACTGTCATGTAAGAACTCGAAAATTTATTCCTCTCCATGCAGTAGTATTTTATGTTACTTAGTTGTCCCTACGTTAATTAAAATCACATGCCGTGGGTCATGATCATTCTAAATGAGTACATCCGTACGGGGCACGATATGCATAACTCTACAACGATACCAGTACAATTAGGTTGTAGGTTTTACATAGCGTAATACAGCAAACAAACCTAGCCACGGAATAATCATACCTTGACTGTAAGATACACGTGCTGTTGTAATAAGAAAATATTTACCACTCAATATTGCATGAATTGAAAGTAATTGTATAATTGAAAATATCAGCACGAGTACACATGTCAATGATCGGGGTCGGCTAGTCAGTCGCAATAGTTCGCTATATAAACAGGAACGTGTCTCATTCAATTCAATTTGTCGACTAGCAGTCCCTTAGTTTCAAAGACAGGAACGCATGATCAATGTTCAATCAATATAGCAATGGTGCGACAACAAATAATGTAAGCAATAAATAGTGTGAGCAACAATTGGTACGGGCAACAAATGGTGCGACAATGATTGGTAGACAACAATTGGAGCGGACAATGAATGGTGCGGCACCGATTGGTGCGACAACAATTGGCACAGACAATGAATGGTGCGGCAACAATTGGTGCGACACCGATTGGTATGGCAACAATTGGCACGGATAATGAATGGTGCAGTAACAATTGGTGCGATAATGATTGATGCGACAACAATTGACGCGGGTAATGAATGGTGCGGCAACGATTGGTGCGACAACAATTGGTACAGACAATGAATGGTGTGGCAACGATTGGCGCAACAGTCAATTGGTGCAGCAGTCAACTGGTGCAGCATCGAATGGTGCAGCAGTCAATTAGCGTAGACTACAAATGGTGCAGCAGTCAATTGGCACGGCAGCGAATGGTGCAACAGTCAATTGGCACGGCAGCGAATGGTGCAGCAGTCAATTGGTGCAGCAGCGAATGGTACAGCAGTCAATTGGTGCAGCAGTCAATTGGCGCGGCAGCGAATGGTGCAACAGTAAATTGTACAGCAGTCAATTGGCGTGGCAGCGAATGGTGCATCAATCAATTGGTGCAGCAGTCAATTGGCGCAGACCACGAATGGTGCAGACCACGATTGCTGCAGACTATGAATGGTGCAGACGATGATTGGTGCAGACCACGAATGGTGCAGCTGCTCAAGAACTCGAAAATCTATGAAATCCTAAAACTTCAAATGATCATAACTTTTAATCTATAAGTCAAAATAAGATGAAACAAAAAGCAAACTTGCTTAAAATTGAACCCTCTTGAACATAGAACCATTTGTTTTCAAAGAACAACAAGTTTTGAAGATCAAAACCCCATTTTTCTCAAAGAACCCATTTTCTTCAAAGTAATTAAAACACAAGAAAATAAAATTTAAATGCTATGACCATAACATTAATCATGCTAAGAATAAAAAGAGGAAGAGAATAAAACAATAAAATTAAAGTTTGAGAAATTCCTCTATATTTATGCAAGATGTACTTGCCTCTCTTCTAATGGCTAGGGTTTGGTGAAAGGGAAATGAATGAGAGTGAATGAGGAGAGAGAGAGAAAGAGTGGCATATATACCAAGTCCAAGTAATCTCCACCATTCATTCATCTCCACTCAATCTAAGCCATTCATCCCTTTTCATAATGAACCAAGCCAAACCAAGTTGGTTCAACATGAACCAAAATGAACCAAGAGCTAGGCAAGAGTAGAAAATAAAATGTAGAAAAATAATTAGAAGGTAATTACAGGAACTAAATGCAAAATAAATGTATGACAAATACTAAATAAATACAGGTAAGCAGTACACGTATTAAAATATGTATTTCGGAAACAGGGAGTGACATTAGTATCTATGAAAGTTGTGGGTATCAAGTTGAAAAACAGTGATAGTTGAGGGTATCAAGTTGTAATTTAGCCTAAAAAACTGTGCGCTTCGGAGGTAGGCTATGGGACTCGGACGTAGACAAAGTTGTATTTTGATGATGCAATTAATACGTTCATGTCAGGTACGAAGATTACTTGCTTTTGCGAGATACTACCAGAGCTATTAGATATGTTCGAAACTGTCCTATTATTAGGGAGTTACTGCTAGTAATTATATTTTAATTAAAAAAAATTCTTGCGTGATCTTTCATCCACATCTTTCGTGGATAGTTACCACTTTCAACAGTTCCCCTATTTAAGTTGACACCCCATCACTTAGTGTTTAGTTTTGAAAAAAGAGAATAGAGATAATTCTCTAAAGGGAGTCAAGTTTTTTTATATTATTCTTGGCGTCATTATTTTGCATGTTAGTGTCATGTCCGAGTAAGGGGTAACAACGAGCTTTCTAAAAGTTCGTACGAACTTGCTGATTTCTGGAAGCAGATCGACGTAGATGGCAACAGTTGAAGCTCACTTACAGGACGAGATACGACGTCTATTGTTCCAGGAAGAAGTTCAACTACAACAAAAAGAAAAGTACGCGTGGTTGAAAGATGAAGATCGGTGCTCAAAATTCTTTTATGCTACCATCAGATCCCGGCAACATAAGAACTCCATGTCTACCTTTATTGATGCGAGCGGGAGACCGTTAACGGAGGCACAACTGTAACATCCCAGTCCCAAATTACGTAGTACTAGGAGTACGTATACATGCCAATTACGTATCGAGTGGACTCCAATCCGGCTTGAATACGTATAAGCCGTCTTGGTGTTCTAATTCTATCTATCAATCAACTATAAATATATTTATCACAATCCAAAGAAGATATTATATAAAGAATAAATAATATGTGTCATGATCTGCAGCCCAATAACGTATATTTTTAGTAGACCTGAAGAACAATTTAGATCTACAAAACTAAGCTAAATAGCGTAATATAAATAATGGATGAAATATGAAAGCACGATAAAGTACCTGAACTCTGATATAGTAAAACCACCATGTTGCTGAATTACTCCTGCATGACCGACTATTTGGAGAGATCACCAGGTCCTCAAGGGACATAACAAGGTACATACAACAAATCAATATAGCAGTAAAAGAAATATATGCACTAAAGGGTCACTACTCTAACCAGTCTAAGTGATATGTACACGAGAACACATTCCGGATATCAGGCTTCAGGCCACTGAGGCTCACAAGCTCCTCAGCAGGCATACACCCAAGGTACTGTGTCGTGGTACCTTGCACAAGCAATACAATAACACCCATGGCACCGTGTCGTGGTACCTTGTGCAAGCAATACAATAACACTAGTGCTCTGCTACAGAGACATTGGCAAGCAATAATATAACAACCAAGTCCCGAGTATGGTAATGAGGTCAAGCAATAAAATAATATGATATGTTGGTAATGTTCTCCCCATCCCATATCTAGATCTAGTAAGTCGAATCAAGTCCAATACAATAAATCACAAGTGCAAGTAACGTAGTAGTATCCTATCACAAAGTTCATAACCATGAATAATTATGTAGACTCCATATCATGAATCGTGTCGGTGTCATGTGGTCTATCGTGTCAATAAACACGAATAAAATATGCGCAATGCATGTGTCGATATACAATGTCAATAAAATAACATCGCCACCCGAATACGAGCGCTAAATACCGACCAATCATAACATGACAATAATAAACGAGAATAATGCAACAATAAAAATAAAAAGACAGTAAACCGTAACATCGACAAGGTACACTTGTCTGCAACTTCCAACTGTGAGTACGAAGGTTCGACTCCAAGGTGCTCGCTACCTCCGTCACGTACGCCTATAATAAATATGCTACTATTAATAATCCACTAATAACTTCCTATATATGGACTTACCATATATAGACCTTAATTATATTTATATCGAAACTAGTCAAATTGACTACTCTACTTAATATAACATATATAGTATTAAATCTACCTATAAAAGTAATATATTATCAACATACAGTATCAATTTTAATTCTGAAAAAATATTTATAAATGTTCTACAATAATAGCTAATATATTTTATTTATAGAAAAATATGTACACAAGCCTTATATTGATTCTACATCAATATGCATAGACTTGTTCCATGATTTGGCTCCTGAAACGACAAATTTTTAGTAAATATTAATTCTAGAAAATTACTATTAATTATATAAAAATAGGTTTTTCTTATCAAAACATGCACAACAATTATTTTGGAGATGTCTCATGAAGTTTCAACGCATATAGACACATATAACTCATGAATTTCGATATTTTGATATTACGGCAAAATGTCCAGATCTTAAATAAATAGTAAACTGAATCAAAAAGCTGCAATAGTATATGTGTTGGAAAGCTTAGAAAGTCTAGTTTCTTACCAAAACTATAGAAAAGGTCGAATGTTTCAGAAGTGGCTGAAAACTGGCTCGCAACAGAACCGATTTTTATGGACACCTTTTCGTAAAACGGACGTCCGAACAAACCGTTTGGAACTGTGTGGATGGCCAATTGGACATAAAAGTAGACCCATGGTTCATTCCGTTATTTTTGATTTCATGAAAGTATGAGGTTGGGAAGTACACGATATATATATATATATATATATATATATATATCTATATATATATATATATATATATATATATATATATATATATATATATATATATATATATATATATATACATATATATATATACATATATATAATATATATATGTATATATATATATGTATATATATATATATATATATATACATATATATATATATATATATGTATATATATGTATATATATATTTTTTATATATATATATGTATATATATATATATATATATATATATATATATATATATATATATATATATATATATATATATATATATATATATATATATTTTAATATATATATATATATATATATATATTTTAATATATATATATATATATATATATATAAAATATATATATATATATATATATATATATATATATATATATATGTATATATATATATATATATATGGGAGCGGATCAAAAGCCCCCCTTAGAAAATCTCCTAAAAACCCCCCTCACTCTAATTCGTATATTAATGTTAATATTAATGTAGGGGTGAGCATATAACGGTTGAAAATCGAAAACCGAACCGAACCGAACCGAAATATGACAAACGGTTCAGCTTTTCGGTTATCGGTTCGGTTTTCGGTTTGAAAATTTAAATTTTTAAAATAACGGTTCGGTTTTCGATTCTTGATCCGGATAACCGAACCGAAAACCGATTTAGATTTAATAATTTATCAAACTATCATCAATCTACATATACTAATGTTTTGTAACCCTTAGCCGAGAGCACTCTCCTCTTATTCTCTGTCGGTACTTTTTGAGCACTCTCTCTCTACCCTCAATCTATATATATACTAATATTTTTCACACTATGTAATATATAATTCATTAATACAATAATACCATATTTTTAAAATAAATTGTTATTTAAATAGGCATATTTTGCTAAAAAATTGAAGGTCCGGCATATTGGCCCATGAAACCGAACCGACCGAAAACCGAACCGAATTAATTCGGTTCGATTTTATTCGGTTTTTATAAAAACGGTTCGGTTTTCGGTTTTCGGTTTTGAGAAGTACGGTTTACGGTTATTTCGGTTTTCGTATATACGGTTCGGTTTGAACCGAACCGAACCGTTGCTCACCCCTATATTAATGTTAATGTTAATATTAATATTAATATTAATATTAATATTAATGTTAATATTAATTTTTTTTATTTTTTTAAATATTAATGTTAATGTTAATGTTAATATTAATGTTAATGTTAATGTTAATATTAATTTTAATGTTAAGTTTAATGTTAATTTAAGTATTTAATGTTAATATTAACATTAACATTAATATTAACATTAACATTAACATTAAATTATGGATTAGAGTAAGGGGGTTTTTTAGGAGATTTTCTAAGGGGGGCTTTTGATCCGCTTCCTCTATATATATATATATATATATATATATATATATATATATATATATATATATATATATATATATATATATATATATATTATGAGTGCTTTAGAACCAACCGGTTGGTTTTGTATTATGAAACCAACCTATATTATACACGTTGGATTGGAATTGCATGGTTGAGATTAAATGACTTAAAATGGTGGTGGGGTCTACACATTTTAATCTCAACCACTAAATTTCAATCCAATACATAAAACATAGGATGGTTCTATAATACAAAACCAGCCGGTTGGTTTTGGAGCATATATATATATATATATATATATATATATATATATATATATATATATATATATATATATATATATATATATATAGTCATCTTTAGTTTCAGTTTTTTAATCATTTTCCCTCCTTTTTTGTTTTATTTCGTCTTCTTTTCTAGTTTTTTTCTTTTTCTTTTTTTCCTTTTTTTTTATTTTTATTTCTGTTGGTGCTTTCTTTACATGGAGAGAGCTTGCTCTCAACATGCCTTGTAAAAGTTTAGTCCCACATCAGAAATGCACCATGAGTTGTCTCAACATATATACTTGGTTATGTTGTTGAGAGATGCACATGGGGTGGTGACCCTAAGGAGGGAACCATGTGGGTGATTTTACTAGGAGGTAAGAATAAGGCTCCAAGGATTAAGCATTAATGCTTTTGTTATTCTCTTGGATTAATTCCATTTGGAGCTAAGCCCCAAAGGGGCTTAGCGACTCGGACTCGGACTCGGACTCGGGCTCATGGGATCATGGACTCGCACCAGGCTGACTGTGCAGACTACAAGTCAGTTATGGAAAGACTGATTCAATGCGATTAATTCAGATCCACTTTTTGTGGGATTTAATTCAATCTTTCCATAAGATTTGAATTAATTTTGTTGCCATATTTGTGGGATTTAATTCAATCTTTCCATAAGATTTGAATTAATTTCGTTGCTATCTTTGTGGGATTTGAATTAATTTCGTTGCCATCTTTGTGGGATTTGATTCAATCTTTTCATAAGATTTGAATTAATTTCGTTGCCATCTTTGTGAGATTTAATTCAATCTTTCCATAAAATTTGAATTAATTTCGTTGCTATCTTTGTGGGATTTAATTTAATCTTTCCATAACTGAAAAGGCGGTTAGGGTTTCCACCCTCTCTCTATATACTCTCTTTTGGCCTCCTTTGTGAATTATTACGAATTTTACAAGTCAGAAGAGAGAGAGAGAGAGGGAGCTGCTGCCGCCATTGCAAGTCCATCCGAGGAGTCAGAACAGAGGTGACTTCGAGCGTTCCACAAGTTCTTCAACTTGCTGGTTCCAGGAAGCAATTCGTGTGGGGTGAATCTTGCTTTGAGCAACGGTGTTTTGACACCCCAGCAACTTTTCTTCATCTCATCTTTTTCTACATTATTGTAACTCGTTCTGTCCCAATTGCAACACGTTTGCAAGGAAGAACGAAAGATCTTCTCTTCTCTATTTTTCTCCTTCATATTGTAATCTGGCTATTTGGTTTTTTTGTATCATCGTAGATCTTGAGTTTGATCACTATAAAGTTTTTTGTGTGACATCTCAGATCTCGATTGCATCAGTTTTCCATCTTTGGTCAAGCCCCGGGACTAACAATCTCAAAGCAAGATCCTTGTAGATGGAAAACATTAATGCTTCGCTCGTCCAATCGGACTACTGCAAGTTGGAAAAGTTCTGTCACTTCCCGTTCCCAGAATACGTATTTATTTAATATTTATTATGTATTATTCTGTATTTAAATTCTTTTAATTTCATGTTAATTAATTTCCTGCAATTTTATTTCTGTACTTTACTTTCTGCTTTTATACTTGCTTTGGGTTCGGCTTGGATTGGTTTAATTATGTTGGTTCATCATGAACCGAAATAAACCCTCACCTACCACTACCCCTTCATTTAAAGCTCATCCCCTTTCTCTCTCTTCATTCACTTCACCATTACTCTTCTTCTTCCTCCATTACTCTCCCATCCACCCATTTGGAGGGGCAAGTACATCTTGCACACCATGAGGGATTTCATGCATCCTCATTTATTTTTAGTCTGTGTTGTTCATCTTTTCATCCTCTACAAGTTTAGGTCTTGAAATTCTTGATTTCCATGGATGGTTGGGTGTAGATCTAAGTTTTAAGTTTTAGTTTTTATATAGATTTTATGGTTTTGATCTATCAAACTTTATTGTTTTCGAAAATAAGTGGTTCCATGTTGTAGAGAATTTAATTCTACCAAAGTTTGGCTTTTGAAAAGTTAGATTCCGATTTATTTTGAAAAAGTTATGGCCAAAACAATTTTGGTCAAACTTTTATGTTCATCTGCAGCATAGGCCGCATGTCGCAGTTGAGCCGCATAGATGTCGCGGTTGGGCCGCATAGGCCGCATGTCGCAGTTGAGCCGCATAGATGTCGCGGTTGGGCCGCATAGGCCGCATGTCGCAACTGAGCCGCATAGATGTCGCGGTTGGGCCGCATAGGCTGCATGTCGCAGTTAAGCCGCATAGATGTCGCGGTTGGGCCGCATGAGGCACATGTCACAGTTGAGCCGCATAGATGTCGCGGTTGGGCCGCATAGGCCGCATGTCGCAGTTGAGCCGCATAGATGTCGCGGTTGGGCCGTATGAGGCACATGTCGCAGTTGAGCCGCAAAGATGTCGTGGTTGGGCCGCATGAGGCACATGTCGCAGTTGAGCCGCATATGGTGTCGCGGTTGGGCCGCATAGGCCGCATGTCGCAGTAGGCCGCATATGGTGTCGCAGTTGGGCCGCATAGGCCGCATGTCGCAGTTGAGCCGCATATGGCGTCGCAGTTGGGCCGCATATGTCGCATGAGCCGCATGTCGCAGTTAGTCCGCATGTATGTCGCAGAATAGGCCGCATAATGCCTATTTTGGTTGTTTCTGACTGTTATATGTCCTAATTGACGAAATTGTGGCTAGAATTTCTTCCAACTCCCAACATGAAATTTGTAGATCTTTTCCTTGGCTTCAAGAATATGTTACCAACTATTTTATACTAGTTATGGACTCGACCATGCTTAATACTAATTTGACTTTTATGTCTTGTCACGAATTGACCCCGATTGTTACTCGACTAATAATTGATCATGCGTTCCTAGTTGGAACTAAGAGACTGGCTAGTCGTCTTATTAAATTGAACGAATGAGACACGTTCATATTAACTATAAACTATTATAATCGATTGGCCGATCCCGAATATTGACATACAGGCACACATGCAGGCTTCAATTTATTTATTTATTTATTTTCTACAAAAGAAGCATGTGTACTTTATGGTCAAGGCATGATTATTCCGTGGTTAGTTTGGATTGTTGCATTACGCTATGTAAGACCTACAACCTAACCGCACGGGCATCGTTGTAGAGTTGTACATATCGTACCCCGTACGAAAGTACTTATTCTGAATGATCATGATCCACGGCATGGGATTTCACTCAACGTAGAGACTATTAAGTTAAATAAAATAATGATTGCATGGAGAGAATGGATTTCCGAGTTCTTACATGGCAGCCCTCTTGGGACTAGTAGTGCCCGACAGGCCGGTTGGTCCCCACAGATACTGTAAATCTACCACACGGGCAGAAAGCGGTATCTGGTTATATTATCTATTGTATATTGTATATTGATGACATGCGTCCCGCTGGGACTCGTCTAATTCATGATTGGCACAATTGATTGACTGGATAAACTATCCTTGCTTGCACATAGTAAGAACTGAGGAATCCTTTATTGCATAATTCCAGGATAACTTAGAACTCACAGTAGCAAGCCGTAGTAGTTGTATGGCCGTTTAAATTGATTTGTTTGTGTGCTGTACCTACTCTGTTACCTAACTGAGATGATCAGAATGTCAGGGCATGACGGGCCAACTTCTGTCCTTGTTTGGTTGGAAGGTTGGTTCGAAGTGTCGTGATGTTGTGTGAATCCCAGTGGCAAGCAGAGATCTACTTATCATATTCTCTTATTACTGGTTTTAATTCCTCATATCGTGCTTCCTTGCGGTACTTGCTATTAGAGGTCTAACCTCTCTGGTTTTGCATGGCCAGATTTAGAGCCGGTCCCCGAGGACTCAGCTTACTTCCACCTCTAAGATGGTCAATACTAGAGGGATGATCACATGAGGACTCGAGTGGGTTCCTTACTTCTCCGCTCGTTTTGTTACTTACTTTATATTTTGTTGTTTGGCACCGACATGTTAGTCGGATTATCTTGTACTTACTTTTACATAATTATAATTAAGTCAGACTGCAGCTGATAATAATTGTGTATACCTTGCTTCATCATCTGGCTATGTTTTATAAAGCCAGATATCAAGAACATTTTGACTGAGCGTTTGGGACGCCTTACTGCTTTATATCATATGTTCTCTATTACTGTTTTTTGCTTGAATGATTGAGACAATAGATGTGAAGTAACCATAGTGAGACTTTCATGTAGTATTCACCCCCTCGTCTTTTAGACAACATTGATCGTATTATACGGTATTCATCTACCCGTAATACGTAGCTGGCTGAGTCATTCCCCCGCTCTCCAGTATTCTGGTTCCGGGGTGTGACAAAGTTTTAGTGGTGGCCTATGCAGGTCTGATTTCAGACTTGTGGGGTATTTTAATTTATAGGATGTCTCAATCACACATGTTCCCCCTTGATCTCATGATTCGTTACTCTCGACTCTAACTTGACATTCCGGTATCCTTTGACTTCATTGACCTTTTCTGTCCGATCGTTTGATTGTTCTTTTGTCCCTTTTCTTAGGGGCACTTCGTCCGCATCTGCCAGGACTGAACAACAACAACAAGGGTAACACGGACAACCTGACCATGTTGGTCAGCAACAAGGGCCGGTACTAACTCAAGAGACCATCCAAGAAGAAGTAATAGTAGAAGCAGCAGCTGGACCGCAGTATCCAGATGTTCCACCACCACCAACAGTTCCACCTACCCCTGTGGAAGTAGACACACCAGCCCTTTTGGAGATCATGAGAGGGATGATGGCTACTCAGCAACATCAGATGTTAGCCCAGCAGCGCATGCACGCTCAGTTACAAGAGCAGAACGTACTACTCAACCAAGGGTTGCAGACGGCATTGGAAAGAGGGGCGAGGCCAGATTCAGGAGCATCAGCCAGGTTTTGCAAGTACAACCTCCATCGTTTCGAGGGCACGGAAGATGCCATCTCAGCAGATGCGTGGCTTAAGGATATTGAGGCTATTCTGACAGCAACTAAGGTACCGACGGAAGAACGTGTGGATCAAGTGAAGTTGTTACTTCAGGATCTCGCACGTGATTGGTGGGAATCAGAGGAAGTAGGCATCAGACGTCCTGTTGCTTGGGACGATTTTACTGCAAGGTTCAAGACGAAGTACTATGAAGTTGTGGCGCAGTTTGAGCTGCAACAGAAGTTTATCAACCTCAAGCAGGCCGGCAAGACGGTAGATGCTTACGCAGCGGAGTTCTGCAGATTGAGTAGGTTCGCCCCAGAGATGGTAGCATCGGAGAGCCAGAGGGCTATGAGGTTCCAGCAAGGGTTTTATCTTGAGCTCTTACAATTGATAGAAGGGTACAACTACCAGACTTTTGATGAAGTATTGACGGCAACCCGAAGGCATGAGATCACCATTCAGAGGATCACGGCAAGGACTGGAGGTCAGAAGAGATCTCACAGTCAGATTGAAGGAGGAGGGGGAGCAGCGCCCCGAACAACAGCACCATCCCTTGGCATTCGCATTCACGATATGGCAATGCGAGGGCCAGCACCACCACCCAGGCAGCAGCAGCAACAGAAGAAGAATCAGCAACCCCTAGCGGGCTGCACTTATTGTGGGAAGGTAGGGCACACTAGAGATGTGTGTCGGACATTGAACGGACTGTGTTTGATATGTGGAAATCCAGATCATCGGGTTACCACATGTCCCATGAATTCGAGGTCAGATGGATCAGTGCAGCAGTTTCCTGCTCTGCCAGCACCAGGGGCAGGACAGTATCGAGGACCCGCAGTGGCAGTGAGACCATTGGCCCAGCGTCCGTTAATGCCACAGGCTCAGATGTTTCGGCAGCAGGGACCGCCGATGCAGCAACACCAGCATAGACCACCCCAGCATCATCAAGGCAGGGGCCAGCAGTAGCACCAGGCCAGGCCGCAATATGGAAACCAACAAGGAGGTCGAGGGCAGGCATTCACTCTATCCTTAGAGGAGGCATTAGTATCGGAAGATGTTGTGGCAGGTAACATTCTCGTCGCCCCATATCCCGCAGTAGCATTGTTTGATTCAGGAGCATCAC
This sequence comes from Iris pallida, assembly GCA_029216955.1. Classification (NCBI taxonomy): domain Eukaryota; kingdom Viridiplantae; phylum Streptophyta; class Magnoliopsida; order Asparagales; family Iridaceae; genus Iris; species Iris pallida. Next base: position 2,105,492 of record JANAVB010033217.1, read on the forward strand.
ACTCATTTATATCTGCACAATTTGCAACACGGCTAGGAATGGAATTCGAGGCATTGCCAGGGAGGTTAAATATACTCACTGGTAATGGGCTCGTAGGAGTTAGTAGGGTTATTCTAGCATATAGCGTTGTAGTTTGCGGGCATTCCTTATCCGCCAGGTTGATAGAATTTCCTGTTGGAAATTTCGACGTTATCTTAGGCATGGACTGGCTGAAAGACAGTCATGCGACAATAGATTGTCGTAGAGGAAGTGTATCTTTTGATATTCCAGGCATGAAGAGATTCACCTTAGTCAGATCAGAGGCAACTCAACAAGAGCAGGGAGTAATAACGGCAATAGAAGAAGTTCAAGTTCCGAAGGTAGTTGAAGAATTTCTAGACGTATTTCTCGAAGAACTTCCAGGGCTACCGCCAGTAAGAGATATGAGTTCAGTATAGAATTGGCACCTGCAACTAAACCAATATCAGATCGAGTTTATAGAATGGCGAATTCAGAGCAGGTCAAGGTATATCAGCACATAGAGGAACTGAAGGAGAAGAAGTTTATCCAAGCTAGCATATCACCATGGGCAGCACCAGTGGTACTTGTAGAAAAGAAGGATGGGTCATCCAGATTGTGCATTAATTACAGAAAGCTTAACGCGATGATAGTAAAGTACAAGTACCCACTACCCAGGATCGACGACTTGTTTGATCAGTTGAGCAAAGCTAGAGTTTTCTCCAAGATAGATCTTCGTTCAGGGTATCATCAAGTGAGGGTTCGGAAGGAGGATATTCCCAAGACAGCGTTCAGGTCGAAGTATGGGCATTATGAATTCTTGGTAATACCGTTTGGTTTGACCAATGCTCCAGCAATATTCATGGATTTGATGAACTGCATCTTTATGTCGTACTTAGATCAGTTTGTCGTGGTGTTTCTCGACGACATTCTTGTATACTCTACTAGTAAAGAGGAGCATGAAGACCACCTCAGAAAAGTATTACAGGTTTTGAGAGAGAACCAGTTGTATGCCAAGCTCAGTAAGTGTGATTTTTGGACGAATTATATTTTATTTTTGGGTCATATCATATCAGGAGCTGGAGTAGCAGTGGATCCCAAGAAGGTAGAAGCAGTAGAGAGTTGGCCAGTGCCCAAGACCGTAGCTGATGTGCGGAGTTTCTTGGGATTGGCAGGATATTACAGAAGGTTCGTATCAGACTTTGCAAGGCTTTCAGCACCCATGACCCGCTTGACACGGAAGGATGTACCATTCGTCTGGTCGGCAGAATGCCAAGCATTATTTGAGAATCTGAAGCAGAAGTTGATATCAGCACCTATTCTTACATTGCCAGTTGGACCCGGAGGTTTTACAGTATATTGTGATGCGTCAGAAAAAGGACTTGGATGTGTCCTCATACAACATGGGAAGGTGATAGCGTATGCATCTAGGTAACTTCGAGACCACGAGAAGAATTATCCAACTCATGACTTGGAGTTGGCAGCAGTAGTATTTGCTTTGAAACTATGGAGGCATTACTTATATGGTGACCGAGTGGACATGTACATAAACCATAAAAGTCTGAAGTACATCTTTACTCAGAAGGAGCTGAACATGAGACAGAGAAGATGGTTGGAGTTGATCAAGGATTATGACGTGAAGCTTCAGTATCATCCAGGCAAGGCTAATGTGGTAGCAGACGCTCTTAGCAGGAGAGGCGGCGCCTTTATATTGACAACACAGAGGCATATCTTAGAAGACCTTCAGGAGATTGGCATCGAGGTTATATTTCCTAGTGATGTAGGAATTCTGGCGAGTCTACGAGTTCAATCCGACTTGGTAGACAGGATCAAGGCAGCTCAGGTGCAGGACCCAAGGATTCAGAAGCTTAGGGCAGAATGTGAGTCCGGACTCAGAAAGGAGTTGAAAATTCATGAAGATGGTACCCTTAGGTTTGGATCACGCCTATGTGTGCCTAGTGGAGATATCAGACAAGAGGTTATGACAGAAGCTCACAGTTTCCAATATTCTGTACACCCTGGAGGGACCAAAATGTACCAAGATATCAAGCAGCACTTTTGGTGGAACGGGATGAAGAGGGAGATAGCTAGATTTGTTTCCCATTGCTTGGTATGTCAGCAAGTGAAGGCAGAACAGCAGAGGCCAGCTGGGTTATTACAACCGCTTCCTATCCCGAAATGGAAGTGGGAACACTTCACAATGGACTTTGTGACCGGTTTACCGAGATCACCAAGTGGTAAAGATGCTATTTGGGTGATAGTGGACCGACTTACAAAGGTAGCACACTTTCTTCCTTTCAGAGTAGAGCAATCTACAGAAAAGTTGGCAGAGTTGTATATGCAACAGATAGTCAGGCAGCTTGGAGTCCCTGTCAGCATTATGTCAGATAGAGATACCCGTTTTACATCACATTTCTGGAAGAGCTTACATCATAGTCTGGGTACCAAGTTAAGATTTAGCACGGCTTACCATCTCCAGACAGACGGACAATCAGAAAGAACAATTCAGACTTTGGAAGACATGTTGCGAGCTTGCACTCTGGATTTTGGAGGATCTTGGGAGAGCCACCTGCACTTAGTTGAGTTCTCATACAACAACAGTTATCAAGCCAGTATCCAGATGGCACCATTTGAAGCTCTATATGGTAAGAAGTGTAGGTCGCCACTAGCATGGGATGATATCGGGGAGAGAAAGATGCTAGGTCCAGAAATGATTATCCAGACAATTGAAGTGGTTAAGGTAATTAGAGAGCGACTTCGAGTTGCGCAAGATCGGCATCGTCATTGGGCGGACCAGTATCGTAGGCCGCTAGAATTTTCTGTTGGGGACCACGTGTTCTTGCGGATCTCACCTACCCGTGGGGTCATTAGGTTTGGCGTTCGCGGGAAATTAAGTCCGCGGTACGTGGGCCCATTTGTTATCTTTGATAGGATAGGCAATGTTGCTTATCGTTTATCCCTTCCACCTTCGTTACGAGAGGTACATGACGTATTTCATGTATCTCAGTTGCGAAGGTATGTATCAGACCCAAGCCATATCCTTGATCATTCTGAGCTGGTTGTTGGTACCAACCTGTCTTACGAGGAACAGCCTGTGTCCATTTTGGACCGAAGAGAGAAGATACTCAAGAACTGAACAATTAGCCTTGTCCGGGTTGCTTGGGGTCATCACTCTTTAGGGGAGTCAACGTGGGAACGTGAGGATGATATCCGATCACGGTATCCGCACCTGTTTGACTCACAAGGTATATCTTTTTCTGTATACCTTGATTATCTTAACTCCTCATGCTTGTCACCTTACGAGTAGAATTGCTTGATATCGTAGAATGTTCAACATGGATATGTTACTTACTGTTAACATTGTAAAATGGTTGCTTGCTCCAATTGCTTATACTTAGATTAGTTTAGCTTTGATATTCTCATCTTGCTTGGATTTGAAATTCCGAGGACGGAATTTTTTCTAAGGAGGGTAGAGATGTCACTTCCCGTTCCCAGAATACGTATTTATTTAATATTTATCATGTATTATTCTGTATTTAAATTCTTTTAATTTCATGTTAATTAATTTTCTACAATTTTATTTCTGTACTTTACTTTCTGCTTTTATACTTGCTTTGAGTTCGGCTTGGATTGGTTTAATTATGTTGGTTCATCATGAACCGAAATAAACCCTCACCTACCACTACCCCTTCATTTAAAGCTCATCCCCTTTCTCTCTCTTCATTCATTTCACCATTACTCTTCTTCTTCCTCCATTACTCTTCCACCCACCCATTTGGAGAGACAAGTACATCTTGCACACCATGAAGGATTTCATGCATCCCCATTTATTTTTAGTCTATGTTGTTCATCTTCTCATCCTCTACAAGTTTAGGTCTTGAAGTTCTTGATTTCCATGGATGGTTGGGTGTAGATCTAAATTTTAAGTTTTGGTTTTCATATGGATTTTATGGTTTTGATCTATCAAACTTTGTTGTTTTCGAAAATAAGTGGTTCCATGTTGTAGAGAATTTAATTCTACCAAAGTTTGGCTTTTGAAAAGTTAGATTCCGATTTATTTTGAGAAAGTTATGGCCAAAATAATTTTGGTCAAACTTCTATGTTCATCTGCAGCATAGGCCGCATGTCGCAGTTGAGCCGCATAGATGTCGCGGTTGGGCCGCATAGGCCGCATGTCGCAGTTGAGCCGCATAGATGTCGCGGTTGGGCCGCATAGGTCGCATGTCGCAGTTGAGCCGCATAGATGTCGCGGTTGGGCCGCATAGGCCGTATGTCGCAGTTGAGCGGCATAGATGTCGCGGTTGGGCCACATAGGCCGCATGTCACAGTTGAGCCGCATAGATGTTGCGGTTGGGCCGCATGAGGCACATGTCGCAGTTGAGCCGCATAGATGTCGCGGTTGGGCCGCATAGGCCGCATGTCGCAGTTGAGCCGCATAGATGTCGCGGTTGGGCCGCATGAGGCACATGTCGCAGTTGAACCGCATAGATGTCGCGGTTGAGCCGCATGAGGCACATGTTGCAGTTGAACCGCATATGGTGTCGCGGTTGGGCCGCATAGGCCGCATGTCGCAGTAGGCCGCATATGGTGTCGCAGTTGGGCCGCATAGGCCGCATGTCGCAGTTAAGCCGCATATGGCATCGCAGTTGGGCCGCATATGCCGCATGAGCCGCATGTCGCAGTTAGTCCGCATGCATGTCGCAGAATAGGCCGCATAATGCCTATTTTGGTTGTTTCTGACTGTTATATATCCTAATTGACGAAATTGTGGCTAGAATTTCTTCCAACTCCCAACATGAAATTTGTAGATCTTTTCCTTGGCTTCAAAAATATGTTACCAACTATTTTATACTAGTTATGGACTCGACCATGCTTAATACTAATTTGACTTTTATGTCTTGTCACGAATTGACCCCGATTGTTACTCGACTAATAATTGATCATGCGTTCCTAGTTGGAACTAAGAGACTGGCTAGTCGTCTTATTAAATTGAACGAATGAGACACGTTCATATTAACTATGAACTATTATAATCGATTGGCCGATCCCGAATATTGACATACAGGCACACATGCAGGCTTCATTTTATTTATTTATTTATTTTCTACAAAAGAAGCATGTGTACTTTATGGTCAAGGCATGATTATTCCGTGGTTAGTTTGGATTGTTGCATTACGCTATGTAAGACCTACAACCTAACCGTACGGGCATCGTTGTAGAGTTGTGCATATCGTACCCCGTACGAAAGTATTCATTCTGAATGACCATGATCCACGGCATAGGATTTCACTCAACGTAGAGACTATTAAGTTAAATAAAATAATGATTGCATGGAGAGAATGGATTTTCGAGTTCTTACATGGCAGTCCTCTTGGGACTAGTAGTGCCCGACAGGCCGGTTGGTCCCCACAGATACTGCAAATCTGTCACACGGACAGGGAGCGGTATCTGGTTATATTATCTATTGTATATTGTATATTGATGACGGGCGTCCCGCTGGGACTCGTCTAATTCATGATTGGCACAATTGATTGACTGGGTAAACTAGCCTTGCTTGCACATAGTAAGAACTGAGGAATCCTTTATTGCATAATTCCAGGATAACTTAGAACTCACAATAGCAAGCCGTAGTAGTTGTATGGCCGTTTAAATTAATTTGTTTGTGTGTTGTACCTACTATGTTACCTAACTGAGATGATCAGAATGTCAGGGCATGACGGGCCAACTTCTGTCCTTGTTTGGTTGGGAGGTTGGTTCGAAGTGTCGTGATGTTGTGTGAATCCCAATGGCAAGCAGAGATCTACTTATCATATTCTCTTATTACTGGTTTTAATTCCTCATATCGTGCTTCCTTGCGGTACTTGCTATTAGAGGTCTAACCTCTCTGGTTTTGCATGGCCAGATTTAGAGCCGGTCCCCGAGGACTCAGCTTACTTCCACCTCCAAGATGGTCAATACTAGAGGGATGATTGCAGGAGGACTCGAGTGGGTTCCTTACTTTCCCGCTCGTTTTGTTACTTACTTTATATTTTGCTGTTTGGCACCGACATGTTAGTCGGATTGTCTTGTACTTACTTTTATATAATTATAATTAAGTCAGACTGCAGCTGATAACAATTGTGTATACCTTGCTTCATCATCTGGCTATGTTTTGTAAAGCCAGATATCAAGAACATTTTGACTGAGCGTTTGGGATGCCTTACTGCTTTATATCATATGTTCTCTATTACTGTTTCTTGCTTGAATGATTGAGACAATAGATGTGAAGTAACCATAGTGAGACTTTCATGTAGTATGCACCCCCTCGTCTTTTAGACAGCATTGATCGTATTATACGGTATTCATCTACCCGTAATACGTAGCTGGCTGAGTCATTCTTCCGCTCTCCAGTATTCTGGTTCCGGGGCGTGACAAGTTCGATGGAGAGCATTATCAAGTCTGGAAGAGGAAGGTTTATCTAACTCTTCAACTCAAAGACGTTGATCATGTACTGTTGGAGGAAGAACCTTCTGTTCCAGACACTGGGTCTACTGCCGCAATCAATACGGCTACAAAACTCCAGGCCAAATGGAGAAGGGAAAATAGCATATGCAGGCTTCTCATCCTGAATGCTATGGAGGATTCCCTGGCAGAATCCTACTCGAAGAAGGAATTTGCCAGAGACATATGGGAGTCTGTGGAAAAACTGTATGAAGAAGACAAGAACAGGAGCAAGATGTTTGTGGTTGAAAAATATCACAAATTGTTCTATGAGGACGAGAAGTCCATGTTGCCACAGGTGAAGAAATTTCTGAAGCTGCGTCAGAAACTGGAAGACGAAGAGATGCCCCTTCCCGACAAGTTTGTCGTTGGAGGAATCGTCTCAAAACTTCCTGCTGGATGGAGTACCTTCTATGCAAGGATGCTCAGAAAGAAGCTAGACATTAGCTTGGGAGATCTACTTCAAGAGATCCATGTTGAGGACGAGATGCGTTCCCAACAGAAGATGGACACTCTGTCCAAACAGTTGGCTAAGGCCAATCTAGTGCAGATGAGAGATCCCAAGGGGAAGCAGGCGGCTTCTCATCACAAGAAGAAGGAGTTCACCAGTCTAAAAGTGAAGGGTCCTTCATTCAAGCAACAGAAGTCCAAGTCCCAAGTGACTTGTTTCAATTGTGGCAAGAAAGGCCACTACAAGAGTGAATGCAGATCCAAGCCTAAACAATCAGAGAAAGGTGAGCCTAGTAAGGTTTCATTGGTTTCTAACATTGTTGCTATGATCGCACAGGTCACAACTGTGGAGGTTGACTCTGACTGGTGGATAGACACGGGTACGACTTGTCATGTCTGTTCTGACAAGGAATGGTTCGTCACGTACCAGCCGATATCTGAGAAGGTTGTCATGGCGAACCAGGCCCAAGCTGAAGTTCTGGGGATCGGGACTGTGGAGCTGAAACTCACTTCTGGGAACACTCTGACGCTTCAAGGTGTGAACCATGTTCCGGCGATTGCCAAGAACCTGATCTCTGGGAGCCTGCTCTGCAACACAGACTTGAGGATGGACATCAATGCTGGTCAGATGGTGATGTCCAAGAAGGGAACATACTTCGGGAAGGCTTATCAAACCGAAGGAATGTTTAAAATTTAGCTTGTCAACCAGTTTGATGACATTAATGCAGTTGTATTTTCTGATTATTCTCTTGAGTTGTGGCATAATAGACTAGGACATGTTCATTGTAAAAGAATTAACAAAATGTCTAGTCTAGGACTTATCTCCAAATGTGGGGGTAAGGTGGAGAAGTGTGAAGTATGTGCTCAGACGAAGATCACAAGGAAACCCTTTCATCGGGTCAATCGAAGCACAGATCTTCTGGAGTTAGTACACTCCGATATCTGTGACTTCAAATATTTCTCCACGAAGGCCGGGATGAAGTATTTCATAACCTTCATCGACGAGTTCTCAAAATACGCGTTCGTCTACTTGCTCAAGACTAAAGACGAAGCTTTCGAAAAGTTCAGAGAGTTCAGGGCCGAAGCTGAACGGCAGACTGGACAATAACTCAAGAGGTTGAGAAATGATCGAGGTGGGGAGTACAGGTCTCATGACTTCGCATCGTTCTGCAAAGAACATGGAATCATATGCGAGACTACTGCTCCATATTCTCCTCAATCCAACGGAGTAGCAGAGAGGAAGAACCGAACATTAACAGAAATGATGAATTCAATGCTGCTTACTGCAGGTCTTCCAAAATGCTACTGGGGAGAAGCTGCATTAACGGCCACTTTCATTCTTAATAGAGTGCCATATGCAACTTCGGACGTAACTCCTCATGAACTCTGGTTCAAAGTCAGACCAAACTTGAATGTCATTCGAGTGTGGGGGTGTCTGGCGTATGTGAAGCTCCCAGATCTGAAGATTCAGAAGCTGGGGACAAGGACTACGAAGGCGATCTTCTTGGGGTATGCCGAGAAGAGTGATGCTCGAAGATTTCTTGATATTGAGTCAAATCATATCATCGAATCTCGCGATGCTGAATACTTTGAAGACAAGTTTACAAAAGACAAAAATATTGTTCTTTCGGACATTCCGGAAAATGATGTAGGTGCAAATGAGACTGAATTCTCATATGGGCCAGTAGTCCAAGAAGAAGCTGTTGTTGATGAAATAACTCTTGTACCAGAACTCGCAGAGCCGTCAGCAAAGCGAGCGAGGAGACCTAAAGACTTCGGAGATGACTTTGTCACCTATCATGTGGAAGCAGATCCGCTTACCTATGATGAGGCGATGAAGACCAGAGATGCTATCTTCTGGAAGGAGGCAGTGAATGACGAGTTTGACTCTATCACCTCCAATAACACATGAGTGTTGGTAGATCTACCTGAAGGAGAAAAGCCCATCGTATGTAAATGAATCTTCAAGAAGAAGATGAAGACAGATGGAACTATTGACAAGTTCAAGGCTAGGCTGGTAGCCAAGGGATTTTCTCAGAAACAGGGGATAGACTACTTTGACACGTACGCTCCAGTAGCTCGGATGACCACCATCAGGATGTTAATCGCTCTAGCAGCCATACATAAGTTGGTGATACATCAGATGGATGTAAAGACAGCATTCCTGAATAGGGAGCTGACCGAAGAGATTTACATGTAACAGCCAGATGGATTTGTCGTCAAAGGTCTTGAAGACAAAGTCTGCAAGTTGGTAAAATCATTGTATGGTTTGAAGCAAGCTCCCAAGATATGGCATGAGAAGTTTGACAAAGTTATTAGGTCAAACGGTTACAGAGTCAGCAAGACGGACAAATGTGTTTACACAAAGTTCGCTGATGGAAGAGGAGTCATCGTTTGTCTGTACGTGAACGACATGCTAATCCTAGGACGGATATAGGCTGTGTCACGGAGACAAAGAAGTTCCTCTCAACCAAGTTCAGTATGAAGGACTTGGGGATGCAGATGTCATCTTAGACATAAAGATCATCCGGACAGACACTGGAGTAGCGCTGTCACAATCTCACTATATTCAGAAGATGCTCACACGCTATGGGTATAAGGATCTTCCAGGGATCGATACGCCATACAGGTGTGATCAGAAGCTGAAGCCAAACTCGAGGGAAAGCGTCAGGCAGCTGGAGTATTCTAGCATTATCGAAAGTTTAATATACGCAACCACTGCCACAAGGCCTGACATAGCTTTCGCCGTAGGAATGCTGAGTCGGTTCACAAGCAACCCAGGGGTTGAGCACTGGAAAGCTGTGAAGCGGGTGATGAGATATCTCAAGAAGACTCAGACATATGCACTGCACTACAACGGGTATCTGACAATAGTGGAAGGCTTCAGTAATGCTAGCTGGTGTTCAGAGGTGGAAAGCGAGAGATCTACAGGTGGATATGTCTTTTCCTTGGGTGGAGCTGCTATATCGTGGAAGTCAAAGAAGCAGACTATACTCTCTCGTTCCTCCATGGAATCTGAATTCTATGCACTTGAAACTACAGCAGATGAAGCAGAATGGCTTCGGGAGCTCATGTATGATCTTCCAGTGGTTGGGGCTCAGATATCGACGATACCGATATATTGTGACAACCAGGCGTCTGCGGCGGTGGCATCAAATGACCTCTTCAACGGAAAGAAGAGGACTGTACGGTTGAAGCACATGGCAGTACACGATCTTATCAAAAGAGGTGTAATTGCAGTGATTGATGTTCGGAGTCAAGAGAACCTGGCAGATCCGTTCACAAAGGACCTCAAGCGCCAGTTGGTCGATGATACAGCTTATAAAATGGGCTTGAAGGCATTCTGATAGTGTATTTTTGTAATCCTACCATAAAGTTTTATGCTATTAGTTCAAAGAGAAATCTACTAGGCATCTAACTTTTGGTTCAAAGGAGGTTCACTGACTGGGAAACTATCAGGTAACAGTGGGTACTTGTTCTCTGGAACATGGAAGGGATACGGACCCATAACCACTGTTGTCTACTATGTATTTTCTGCGAAAAAAAATAGATCCTGTGGAAGGTTGGCTTAAACGCCTTAATGAATTCTCAGGCAGAGTGAATGCCTGGTGTGCTTTACAGGAAGCACGGTAGAACAGCACTACAAGGAGTGAAACTCCATGCTACAGTGGGGTGACTCCACCATGAGGTTCCCAGGTCTGGGGTAATACCTCGGCTTTGCAAGCCAAGTCATAGCGACGTAGCACCGCAAATAGACAGGTAGCCTAATGTTGTATGACGTAATTAAAGAGTTGTAGACAGCACTACAAAGGGGAGGATGGCCCCATGTTACAGTGGCACGACACCACGATGAGGTACCCAGGTAGGGGTAAAGCCTCGGCCTTGCAAGCCATGTCGTTGCGACGTAACACCGCAAGGAAGCCTTAGGCTTCATGCTGAGTAGATTGGCACTACAAAGAGGCTGAGACCTCATGCTATAGTAGTATGTGTCTCGACCCGTACCCTGTATAGGGGCACGAGAAGTGGGTACGTCCAGCCTACGCCGCAGTGTCGATGGTAGTAAGCTGTCCTAGGTTGCTAACTAATCTCATGCAGTGTATATAATGAACTTGTCCAGAATGTCAGCTCCGAATGGAGGACAAGTAAAGGATAGAATATACTCAATCACAGTCTAAAACACGATAAGATAACACAGAAGTTATACCTAAGGAATTAAAGACAACAACAACTAACTACTAAAATAATACAACAATGTCTCAAACAAACTTAATACAAACTCAATATCTTAACTTTAATACAACAAGTCAAAATATGAAAGCTAAAGTAGTCTACTAGCTAATCTCCTGAATCACTCCTGAGAGTCGGGACCAAAGGTAGCTAATACCTCGAGCCAGGTCCATGGTAAGTAGGGCATGTGTCCTCAGGATTATCATATGTAATATTTTCAACAGGTCCAATCAAGACAGGAACGAGTACAACTCATCTAGAAAATCCAAGTAAATGACAAAGAACTATAAAGCAGTTATAGACAGTTTTATTGATGAGCATGGCAGTTTTATACAGGTAATGACGGCATAGAGAATCAGTAAGATACAAGAAAAGAAAGGTAACTAAAACGAGAGAAGAATCATGGCAATGAAGACTGTAATAAAAGCTAACTGAACTAGAATAACATGTATGAGTTCAGACAGTACGATATAAGTCTAATGTAATCCCAGTGTGAGTCCATTCCCTATAATCCGATACCAGATGATTTCCGGTACAAGATAAGTCCAACAGTGATCAATGAATCCAGGGTGAGTCCAACTATGATCTAACAGTGTGTTTTAAAATACCGAGGTCGACATGTAAACGGCTGTAGGTATCAGGCACATCTCTCACTGATCAGCCAAGAGATGGCTATGCTTCCGGTAGATTCCAGTGGAAGATTCCGAATTTGGGATATGTCTACATGTCTTACTCAATATTTTCCCGTCCAGCAAGTGAATCCAAAATCGACTAAAGAATCGAGATGAGTCTGGCCAATACATGATGATTCCAGAAATGATTCCGGAATGATTCCAATGACTCCAGTAATAGAGGCCAGCAAGTAAGGTATGTGTCGATACATAAATCCAGAAATATCCATACGTGTTGATACAGAGAATCACATAGAACTAACTAGAACTGAAATACAGTAATTGACAAATAAATGAGAGAACTATCAGAGAATGTACTCGCCTGATACTCTGAAAAGAGTAGTGTAATATCAGATGTCTGTACCAGGGTCACAATGTCCTAAAATAGAGCAATACAGTTATGATATGTCCAAAATGAAGGTAAATGAAATCTACAATGCAATCTATATAAATTCTAAGCCAATCTAGGTCAAAGTCAAACTTGGTCAACTCTTCAGTCAAACTAAGTCAAATTAAGTTATACTAGGTCACAAGAAGTTAAACTAAGTCATACAAGGTCAAACAAGATTAAACAAGTCTAATCTAGGTTAAAGTCAACTCTTGGTCAAACATTCTAGCCAAACTAGTCAAGTTATCTAGGGTTTAGTCAATAATGGTCAAACTAGGTCAAAGTCTAGGTCAATCTTAGACTAACTAAGGTTTTGGTTAATCATAGATTAGTCAATAAGGTAATTAGTTCAATGGTCAACTATCTAAGTCAAACTCTATAAGGCTAACTCAAAACCAAACATAGACTAACATGTCTTAGGATACCTAAGATTCTATACCACAAAGCTAAGGCATAACCAATTATCTATACAAAGTATATCACACATAAATACATATATATATAATACCAACCTTAATCCTATAATCAAGCTAATCCCATACTCCAACTCAAGTCATGACTCAACTCTAAGTATTCCACTTAACCCCATACATATCTTAATCTACTTAGGACTACCATCATAATCCATATGGTTAACCTAATCATCTAGTTAGGGTTTAGTCAAACTTAAGTCATCAAGTCATCTAAAATCCATCTAAGTCAATTCTAGGTCAAGGTTGACCTATAGTTGACTTTGGTCAACAATGGTCAACAAGGGTCAACTATCTAGTCAACCTAGGTCTACTAAGCCTATTGGTCAATTCCAAACTCACTAACCATAGGCTAGTGTAACTAGGACACTACCATATGTATACAATATATATAGCCATTATATATATACAATATATCTCTAATACCATATAGTCTCACCTATATATAACCTACATATATATCCAACTATATAATACCCACATATATATATAGTACCCACATATATACATAATATATATATCCCATTGTATATAACATATATATATACTCTCATATATATACCAACTATATATAGATAACCAAATATATATACATAATACATATATATATATATATATATATATATATATATATATATATATATATATATATATATATATATATATATATATATATATATATATATATATATAAACCCATATATACACTCAACTATATATACCAATATATAATTATATATAATACAACATGTATATATACATGACATATATATATAGAGAGAGAGTGGAATGAGAGGGTGTCATGTGTGTGAACATGTGTGTGTGTGTACTGTGAAAAGGGGGGGGGTTAAATCTCAGAAAACTGAGAAAGGGGGGAACCCATAACTCACACATACATATATGCATATATACATATACACATACATACCTATATATATACATTTATACACTCACATACCCATACACATATACCCACACACTCATATACATATATACATACATATACAGTATATATACACACAAATATACGTATATATATACATACAAATCAATTTGAATCTCAAAAATAAATACTGAATTTTTAACCCAGGAAACACTGTTCATAGGAAAGTAGGTAAACCCAATACCCGACCCAAACCGAGCTAAGGCTCGAAACCCAAGGTTGGTAACACTAGCCCTAGGTGTCCTCTAGTGTCCTAAGTGTCTGACACGACACCATGACACGATTCGAAGTGTCCAAGTGATCAAAAACCAAATTGGGTAACACAGTGCACTGGAATTTGCACTGTATCGTGCACGTGTTCACGTGTCTCGTGCTCACGACACAGGACACGCGAGGTGTCGTGCTCGTGTCCCTAGGTTCGCCTAGGGTTGGTCTACCTATTAGGTAGCCTGCACAGTGTCCAAGTGTCGTACAGTGTCGTATCCGAGCCCGTATCAGAGCCCAATTTCTACGTGTGTGCTGTCAGTGCAAATTCGATGCACACACGAATTCGTGTCCGACACAACACTAGAAGACACGAAACTTGGGGGGCATGTTCGCAGACATTGCCCCCTCGTGTCCACCAAGTGTCACCCCTCCACGTGTCGTATCGTGTCCTGCGTGAGCCCCAAACAGCAGGGGACTGAACGCGCGCGTGGCGCGGTCTCGTGCAGCGAGGACAGAGCCTGGAGGACACGACACACGCACGGATACGTGTCGTGCACGTGTCAGGGTGTAGCCTAGGTCTAGGGCTAGGGTTTAGGCCTGACACTTTGTGTCCACGTCGTGTCTAGACACGACACGAAGGCCGTGTCAGTGCATGTTTAACACTGTGTGCAGTGTAGTGTGTGGTCAGTGCGTGTCGGATTTCTCACTCGACACGACACGAGGTGTCACAAAACTCAAGGGAGGGCTTGTCAGAGGGTGCCCCCACCTCTGTGCCAAGTGGCACGTGTCCACGTGTCCAATTCGTGGAGAAAACAGTGTCGGGTAGCAGGGGAACAAAGTGTGCACAGTGCTGTGTCCAACTCGTGTGTTCGTGTCCAATTTGGATACGAACACGATACGATTTCGTGCTCAGTCAACTAGGGTTGTGTCCTACAAGCCTAGGGCTATCCAAAAATGTATTTTGTTTTAGAAAATAACAACTTTCAAACCATATTGACATTTCACCAAACACTTAATTAAACACACAGATACGTGTCCGATACGGACACCGAACCAAACCTATTTCCTACAAAACTTGACCCACAGCTAGGGTATACCTATATGCATGCAATTATGAAGAGAAAACACAATATTAACTAGGTTTGAGGGTATTTACCTATGAGTGCAAAATCCTCAATAATAGGCCTTTTTGAATGAAAACCTCCTTTAACTCCCAATGTCCAAAGCTTCACAAATCCTTGCTAGCAAGCCATAACTGGTATCCTCTAGTGTAGGGAGTCCAATGCAAGAAACTAGGCTCAATTTGGAGCTAAAATGGCTAAGTTGTGGAAGGTTGAAGTTGAGGAAAAAATCAAGGTTTCAAAGTAATGAAAATGAAACTTTTTGTGAAGGGGTGTACATATATAGAGGGGGTGGTCCTATGGCCAGCCAAGGAGGTAGGGGGTGTCCTTGGGTTGCTTCAAGGTGAAGGATCATTGACTTCTAGGTAAAGGGTTGAAGATCTTTCTAGGTTTCTTGAAAAATATCCTATAAAGCAAATATCTAAGATATTTCAATCCTAAGATATTTACAACATAAAGTAAATACCTACACTTAGTCTTCTAGGTTAGTGGCTAACCCCTAGATTAGGCTAAACTAGGTTAGGGCTAACATGACACTAACCAACCAATTAAATAATAATAAATCACATAAATCTAAATAATTTCAAATAAATTACCAAAATACCCTTTTGACTAAAAAGTGGTAATTTGATATCCTAATCACATGGTTAGGCTTACCTGATCATGGTTAGTCTCTAGGTTATGAAATCTCTAGGGTTTACACTAGGGTTATACTAGTAAAATCACAAAGTCATAAGCCATGACTTAGAAAATAGTTTTAAACTATCTAAAAATCACCAAAATTCATAACATGACTAAATCACCATTATTTAATAATAAAAATAATAAATTTTTAAAATATCCTAATTTCAGAAAACTGGGTGTTACAGTATGACACTACGATAAGGTTCCCAGGTAGGGATAATGCCTCGGCTTCAGGCCATGTCATAGCGGCGTAGCACCGCAAGGAAGCGCAAGGCTTCATGCCATGTCTCTTTAATAAAGAACTCACCTATAGTGTATGGAAAGAGATATCAGGCCGTCTCTTGAGGGTAAACTTGTAGACGCCCAAAATTATACACTGAAACCAGGCTGGCACAGGGCCTTTAATGTGCAGCCAGAAGCACACGTAACTACACTTTGTGAGTGGGAAGAATTACAATTATGGTGCATAATTCAAGGCGTAGTCCATTCTTGTATCACATTGTTATTTAACCCATGCGAGAAGATTCAAGTCGTCAGCGACATCTATCCTAATGCAAAATGGACAGTTACTGTAGGGAACGCTCAACCCTGGACACATATATATGTTGTGATATGTGGGGGATTGTTGGTGCTTTCTTTACATGGAGAGAGCTTGCTCTCAACATGCCTTGTAAAAGTTTAGTCCTACATCAGAAATGCACCATGAGTTATCTCAACATATATACTTGGTTGTGTTGTTGAGAGATGCACATAGGGTGGTGACCCTAAGGAGGGAACCATGTGGGTGATTTTACTAGGAGGTAAGAATAAGGCTCCAAGGATTAATCATTAATGTTTTTGTCATTCTCTTGGATTAATTCCATTTGCAGCTAAGTCCCAAAGGGGCTTAGCGACTCGGACTCGGACTCGAACTCGGGATCGGGCTCGGGCTCGGACTCGGACTCGGGCTCATGGGCTCATGGACTCGCACCAGGCTGACTGTGCAGACTACAAGTCAGTTATAGAAAGACTGATTCAATGCGATTAATTCAGATCCACTTTTGTGGGATTTAATTCAATCTTTCCATAAGATTTGAATTAATTGCGTTGCCATATTTGTGGAATTTAATTCAATCTTTCCATAAGATTTGAATTAATTTCGTTGCTATCTTTGTGGGATTTAAATTAATTTCGTTGCCATCTTTGTGGGATTTGATTCAATCTTTCCATAAGATTTGAATTAATTTCGTTGCCATCTTTGTGGGATTTAATTCAATCTTTCCATAAGATTTGAATTAATTTCGTTGCTATCTTTGTGGAATTTAATTCAATCTTTCCATAACTGAAAAGGCGGTTAGGGTTTCCACCCTCTCTCTATATATACTCTCTTTTGGCCTCCTTTGTGAATTATTACGAATTTTACAAGTCAGAAAAGAGAGAGAGAGGGAGCTGCTGCCGCCATTGCAAGTCCATCCGAGGAGTCAGAACCGAGGTGACTTCGAGCGTTCCACAAGTTCTTCAACTTGCTGGTTCCTGGAAGCAATTTGTGTGGGGCGAATCTTGCTTTGAGCAACGGTGTTTTGACACCCCAGCAACTTTTTTTCATCTCATCTTTCTCTACATTATTGTAACTCGTTCTGTCCCAATTGCAACACGTTTGCAAGGAAGAACGAGAGATCTTCTCTTCTCTATTTTTCTCCTTCATATTGTAATCTGGCTATTTGGTTTTTTTTTGTATCATCGTAGATCTTGAGTTTGATCACTGCAAAATTTTTTGTGTGACATCTCAGATCTCGATTGCATCAGTTTTCCATCTTTGGTCAAGCCCCAGGACTAACAATTTCTTTCTTCTTCTTATTATTTTATTATTATTTATTATTTATTATTTGTTTTAGTTGGATTTTAGCTGTCAACCGTCAGTTCAAACACTAAATATGTCTATTATGGTGTTCCAACACAAATATTCTATTTTATTAGAGATCCAAACACTAAGGTCACGTTTGGTTCACAGAATTTGAGCATTGGGAAAGAAAATTTATTCATTTTTTTTGTTTGAATGCCAAAAAAAATAGGGGAGGAAAAGAATTTGATTTCCAAGAGGAAGAAAAATAGGAAAAAAAAAAGTGGTTCCTTCCACCAATCCAAGGATTTATTTTCCTACTCTAAGGCCTCGTTTGATTCACGGAATGAAGGGAAAGAAAATTAATTCCTTGTTATTTCATTTCTCTTGAAAAATTACAATTCTCATTGATTTTCCTTTTCGATGTTTGAAAATGCCAAAGTGAATACTTCAATGTAGAAAAGTGATTCCTTGCTTGAATTGATGGAATCACTTCCTCCCTAATTTTTGTTCCATTGAAAATTATTTTTCTTTCCTCTTCAATTCCTTTGGTACTCAAACATAGGAAAGTAATTACTCTCCTTTTCCAATCCGATGATTCCGCGAACAAAACAAGGCGTAAGGATTCAATTTTCCTCCCAATTTTTTTTGATTTTTTTTAAACACCGAAAAAAATGATTGGAATTCTAATTTTCAAAACTAAAAAAAAAAATCAAAAAATTAATTTCTTTTAATTTTCGTGAACCAAATGAGGTATAGTTGTGTCTATTATTGAGATCAAAATACAAATACTATAACTTATTGAAGATCCAAAATCTAAATATCCCAAAATAAAATAAATAATTTGCTGTTGGCAAACATGACGTGATCTGTGAGGACAGCAACACCAACCACCCCAGCAACCACCCCGACGCCACCAGACTCCTGCAACTATTTAGTATTTTACCGAACCAACTTTCCTATCAGTTGCTTTCTTATGTTGTTGTTGGAGTCTGTTCGTTGTTTTAATTATATTATTTACCCCCATAATTATCACTCTACTACAAACGCTTGTGTACGTGCATGCTTTGACTTAGATTTTAGAATTAACGTAAAAATCAAATCTAATATGTTTTTTTTTTCTATACTACCCCCACCAATAATTCACAGTTTCATATCGCTTAAGTCTTCAGATGGCCACACATTTCAAAGTTATTCTTTGAACATGTGGTTCCCACGCCCCACGATGCATTTCCTTAATATTTTATTTTTGTTTTAATTCGACAATTATGATATAATCATAAATAAATAATAACAATTTCAGTTGGATTATGATCGACAAAGTATAAATTAAAATTTCTGGATTCCACTGTCGACAGCAGCATCACAGGAGTCACTGCCACCACACTCCAAAATGGATCCACAATATCAATACTAGAGTTGGACTCTCCAATGAGAATGAGCACAAACCAAACAAACAAGAAGTTGTACGTGTTACAAAAATAAAAATAAAAATAGAAATAAAAATGAAGATCTAAGCAACTAAAGGACATTTTTTTCGTAAAGGCCAATGTCACTTAGCTGTACCGAGAGGGCATGTGTTCTTCTCTCAGGAGTGTGTTATTGTTTTTATTATCATATACTAGTCTGTATATACGTATTTTATAGGTATCCTAATTAGAATATTATAAGATCAGTTGTCGTCTTTCTGTCTTTTTAGTGACTATTCATGTGCTTGTGCTTTCTTTTTACAAAATAAACTTTGAAAAATGATAAGGACAAAAAAATTTATCACCATTGGACACGGGCAGATCCAGAAATTATAGCGGAGGTAGGCTACCAAAATTTTGGGGGCTGGAAGTAGATAAATCTATATATAAAAAAATTAAAAAAAATTATATGAAAAAAAAATGTAAATTACTCAAGTTGGAACATGAAGAGTTGTATGGAAAAAAAAATTTACATGCAAACTTTATTGTTTTGACTCTTAAACATAAATGATATGCAAGTTGACATAATAATATTATGTTTATAAAATACTCAAGGGTATTTTAGGAATTCAAAAGTTTCACCACCAAGTTTTCATATTATATAGTAGAATAGAAAAATACTCAAGGATATTTTAAGAATTCAAAAGTTTCACCACCAAGTTTTTTTTATTATATAATAGAATAGATAAAATACTCAAGGATATTTTAGGAATTCAAAAGTTTCACCACCAAATTTTACTATTATATAGTACTAGTCTACGTGTACGTGCTTTGCACGTATTTTAATTAAAATATCATAATATCAGATGTCGTCTTTTCGTCTTTTCCAGCTTATTATTCATGTTTGTGTGTTTTCTTTTTACAATGTCAAGAGATCCAAAGTACAAATTTTGTTCTTTTTTTTTAAATTTTCTATTGAGAATAATAATTTTTGAAAAATGGTAAGGATATAAAATTTTTACCATTGGAATATGAAAAATTGTATGGAAAAAGAAAACTTGCTGCAAACTTTATTGCTTTGACTCTTAAACATAAATGACATGTAAGTTGACATAATAACATTATGTTTATAAAATACTCAAGGGTATTTTAGGAATTTAAAATTTTCACCACCAAGTTTTCCTATATATAGTAGAATAGATTTTTGAAAAATTGTAAGGATATAAAATTTTTACCATTGGAATATGAAAAGTTGTATGAAAAAATGAAACTTGCATGCAAACTTAATTGTTTTGACTCTTAAACATAAATGACATGCAAGTTGACATAATAACATTATGTTTATAATACTCAAGGATATTTTAGGAATTCAAAAATTTTACCACCAAGTTTTTCTATTATATAGTAGAATAGATATTAGATTAGAAATTTTCCTATTATATATTAGATTAGATTTATTAATTATCTCTAAAGTACTAAAATAAAATTTGGAAAAAATCATTTACACATTTTCCTGGGATCCATGTAATTGTCAACTGCGGTTAGCTTACCAACTAATATATTTCTGATGGAGTTTTATAAAAAAATATTTTGTATAAGAGTATGAAATTTAAGACTTAATTAGATTTTGGATACTTAATTTGTCCGTTTAGTTTTTGGATATTCAAATTTTTAGTGATATATTAGTGACGAATATTCGTCATTCAAAGACCGATTTCGTCATTGAAAGTCTAATATTATTACTAAAATATGTTGCTAAAAATATTTAAGTATCCAAAATCTAAAAGAGACGAACTAATATTAAAATTCAGAGTAAATCTGGTACTTCTATAAAATAATCCTTCGATAAACCCATTTTTTTCTGGGAGGTGAAAGTACCGGCGGTCACAGTTATTTTCTTTACTACGCGGCGTATCTTATTATTAGGCGAGTACCAAAACAGTAAAGATTTCAACCGCGGAGGCTCGGGACTGGGCCTAGGTGTAGGCCCCACTGTGCTAGGTTCGGATTGGTGGACCCCGCCACGAGCGGCTGTCGCGTGCCGCATACGTGTCCAGCGACTCCACAACCTCGACAAGAGATCCGAGCTGTCACGTCTCTCAATGGGCCCACCCGTAATTTTTCACAAAGACCGATGTAGTTCATTCTACTTATTTATGGTAGTCCCTCAATATACAAAATTTGCACCATACAAGTTTATAAATATGACAAAAAAATAAATTCTTAATTCTCGCCAACTTCAAATAACAAATTCCCAAACTATTCTAAAAAAAAAAACAAAACAAAAAACAATACATTTAGACCCTGTTTGGTTCACTGTAATGTAATCGTAATTGGAATATAATCAAATGAAAAAAATCAATTTTTTTCATTGATTACATTCCGATTACAATTACATTACAGTGTACCAAACGAGGCTTTAGTTCCAAATGTACTTTAGATGAAACAAGAAAAAAAAGAAAAAAAAAAAGAATAACGATCATGCATTTACTTATTTAAAACAACAAAAATTCAAGTATGTGATTCACACATCTACACACATAAGGCATTACCATGTGGGTCTAGTAAACGGTTGTGTGTGCATGAGAGCTTCGTATGTACACAGAACAGCTTACCGAAATCATATGTTATTGACTTCCTTGTTTTGTATACAAAAATTTCATAAACACTCCAATTGTTAATTTTAAAAACCCGACTACTAATGACCTTTGGATTGCATATATTTTCTCTCTTAATTTTTTTTCCAAAGACCTAAAATAAAAAGTCAAAGTCTTAACTGCAACAATAATACCAATCATATTGTAAGTTGCTATTGAGTTTTTGTAGTCAAATTACTCTGTATGCTATATATAAGTCATAGATCTGAATGTGATACAACCCATTTAACACGCTTGTCAAAAAGACACTAACAACAATTTAAAGATTTCTAATATATGCACGTGCGTTGCACGTTTTTATTATTAGAAAGAATAAAAGATACTTGTTTATTTTTCAATAAATGAATGATACTAAACAAAGTCCATTTTTGAATGTCTCATTTTTAGATACTCAATACATTTACCTAGACATCACTATTAATTTTAATTAATTTTTTTAATTAGTAAATATAATAAAGAATATTTTTGGAAAGAAAAGTTTCACAATGAAGCCTATTTTTGATATTGTACGATAGAATAGATAGATGTATATTTTTTTGGAAAAATTTGAGTGGCACCCCACTTTTTTTACGCTTATTTAAGGTGCACCCCACAACATTACAATATTGTATAACACCCCCCACTTTTAACGAATTCTGTCTAAAACGAACGGTCAAATTTTTTTTGGACGAAAATACCCTTGTCTACTTTTGTGTGTCCTCCCTTTCCGTCACACGTGGCTGCCCGTCCCCCGCCCCCGCCGCCCGTCCCCCGCCGTGCTCGGCCCCCCTCCCCGACCTCGTCGGACCCCTCCGGCCATCACCACCACCACCATCACCAACATCATCACCATCATCATCATCACCACCACCATCAACCATCATCACCCCCCCTCCCGTTCCGCCCCCCCCCTCCCGCTCCGCCCCCCCCCCCCCCCTCCCCCTCCCCGACCTCGCCAGACCCCTCCGGCCATCACCACCACCACCATCACGAACACCATCACCATCATCATCATCACCACCACCATCAACCATCATCACCCCCCCTCCCCACCCTCCCGCTCCGTCCCCTAGCAGTAGCGCGCGGCGGCGGCGGCGGCAGCATCGCGCGGCATCGACGGCAGCAGCAGCAGCGCGCAGCAGTGGGGGCTAGGGGGCGGAGCGGGAGGGGGGGAGGGGGAGGGGGGAGGCTGGTTGCCGGCGGGGAGGAGGGCTGCCGGCGGTAGCAATGGGAGAGGGGGGTCGCAAGGGTTGGGTAGGGGCATAACGAGAGGGTATTTTCGTCCAAAATAAAGGGTCAAAGGAGTTGACCGTTAGTAATAGACGTTTTTCGTTAAAAGTGGGGGTGTTATACAATATTGTAATGTTGTGGGGTGTACCTTAAATAAGCGTAAAAAAAGTGGGGTGCCACTCAAATTTTTTCTACTTTTTTCATGTGTAATATAAATTAAAATTTGGAGGACCACATAGGTTAAATTTAAAATTATAATCAGCAAACAATAAGATAGTAATAATTGTGTGTGTGCGTGTGATTTCAAAAAAAAAAAAAAAATAGTAATAATTAATAAAATATTAGGGGGAAGATTAGAATAGTAATGGGAAATGGGGGTAGCTGGAGGTGGGGCCCACCCCGGAAATCTCTATAAATTCCATACACGCTCCTTCACTCTTTCTTCGTTGACGCACAAAGAGGAGAGAGAGAAGGGATTGTTGGTTGAAGTCGAGATCCAGTGGGCGGTGCCAAATTCTCTTATTTTCCTTCTCTTTTCTCTCTCTCTCTCTCTCTCTCTGCATAAATATATTCATTTTACTATTCTCCCCTTCTCGATCATCTCCGTCGATCGATCGATCGAGGTGTGTAGACTCTGATAACTTGTTTCGTTCTTTTTTCGATTTGTTTGGGTCGTTTTATGGATTTTTCTGAGCATTTTAGGGTTTATTTTGGTATAGATCGGAACTTCTTTTTTTTTTTCCTTCCTTGGATTGATTTTTTTTAATTTTTTGTTGTACTACTGTTTCTAATCAGCATTTTGTTGGTACTAATTAACTGCCATTTTTTGTTTTCGTGGTGTAGAGATCCTGTCGGCTTCGTCGCCAAATCCTCTATTTCCATAAATTATTCTTTTCCGAGATTTTTTGGTTTTTTTAATCAAGATTTATAGGGGTTTATTTGGTAGGGATTGGTAATCTTTGGATTAGTGGTTCTAGTCAGCATTTTGTTTGTTGCTATTAATAGAACGGCCATTTTTGTTTTCTTTCGTGCAGCGGATCGAGACGAACAGACCTGTTACTATTACTCCCCCATTCTTATCCGGTCTGATCTCCTCCTTTTGGCCGGATCTGGTACAAACCCTAGAAAAACACCACAAAAAAGAGGAATAAAAATCCCACCTTTATTCGATTCTCCCTCCTCCTCCTCCTCCTCCTTCCACCATGGCCGCGGTCTCTGGCCAGACCTTCAAGCTCCGCGCCGACTCGACAGCGCCCCCCTCGGTTTTCGCGGCGACGAGCCGGAGATGGACGACCACAGCCGTTCGGTTGCTGCCCCCGTCGGGGCGGTCGCGGAGTGTCCGTCTGGAGAGCAGGTTTCTCGGGGAGGGGGTGAGGGTCTTCGCGACCGACGCCCGGCCCGGCCGCGCCCGGAGGCCGAGGTTGGCGGGCCCCACCATGTCTCTGTCGCTGGTGCCGGAGAAGCCCCTCGGGCTCTACGACCCGTCCTTCGACAAGGACTCGTGCGGTGTCGGGTTCGTGGCTGAGCTGTCCGGCGAGTCTAACAGGAAGACTGTAAGTTTCAACTTTCAACTCAGTTCCGCTACTAAAATTTGCAGCTTGTAGTAATTCAGTTTTAGATACACTTTGAAAAAAGAAATCTTTTTCTTTAAATTTTCTACTCGACTACTTTATGCCGCTTTTATGCTAAATTTGAAGATTTTGTGTCGTTATAACTTATGATAGTTATGAAGTGAGAGGTTCTCCTAGCGACTGCTTAATATTTATTTGCTGCTCAGCGTTGCAACACAAAATGAAAAAAAAATTGTAATTTTTTTAAGAGATTGTTGTGGTATGTGAATTTTTCTATTAAAATTTGTTGTTTGTGTGTAACTTATAGTAGGGATATGCCCCCCAAAGTTGAATTTGTGTCCACTTCCTTTTGTTCTCCTTGTAGACTAATGCTTTATTGCTTTCAGGTGACCGAAGCCATGGAGATGTTGGTCCGAATGACCCACAGGGGCGCATGTGGGTGTGAAACCAACACAGGAGACGGAGCTGGCATCCTTGTCGCTCTCCCACACGACTTCTATCAAGAGGTAGCCTTGTTCTTGTTATTAACCTACTTTCAACAATGTGCATGTTCCTCTTTTACTAACTTGGTTATTTTGTCTGTTGTGTGTCTATGTTTTCTTAGGCAACAAGGGAGTTGTTTGAGTTGCCGCCTCCTGGGCAGTACGCGGTTGGTATGTTCTTCTTGCCGACAAACCCGAGCCGCCGGGAAGAAAGCAAAGTTGTCTTTACTAAGGTATCTTTAGGACATTACAATTTCATTAGTGAAGAGTCTTTCTTCATTTGGTTGATATATAGCTGCTTTTAAGATTGTTTACTATGTCATGTTGCATTTAGTTTCTCATAGATTTTACTTGCTACTTTGAGAGTACTATTTTAATTAATAATACAGATGGTTGGGTGAGATGTTATTGTCAAGGTTCAAGCCTACCACACTCTGCAATATTGGAAGTAGTTGGATTTGGTTATATTTGGTATCATAAGAGGCCCTTCTCCTTTTTTTTTTTTAATATCCAGTTAAATGTTTAAATGTCTTTCTACTGGCTGGTCAATTGCATTTTACTATGAGAATCACATTCTGAATAAGCTAGCTACCAACCATGTATGACTAGTTGATACAAGTCTGAGAAGTAGGTGGCAGCCACACTTGTGGGTCCTAGTGATTGATTGGTTTATGTATGTTTGATTTGTTTGATTGTAATTTGGAAGAAAGTGCTTGGAGCAAAGGATCAATTTTATATTTGGCTACCCAAAAGATTGCATGACATCAAATGTTTTCTTTTCTAGTATATTTGGGACCTATATTTGATAGTCTAGGAAGACAAAGACATCAAGGAGGGCCATGTTATGATACTTTAGGAAGACAAAGGCGTTGAAGAGAGCCATCTTAGAACTTTTACTATGAACACTATTCAGTTGAGCATTTTCTTTGATGGTACCAGGAAGGGAGGAATTTATTAGGCAGTCTTGCTTTTCATCTGCAAATTTCTGACATGTTACAGTTATAGATTAAGCCATAATGCTATTGGCGGCATATGTTATTATTGTTGCTGATATATGCTAAATGCATCTGTTTCTCCCTTTTACATATATTTGTCAATTCTTCCTACATCAGTACTTTGATGTAATGTGTATATGCCTATTTGCACCTTTGCCTCTCCTTAGTAAGATTATGGCAATGCAGGTTGCCGAGTCCCTGGGGCATGTCGTTCTTGGGTGGCGCCCTGTACCAACTGATAATACAGATTTGGGCAAGTCTGCTCTTCAAACAGAGCCCGTCACTGAGCAAGTATTCCTTACTCCAACTCCAAGATCGAGTGCGGACTTTGAGCAGCAGGTCCCTTTACCGTTCTACTTGAGTTTGTTTACGTGAAAGGACATATAGTCATT
The DNA here is from genome assembly GCA_029216955.1 of Iris pallida. Classification (NCBI taxonomy): domain Eukaryota; kingdom Viridiplantae; phylum Streptophyta; class Magnoliopsida; order Asparagales; family Iridaceae; genus Iris; species Iris pallida. The sequence goes on from JANAVB010033217.1 coordinate 2,131,664, forward strand.
ATAACATTTTCTTGCCCCCTTTTGGCTATATCATCTTAACCTGAATTTCCTGTGAATCAATTCAGATGTATATCTTAAGAAGGGTTTCTATGGTAGCCATTCGGGCTGCTTTAAACCTGCAGCACGGTGGAGTGAAGGACTTCTACATATGCTCTTTGTCCTCGAGGTACTTGATTTTCTTCTATTTTACTATCCTCCGGAAGTTGCAAGGGAATTGATGAGTAATACATTTTAGATGCTGTTGCATTGTAGCAAGTGACCCAACTTTGGCAGACCCTTTCTTTTCCAGTATTCCTATCAGGTGGACAGATCTTCTCAGCGTTTATCCTTTATTTCCTTTCTATTACAGGACTGTTGTGTACAAAGGACAGCTAAAGCCTGTGCAGCTGAAGAATTACTATTATGCAGATCTTGGTGATGAAAGGTTTACGAGTTACATGGCCCTGGTAAATATTACTTACCTGACATTCTTGTTAATGTACAGTCTCTGCGTTTACCGGCAAGCTGCTTGGAGAAGTCTCTGGTAGCAGAACGGATGTAAGGTCAACCGATGAGTTTTAAGGCATCTACTTTGAATTATTTATTCTGTGTTGCTGTATTGATGCTATTTGAATTTGGGTATCGTGGATGCCTTGGGTAAGTTGGTAAAAGGCCTTGATAGTTGATGTATAATGAACGATGTTGCAGAGTCCCGAAGCAGTGCTCACTATGACCTGTTCTTGAGGATGAGAGTTCCAATTTCGAGGTGGAAAGGAAATAATATGTGGTCAAGGTAGCTTAGGGCTTCCACGTTACTTTGTACTTGGCACTGAAGATAAACCGAACCTCTAGTTTTTTTAGGTTCCTTGATGCAAAATCATCTCTGATTTTCAGATGAATTGCTATTTCTCTCCGTTGCTATTTTTAAAATAAGAGGAAATTGTCAAACACTTTTTTGAGTTTTTATGCTGCCACACAGGTGCACTCTCGGTTTTCCACAAACACTTTCCCTAGCTGGGATCGTGCACAACCCATGCGCGTTGTGGGTCACAATGGAGAGATTAACACACTGCGAGGGAATGTTAACTGGTATATAGTCTCAAGGAATATATAGTTTTATTTTATTCACTCACTACCATGAATGATTAAACAACTTATATTTGCTATTATCAGGATGAAGGCACGTGAGGGTCTTCTAAAGTGTAAGGAGCTGGGTCTATCGAAGGATGAGATGAAGAAGCTTTTGCCCATTGTAGATGCTAGCTCATCTGATTCTGGTTGGGTTCGCTTCCTTGAATGCATAGATGTTCATATTCAACATTTCAAACATATTTATGTCGTGCATGTATATGCCAAAATGCTAGCATTTAACGACTTTTTTTTATTACACATGCACTCATAGAATGTTTTTTTATTAAAATTTTAACACTATTGTCTCTGTATAACGCAGACTTGCTTAGTTTGAACGAATTGGCTTTGACCATGTCTACTTTTCTCATATTAGGCATGATCATAGTTCCACATATATTAAGGCTAGAAAATTGTTGATGCCATAACATTTGTCTATCATAGGGGCCTTTGATGGTGTTCTTGAGCTCTTGGTTCGAGCTGGTAGAAGCCTTCCAGAAGCAGTCATGATGATGATACCAGAAGCATGGCAGAATGATAAGAACATGGATCCTGATAGAAGAGCACTATACGAGTACTTTTCCGCTCTTCTGGAGCCATGGGATGGGCCTGCACTTATATCATGTGAGTTAATGGTTCTATTTTTGCTACTGTCACTGTATTCAGTCTCTTGATCTGAATTCATATTGCACCAGTTACTGATGGCCGCTATCTTGGAGCAACATTGGATCGTAATGGACTGAGACCTGGTCGATTTTATATCACACATAGCGGACGCGTTATCATGGCTAGTGAAGTTGGTGTTGTAGATGTCCCTCCACAAGATGTGTCTAGGAAAGGAAGACTAAACCCTGGGATGATGTTATTAGTCGATTTTGAAAACCATACAGTAGTTGATGATGATGCCTTGAAGAAACAATACTCCCTAGCAAGACCATATGGAGAGTGGCTCAAGAGACAGAAGATAAGTCTCAAGGATGTTGTAGCTTCTGTGCCAGAAACTGACAGAGTTCCTCCTAGCATATTTGGAACAGATCTCGTAAGTTCCACGTCTTGCTAATCAAGAATCTCTTCATTTGTGTAATGTGCTGCTGCTGTTATAACTTGCATAATGTTAGCGTTAGTATATTTGTGTCTCATTTTGACGTACTTTTAAGTTTTGACTCATTTCAACCTGTCATGTTTAGGCACATAATCATGACAATAACATTGAAAATATGGGAATGCATGGACTTTTAGCTCCATTGAAGGCCTTTGGGTAAGTCCTGCTTTAATATTGCTGAAGATTCTACATTCTTATTCGTCTAGATATTCGATGTGTAATTGTTTTGCCCCTGAAACTTGTGATTGCAGTTACACGGTAGAAGCACTGGAAATGCTGTTGCTGCCAATGGCAAAAGATGCCACTGAAGCTCTTGGGTCAATGGGAAATGATGCCCCTTTGGCAGTGATGTCCAACAGAGAGAAGCTCACATTTGAGTATTTTAAACAGATGTTTGCTCAAGTAACAAATCCACCTATTGATCCAATCAGAGAGAAAATAGTCACATCAATGGAATGCATGATTGGCCCGGAAGGGGATCTGACTGAAACAACTGAAGAGCAGTGCCACCGGCTCACACTGAAAGGGCCTCTTCTAACTGTTGAAGAAACAGAAGCTATAAAAAAGATGGACTACAGAGGTTGGCGCAGCAAAGTTCTCGACATCACATATTCTAAAAAGTGTGGTCGCAAGGGTTTGGAGGAGACTTTAGATAGGATATGTTCAGAAGCTCGTAGCGCTATTCGTGAGGGCTATACGACTTTGGTTCTGTCTGACAGAGGTGAGGACCTTCAACAGTCATTCATTGAATTCCTTTTGTATCTTTTCACAAGTTTGTTACTTCTCAAAAGCAGGCCATACCTTTTCTGTTGAAGAAATTTCAGTGTTTTATTTTCTAATGTTTAGCTGAACTCCTTTGCTCCAGATCTCTTTTTGTTTAAAAAAAAAAAAAAATTGGGGGTGGGGGGCTTGCGGGGTAGGCTTTTCTAGATATTTTGATTAAAATGGAAGTCCGTCCTCTTACACATGTACCACGTGTATTTTATTTTCCTTTATTTCTTTTAAGAATGTAACTGTACTTTCAGCCTTATTCTTGTTGCAGGTTTCTCATCAGAGCGTGTTGCTGTCAGTTCCCTCTTGGCAGTCGGTGCCGTGCATCAGCATCTAGTCTCAAAACTTGAGCGCACACGAGTTGGATTGGTAATAGAATCTGCTGAGCCTCGCGAAGTGCATCACTTTTGTACTCTTGTTGGTTTTGGTGTAGATGCTATATGCCCATATTTGGCCATAGAAGCTATCTGGCGATTGCAGATTGATGGAAAGATCCCTCCAAAAAGAGATGGCAGTTTTCGTACACGAGAGGATCTTGTTAAAAAATATTTCAAAGCAAGCAACTATGGCATGATGAAAGTTCTTGCTAAAATGGGGATTTCCACTCTAGCATCTTACAAAGGTGCTCAGATTTTTGAAGCTCTGGGTCTTTCTTCTGAGGTGATTCAAAAGTGTTTCAATGGGACACCAAGTAGAGTTGAGGGGGCAACATTTGAAATGCTTGCTCGGGATGCACTTCGTCTTCACGAAATGGCGTTTCCCAAAAGGGCTTTACCACCTGGAAGTGCGGAAGCAGCAGCGTTGCCTAATCCTGGAGATTATCACTGGAGGAAAGATGGTGAAATTCACCTGAATGATCCTCTTGCTATTGCTAAGTTGCAAGAAGCAGCCAGGCAGAACAGTGTGGAAGCATATAAAGAATATTCTAGTCGAATTCAGGAGTTGAATAAGACCTGCAATCTCAGGGGGATGTTGAAGTTTAAAGACGTTAAAGAGAAGGTTTCCTTGGACGAAGTGGAACCTGCTAGCGAGATTGTAAAGCGATTCTGCACTGGAGCAATGAGTTATGGTTCGATATCATTGGAAGCACATTCCACACTAGCTGTGGCCATGAACAAACTTGGCGGGAAATCTAATACTGGTATGATTATTTCTATGGAACAATTTTACTCTTATTATTACTTCTGGTTGTAGACTACATTACGGAATTTGATACTGTTTGGACACTTGCTACGAATTCATATTCATATTTTTTATCATCCAATTAGTGTTCCTTGGCTTGTAGAATTATGAAAACTATTATTTTGGAGGAGAATGTGAGTGTTATGGCTTCTACTAAGATGAGTACTTACAGAGTGAAATATGGGAACATTTAGAGCTTTAGCCTTTAGGTAAGGGTCCTTGAAGAGATCTTATAGGTAGCATTTCTCAAGAACACAGTACTTAATATTAAAGTTCACAAGAACGGACATGATGTAGGTTATTTGTTAATAGATTAGTGACTTCTATGTTAGTCACATGCAGATTATAGTCCACATGTCCCATAATATTGTTCCAATTTCTTCTTCTATCCGTTCTTGTAGTATTATACAGTTATACTGTGTTCTTGGTATAATTTTACAAAATTGCTAATTTCAGTCAAACAACAACTACTACAACAGCTATTCATAAAATTTATCTAAAAAAAAAAAAAAAAAAACAGCTACAACCACAAGGCATTGGGCCCATTTTTTGTGGTCAGCAACTAACATAATTAGCTGACCTTTGTAATTTTCGTAAACCAACACCTTCTCTAAATTGCATACCATACCTCAACTTCCACAGTTCCACTGCTGCTATACTCATGTTCTTTATTTTACACCACTTACATACCTGTAAATCTAGAGAGATAGTTAACTTCCCTCAGTACTATCCAAACTATCTTCTACATAAGTTCTGCAATCAGCTTCATTTATGTAAATGGATGCTTGTCCTGAACCGGAAGGCAAGATCAATAGAGAGGGTGGTTTTGACTTGATGGATGTTACTTAATCCCAATTTCAATAAGTTTTGGACGTACACGATTCATATATAATTATATATGAAGTAGAGCATAATTAAGTGCAAATGAGGAAGCCAAAGGTGTTTTCTTCATTTTAATCTTTTCTTTCTTTTGAGACATGTTACGTAGGTCACAAATGTACTAATTTCACTATCATATCTTCTGCAATTAAATGAAGGTGAGGGGGGCGAGCAACCTTCACGTATGGAGCCTCTTCCAGATGGTTCAATGAATCCAAAGAGGAGTGCTATTAAGCAGGTTGCAAGTGGAAGATTTGGAGTTTCAAGCTACTATCTTACCAATGCTGATGAACTTCAAATAAAGATGGCTCAGGTAGTTTCATGAAACTGAGCATATATCCTACACTACAGTCTTTATTTCAAATATAATTGTTGCAAAAATGATTCCTTCCTATATACCTCCAATCTTCCTACTGGAACAGAAGTTCCTCTTGTTTATGAATTTATGTTCATGGACAGATGCTGCTGACTCTACAAAGCACCTATGTGTGTCTTTGTACTGATGCATACCTTTGACATTTGGTGAGGTTATATTAACTAGAATTTATTTTTCTGTCCTCATCACATGGTGACTGTATTCTCTTCTATGTGGTTGACAGGGGGCCAAGCCAGGTGAAGGAGGTGAACTGCCAGGTCATAAGGTCATTGGTGACATTGCAGTCACAAGAAATTCTACTTCTGGCGTGGGACTCATAAGCCCTCCTCCTCACCATGACATATATTCAATTGAGGATCTTGCTCAACTTATTCATGATCTTAAGGTATATATTCATGACATTTATTCATTAAAAATCTGTCATAATAAAATAGTCTATATTAAATTGTAATTTTCATGTGAACTTTTCTAGAAAAAAGACTTCGTCAGTTGTTCAGCTTTTATTTTTGTTCAATTATATTTATCTCCTGATTCCTTTTGAGAAGCCTTAGGATTTGACTAGATTACTGCATACACCAACCATTCTTACTCATCTTCTTTTTCTCCTCTTCTATTACAGAACTCAAACCGAGGGGCTAGGATCAGTGTTAAGCTTGTCTCTGAGGCTGGTGTTGGAGTTATTGCTAGTGGAGTTGTAAAAGGACATGCTGACCATGTCTTGATCTCTGGTCATGATGGAGGCACTGGTGCTTCTCGTTGGACAGGCATTAAAAATGCAGGGCTTCCCTGGGAACTTGGGTTAGCAGAAACACATCAAACATTAGTGGCAAATGATCTCCGTGGCCGAACAACTCTTCAAACTGATGGCCAGTTGAAAACTGGACGAGATGTTGCCATTGCTGCTTTACTTGGTGCAGAAGAGTTTGGTTTCAGTACTGCCCCTCTGATCACTCTTGGATGCATTATGATGCGGAAATGCCACAAGAACACTTGCCCAGTTGGTATTGCAACCCAAGATCCTGTGCTTCGTGAGAAATTTGCTGGGGAACCGGAACATGTTATAAACTTTTTCTTCATGCTGGCAGAAGAGGTTCGCGAGATCATGGCTCAGTTGGGATTCCGGACCATTACCGAGATGGTTGGCCGTTCAGATATGCTAGAAATTGACCCAGAAGTGGTTAAGAACAACGAGAAATTGGAGAATATTGATCTTAGCTTGCTACTCAGACCTGCAGCTGATATCCGTCCTGAAGCTGCCCAGTATTGCATCCAGAAACAGGACCATGGTCTCGAAATGGCTTTGGACCAGGATTTGATCTCCTCATCTAAAGCTGCTCTGGAAAATGGTCTTCCTGTTTATATTGAGATGCCGGTTAAGAATGTAAATCGTGCTGTGGGTACCATGCTCAGTAATGAAGTTACCAAGCGCTATCATATAAAGGGGCTTCCAACTGATACTATTCATATAAAATTAAATGGTAGTGCTGGTCAGAGTCTTGGTGCTTTTCTTTGCCCAGGGATTACCCTTGAGCTTGAAGGAGATAGCAATGACTACGTTGGGAAAGGTTTATCTGGTGGCAAGATAGTAGTTTATCCTCCAAGAGAGAGCCAATTTGATCCAAAAGAGAACATTGTTATTGGTAATGTTGCTTTATATGGTGCAACGGATGGGGAAGCTTATTTCAATGGAATGGCAGCAGAGAGGTTTTCGGTACGAAATTCGGGTGCTAAAGCAGTTGTAGAAGGTGTTGGTGATCATGGATGCGAGTACATGACTGGTGGGGTTGTTGTTGTACTCGGTAAAACTGGGAGGAACTTTGCTGCTGGTATGAGTGGTGGAATTGCTTATGTTCTTGACATGGACGGGAAGTTTCATAGCAGATGCAATCCTGAACTAGTAGATCTTGATAAAGTCGAGGATGAAGAGGATATTACTACTTTGAAAATGATGATACAGCAACATCAGCGTCACACTAGCAGTCTATTAGCAAGAGAAGTCCTCTCCAACTTTGATGAACTTCTTCCAAAGTTTGTCAAAGTGTATCCACGGGATTATAAGAGGGTTCTTCAGAACATGAAGGCGGAGAAAGCTGCAAAAGAAGCTGAGAAGCGGGAAGAATTGGAGTTGATGAAGAAGGATGCATTTGAAGAGCTGAAGAAGTTGGTTTCTTCAAATGGGAAATCTAATACGGTAATCTAATGCTCGACCCTTTCTGAACCTCATATTTATAGTAAGCATGCTATTCCTTATTCGTACATTTACAACAAGCCCTACTTCAATCTTTGAACAGATCGTCTGCTGTTTCTAAAGAAAACTGCTTATAAATGCAAACTAGCCCCTCCATGAATTTTTAATTGAATAGAAAGATGAATACTTCTTTAAACTTACTCATTATGTATGTATCTTTTTGATGGGGAAGTTGGGCCTTTAATCTTATCACTCATGTAACGGTGGAAGCTATTTGTATGAACCCCTTCTCCTAAGTTACTTTGGGAAACCAGTTTTCCTTTTCTTATCTGATGTTGTTCTTTCCTTAGTTATGAATGTACAATCCCATCAAAGCCTCTAACCCCTTCTCCTAAGTTACTTTGGGAAACCAGTTTTCCTTTTCTTATCTGTAATGTTGTTCTTTCCTTAGTTATGAATGTATAATCCCATCAAGGCCTCTAAGGTGAATCATGTGTACACAGGGTGGGGAAGATTCAAAGGCACTAGTGAGGCCAACTCAAGTTCCTAATGCTGTCAAGGATGGAGGCTTTATACGTTATGAGAGGGAGAGCATTTCATATAGAGATCCTAGTACTCGGATTAATGATTGGGAAGAAGTTGCCATGGAGTCGAAGCCTGGACCACTGTTGAAAACACAATCTGCTCGCTGTATGGATTGTGGGACTCCCTTTTGCCACCAGGTACGTATAAATGATTTGCACTTTAAACTTTAAATATAATTATTTGATATATGATGGATCAATATTCTGCGGTTGTTGAAATATGTTTGGGGGATAATCATTTGATTGTTATCATAGTGGTCATCATAAACATTTATAAGATATTGACCAATAGGGTTTAGCTTGTATGAACAATGCCTTGCATGCATTGTTTTGCTTTCTTCCAATATGATGTTATTAAGGATGTTCTGTTCTTTTACTTGCATAATGTCATATGAATAGAGGTTCAATATTTTATGAAATGTTTTCTGTAGTATGGAATTTCCTCTATAATATCCTGATACTTATCTTTTTACACACCTGGTAGATATTTTGTTCAACTACGTAATACTATTTTTGTATGTATCGGAGTAAAAATGTGAATTACTCCTATGGCCATCCTGTATAACTAGAAAAATTAAAATACATATCCTTTTCTTAGCCGGTCAGTATATAAGTCATTATATTTGTGATTGTGGAGCTGCCTCTCAACTTACCTTCATTAGCTTACGCCCCTGCTATCATCACATACTTTGTTCCACAACATTTTACAAACACCTATTCGCCTAGCGACTCTTGATCTGCACGCATTAATCAGACTTTTAGCTAATATTCCTTCCTAAAATATGTGAAATGCACTCTTAACCTCAGAACCTTCAATTATGAAGACCATATGAAACAAAGTTTATATCTTATACTTTCTGACTTTTTAAGTTTCCAAGTTGTTTTCATCATAACATGGTTGAAGCTGGAGACATTTTCAATTTTATATATTTGGCTTCGAGTTTAAAATTTGATTTTAACTGAGTTGATGGATGAATCAAGAAAAAGAAACCTTCTATAGCTAACAACAAGCTTCTTGTAAAAATTTGTTTATTATCTAGAGAACAATTCCGTTATAGCTTGGAGGTGGCATTAATCTCTCTCTGTCACTTTCAAGATGAACTGTATATTGTCAGTTTATTCTGGTAGCTTTACGAGTCTAAAGACCCAACATTAGATTTTATCTTTTAGATTGTCAATTTCTGGGTGCCATCTTGCAGCCTGACTTATTTGTCTGTAAACACCTTTCACAGGATAACTCTGGGTGCCCTCTTGGAAATAAGATTCCGGAGTTCAATGAACTAGTCCATCAAAATAGATGGCGTGAAGCTTTGGATCGGCTTCTTGAAACAAATAACTTTCCAGAATTCACTGGCCGTGTCTGCCCTGCTCCTTGTGAAGGTTCATGCGTTCTTGGCATTATTGAGGACCCTGTGTCAATCAAAAGCATAGAATGCTCTATCATAGACAAAGCTTTTGAAGAAGGTTGGATGGTGCCTCGGCCTCCATCTCAGAGATCCGGGTATGATAATATTTTCATTTTCATTTTTTAACTTATGTTTGCCCTAGGATTTTGAAAGTCATGAAATTTGAACTTTTTTAAATATTCATGATATCAATGCATCTGAACAATTATAACACTGCTTTTGAAGTTTGTACTACATTATTGAATCAAATCTTGAACGAACTTTTATTTGTAGTAGATATGTCCAAGCTGTGTTACTATAAGTTATCTGCTTGTCATCTGCGAGACAATTTGACTTGAATTATTTGGTCTGTTTGTGCAGAAAGAGAGTTGCAATAATAGGCAGTGGGCCAGCTGGTTTGGCCTCCGCAGATCAGTTAAACAAAATGGGGCATTCGGTCACTGTTTACGAGCGTGCTGACCGTATTGGTGGCCTGATGATGTATGGAGTTCCAAATATGAAGGCAGACAAGACTGATATTGTTCAGCGTCGTGTTAACCTCATGGCCGAGGAAGGCGTCAATTTCGTTGTCAATGCTAACGTTGGAACAGATCCCATCTACTCCCTTGATCGTATTCGTGCTGAGAATGATGCTATCATTTTAGCTTGCGGAGCTACCAAACCAAGGTAATTTAAATGAATTATCAAATGCAACTTTTAGTGCTCATGGTTGGATTGTGGAATATTTTGAAGTTTTGACTTCTTTTGTTATGTTTATAAATGCCTTATTTACATACTAATGGATTATAGAAAAACTATAATTCCAAGGGTTTCTAGACTCGTCTAATACCCATTTCACTATTTCAGGGATCTGCCTGTTCCTGGGCGTGAACTTTCTGGAGTTCACTTTGCAATGGAATTTCTGCATGCAAATACCAAGAGCTTGCTCGATAGCAACCTGCAGGATGGTAAATATATTTCTGCCAAGGGAAAGAAGGTGGTGGTAATTGGCGGAGGCGATACAGGAACAGATTGTATAGGCACGTCCATCCGACATGGTTGCACGAATGTCGTTAATCTCGAGCTCCTTCCTGAGCCACCCCGAAAAAGAGCACCAGGCAACCCATGGCCCCAGGTTCGGTCCTTCCACCTTAATGACACATAATGATCGTTTTGTGCTTTGCATTTTTAAGGAAGCTAAGTAGAAACTGCATGATACCATAATGTAGCTGTTGAATGGACAGTTGATGAAAACAAGTAGACCAAATATCTCTTCTTTTAGTATGTAGTTCTTCATTCTCTTAAACATGCATTCAAGGCTTTTTCTACGGTGCCCAGGGAAACCATCAGATGTTTCTTTCTGCCTGTTTCTGTTTCATCCGTAGATGTCATTTCTTATTGCTATTATGATTGTGTTGACAGTGGCCTCGGATATTCCGTGTGGATTATGGCCACCAAGAAGCTACAACCAAGTTTGGGAAAGACCCGAGATCGTATGAGGTCCTTACTAAGCGCTTCATTGGAGATGAAAATGGACTTGTGAAAGGTCTTGAGGTGGTACATGTGAAGTGGGCAAAGGACAGCAGCGGCAGATTTCAGTTTGAGGAAATCAAGGGGTCGGAAGAAATCATCGAGGCCGACCTAGTCCTCCTTGCCATGGGATTCCTTGGTCCCGAATCAGTGAGTTATCTTCCTCTGAAAGTTGCAAGTATACTGTCTTATCATGCAATTATCAAGTAAGGTTATTGCTCAATAGGCTGATCAACTTATTTTTCTCGACCCATTTTTACAGACAATTGCAGACCGGTTAGGTGTGGAGCGAGACAACAGATCAAACTTCAAAGCAGAGTATGGTCGCTTCTCAACCAGTGTAGATGGTGTCTTTGCAGCAGGAGACTGCCGGCGTGGCCAATCGCTGGTTGTCTGGGCCATCTCTGAGGGCAGGCAAGCTGCAGCCCAGGTGGACAGGTTCCTGATGGAGGAGACTGACAAGGAGGCCGCCACCATTAACGGCCAGGAAGAACTTGTTAACCGTCACGACAGCAAACGTAGGGTAGCTGCGTAAACAAAAGGATGCAGGTATCTGAAAGTATATATAGAACGAGTTTCAAAGGTTTAAATACATAGAAGAACGTATATATACTAGGGTGGGAGTCTAACTTACAGGTTGGTTGATTGGCGGGGTGATGTACAAGGAGATGCCAGCGGTGTGAAAGATAAATTGTTGCCGAGTAGTTCTTGGAAGTTTTCTTTTTCTTTCCTCTCATCTTAAGTTGGGTAACCGGTGTTTCTTTTTTGTCCAATGTTTGCCGTGTATTCGTGGTTAAATGTAATGAATAATGTACAGTTGTCTTGTATTGCAAATAAGAATTAGTTGATTGCTGTTGAAATAGTGTTTTGTGAGAGTTGCTCAACTTCAGAATGCTGGAGAAACTTGGGTGAACCAGGAATATCATTTTAGTTCTTATTATATACGACACAGTTTCTTGTGATTCCAACGAAATAGCCATAAACTTGCTCTCACCAGTAGTATTGCTCTTGGTCACGATCAATGTAAGACCAACACCTTCATAAAGCTGAAAAATGTGAAATGATAGTAAAGCCTCGTCATTTTTAGTTTGGTTTCTTAGGCTGCTCTTTTGTCTATGCCATTTTTTGGAAATTACTTGGGGGCACCACCGTAAGTGATGGGGCCTATTACATGATAGGGGATATCACGCTTAGGTTGTAAAAGTGTTGGGGGATATCACATAATTTGTTGGGGGACATCACACTTTCAAACACCCATATCTTATTCTCTCTTCCTCTTCCTCCTGCACAAATTCTTCTCCCTCATGTAATCGCTTGTTCTTACAACATCTCTTGCAATCTCTTGCTCATCTAAGATAACAAAGTAAATCTTCTGTCTCTTCATTTCTATTTTTAGGTCTTTGAACACAACAATTTTTAGGTTTTTTTTGGTATTTCAATTAATGTATGCTTGTATTTGTATCTTTCAAACACCATTATTGATAATTGATTGCTAGAATCCTGGCAGTTCTAAGACAAATAGTTATATAGAGTTATATATCTCTCTGTCTTAGGACTGTCATTATTCTGACAGTCCTAACAATAGTCAGGACTATCTGTCTTAGAACTGCCAGATTCTGGCATTCTTGACTATTGTTAGGACTGCTATAATCATGGCAGTCTTAAGACAGAGTTATTTAGTGATGAATATCACCCAAGCTTCGAAGCATAAATACATAATATTATAAAAATATTACTTTTTTGTGCATTCGTGAAACTCATGTTGAATAAAAGAAAAGGAAGCCCTCAACCGCGTCGGAGCGTAGAGCGCGACAAGCGCAACGTACAAGTACCGCTAAACATAACAGAGGTGACAACTACCTCTCCAGGTATATCACTTTGATCGTGTACAGTCAAAACACGTATCATTCATCTCCTACTACAACTTCTGATGAAAACGAACAAAGAATGCCGAATGATGGCTCCGACCTTCTAAAGAGACTCGTCCACATGGTTGCTATGAGGACCATATTGCCTATAGGATATGTAACGTAAATGCAAGTATATTATGTTATGATTTTCTATTTTTAAAAAAATTAATTTGTTAGTTTTAATCTTATTTCATGTATCTATTTTTCAGGAGACTAGACAAATACTACGAGTTATTTACCATGGAAAGAAGTGTCAGACATGGGGTTTCGACAACTTGGACGACGTCGTCAAGGACAAATTTCACCCACCAGTATACAATTTCTAGCTAAGTACTCGTATTGTCAGTTGGACGATGCACTACTATCTGCATTCGTCGAACAGTAGCATTCGAAGATGAATACCTTCCATCTCCTATGTGGGGAGATGACAATTACCATAGACGATGCCCACCATATGAGAACCGAAAGAATGGCACAATGAGCTCGTGAAACGGGTTGGGAAATGCTTGGGAGTTGAGCAGAATCAGTTAATGACCCTTCCAGACTCCAAAAAGTCATACGGTCTTCCATTAAAATATTTGGAAGACAAGATAAATGATACAAAGCCAAAGGATGATGATGACATGGACTCGATGATGTACTATGAGGTCCGTGAATATATGATGTTCATCCTAGGGGGTGTCGACATTTCAACAAGTCCAAAACGTCTACACATGCGAAATATATTTGGAACCTCAAAAACAGCTCCCACTTGGATGCAATCTCTTTGGGAAGTTGTATACTGTCATTCCTTTACCATGAGCTTGGGGCTACATCCCACAAAGGATCAAGAACAGTACGGTCTGCATGACTATTTTGCATGTACATCAACTTTACCTTCACTCTAATGTTATTGTGATATTGTGTTATTGCTATTTTTAAATGTGATATTTATTGTCTATGTATAGGCATGAATATACAAACACTTCCTTACTCCCAAGCGAGCTTCTCTCAATAAAGATTATGACGAGTCTCTCCCTAGGATGTGTAGATGGAGGGCCAATAAGCAAAATGCGAAACTTCCGCATACATTGGTCGCCCTAAATATTACACTCGACGATATTTCAAAAAAATAGGTTATTGACCACTCTTAATTTACTTTCACCCTCGTGTACTTAATTTAATATGAAACTTCATGTAATTTATTTTTTGATAGTTTGGAATCCATATATGGATCTACGAGGCACTATCCGTCCTATTTGACCTGTGTCTCTATTCCATGGTCTGATCAGCTGCCACGAGATCGAGGAATCATACATGCCTGAAAGAGTACTTTGCCAGTTCTCTATGTACAGACGATACCCACATGTTTTTTGAAAATGGTGTCAGCAACCCCAAGAGGAAAAAGCTATTAAATTATGTGTCACGTCCAAAATCAGAATACTGGAGAGCGGAGACGAACCAGGCCAGCTACGTATATCAGAGTACTCTAGTACCCCGAGATACGGTCACAACTGTATAGACATGGGGGTTATCTAAACAAACCAACGGTCAATACTAGGTCAATCAATCCTAGGTATCTCAATTATAGGCAATCAAGTAAAGTACAAGAAGTATAATTATCAGATATAAAATAGTAAAGCGTCCTAAACTATGTATACATAGATAATCATGGAGTTAGTAATATGAAATGAAGAATTAGCAAGAGTTAATAGTCATACATGATCAGCTCTAGCTATAGTTTAGTATAACACAAATCATGTTTATGGATAGAAGTCAAGTCCATAATACGAGCTAATTAAACACGTGCTCGGAGGCAAAGCATCAAAAAAATATGTATAGATACTAGTGGGTAAAGAAAGGAAAACCCACTCAGGTAATCTGGTGCTCCTGGTGATCACCATCCAGTGGAAGATGTCATGAGTGACCCGCTCCCTGATAATCGAGTTCGAGTACATGGCGAAGTCCAGCCTACGACGCGGTATCGACGATATGCTGTTTATATCTCACAATAAATCCTCAACTAATACTAGTATCATGAATGTAACATATACTCAATCATAGCAACACTAAAGGAAGATTTGAGCATAGAAAGATAAATTAAATAAAAATCAAATCACAACGTTACAAGTCTGAATCCATAATTATTCCTACAACCAAAATAAGGTTTATCCGGAGACTAATCCAATCCAACTACTAGGAAATAAACTAAAGCATATGCTAAAAGAAATAAATCCTAGATCCCTCCAGGAATTATATCATGGTCCATGAGTATCGAGAATGACATCAGCTATATCGACTTCCAATGGTCCATAATGAGAAGAGTGTCATCATCATCCTCTCCTAAAATGTTCAATGACCCAGTAAGGGTCGGAGAAAGTACAACTATGCAATAATGTATCTCAACACAAAATAAAGTCAAAAAGATAAGATACAGTGGAAAAATAACATTAAGGAGAACATGGTATATAAACTAACATGGTATAACCTAGAGCATGTGATAAACAATAAGCATGTACAAGAAAACTAAAGAACATGTATAACATGACTACTGAATAATGAACATATACAACAAGACTAATTGGACAATGTGGATGATCTATATGTGAGCACTACAACAAAAAAACCCTTTTAATGACGGCTAAAAAGCGTCATTAATGACAAACCATGACGCTTTTTTTTCTTTCAAAGCAACCGTTATGAAAACGGGTGTTATAAATATTTTTTAAAAGCGTTATAAAAAAACCGTCATGAATAGTTTCTATAAAAGCGTTATGAATATTTAATATATAGTGCACAATTCAGGACTTTTGTAAAACGTTATGAATAGATAATATGTATAGGCTCAATGCAGCACATTTATAACACTTTATACTATTCAAATTAGCATATTTATAACGCACTATACTGCACATTATATATTACATTCCAAAAACTTAACATTATATATCACCATCTTTATTACATTTCTCAAAATAGAGTACATATCAACATCTTCATTACATTCTCAAAATAGAATATCCAAATACATATATATATTTACAACTATCAAAATTGTCCACATCAAAACTTGGCCACATAACCAATAATCATAAAAGATCAACGACAGCCGAAACACCAGTGAAATAATCCTGAAAAAAAGAAAAGACAACCAAATCAGTCCATATAATTGTCAGGCCTAAAAATCAAATCTAATCATGAAATATCAAGAGAAAGGAGTAAAACAAACTAGGTCATGATAGGGATCAGGTATTTGTCCCATATCTGGAGCAAGCTTGACAGAATAATCGCTTAGAAAAGAGTTTTCATGAAAATGGGAACAATCATAACATTATATAGAAATCATAAAAAACTATTGCAGAGATTTTGAAAGAAAAAAAAAACCAATTCCAACGACGCCAATGCCTTTAAAAGGAAAGAAATAGAACAGTATCCTGAAGGAATGAGGACGTTTCGATTTTCTTTACCATCTATCAAAATAAACACAATATAAAGGTATAGTTGGGGAAAGAAGCTAGCAACAGAACAGTTATCCTGCGTCCCAGCAACAACCACAATATAAAAGTATATTTTACAGATGATTATGTTTTATGTGTTCAATGGTTCAAAAACATCATTAATGGGACCAAATTAATTTAATTAGAGCAAATTGGCCTCTATATATGCACCACCAAATAATGAGTACCTGGTATAAAGAAATAAACAAAGACCATGTTTCTTCCACAAATTAAAGATTAACAGGCAGATTACTAGACAAAGCCCTACATAACTCAAACATAGCATGCTCTAAAAGGCTTTGTAAAAAGCTTGAACCAGAACAAGCAAACTATACTGAGTCCCTCAAACCAAAATGTTCCAAGTCCTAGAAAGGGTTCAATGCAACAAAATATTACTTTCTTATATCTCAATTATGTTTAGCATGATCACCAATGTCAAAATTACTTTCAATATATTCTCACCCTCTTTGGAGCCTAAACATGGGTGAGCTATATCCGACAAGAGTGTCAAATGAATAATTGTGCCTAATACGTGCCGTATACGGATACAGTCCTCCCAATGTGTATCCATGTAACAAAATGGATGATCAAAGTGGAGGAGCACTTTCACAATGCTTAATGATCTTCAATAGCCTTGAAGATGAAGGAAAATTAACTTATGTCACGACCCGATCCCAAATTGTTGGGTCGAATCGGATCATGCCCAGCCTGCACCATTGTGAGACAGCGGCAGTAAGCTGTTTCTATTTGCAGGTAATATCAACAACATCTATACATTTGTCACAACTCGAATATACGAAAGTTTAAAACTTTTAATATTCAACAAAGATAAGTACAACTGGAAATGAAAGTACTGAAATAAAGTACTGAATTTAAAATCTACAAACTCCAATACAATAAAACTAGATAACTGGAAAACAACTAACTAAACGGTCGGCTCATCGGCCTCAGGTTCTGCATCCTCCAAGAGGGACTCTGGCAACACCACAGGATATAATATCGGGTTATAGTAGCTATTGTACAATAGCTCAGCATCATCAACATCACCTATTGGGGGGATCCAGTCAGGAAAGGAGCAAGTACGAGTACATAATCCGACATTCTAAATAATAATGGAAAGATGTAATTTTAAACAGTTAAAATACTTTGAATAATATTTTCCAGCAATTTTTAGCAATTCAGTATTTAAAACAATGTGATTTGAATAGGTAACGTCTATGACCGGCTTGGGTTGTACAATAGCATCCTAGCGATGCGATACGGCTTATCTCCGTGTGTAAGAGGGGTAAGCTCGTATAATAATGCAATATGAGGGTATTGGTCATAAATGCTACACTACTCCCCCAATATCCCCACAATCAATAATCGAACTCAAGGAGAGAGTTCCGTGTAGCAATGTGGTTTAAGCATGCAACATGACAATTACTAAATAAAATACAAAAAAACATAACCGTAACTTGCCTTTGTTTAATGACTAGATTGGGATGTCAGCGTCGGAAAGGAAGTCAAGTACGTCCTCGAAATCCTACAGTTGAGAATCCTGACTTAGAAACATAGATGAGCCAAATCTAGGTTTGCTAGTTGCAATTTCTAGAAACAGACCCTAGTCAGATTTTAAGTTATTTAATTAATCTAACGAAATCCGTCTAACGTCGTAAACTATATTGGTTATCAATTTACGGAATAACCGATTACTGATTTATTGGAGAAAATAGCAATTACACTTTAATTGGCAAGTCTTTGTATTTTTATAATATATATAAAACTAAGTGGTCTTTTAAGTGAGAAAACATGAAGTTGTTTAAATTATTAGGAATCTTTATTCATTAACTTAATATGAGAAAATCTTATTAATTTTGTACAAAATAATTAATATCCAATTATAATTTATACGTCTAGCTACGCAAATAACAAACTCAGAAAAGAAATAGAAAATCTAAGCTACACAATACAGGGCCACAGAAAAATAAAGGAAAACTGGGCTTATGCCCTTACAACAAATTAATTAAATTAAATTAATAAGGCTGAGGCGAGCTCTGAGTGCCGTGAAGCGGTCTAAACAGAAGGCCGAGGCCCTGCACCCAAGATACTAAAACCAGTAACAAGTTCTAAAAATAAAACATAATATAATTTAAATATAAATTATAGAAAATGGGCGTCTCAGACTGGGTCATGCAATCTCATGTTGCTGGCTAACGCCTCAACGTACAGGAAATCCTGTAGCGTTTGCGTGTCGCCGAGGCTCATTCGACCGATACGGTCGTCGCCTGAGGGATACGGAAACCAATAAAACCAACACTTAAAACCAATCAGGAAACCAATTAATAAACCGTTTGCAAAGACCAGGATTTTAGAAATAGGTTTTGATATACAAAAATTACTGAACATTATAAAATACTATTTTGAAATACTTTTACGAAAATTTGGGCAGCACCTCCTATGTAACTAGGACGACCTAGCCACATAGGCGGTACAAAACCCACACCAACAACAACCCAAAATACCAAACAGCACCCAAAATCACACCACCCAAATACCAATCTCGAAAGCCACCAAGGAAAGTAATAGCCTAAGATACAAACACACAGACATAAATCCCAAGCAATAACCAACCCAAGGGATTAAACCATAACACACAAAATAATACCCAAACCCAAAAAAAATAATCCACAGCATCATAGGAATCGAAACTAATGAAGTAACCAACAGAACCAAAGTGAATCCGAACCGCGCACGACACGTATCCCTAAGCAACTAATTAAGCCGATCCCCATGACGGGGTCGGGACAGGCAGCACTCAAAGATCAATAATTAATTTTAAAAAAATAATATTTTCCTGATCCGACTATTATTATAATAATAATAATAATAATAATAATAAATATAATATTAATAATAATAGTAAAAATAATAACTAAACTAAGCTGCAAATATAGGATCCAATAATTAATCTAAATTCCAGAAAGCGGGTTTCACATCTAAATATACTAAAATGATAATAAACAGAAGATGAATGACGAGTCAATTAAAAGACAGGTAAGAGCAGGCTGAGAACTGAAACATACAATTTTCGTCGTTGTAACTTGTACTTGGTTCTGGTAACTGACTCATTCCAAACTTTCCTGACCCAACACATCTAGAATCATCTACATTGCTGTCACCAGCAGTCGTTGGTCGATCTACACCGTTGGCAGGAGAAATGAAATCCTGGTTACTTTATTTGCAGAAAATGAAACAAAAATATATGAAAAAGTTGGTACCAACGTTTCTTGTGTCTTGAGCCACAGTATTCCAGTAGCAAAAATAAAAAAAACTTACATGTTGCAGGCTTTGCCTCCTTAACTACAGGTTCTGAATTTTGTGAAACTGACAATCTCCCCATGCCAACCTTTATGGTGTTGTCACCTTGCAAGTTCAAATTACCATTTGTAGTAGATTTTGATTCCGAACGAGTACCTGATCTTCCAATACTAGCAACCGTATATGGCTCAATCTGTTGCAATAGAAAGGTCAGGTATATAAAGCATCATCAACTTTCTAAATTTACATTTTAGTATCAAACTTATATTCCTTAGCATGACAATGAACATGCTAGTAAATAGAGGAAATTTGAAGCATACCAAGACATCCACAACCCATACTCCAACACAACTTTGATTGTAAGAGCACCCTAGAAGTTTTCCCTCGTGTATATTCATATCCGACAATCTAGACCATCCTACATCTACAGAATCACGACATCTCACTGGTTCCCATGACAAAACCTAGAGACCAACATGCATACAATTCATACATGTGCAAAAAAGGATGGTGAATGTACTATGCAGCATCTTATGATAGAGTAAGGATGCTTACAATTTTGGTGGTGTCTGAAATAAGCATCCTCCTGCCCCCGCACGCCGACACCACCGTCACCTTCGACTTCCTCGGCGGCGACTGCCTTATCACCAGGTACCACCATCCCGTGGTCGTCCACCCCGTACTCGTACAGCACCCCGTCGTCCCGGAGCTCCACGTCGTTGTCGTCCCCCGCGAACAGTGCGATCCTCCCCACGGGGATGCGCTCTGACTCCGCGATCCTCTCCCTGAGCCGACAGATGGGCTGGGTCGTGGCGTCGTGCACCAGGGTGAGCTCCCTCACCGGAGGCGGGGAGGCGATGCGGACGTACAGCTGGAGCATGAAGGGCGTGGCGGTGTCCGGCTCGACATCGAGGCGGACGATGGAGCAGTCTGCAGCATCATCTCGCCGTCGAAGAAGAGGATCTGGCAGGCAAGGGGGAATCCCAGGGACTTCTGGATCTTCTTCTTGAGCTCGAGGAGTGTGCCGAGCGGCTCCATCTCTACGCCGAAGTGCCTTCCTTTTGATGTCTCAACGATCACCTCCATTGCTAACTAATTTCTTTGAATTAAACATAGGGAAGAGGAAAAATTAACGGAAAGAGGGGAGGGGGTGGGAAATTAGGGTTAGGTTTTGGGACGGACCGAAGGAGTCGTCGAGGCTGAAGTCGTGGCGGATGATCCAGCCCTTGCTGGTGCCGAGGATGATGACGTCGTTGCCGGAGGCCATGGAGGTGATGGTGCCGCGCCCCTGACGGCGTTGCGCTCGAGGGGGTCGACGGAGAAGAGGGCGCCGGAGGCCCCGTCGGAGTCCATGGCGGAGGGGATCGGACGGATGGATTGGTGGAGAAACCCTAAACCTAACCCTAGGCCTGGACGCTGGACCGAACCCTAATTCTGAGCATGGGAGCAGAGGAAGAGGAAGAGGAAGAGGAAGAGGAGGAGGAGAGGAGACCTTCATTTTCGAACGCTTAGTATTAATAAGTTTGCAAAATATTACAAGTTTGCCACCGCTCTAAAATATTAACAACGCTTTGTTTTAAAAACGTTATAAAAAGCCCAGAATTAGCCCAAACCGTCATAGAAAAAAGGTATTTCGAATTATAACGCTTAGGTATCAGGCGTCATCAATACGTCTTATCGAGCGTTATTAATAGGCCTTTTTGTTGTAGTGGAGCGACTGGGGTAATACGATACATCATATCGATGGTTATCCACAATTTAAGGTATAACTAAACCATACGTGAGTCGTATGACTATCTATCCACAATTACAATTTGGGATTGTTCACATATCTACTTAGTAATCCCCTTCCGACTTACTAAACAACAATGACGGAGCATAGTACAACAAGTCCTATTGTGTCACAGTCATGTCTCAATATGTATACTAACTCTAAACATGGTAAGGAATAGCATTTATAAAGTACTAAGAATATAAAGCAATAGTGTACTTGCCTGAAGTTAAGTTGCAGTCGACGCGCGCAACACAACGTGCTGACACGAAAAATGGTAAAAACTAGCTAATTTCACCAATCCCATATCCCGCCAATAATCATATTCCAAGATCCAACGTCATGATCAAAGCGTACCATAAAATCACAATATGATGAAAATTAGAATAATTTCCAAAAATGTACAAATTTATATATACATAACTCAGATTGACGCCCCGAGTCCATTCATATTGTCAGGTTCTGATTCTGTAGGGCAATATTCCAAAACGCTACTAGAATTGAAATTTTTTAAATTCTAGGAAACGACTTTCTTGCGAAGTTGAGCACATGAATGAATCAGTTAAAAGAATAATTGATGGCTCAAACTTATTGGTCTGGTAGTACAAAATTTTATTTACCAGTAGGATAAATTTTCACACTGATCCAACGGTTGAATTTTCCAGAAACTATTTGAAGTAGGAAGAAAATAACACAGACTTCCAATATTTTTGGGTTCGAAAACAGTAGCGAGATGTCTTGTTCATACTTGGTTTCCATAGGTCAATTGGAAACATTAAGTCATGCAACTTGAACCATTTAATAGATAAAATATCCTTGTTTATACAACAACTTGCACAGAAATCTATGGAAAAGACAAAGTTACAGAACCTCAAAGTTGGCTAAAAATCAATTTTTTGACTTTTGTGCAAGTGAAGTTTTTAACAATTGAAAGATACCAAGTTGTCAATTCGATTTAGAAAAACAAAACTCGATAACAATCAATGAAACCTACCAATTGATAGACAAAAGTTTTTATTACACAACCTAGGGTTTGCTTTTCCAGAACAGTAATCGAGTTACTAGTGACAGTAGACGAACTTCGGAAGAAAAACATCCAGAGATAGAAGGATTTTCCAGATGCATAAATTAATGCAACTAGCCCACTTTCGCAATAGTTTCGAACTATCATACGAACTACGTTTACTATGAAACTTGACAGAAGTAAAGAGTAACATACCTAGTTTACATCCAATAAGTTGGATTCGAGAGACAGTGCTCGAGCGTGACAGTACCAGCATCGAAAGTAGGGTCCCCGAACACGATTTCTGGACAGAAGAAGAATATGTTCGACTAGCGAACTTTAAACAAGGTTTTGATCTATCAAATGGATATTTCAAGCGAAACTCGACATGGTGGTAGAAAATCTTACCGAAATGAACTAAAAACCACCATACAAGCATAATAATATTGACATATATGAAAGACAACAAGTAACAACCAAGACAATAGTAAAATGTACCATAAAACATGAAAGAAAACTGAAAACATGTAAAAATAAACAGGAACATGTGAACATGTACGGTATCATGTAAAGTAAACATGAATAACATGTAAGTACATGATCAAAAATCATGGCATGGATAGTAAATATTTACAAGAACCAAGACAAGATCAAGGTACATGAACAAGACAAACCGGGACAATGAACAAGGCAAGACAAGCTCAAGAACAAGAAATGGAATCCATCCATCAATCACGACCAATCATGTAGTATGGCTTATTATATTATCTAAATAGGGTTATCACAAATCCTAGTTACTAACAGATAGAATTTAAGAATTTTTGTACGGTACATTGCCCTAAAATCTGTCCAAGCTATACACCCAAATAAAAGCAAGTATCTATATATTAGATGCACCATCAACTTGACATGCATCCTAAGGAAGTGACATCACACTACGGTGAGCTCAGTATGCATCACACAACGGTGAGCCATGTCTCCTCCACATGACGGTGAGCTAATAATAATAATCATATACATGTACATGTTTTTTTTACTCAACAATGTGTTAGAAATGTGTCTCTCACGATTAGGGTGTTACATGGGCCGGTTTGGCCCGAACCCGCCCGAGCCCGCAGCAAGCCCGGCCCGGTTCAGCCCGCTCCTAGCCCGGCCCGAGCCCGCCCACTAGTGCATCCAGTCCGGGCTGGGTTCACCCGCCCGAGCCCAAGCCCGGCCCGGCCCGAACCCCTTTTTTTTTTTGCAATGCAACGTTAGGCCCGGTTCAGCCCGGCCCGGTCAGGCCTGCCCAGGCCCGAGCCAGGCCCGGTCCGGCCGGCTGAACCGGATTTTCTAATTTTTTTTTTGAATCATAGTTCCCCTTTTACCAAAATACCCCCATTTTTTTGACCGTTTTATGACCGTTATAGGGGGTATTTTGGTCTTTTTGACCAAAATGACCAAAAACCCTTTACAACAACTCTATTTTGAGGGTATGGGGGGTCATTTGGCTTCCAAAAAATTCTATAAATTGGCCATGAAACTTTTATTTCAAACACAAACAATTCCATCCTTCTCACAAAAAAAAATCCAAATCACAAGAAGATTTCAAGAAAGTTGTGCTCTAAGTTCCGGCGATCTACGACTTTCCGATCAAGCAATTTCGGCGATCTACGACTTCCTCTTTCTAATTATTTTTTTATTTATATTTACGAAATAGTTTTTCTTCCTCCATCTCTCTAGTTTTTTGCAAAAAAAAAACTAATTTCTTATTATTATTTTTCGGTATCCTCCTCCATCTTTATAATCCTTTATATATTTTGATTTGTCTTTTTAAAATGGTCGGACAATGTTCAAACCAAGCTAATGATGCTTTTGAAATTTACAATTCTTTTTTTGAGAAAAATCTTATTCCTGACGATTTAGTTGGTTCCCCTCCTGAAGTTGGTACCAATGTACCAAATGTTGTAAAGAGAAAGCAAAAAGCAAAAGTTTGGAAATTTTTTTATTCTTCTTAATGAAACTAAACCAGATGGCTCACTTGTTTTAGATAAAAAAGGGAAGCAGTTCCGTACGGGAACCAATGCAAGAAATGTTCCTGTATATACAAATGGAAGAGGGGAGGTGGCACGGGCAGACTCTCAAGACACTACGATACTTGCTATACAGTCCAAGCTCAATTCCGACGACCCAAACTCATATCAGTTTTGGAGGCACCGCGGCTTCTTCGGTGGGTACGTTTTCCTATTCAGCTGCCCGTCATAAAACTGAATTTACTAAATATATTATTGTTGATGAACTTCCATTTACTTCGGATGAAAGTGAATCTTTATATGATTATGCCACAATTGCTTTAAATCTATGTTTTAATAAAGTTACTAGAGGTGCTGCTAGAAAAGAGGCTATTAGACTCTTTAAAGAAATGAGACTTAAAAGAAACGTTTTCGTATGCTAATAAACTAGCTATTACTTCTGATGTGTGGACAAGTAAACAAAACTATGCTTGTATTTGTATCGCGGCACACTATATAGATTCATTGTGGATGTTGCAAAATCGCATCGTCTGTTTAAAAACTTTAGAATTTTCACACACGGGCTCCGCAATTGCCACTTGTATTTCCAAACACTTGCGTCACTTTGATATTCACAACAAGATTCAATCTGTATCTTTTGATAATGCTAGTAATAATACTGCTGTTATAAATTTATTGTCTTTACTATTTCAACCTATTTTGGAAGGTAGATTATTGCATATTAGGTGTGCTTGCCATATTATTAACTTAGTTGTAAAAGAATGTCTTGAATTTTTTAGTACACATTTAGAAATACTCAGAAATTGTTTACACAGCTTGAACACGTCTCCAAGTAGGCAACAAGCTTTTAAGAACACATGTGCATATTTTAGTATTCGTTTTAGAAGGTTTGTTAAGGATGTTCCACATAGATGGAATTCGACATATTTAATGTTGAAATTCGCACTTCCGTTTAAGGATGCTATTACATATTTTTGTAACATGGATCATAATTTTGAATATCCAGTTACTGAAGATGATTGGATAGTTGCTACTTCTATATGTGAATTTTTGGAAATTTTTTACAAGGCTACATGCACTCTTTCTGGTGTATATTATCCTACTTCTTGTTTAGCTTTACGAGAACTTTTTAACATATCTTGCTTGTTTTCTAAATATAGGAATGTTCCAAATTTTGACTATGTTGTCAAGAGAATGAAAGCTAAATTTACTAAATATTGGGATGATGTATCACTACACCAAAAGGGTGATTTGCCAACGACTATAAGCGTTAGGAAAAATATTACTAACGGTTTTTTACCGTTGGTAGCACGGCGTGGGGAATATTTTCCAACGGTTTTTTACCGTTAGGAAAATGAATTTACTAACGGTAAAAAACCGTTGGGAAACGCACTTTCCTAACGTTGTTCTACCGTTAGGAAAAAAATCCCAACGGTCAAAAACCGTTGCTAAAGTAAGTTCCCTAACAGTGAAACACTGTTGGAAAATTTACTTTCCTAACAGTAGAAAACCGTTAGAAATATAGACTTTCTCATGATAAAGCCCTGTTAGGAATTAAAAGTGGTAACGGTGAAAAACCGTTAGAAAATAAATTTTCTACAATATAAAATTGCTACAGGGAGATTTGTTTATATTACAAAAAACCTGTAATTCATTCCAGATTACCAACCATATTGTATACATCATCAAATAAGAACAATTTCAATTAACCACAAAAAAATTATCACAAATTTTTTTTATCTAAATAAGAACATATTCCAGATTACCATATTGTATACCATATTGTATACATCATCAAATAAGAACATATTCCAGATTACCAACCACATTTATCACAAAAAATTTAAGCTCAATATATAACTTGATGAAAGTACTTAAACATTAAGCAAATCTAAATAACATAAAGTTCAATCAAGTTTGGAACAACTAGATCAAAAGTAAAAAACAAAAGGCTACATATTCCGTGTGCGATACTTTGGCCAAATTACAAAGCCTCCATCAGCTATATCACAAAGTTTGTAATTGCCATTTTGTGGACCATCAAAAATCAGTGCTTCTGGATCTATTACCTCCGTCACCCAAACAACATTCTCCACATCTTGTAAGACCTCCCTCTGATGACACATGGCACGTGTTGCGAGATATCCCTTCGCCACCTCTTCCTTCAAATCTCGTGAAAGTAACATCACATACTCTTTTCCTTTGGAAGACGATCCAACATTGTTGGACGAAACGACAGGGCTAGCAACATTGACATCATGGGTTTCAGGACCAACTGGAGTGTGCTCTGTGTTGGAGGCAACTTCAGTCCTTGGTGTGCCATTACCTTCAAATTGGTTCTGTTGCATATTCGTATTCTGCATCATATTCTGTTGCTGCATATTCTTAAAGGCAGAAGCAATAGCTTCAGTCACTTGGTTTTGTAATTCTATTTTCCACAAACGAAGGTCTTCGAAGTCTTTTTGTTTGGTTACTACTCTCGTAACTTGTGTCATTTTTACTTGCTTTATAGATGAGGTTGAGCTTATTGCACGACAATAACTCTTCTTCTTCTCAGACCCATAAACTTCTGTAATAGGATCACTTTCAAAGTCTTCTAAGGTTGCGATACCATCGCTACCATTAAGACTTGCTTGTAATTTTTGCCTCTCTTCCGCTGCTTCAATTAGATCCTGCATTTTCATTATTACAAAGCAACATTCAATCCAAATTATATATTACATGCTAAATAATATATAAAAAGAAATGTTATGCCAATGAATGAATGAACAGAATATATTACATTCAGTATTTTTCATAAAGAGAGACAGTATAAAGAGAGACAATATTTCTCAACATATTACATTCAGCATATTTCATAAAGAGAGACAGAATATATTACATTCAGCATTTCTCAACATATTCTCTACTAATGTATTTGTCATAAAGAGAGACAGTATAAACGTAGAAAGGTTAAATGCAGTTCAAGAAAGTTTTTTTTTTTTAAAAGGGTCTGCAAAAGGGTTTGATATAAGCAGCTGAGTGGAAGAAAAAACACAGTTAAACCAGCTAGACATTCACGTATCTAATTATATAGCCTGTTCCACACAAATGATTCAAGTGCAAGTTCTAAATTCAACATGCCACGAGAGATAAATACTATCACAAGAAAGCACAGAGAATACTGATCACGTGGAAGCAACTTAGACGTAGTGAACAAACTAGTTATTACTAAGCAGAAAATGAGAAATAACAAATCAAGCAGAATTTGCATATATTGTATACAGGTCTATCAAAGGAACATGCAAACATCATGATCTCAATTTCCAAGCTGAGATTAGTTACTGTACTTGTCCACTAAGAGAACTATTGTCCTTACAACCATGTGGTGCCTACCAAAAAAACTAAAAGATGCGTAGACCCTATCATCATAATTGAACAGCATTTTTCATAAAGAGAGACAGTATAAAGAGAGACAGTATTTCTCAACATATTACATTCAGCATTTTTCATAAAGAGAGACAGTATAAAGAGAGACAAAATATATTACATTCAGCATTTCTCAACATATTCTCTACTAATGCATTTTTTATAAAGAGAGACAGTATAAACTTAGAAAGGTTAAATGCAGTTCAAGAAAGTTTTTTTTTTAAAGGGTCTGCAAAAGGGTTTGATATAAGCAGCTGAGTGGAAGAAAAAACACAGTTAAACCAGCTAGACATTCACGTATCTAATTATATAGCCTGTTCCACACAAATGATTCAAGTGCAAGTTCTAAATTCAACATGCCACGAGAGATAAATACTATCACAAGAAAGCACAGAGAATACTGATCACATGGAAGCAATTTAGACGTAGTGAAAAAACTAGTTATTACTAAGCAGAAAATGAGAAATAACAAATCAAGCAGAATTTGCATATATTGTATACAGGTCTATCAAAGGAACATGCAAACATCATGATCTCAATTTCCAAGCTGAGATTAGTTACTGTACTTGTCCACTAAGAGAACTATTGTCCTTACAACCATGTGGTGCCTACCAAAAAAACTAAAAGATGCGTAGACCCTATCATCATAATTGAATGACAAAGATTTGGGACGACAAAATTTACAAGATCCACATCCTATCCCATTCAATCACATTTGGCTTTCTTTGGTGCATGGCCTACCACATGCATCATATATGTCGAAGAAGGGTCCTACTATGTATTTGCAAGCTAAAGGTTATAACAAAAAGATTGCTCTCATATAAGCTTAGCCTGAAGAGCAAAACACAAACATTACATGTTTTTCCTTCCAGACATTAGTAGAAAGTTTGAACTCCACGAAGATGATGTCAGTGTCAAAAAGAAAAAAGAGGTCGCTATACTAGAGAATAAAGAAAAAAGAAGGTAACATTCGTGAACACCCTATGATGAACATGTGCTTAGATATGCTTACAGAGACTTCATATGAATGAGTCTCCCAAGCTCAGGTGCTAGAGTACCCTTAAGACAAATATTTTTCAAATTCCTGCAATGAATTAAAATATTACAGAGACTTACATATTTTTCCTTTGCATAAGGAAGCACCTCCCCAGTTTTTCTTTTCGTGTGTGCCCTTTTCCAAGCCGCTACCCGTGAAAGCTTTTCTGTTGGATTTTCCTTTGCCTACATGCACAATCATGATTAATGAGATATAATGTACTCAATATTTAATTATTATTTGTGAAAAAACAAGCTACATATCATTTCTTCGTACACTCTACTATAAGGTTTCCGTCCCAAAGTGTGAGTGATAGAATTGTTGGCCTTATTTTCAGCATTCTTCTTGCATTGCTCCTTCTTTTTATCACTATATTCAATGTCTACAAACTTCTCCCACCAAAATTTATCAATATCATCGGGACGGTTATCAAGGGCAACACGTTTGGGTATAGATTGTCCATTAATTTTAAGATATCTTGTACGCAACGTGGACTTGACTGTTCTAAAATACTGCAGAAATTTCTTTTCCAGTATAGCTCGAGAAATCTTGGGGTCCACATTCAACTCAAACTCTTTCTGTCAGAACAACACAACAAAATAAAAATATAAAATAAGGGTCAAAAACATTTTTTAAAAAAAGTTCAAATGTATACAAACAAGTTGAATGTGTAACATACCATGAGCCCATTCCATAGATTATCCTTGTAGAAGTCATCTACTTTCCTCCACTCTTCATACCCAACTGGGATTAGAGCACGAATTAGGGCACCACAACGAGAACTCCATTTAGCTGCATCTTTACCCTTAGCACCCTCTAAATCAACAATTATTGAGTATTTTTTGCCATTTGGTGGGGATGGAGCATCTGTCTCTTGTGTGTTTTTTGTACATACGGATTCACTAGCACTAGGATTGGATGACATTTCAACAAAGAACTGCACAAAACATCAAGAACCATGTGAGTACAGAATAAAGTGGACTACAGAATAAAGTGGATATAGTACATATAGTAAATTAAAATTAGGTTCCAGTATAATGGCCAGAACATTGATGCATATATCCAAATGATGCATATATCCAAATTATAGGTTCCAGGTTCCAGTACATTGATGCATATATCCAAATGATGCATAGAATAAAGTGAATAAAATGGAGTACACTGATGCATATATCCAAATTCCAGGTTCCAGGTTCCAATACATTGATGCATATATCCAAATGATGCATAGAATAAAGTGAATAAAATGGAGTACACTGATGCATATATCCAAATTCCAGGTTCCAGTATATATAGTAAATTACAAATAGGTTCCAGTATAATGGACACAAGCTAGGTTCCAGGTTCATAAAGATTTACATAACAGAAGGAGCAATGTAAATCAAAATGAAAATTTACCTGGCACTTCCATCTTTGCTAACTTGATTTTGATCAGGATCCAGTATATATAGTAAATCAAAATGAATGAATTTGTGCTGCTGAATTTGATTGAATTCAAAGATTGAATTCAAAAACTTGATTTTCGATCAACTTGCCAAGAAGAGCCAGATCTTTGTGCTGCTGAATTTGATTGATTTTCGATCAAAATAAAAATTTACCTGGCACTTCCATCTTTGCTCACTTGATTTTCGATCAACTTGCCAGATCTTCATGTGCTTAGTTGTGCTGCTGAATTTGAACAAAAACTTTCAAGTGACTGTACAGTAGTAATTAGAGTAGCCACCTGACCACTGTGCAGTAGGCATGTAGGAGGAGAGCTTTTCATGTGTACATAGATTCATTTGAAGGTATGTATGTCTAGAGGGTTATACAGAGTGTTAGAGAGCATCAAGCAAGGTAGCAGGCATACAGTTGCTTGCCTTGGCTTGCCTGGCAGAGGTAATGCAGAGCAGCAGTAGGCCATATGGCTCATTACTTTGGGCCATAGGTTTTTTAGCTCAGAGTTTGAGTTTAGCTGAGAGATTGGGTTTGGTTTTAGTAGTATCCTAGAGTTGTACAGTCGAGTATCCCAGTTTAAGGAAAATTTGAGATATGTGTTTAGTGATGGTTAGTGAGTCAGTCAGTTAAGGGTAAAGAGTGTTTGAGAGAGAAGTGAGATATTGAGTTAGTTGTATTTTTAGTAGCAGTTAGTGGATGTATTGTGGTGTCCTTGAGTTTGAGTGTTAAAGATACATGGTTAGAATGTTAGTTTAGAGTGAGGAATGTGAAGTATGAGAGGATGTGTGGGGTTCAATTTAAATTAAGGAAAGGTAAGGGAAGTAAACCTGCATCATAGGAGTGAGGGGTATCCTATTGTGTCTTGAGGAAAACCAGAGGGCTTGGCAGCAGGGGACCTCCCCCATGCTCGAGCCCAGCTTGGCCAGGTAAGACATTGCCCATGGCAAGCCATTGGTTTGGTATGGCTTTGACCTTTATATCAGTACTGTGGGTGTCTTAGGTTCAGTCAGGTATAGGAGGGTATCCTCCAAGTAATAATAAGGGTATCAGTTTAAGGAAATTATTGTGGGAGAGTTGTATACATAGGATATGTAATAGGGAGTTGTGAATGTCAATTTTAGGCTTTTGCAGTTGGCTCCACTGCAACTGCACAGTAGTGTGAGGGCATTTGGACCCTGCACACAGAGAGGGAGTTAGCCCTTTTTGCTGTGATCAGGTAGGTTACAGTATGTATCAGAGGTATTGGGGTGTTAGTATCAGTTATTGTCATAGGTGGTGTTCAGACAAGAGAAAGAAGATGAGCTTGATGTATCAGTCACAATGACTGATACAGATAAATGGAAGCAGTTAGAAAGAAAGTTAAGAAAGATTTGGCACTTGCCTTGGCAATGAGCATGTGGTGGCCTGCTGTGGGCAGGCCATCATGGTCTTGTCTAGGCCACCTTGTTGCTGCCAGAGGCCAGTGAATAGCAGGGTGAGTTCAGTAAGGGCTTAGCACAGCCATCTTGGCTAGGCATTGGCCATAGGCTTGACCTAAGTGCCAGTTGGGATTTGAGTATCAGTGAAGGTGTTTGGCTATGAGTGGTGATTGGCCAACGTACCATAGGCAGGGGTATTGTGCTATACCAATGGCCGAAAGTCAAAATCTGTAAGCCTCCAAGCGACAGCCACCCATGATTTTCTGTTAGTTTCACATATTATAAATCGCATTAAGCTTTAAAATCCAACAAGTATCCAAATAGTTCATATTCTTTAAAAAATGGAATTCTTCATTTTGCATATCCTAATAAGAACTGAACTCGGGTTTTAAATAGTGAGTACTCATTACATGAATTTATCCCTCAAGTTTTTAATATGTTTATATAAACCACAAACATCACAGGTTGTTTTTATAAAGCATGTGGACTAGGTCACACATCAACCTTATAAACATCACAGGTTGTTTTTATCCTAAAGAGTATCCATCTTCGAATTTGCATGCGTTGTACACCAGATAACTTGATAGTTTTACCCTCAAGAATGGAGCGCTCGTACATATCATCACCATTCTCATCTAAAAAGAGTGCTTGACTAGAACTATGATTACCATCACGTGGATTTGGCATATATTCTATAGCATATCTAACAGATTCTGAAACAAGATATGCCTCAGAGATTGATCCTTCTACGTAACGTTTGTTGCTTGGTATGTTTTTGCACTCCTTCATAGCCCTTATATCAACATAAAACGCACACTTGTTAAAACAAAATATTATAGTGTTAATAAATTAGCAAAGAAACAATAATATATAAGATGAATATCTCACCTTTCAAATGGATACATCCATATATATCTCGTAGGTCCACAAAGTAGAGCTTGGTCAGCTAGATGTACCGTTAGGTGGATACTTATATCGAAGAAGTGCGATGGAAAATAATGTGCCAACACACATAATGCCTTAGCAATCATATCTTTGGCAGCTTGGACATGCTCTCGAACTAAGACCTTCGAGCACAGTATGTTAAAGTACAAGCTTACTTGCAAAATGGCTCGTTTCAAGTCACGAAACTTTGTATATGCATGTTGAACCATAATGGGAAGCAAATATTGGATAATGACATGATAGTCATATGACTTCTTAATATGCAAACTTGGTGGTTGGATACTTACAAGACTTCTCAAATTAGTTGCAAGGCATGACGGGAGCTTTACGTGTTTTAAAACTTGACAAAATTGCATTTTTTTGAGACTTATCCAATGCATACTTAGAAGATTGCTTTCCCCTGTCAAACATCAAATTAATAAGATGTTCCGTCACATTTTTTTCAGTATGCATCACATCAATAGTATGTCGTACTTTGTGACTACCCCAGTACTCTAAATAAAAAAGAATTGACTTCTTGTACCACGCCGATCTTCCTTCGTTGTCATCCTCATCTGCAATGCAATGTTCACTATCATCCACCTCAACTGCCATTCGCTTCTTGCTAGTAGCTTTCACTAATTTACCTGGTACATATTGGATACGATCCAGCCTTTCCAAAAGGGATGGTCATGTCAATCGTGTTGGAGGTTCTTTGTGTTCTACATCTTTATACCATCCATGTTTCACTGCCCTATATGGATGACTATCCTTCAAAAATCTTCTATACTTTGTGTAAACATTCTTATTACCAATGCGCTCAGACTCGGTCTCAATAGCACAAATAGGACATGCTTTATAACCATGAGTCACACAACCAGATAAGTTACCATATGCCGAAAAATTATGGATTCCCTATAATAGCATTGCTCTCAAAGTGAAGAGTTCCCCCTTGTCCATGTCAAACGTAGACACTCCTTCCGCCCAAAGTTGCTTCAACTCATCTACAAGAGGTTCCAAGTATACATCAATGTCTTGACTCGGTGCTTTTGGCCCCGGAATTAACAAACACATCATTTGGAATTGTGATTTCATGCATAACGAGGGGGGAAGGTTATAAGGAATCATGTATACGGGCCAACAACTGTATCCACTAGATAGCACTCCATGTGGATTGAACCCATCGGTAGCAATGCCAAGCCAAACGTTACGCCCCTCTCTAGCGAACTCTGGCCACTTACTTTTAAGCGATCTCCATTCAGCCGAATAAATAGGATGACGCATGGAATTCCAAGAAGATTTTGCTTCCTTGTGCCACTGTATTTGGCGTGTTATCCATGGTATAGTGTACAATCTAGTTAATCTTGGGGTTAGAGGAAAGTGTCTTAAAACTTTTCGTGGTTGTTTTGTGACTTTTTCTACTTTCCCAGACTTGGTCTCCTTAACTTTAAACTTGGGAGTCTGACAACGAGGGCATTCTACTGCATCTGCATATTCCTTCCAATACAACATGCAATCATTCTCACATGCATGGATGCACTTGGCCTTCATTCCCAAATCTTTTAGCATTTGCTTCATTGTATGGTACTTGTCAGGTCGTGTATTTCCCTTTGGAAGCCATCTTCTCAATCGCTTCAACAACTCAGTCACGCTATTTTCTGACCAATTGAACTCCTTCTTTAAGTTATGAAGCTCAATAATTGCACATAAAGTTGTAAGCCCATCTTCACAGGAAGGGTATAGTTTCTCATTTGTTTTTCTCTTGTACTCATGGTACTTATTACCATGGTCAAGACAGGGGACAAATGGATTATCAGAAACTACACATGTCTCGTCACGATTCCCCTCACAATTAGCTTGTGCCACATCATGTACTCCATAAGCATCATCAACAAGGTTCCTGAGCGCCCCCCCTGCATTCCCTCCATGTTCTTCTTGGATTTGATCTTGGATCGGATCCTCTTCAATAACATGTGGTGTAGGATCAACCACTATGTTCGTGACATTCCTCTCTCCATGAAAGCACCACTCATCGTACGTTGATTCCATACCAAACATGAACAAGTGTTTCTCAACTGTTTCAAAAATATATCTTTTAGAATTTTTGCACTTCACACAAGGGCATGGGCATGTGCTGATCCCAGGTGGTGAGTGGTTCTTCACAAAGTTCATGAAATATCGAACACCTTCTAGGTATTCGAAATTATTTCTGTGTGGGATTTTAATCCACTCTCTAGAACGTCTTGACATAATAACAAGGACGTTTACCCATTACTCAACTGTGAACCTAATAAACAAGCAAGATAAAGATAAATTAGATCACGAAGACAAGTTGATAGTTATTTTGCCATTGAAAAAATATAGGACAATGATATGCCGATATTATAAATGATCTACTAAATTTCTACAATTATCTCTATATTTCTCAAGATATAACAGATATATCTATAACTCTCTATATTTCTCATTCTCGACATGGAAATAGTTTATCGTTATAGGTCTAAGTCTATAAGTCTATAGTCATGTTCCTTTTCAAGATACTAGAAAGTACATTTTTTTAGCCCTATAGTATCATAAAGCATGCTTTATGTATAGTTCATATGTCTCCATCTCTAACCTGAAGACTTGGAATATGACCTGGGTAAGATAGGAACAGCAAGAACAGTTCCAATCATTGGTTTTATTTTCTATTTTACTTGTCTTGACACAGCAAAATTATGTTTGCGGACACAAATTTCATTTGAAATTTCTACTGTTTACAATACCCAGTACATAAAGAAATGCTAATTAACCGTATCTTGAACTAGTTGAATAAGTTTGGTTGGATGTTGTCTTTGCTACGGTATCAGCATTATCGCGTGTGTCTGACACTAGTGCTATCATAATCCTAATTTACCATTTTCTTGTATATACATTACATACAGGTTGGGGAGAGAGGGGTTCAGATGTCTGGAGGTCAGAAGCAAAGGATAGCCATTGCAAGGGCCATAATCAAGTCCCCGAAAATCCTTCTGCTCGACGAGGCCACCAGCGCGCTGGACTCGGAGTCCGAACGGATTGTGCAAGAAGCGCTCGACCTGGCATCCGTGGGCCGTACGACCATCGTGATCGACTTGCCCTAAAATTAAATTTGCCCTAAAATTTCTTGTGAGGAGAAGAGGGAGAGAGATTTACCAGCTCGGAGGGTCTTCGTGGAAGAGGAGAGCGCTCAGAGAATAGAGAGTCTTCGATCTGGTCTTTGAAGGAGATCGATCTGTTCTTTGAAGGAGATCGATCGTGGAAGAGCAGGCCGCTCGATTCTTCTAGGAGAAAGAGATCGATCTGGTCGATCTTTGAAGACTCGATGAAGGAGAGAAGCAGAGCAGGCCGCTCGATGAAGGAGAGAAGAACCCTACGCTCGATGAAAATAGAGGGAAACGAAAAGTGTTTCCCCCCAATAACACATTCCTAACACATTTGTGTCACGTGAAAGGCACAAGTTCCATTTTTTTTTCTATTTAACTTTTCATTAAAATGCTAACGGTTCTGACTTGTTACAAATAAATAAAAAGTGTTATTTCTATTAAATTTTATTTTCTCCCTATTTATACTAACGGTTTTTTTGCATTACTAACGGTGTTTTACCGTTGGTAAATACTAACTGTAAAAAACCGTTAGTAATTAAAAAAATATGGTGTTGGCAAATCACCCTTTTGGTGTAGTGGTACCTCTTTTATACTGTTTGTCTGCAATTTTTGATCCTACCATCAAATTAGATGGTGTAGAAGTTTTGTTAGATGACTATGCAGATAACATGGAACTTAACCTTATGGATTTGAAATTAGAAGTAAAGACAGTTTTAGAAAGATTAGTACTACTTTATGAAGATAATGTTGTGCCGACCCGACCCACTCAAGTTGGTACAAGTAGTAGCTCTGGCTTAGAGGACCACGCCCTTCGTTTATTAAGAAGGAAGAAACAAAGACAATCTTCACAACCCATTCAAGAGTTGTCTTTGTATTTAAGTTCTTACGAAGAAGAAGAGAAATCTTCAAATCACTTCACCATTTTAGAATGGTGGAAAAAATACGACAAAAGATTTCCTATACTTTCTATAATTGCACATGATCTACTAATGGTGCCAGTGTCCACGGTAGCATCGGAGTCTTGTTTTAGTGCAGGATCAAGGATGTTGAGCCTAAAGAGGAGCCGGTTGAAGCCGGATATCTTGGAAGCTTGTGTTTGCGTTCAAGATTGGATTTTAGCAGAAAAAAGAACCCAAAACAAGAGGGATGAAGCTTATGACATCAATGAGCTGGACGTCGGATCGCTTGGATTGGGTGAAGCTTCTGCAACCGAGGAGGAGGAGCAGGAAGAATGACTCAAGTCTAAGGTATGACCCTCCAAAAAAAATATTCAAACTTTCAAACTTTCAAACTTCAAAAAAAAACTTTCAAACTTTCAAACTTTCAAATATTCAAAAAATTTAAAAATTTTAAAAACTTTAAAACTTTAAAACTTTAAAAAATTAATAAAACTTTATTAAAAACTTCAAAAACTTTAAACTTATATCTTAAAAATACTTTAAAAGTACTTTAAACTTAAAACTTAAAACTTAAATCTTAAACTTTAAACTTAAAAAACTTTCAAAAAATACTTTAAACTTTTAAAAAAACTTTAAACTTAAAAATAAAAACTTTAAAACTTAAAATTTAACTTTAAAACTTAACATATAACTTTAAAAGTACAACTTTAAAACTTAACATATAACTTTAAAAGTACAACTTTAAAAAAAAAACTTAAAAACTTTAAAAAAAAACACAAAAACTTAAAAACAAATTTTTTTTAACTCTGCCTATGACAAGCAAAGCTTGTCTTGTCGGTCCCAAGCCCGGATAAAAGAGGAGGAAAAAATAAAAAAAAATTAATTAAAAAATAAATTTAAAAAAATTAAAATTAAAAAAATTAAAAGAATATAAAAGTAAAAATAAAATGTGAAAATAAAAAAAATAAAAAAAATAAAAAAACCAACTTAAACCGGACCGGCCCGAACCCGGCCCGCCCAAGCCCGTCCACAACCCGGACCGGACCGGCCCAGCCCTACCCAGACCGGGTCACTGGGCCGGGCTGGGTCTTCTTAACGTAAACCGGGCCGGGCCAGGCCCGGCCCGCTAGGTGAACCGGTCCGGGCTGGGCCCGGACCAAGCCCGGTCGGACCGAACTTTCGTGGGCGCGGGCCGGTCCGGTTCAGCCCGAATGACACCCTGATCTCACGACGAAGAGCTCCAAATCCATATAGAAAGACCGACAAGATAACGAGAGTGCATGCAACTTAGAGATTCTTCCCTCCTATGCTCTAAATAATCAAGCTAGTTGTTAATCCTTAATATTTTTATTTAGGATTCTGGGAATGCCATTCCGCAAAATCTATCCTAGACATGATACTTCCTCCGGGGATATGCAAGACAAGACAAGAGTTTCAATTACATGTACAAGTACAAGACATGAGAACAACCACGTTGTTTCAGGCAAGACATGGTGCACTATAACAAGCCATAATAGGATATACATGAAACATGATTCATGAGTGCGCTATGTCAAGCCACTATCAGGAACTAGGACAGTATGTGCCACTATGAGCCATACGAGAATTAGGACAATATGCGCTATTATGAGCCATATATGAATCAAGATAAGAGCAAGTACAGAACAAATCAGGATAGCAACTACGTGCTACAACAAGTCATGAACAGGGCAAGACATGAAATATACAAGACAATATAGTAAATCTAGACAGGTAGGCAATACTTAGTATAAAACATGTCATGGGATATACAGGAAATCAATGTACAAGAAGAATTCAAGAAACTAGAATAAAATAAATAAATAAATATGTAACTTTGGTGTCCTGATAGCATTTCGGAAGTACACACATGTATACCGATGGCATACCGGTCTGGGATTACATTTTCCATTTTTTTTGGATTTTTCTAGATTTTTTACTAATTATTTAGAGTTTTGTTTAGAATGTCCGGCAATACGAACGAAACTTTGTGCATGCTGCATTGGCCTTTTGGGCCCACTGACCCAAAACTTCTACCATTTTTTTATAAATGGAAGGAAAAATACACCATCGTGGCTCGATCTACTGATCTTATGCCACCTAGCCAGGGTCTTATGCCTCTCCCTGATAACCACAAGGGTCAATTGACTTCGACTATTTAGAGTTACTTGGGTTAATACAATTAATAAAACAGTTTTATAATTTAAAACAATTCAAATTAATAATTAGAACAAGCTTAAAAACCTTAAAAAACAGTCTTCCATTACTTGAGGCTCGCTGTTGGCCGCTGACAGTGCCGTACGAGTGCAGTCATACCATATGGGTCCCTATCCTATATGACTCCGAGCAGGAGTCGAGCTCGCTAGCTGACTTTCAGTCGGACTCTCTCCATCCCTTTGATCTCAGAACACAAACACGGAATGGGTGCTACGTGTCCCTTCTTCAATCTTTGCAAAGTCGTAGTGACCAATCCTGACGCCAGATTCGATCATTTTTTTGTTGGAATTATAATGAGATAACCATCTCGAATATGTAATTTGTTTCCTGAACTCGTTTTTGTGATTTGTTTGATGTTTAAAAAGCTAACACAAAGATCTAGAACATACTAATTTTACAAACTTTAATAGGTTAGTATGATGTTCTGTTTAATTCGTAGAACATATGGATGACTAGTGAACCACCGAAATTAAATTTATAAACCGTGATTGCAATATCTCGTAACCGATTTAAGATTCATGCAAACAATCGATTTCAGTGTTCTTGTAGCGCTGAAGTCTACATATTTGTGCACTCAAATTCGTGCTTTGTGTAGCTTGACTTTTATGGTCAACATAATGCCTCAATTTGTCCGCCATGATTCTCGAAATTTGCAAACATGACAATTTTATGTTTAACTTGCAAATTAGAATATTAGATAAATAATAGTTATAGAGACTAGTATGACTTAATTTTTGATAGTATGACTAATAAACGACTTAGGTGACAGAGGTGATAGGCAACATAGACCAGATCTACTTTCCTAGTTAGAAGTGGTTGTTTGTATTTGTGTTTGTTGTATAGTTGTTTATGATTTGGGGTGATAGATATTTGTGTGGAGTATGATTTGTTGGTTCGTGATTCGAGGTGGCTAGAGTCTGGTCTTGCAACTCAGCATGCATGGACGAACTCCAAGCAAATATACCTTGCCAACTTGTACAGTTTATTTCATGCATGTTTATTTCTATCATTTGTGTTATTTTTATTCATATATGACTGTCTTAGTATTCAATTGCCTATGCTTGCACATGTTTCCAATTTACTTATTATTCAGTTGCATATCTTGTGTTTGACTTGAGTTATATTTATGATCCTTTGATTTTTATGTTTGTCTTACCTTGACTTGACTTGACCTATAGTCCTTAGGATATCAATTACTAAATATTGGCATATGTATTCGTTAATACTGGAAGCGTCCTATGGTGTTACAGTATAGAGATACGATATTATCAGGAGCATCCTATGGCGTTATGATAATAGAGACTTGGCCATTACTATATTGAGATATGATCGTACCATTAGCATCCTATGGTATTATGGTATATTAATTCTTTATTGATTGTATCGTTGTATAGTCTGTATTTGTTACATATATTATTTCTCTCTTTCTGCATGTTTTATTGTTACATTCTGCATGTATATTATGTATATTGTTACGTCCCTTTGAGAAACTGTTTTTTTTTCAGGTTATTTGCTTAGCTGCTTTCGTAGTATCGTTAGAGGCTTATTTCTTTGGGATTTCAGATATACTTAGACGTTACCTTTATTATTGTCCTTCCCTAGCATATTTTGTTATATAGTTTCATATTTCATAGATAGTATTGTGGATGTACTTGTGTTGATGTTATGGATAGTTATTATGACCTTGACATCGTATACGTATTTGTGTTGGTTGTAGTTCACTTGATATGTAGTTGGCCATTGACATGTGGCCTGGTTTTGCGTATTTTAGGACTAGGGTATGACAGTACTAGTTCTTGTTTGTGTATCGTACGATCTGTACAACTTAATTGTTCTTATACCAGTTATGGTTGTAGTCCTACTCTATAACTTGTTAGCAGTGTACTTTATATTGTTACAATAGGCTTGTATATTATGTATCTTGCTACATCCATCTGAGAACCTAGTTCCCTTCTAGGTTTGATCGAGCAGAGGACTGAAGGATCTATGATCGAGATCATATATTGGAGCAGCTTCTGCAAAAGATTTCGATGTTTATATATAAGAGTACCCGTGAGATCGGGTAGAACTTGTTATCTTGTCGTTCAAGAATCAATATCTAGTTAGAGATGCTAGAACCTAGTTATCTTTCAACATTATATGTTTAGTCTACTGGTAGTGGATCTGCCTCTACCGGGCTTGGTATATTCTGGTTGGACATTTGAAACTCGACCGTATCAGCTAGCTAATGTCACGTGGCTCGGTTTCGCACATTTTGGGACTTAGACGTGACACGAATTTTAGTGGCGGCCCATGCAGGCCAAATTTATCTCTTGGATTACGTTATTTTACCGATGTGACCTGCAAATAGGATTAGTAATAGTATAATCTCATTCACTTACCTTGATATCGTTCTTGAAATTTGTTTCGACTTCAACTTGTCTCAATGACTTCCATTGTAGTTGGCTTCTGCTCTTACTGATTTTACCTTTATGTGCAGAATAAT
The DNA here is from genome assembly GCA_029216955.1 of Iris pallida. Classification (NCBI taxonomy): domain Eukaryota; kingdom Viridiplantae; phylum Streptophyta; class Magnoliopsida; order Asparagales; family Iridaceae; genus Iris; species Iris pallida. The sequence continues at coordinate 2,173,207 of JANAVB010033217.1, forward strand.
ATATATGCATAACGGATGTAGGACATATAGTGACATCACACCGATCGACACTACACCCAGCAATGGTAGAACCCCGGAACCACCAGGAGGCCAAACATCATGACAAATCCCTACGTTAGTTACAACATACTCAATCTATCCACAATGGCCAGACGTCGCAGCAGGCAACGATACCGCAAGAGGATACTTTGCTACAACCACCCATGTTTCCTCCTCAGATGCCATATGTGCACTTCCCATAACATATGCCATATTGTACCTTTCCTACAGCAGATGCCAGATGGATCATTCCCTCCTCAGATGTCGCAACAAGAGGGTCAGTCGTAGATGTACAAATTCTTCCAAGCTATGATGCAAGCATAATGGCATCAGACCGAGATCAGGAGGTAGATCTTGGCAGCAGTCCTAAATAGCACAATAGCCCCAACACCAGCACCGATTCTAGCTCCAGCACAATACCATGGGTAGATAGCATCAAAGAGTTCTGCTAGATGAACCCGAAGTTCTTCAAGGACACAAAAAGTCCGGAGGAGATCACTGGGTGATAAGTCAACACGAAGAAACTACTGGAAGCATCACTTCTGCCTACCAACATGTGGATTACAGCAGTCTAAACATAGTTGGAGGGCAACACACATTATTGGTGGGAAGCAGAGGAGAGACACTTGGACATAAATTAGACTTTGAAAGAGTTTATCTTACTCTTCAATGAGATGTACTTCCCCGTCATAGTCAGAGATGCACTCTATGACCAGTTTATTCACCTCATGCGGTGGAGCATGATGGTGGATGAGTACGGCGCAGAGTTCATCCAATTGAGCCGATTCAGCATCACCTTGATCACGACCGAGAGAGAGAGAGAGAGAGAGAAGATTTCATCATATGGGTTGACCCATGACCTCCAGAGATACACCAATGCGCAATCGAAGATATGTCATTCTGTGGTGTTAGCTAAAGCAAGAACTCAAGAGTCTATTTGCAAGGAAGCTCAAGTAGCACAGAGGAGCCTTATTCCAGCAGTCACACCTAAAATCTTGTTGGAGATACAAGCAATTAAGACATTATGTGTTACTTGTTTTCTACCCTCCTAAACCTCGCTACCATATAGATTTGTCAACGACGACGGGGCCCGGTGCAAAAAATAAATGGAGGCCTATTCTTATATATATATATATATATATATATATATATATATATATATATATATATATATATATATATATATATATATATATATATATATATATATATATAATTCTAATTAAGAATTTCAGAAATTAAATTATCCAAACTTAACATCAATTAAGAAAATCATTCAACTACAATATCTTTCAATGGAAATAATATTAGACTAAAAGAGATAAAATAAAACTAAACAAACAAGCATCTTTTGCCTTCTTCATATAAAGAACAATTTTCTAGCATTTATAGCTCTAAAATCATCAATCAATCATTCATAATCAACACCTTCCAAGAACTCATTTCCAATGAAAATTATAACTAGTTCATTTAATCTCCTATGTTATTGTTGATTGAATGTACGATTTCAATAACATCAACTTGAAAAAACTCCTTTCTGCATATGCATTGCACTGGAATTGTCAATAGAATTCTATAGGAAAAGAATTTAAAAAAAATCATAAAGTTTAATATCTCAAGTGCTGGATGTCTTTTGGTAGAAGATCTTGTAAAGTTTCTAGGTCCTGAAACAATTCATCTCCATCAATATCAGAGCAGTCACTATATCTCAAAGTACTTTATAGACGACTACAACAAGCTTTCAAACCATCTCTATTTAATGAATTCAAATTTTCTAAACTAAACAAAAAAATCAAAAAATAAAAAAATAAAAAATCTTATATACAGTTTTGATATTGTTCAAACCTTCACTTGAGTGACGCAATATCATGATCTACTATATACAAGAAGGGGTCAAGAGACAGACGGTCGATGGAGTCATAGATATATAGTATTTTATTTGAATCCTATAAGTCATAGGATTTCCTATTAAGTGTTAGGATTTTCTATTGATTTCGAATATGAATTGAATGTAATTGAGAGAGTATCCGACTTGTTTAGTTAATTGGAAATAATAGAAGCCTTAGTTAATTGGAAGTAGATATAGCCTTAGTTAATTAATAAAATATCCACATTGGTTACCTTAGTATACTTAAGGGGGGCCAATGAATTTATAAATTATCAATTCATAAGTTTAGTATTATAGTATACAAAATAAATATACATATACATTTTTTAAATTATTTATTCATAATTTTTAAATTATTTATTCATAAGTTAATTGAGTATACATAATACATATACGAATAAATTTTTTTGGAGGCCTACGAATTCAGGAGGCCTAGTGCGGTTGCACCCATTGCATTCCCTCAAAACCGGTCATGTGGAAGGGTATCATGGACATGGGTGACATGTATCAACCCATAAATCCTACATTTGGAGATTAGGCTGCATGAATTCCTAAGTACAAAGGAACAATAAATATTAATTATATTTATAGTAAGTTTACCTCAAAATATGGAAACCAGTCGAATGAATTTTCAATTTTCACCAGAGTTTTTTCTGAACCAGGTTGCTTCGTAAATTGGTCTTGTATAGTATATATTGCACCAAAGACATTATTGAAATAAGTAGAAATTGTTTCTCTGAATTGAAAAAATTCAATATCAAGTACTTTATTTTTAGACTTTGTGTCCCAACATATAAAGAAAAAGCACATGCTGCTCTATAAAAATATATTATATTGTGGAGCGATCCATTGGTACATAAAATATAAGCTAGCTTGTTGGAAGCAACACAACTCATTCTAAGATATTTATACACTATTAGAAGGCCCAAGCGTCTTTGATACTTTTGTGCTTTCCTCCATTGTTCTCTAATTAAAAATGGTTTCTTGCAATACTTCGTCGGTTATTGTCCTCGTTCTCAATTAAAGTTTTCAATTAGATTGACAATTATTGTTATGACAGTAACTATAGCAGCGGCTGTGACGTTAAAGAATGGATCTTTGGGGTTTGAGAAATTTGCCTAAAACATACATATCCATTAACATTCTAAGAAATAAATATAGGACATGGATAGCAAGAAATAAGCACCATATTCATTAAAACATTATATTCTTCTCCTTCATTTTCATTTGAACCCAAAAAAGCACCATTAAATTATATCAAAGTCCACAAGCATTACCAAACCGAAAGACAATTTCTGATAGTAAATGAAACAATTAAATTATATTTTTTGGAAAGTGACCATTAAATTATATCATTGTGTACTAGTCTTACCTAGTCCAAAGCAAGCCAAAAATCCCATATGTGATATTTTAACATGTAAAATTATTTTCCAAAATCCTGCAAATAAAACATAGCCGACAACACGAATAGCCAAAACAAAATCTTGCCAAAACTAAATCCAGCAGAGAGCGGAAGGGATTAAATTTTTGCAGCAACCAAACCGAACAGAGGGGTTGGACATAATATTTCAAAAAATTATCCAAGCAAGTTCGGGAAAAATTCTCTCGTCTTTCATAAGTAGACTGTTCTTGTATAGCCATATTCTCTAAGAAACTTTCAACAAATATACAGTCAAATTGAAGAATTAGACAGATTTTTCATCGTACAGTAGGTAGATATGTGAAATGTTTCAACATATCCATACTATGAAAGTTTTTAAACAAATTTTGTCAACCAACTGTATAATTCCATACAAAATTTCCAAAGCCCAAAATCTTTAGGTCAGCGAAGAAGTTTGCCATGAAAGAAAAATAATTCAGGGAGAAAATACTCCAGCAAAGAAGTTTTCTCAACCGACATTTGCCCTGATATACATAAATATCCCAAAAAAAATTAAAAAAGGACGAAAATACTCTATGGTGTTCTTTTCCCTTATTTTTAGGAAGAAAAATACCACAAACGATGACAGGCCTAGCCGATTCCTACACATAAATCTCAACAATTCTCCTGATCTAATCAATACATCAAGATAAAAAATCGAAGCATGCACGACCGTAAAATCCAGAAGATCAAGAGAAACCATGACAAAATTGAAGTTTCTTCACAAACTCATAAGAGGGAAAAAATAACTCAGTTGTAGAATGGCAGGAGATGGTGACCAAAGGAGAGAAGTTCCACAGACAAAGGAGAAACCTTACTTTTGTCCACTTCCTCCCCCTTTTTGCTACCATCAGAAGTTACATAATTTCAGTTTCAGCCGAATTTCAAACCTGATCCAAAAACTGAAACCGGGTATGAGATACACTTTCATCCCCAGTTACTACAAGCCAAGCAGCCCCCTAAATGAAAAACAATTAAGTGTTGAACTTCTGTTGGATTATTTTCAAGAGAAACATTTTCCACCATTTTTATATACCCATAAACAGCACAATCCACCAACTATCATTAGTTGAAACTAATATATTGTCATTCTGATACACATAAAAGCACCATCACATCCTGGAAATTCATAAACCAGTAACAAAGAGAATCAATCACTATCGTTTGGGTAACAAAATAATGGCGTTTATAGCAGTTATTAACATAAACTGTTTGTTTCTTTTGAGCGTTGAGTTATTCTCAATGTCATAATAAAATTATATAGCCGCCAGTAGTTTCCTCTCTCCATCTTCTCTGGTCATATCATCAGCCTGCTCCAGTTGTACCTGTAAATTCAACAATAACATTTCTCTTCTTTCAATAGCAAAAAACACGATCCATGGAGAAACCTACTTACGAAATTGGAAACTGGCATATCTTTGCTAATTTGAAGGATGAAAAGGCTGATGAAAGAATGCTTTAACTAGAAGGACGATGCTACGTTGCCTGCGGGTTTGGACCGTAAGTCCTGGCCCACGGGTCACGTGTCATCCTTTAATTGGGTAGGGAGGCGGGTGGGCCCCGAAGGCAGACAGGGGGGCCTGTGGGTTGGGGTGGTGACACGCAGCGTGCGGGCACGCATGCCCCTTGCGGGCCATTTATCATTTCCGTAAATAGAAACCACGTGTCACTATCTTATAGGGTTCAACGATATTCTCTAATGCAAATAGTATACTTAGATGTGACCATATTCGTCTTGTGTTCCATATTGTCCTAAAACTTTATCATACATTTCCGAATATTACCAGCAAATCAGTCTTTTCAAAGGGCTACATTTCTGAAATTATATGATCAGCTTACAAAGACCATTGTGGAAAAGCAAATAGAAATAGAAGAGAGTCCAGTAATAAGCATACCATAATTCGCAAACCATCAAAGGTGCCCAAGCTCCCTCTTTAAAAATGAGGGTAAAGCCAATGCAGCCTTATGCAGCTGCCAAAATGCAACAGATTAGCAAGTTGGTTTACAGGACATAAAAATTCTTTAAAAACTTACAAAATCCTTCAGAATGGGATACCACATAAGTTCAGTTATGGTAGAAACAAATTTAAACAAGAACATTTAAACCCCTCTGGAATTGAATCTGTTCTGCCTAATTCTGAATGTCATCATATTACAGAAATTATAAGATTATCCAACCCTGTCGGCTGAACGATGCTAATTCTGAAGTCTGCTAATTTACTTTGCATTACCCTTTAGACAATATTAAATATTTCCATTTAGGTTCTTGCATGGATTGCTTGGTTAGCACTTTAAGGTTTGGTTTGGTATTGTTGCTGTTATTCAAAAAGCAGAAGCATCTTTTGCAATCAAAAGCTGGCCAAAAACTAAACTGGCTTACCAAAAAAATTAAAGAAACAACCAAACATGCTGTGCCAAACCAGCCTAAGCCGACAAGGAAAAAGTAAAATGTCAAACTAAATACATCTAAGTAGATGATGTAAATGATAACAGAAACCAAATTTCATTTTGTGTGATCTACTTGCGAGTTGCAATACGTGCTGAACCAACGTGTCATCTTTATGGAGTATATAACTATATCCAGACTCTTGGAAGTATTCATGCATATACAAAATAACAGACACACTAAAACAACTTTTTAATACAAACTCAATATTCTGCTGCAAAAAAATGATCCAGAGAACTGGGTGCCATAAGTATTACTTTCCCGTACCACACGAACACTTGGCAAAAATGTAAACAGGAAAGCTATAAATTTAGACAATAATGAGTAATGAAAGAGACATTCAAGATTGTCATGAAACGAGAATATTCCTATGATCCTATCAGACAGTCAGATCTCCCGAATATCCATAGTCGTTTTTGAAGATAAACTGATAATACATCTACAACAATTAACAGAATTCTACTAAATAAGCACCAACAACACTACAACCCAAATTCTAAACACCCTTTTTATTTCATAAAGTGCAGCAAGCCAGAACAATTATGATATCAGAGGAACCATAAACATAACTTGATCAGACCAATAATTTGAACTACCTCTGAGTTATAGAATCTGAGTTCCCTCCGAGTCTTAAGTGCTTCATCCAGCTTCTCAATTGGGTTTATTGGATTCAAGAAATCGACAGGAGCGCCATCCGTGGAGCACAACAGAAATCCAATTACACCACTGCACATTTGATTGGCAAACATACATTAGAGGAAAAATATTAAAGACTGCAGAGTATCCCTAATTTAAGATCAGGTATTTTCAAAAAAAAAAAATATTTATTAATAATTTACGAAAATGAATAATACAAAGAAAATATATTCATCAATATTTAGCAGATGCCACTGTAGTAGTATGTATGTTTGTAGTCAGATACACACCCATGGCTAGCAAAATGCATCTACAGCATCAGTTGTACAGTGCAACAATGAAGGTATTTTTTTCTTTTTTTGTCATTAATGACCGTCCCTATCCTGGGCTACTAGCAGCCAAATGCATCTACAGCATCAGTTGTACAGTGCAACAATGAAGGTATTTTGTCTTTTTTTGAGACAAGACCAGTCATTGTACAGTGCAACAATGAAGGTTTTTCTTTTTTCTTTTTTTGAGATAAGACCAGTCATTAATGACCGTCCCTATCCTAGGCTACTAGCAGCAAGACCCCCTCCCATTCCCATTTTTATTTTGCCTGGGCTAGGATTCGAACCCACGCCCACTCCTCCATGATGAAGGTATTTTACTAAAGACAAGCAATCTCTCTATGACACCAAGGAGCAATCTCCGAGTTACCCTAAATTATAAAGAGTCTAAATGAAGAAGTAAGATAATACAATTTTCTATAGTTAATTGTATTCATCTCGAAGACACATTAAACCAAGAGTGAAAATGAATTATATCCAAAGAGTGGGACAATCATTCACAATCAAAATTAATGAGTACCTAAGTTAGCTTGTTATGCATTCCCTGTTATTTGCAAAATGAGAAAATAAACAAACTGCAGTTCCGAGTACTTTATTCTGCTACACATTATCAAGACTTTGTAATATATACTTACATAGATAATTGTATTCATCTCGAAGACACATTAAGCCAAAGAGTGAAAATGAATTATATCCAAAGAGTCGGACAATCATTCACAATCAAAATTAATGAGTACCTAAGTTAGCTTGTTAGGCATTCCCTGTTATTTGCAAAATGAGAAAAGAAACAAACTGCAGTTCCGAGTACTTTATTCTGCTACACATTATCAAGACTTTGTAATATATACTTACATAGATTCATATCCGCACATTTAATGTATTTGGACATAAGTTGCTAGTCCTGAGACAGATCAAGATAGAGGAACAGAGGCCAGGAACAGAGAGATCACGCAAGACCTTCCAGGAGATTTGCTCTCTATTCTGATCCTGAAGTTGTAGTGGAGATCAGAAGTTCATGCAAACAAGTTTGCCCTCTGGTGTCTGAACACTATAAATATTTCAAATTACTACTTCTCGGGATCACAACGCTCTAGAATCAGAATACGTTCTTCTTTGCAAATGCGTTGCAATTGAGACGGAAAGTTTACAACTTGGAACTCGTTCTTCCTTACAAACACAGTTGTAATTGAGACCGAACGTTTACAACTAGAAGAAGGAAGATAGAATAATTATTATTCTTGCAGGGGATGTGAAGACCACCATTGCTCAAAGCAAGATTCACCCTCACACGATCCGTTTCCAGGAACCAGCAAGTTCACAAGAGAACTCCTGGAACGCTCGTAGTCACCTCTGTGTGTGACTCGAACGGACTCTCCAAACTCAACGGACTCCCTGGACTCCTTTTAATTTCATTTTATGTGTCCCCAAAAGGAGGCATGAGGGCTCTATTTATAGAGAATGGTGGAAACCCCATCTCCATTCCTAGCCGATGTGGGACTAAAATACCAACTCTTAAAAAAGCAAGATTGATATTCCAAATCCCGCAATCAGTGGAGTCATGCACCAGCGCTTTCTGCGCATATGCGTGCAACAACACAACAACAGCTGCTCATGTGCACATAGGCCCAACAGCGTAGTAACTCATGCGCGCTTACGTGCATCAATGCAGCAGCGCCTACGCGTATACTCGTAGACGCGCATAGGCGTATAGCCGCGCATAGCCTGCAAAGAGTCATACTGACACAGTCCGCAAATAGGCCGCTCTGCGTCTGCGCATGCACCTCGCGCATAAAGCTCGCGCACAAGCGCAACAAATGCGCACAAGCGCCATGCGACGATGCTGACATGCAAAGTGTACCATCAAAACGTCACTTTGCGCCCTTGAGTCCGAGTCCGAGTCCGAGTAGCTAAGCCCCTTTGGGGGGGCATAGCACTTAAGGAAATTTTTCCAAGAGTGACAAAAAGCATAATGCTTCCTTGAGGAGTTTAAACTTAATCCTACTAGAAAAACATCTCACATCCGCTCAGTCCTGTTCCTCGGATGATTGCTTCTATCGACTGTCCTTCTCTATGATGACTGGGGAAGCCTATCAATGTGCAACATTTGCTCAGCTAGTGCTACTCTTTTTGGCATGATCTCGTAAAGAAAGGAAGGCTCATGAATGCCCAATCCCTGGAGGAAGATTATGATTCTGCTTGTCTGGTCGTACTAGGCCATTAAAGTGTCACTACTGACTATTTTCTTGTATCCCCAAGGAAATCCCATGCATTGAGATAGCAGGTTGGATCGGCACCCACCACATGGGTCACCACCCCATGTGCATCTCTCAACACCAAGTATGGTATTATATTGAGATACTCACCTAGAGTGTTTTCCAATGTGGGACTATCTTTATAGCTCTTTAGTAGGAAAACCTCTATGAGTATAAGGAAAATCTCCAACGTAAGTATAATCAGAGATGATGTTTTTACCGTAACTAGAAGTAGCTTCTTTCAATAAACACCAGATGAGTCTAATGGAGTTGCTCCCAAGCAACTAAAAGACACTAACACATTAGAACATTTGGCAAACATGTACAAATTCCTGAAAGATGTTCTTAATAGGATCCTATACTACCAGAAAGGTGTCCTTATCACAAGTGGAAATAGCTTCTTTGAGTAAAAACTAGATTGGTCTAATAGAATCATTCCGTAGAAACAATGAAATAAAAGATTTGTCCCCATTAGAATATTTGGCAAACACATAAAAGTTCCTAAAAGTGCTACAAGATGAAACTAGTGAATAGCTACGTGAGACGGGGAATATGACCTCAGCAATCTGCACCTTATTCGAGAAAATGTAGTGTTTATAATAGAATTTATTTTTCCTTTGAGAAGCAGAGACTGCTACATCTCTCCACTCCAACAAACAAAATATGTACATAACTACTTCTGATTACCAAAAATTAATCACAGTCCGACAGCAATCACAATCAAACTTTTAAGTCTACCTAAGTGCAGCTTGTTAGGCATCCCTGCCATATCAGAAGCTTTACGTCAGAAATCTGGTGCTATACTATACGAATGAGAAAAGAAACAAAGTGCAATATTTAAGTACTCAACATTCTGCTGTACATCTCCAATAAGACTTAGTGAAAAGTATATCTATTAAATGTATTTGAACATAAGTATATACCTGGGGTATGTAGGAACACTTGTCCAAGCATAATGCACAGAACCCTTGAAGACTTCAAAGCAAGTGGAGAGCATATCCTGAATAAGATGTGTATGAAGCCACATACTTTCTGCTTGATTACAAAGAACACCACCAGGTCTTAATGCCCTTGCAATTGTTTCAAAAAATGGCTTTTTAACAAGCTCTTCCGCTGGCCCTGTCATTTAATAAAACATAATCAAAATCCTATGAGTAGAAAACTTGATTAACCAAAAGGAGAGGGAACATGCGTCAAGATATATTAACATTCACATTTTCTACTAGCTTTCAGTACATACAAGTTACTCCAGTAAACATATTAACAATAATTATGTGTAAACATATAAAAACATTCAAAATTCTAATTTGCTTCATAAACAAATCGATGAGAATTACATACATGTTAATGCTCTGCTTTGAGAGTTTTTTTTTTTTTTGCTAAATCGAAAATAAAACAAGACAGAAAACACCAGGAAAGCTCTAGAAAAAGTGTTGCATGTTCTAGCATTAGTAAATAAGACTAATTAGCGTTTAGACCATGAATTTTATACTGGCTTAGAGTTTAAGCCATGACATGTCCAATTGGAAAGTATGGTGGAGTCTATGGACCCTGAATTATTATTTTTTGTTTACTTTTTCCTATTATACCCTGAACATGAGTACAAGGGCACCAACCAACCAACACATGCTGAAAATGAGGGTATAATGGGAAAAAGAAAACCAAAAAAAAAAAACCCAAGGTCCAAACTTTCCAATTGAACATATTAGGGTTTAAACCCTAAGCTGGTATAAAGTCCATGGTCTATATGCTAATTAGCCCTAGTAAATAAGAAGTCATCATATAACATGCAACAATAAGGGGCATTAAGGGTCTGCTTGGATTGAGGGTTAAGAGAGTTAAGTGATAAAAAATAAAAACTATGCTTGGTTTGAGGGTGGAGGTTTAGGGAGGGGGTTATAGAGGGTTAAGTGGGGGTTTGTTTAAGCCTCTTTTGTCTATTTTGTCAACCCCCAATTCAGAGGGTTAACGAGAAGGATTGAGGGGTTTCGTTTAAAAAGTCATAAATACCCCTTATGTCCTATAAAATATAATGACTTTTTTTTTTCATTTTTTTCTTGCTTTCAATATGCTGCTCCGTAGCTTCCTCGTTTGTGAAGATATTTTTAAAAATTCTAATTAAAATTTCAATCAAATTTAATTTTATGACATTAAAATTTCAATCAAATTTAATTTTATGACATATGTAACAAGGGTATTTTGATAACTATATATTTTTTATTAATCCTCCTCTCACTCAAAACCTCTAATCCAAGCAAGAGCTATTAAATACACCCCACTTAACTCTCCCTCCAATCCAAGCAAGGTTATATGTATTGACTCTACTCTCCCTCACTTAATCCCACTTAACTCTACTTTTCTCCCCTCAATCTAAGTAGACCCTAACTGATTATAATTCTTGTAATTGGAACATATCTTGTTAAACAACCCATAAGAACCATATTCTGAGCCAACAATAGTTCCATTGAATGAATAACGGATCCGGATCTCAAAAACAATAAAGCTTTCGAATAGGCATGAGTAATCAAATGAAATAAAGCAGCTCTATAAGAACCATTTAGTTCCACCCGGTTGGACTGATTGACAAAAAAACCTTTAACAAGGAAGGATGGCAAACATGCATTCGAAATACAAAAAGTGTAAATCTGAATATAAGTACATGTGAATGAGCAAGTACGGTTCACATGCTTAAAGAAGTTTCGTGAAGAATTAGTGTAATATGACCTGGATATTGTCAGGATCTAAAAATGGTGTTGTGTGATGTGTTCTTCCACTGCTGAAACATTGAACTCAACAACATAAGTGTACGTATATGATGCTTGCATGTGTTATTGTGATAATCAGAATGTTAGAAAATTAATTGTCTATAGTTAGAAAACATTTATGACAGAAAATACATTTATAAGACAAAATGTAAAACAACATCATTTTTGGAAGACATGTAGCTAAATCCATTGGAACCAAAGGTCAGTTGGATACTAAATGTAGAAGCGGATCATTTGTGGTCTTCCGTCTGATTATTGCGGTCACAGAACTAAAAGCTGATATCCATCAACGTTATGCTGCCTCATATAGGTTTCCATGTGATTAGTCACTGGTTTTCACTACCAACATTTGAGTAATTAACATTCAGAAACCTTCATATACCAATTTAGTCTATCAACTTTAGTCAAATATGGACTTTGAATTTGAATGGTATCCGTACATAAGCATATCTACTATCAGAAAACAAATACAAATACAGAAATACCTATACCTGCTCCTATCCGATTCAGTTACACCCACACCAGAAGTGGAAGCATAAAATCCTTTGGAATTTTGTTATCATTAGCTTTTTCCTGTAATGACTTCCTTTCTAATGCCACGACATGAAGACACATTGAAATTTACGTGGTAGTGTGTCAATGACCTCTTTCTCACTCGTCCACAATTGACTTACTAATTCATCACATAATTCAAGAAAGTATCTATTGTCCAAATGATAAAAGTTCAATCTTGCCTTTCCTAACATTACCCAAAGCCAAACTAATTTCTTAACTGGTATGATCAAATTAAGGTCCTGTACAGATTTGATTTGACTTTGCATTTGGATTCAGCCAACCTCTAAAGATTCAGAATGAAGTTTCATGATTTTACCACACCCCTACCTGAGGGTTGGAAAAACTACTATAATTGACTGAATAATTTTGGGAGGCTATATAATTTTTCATATGAAAAGAATCTGTACTCATACAATTCCAGATTGAATAAAAAAACATTCATTTGAGTAAATACCAGACAACAATTGGGCATGCAAATAAAAATCTAGGTAGTATCAGGGGGAATGTTTATTTTTCACAATAGGCTTATAGAGTGATAGTGACTAAGTTGTACAATAGTAATGAAATCAAATCTACTTATCTCTACGGGGACAACTGTGAGAGAATGGTGTAACATGGACTTTACTTGGATGACAAGCCACATGCAATTATGCAATCTAGGATAACATAAAAAAAGCTAAGAGGGGTGAGTCGATTTGTATTTTAGAAGTAGTCTTGATTTGTATTTCAGAATCCAAATGATGGTCATTCCAAGTTCTAACATGATTTTATAATTCTATCATTGTCATTGGATTATGGAATTTACCGGATGTTGGATTCCAAAATCTTTGTTACCACTGCTAAGCTCATATATCAGACTTTTGTGGCTTAGAAATAATTAAATACATATTATACAGTATACTGAAATAAAATATTTTGAAAACTAACAATTATTAAAATTTATAATTATTTTATATATTGACTTATTGATTTTTAAATCAATAGTTCATAAACAATACTGAAATAAGAAAGAAAACATATGGCTGTTACAGGTCAGACTCGAACTCTACCCCTTATAAGCCTTGGGACGAGCCTGTATTCTCTACAAAGTACCCTTACCCTACTACTAGTTCACTTAGGATATTTCGATAACCTATAGAAAAATACACTAATAATCGGGTAGAACTTAGATGGACACTAACCCTACCCTTTTTGAGGATCGGGTCTACTTTCAAAACCCAACCCTGTCTGTCCAAAGCTGGGTCCCATAAATTCGAGTAAAACCGAATTATCTCGGTTTCGATTTCAGGCCCAAATAATAAGCATATATATATCACATGATGCCATTTATGGTTATAATTAATAGATTGTAAGTGGATTCTACAATGAAGATGGATGGGACAAGCTTTAGAGAATCCTCAGTTATGCTATGTATGGTTATAACAATAGTTTGTAACAATCTTGAAGGGTTTGCAAATCCAAAATTCGTATGTGTCCGCTAAAGCACTGATTTTAAATCCTCCCACTAAAGCCTAATTGACTAACACAAATTATAAATCCTATCAATTGGATTCTTAAATCCATAATCCATGTTGACCCCCCACTCCCGAATGAAATATTGCGCTTTGACAGGTTATATGCATAGTAAAAAAATCTGACCATGACATTCATAGACATTATTTATGATGAAATTATGCTCATTTCACTTCTAGACTTTAGTGCCACTATCTCAGAACGAAATTTAAGCCTAAAAGAGCGTATATAATGAAAATATGATAAATCAACCGTCAATCAATGATTAAGTAAAAAAAACTATCAACATAATGAAAAATAAAATACAATCTCTCATGATAACTGGTAAACACACTATCAGATACTACAATGTATAAAATAGTACCTATATAAACCATGAAGAGTTATCAATAGTCTATCCAAATAACATCTTAATACTCAAATTGAGGTGCATTCTCTTGGTTCCATCATATGACAACTTCCTAGTTAAAATTTGGGCACTCAAACAATCTTTTTAACTTCCTACTTACAATTTTGGCACTCAAACAATCTTTTATTTTTTTCATATAAACTATATGCAAGTCAGAAAAGGATGAATTACACGTGTTACAAAAATATAGTAATCTACACACCTATTGAAGTCCAAGTTGAACACAGTGTGCCTCGCCTAACACCTTTGTTCCTTAATCACAAAATAAAACACATTCCTTGCTTGGACAGGTTCATAGGCATATTGCCCACTAGACTACTATTAAGCCTAAACTAAATGCTCCAAGAATTTGGTGCCCAACTCCGCTTGCCAATGTTGTAGTTAATAACAACTTCATCAAGATTATAATTTCTACACCCAAAAAAAAACCTGTCCCCCAGTGCCACAGGGCTCCCGCTTATGCATATGGTCTGGGGAGGGTCAAGATGCAAGTAGCCTTACCCCCATAAAAGTATTTTTTTTTCTTCTCTTTTTTCCCTACTTCTCTAAGCATCACTCCCCTTTTATTCTGAATACATAAACTAAAATTAGGCCCTGCCTACCATCAGAGCTCCACGCAGGTACCCTTTCATCATCTGCTTTTGTAGACATCTTGTTCAGATAACGATTATATTGAGAAGTCAACTTTCCTAAGTTTGATTTGAGTCAAATAGAGGATGGGAATTGGTAATATGCTTGATATTCAAGGAAACATAGGTGGTATCAAGGAAAATGCTTAATGCCACCTAGGCCCCACTTAAGCCTTACCTAGGTCCCTCAGTGCCTGCACACCACCCTCAGCAGCCTAGGAGCCACCCAAACACTGAAGTGGTGTGGCGGACAATTCTATAACATCTTAAATGTTGAAGAAGTGCTTTGGAGAAGAGAAGATCCACACAAAGTACTTAAGCAAATGGACATGCTAGAAATAAGTGGAGAAAGTGTACACGAAATATCCGGAAGAAAAAAAGAACTTATACAAGGAGACGCAAATGGACATACTAGAAATAAGTGGAGAAAGTGTACACTAAGTGTTAGTTATCCAATAATTAGGGGGCACACATGTAAAATTAAGTGTATTGTGTTATCTAAATAATTAAGCCAAATTAAAGTGGTCTAATTGGAAAATAGACTTAAGGGTATAATTGTCATGGAAATAATGTGTAGATACCAGAGATAAATCTAATTTGATGAGGGGTCAAATTAGAAATATCTAAAACCTAGAATATATAAATGTATTCATTAGGGGTTATGATCCCCAATTTATACGGCCACAAAAAAGAGGATTTTTCTCTTTTCTCTTATGCATCCCCATCAACACACACAAAGGGACAAATGATTCACCTTTGTCATTAAGGGTTGTATCAAGTTGGAAGATCGAACCACATAAAGAGACGTTCGCTACAAGATCCATCAAGCCAAACAATGGATTCAGGTACGCTTCCGCAATTATTTATCATGTTCATCTCATGAATCAACGGGTAAAATATCCAACAATTGGTTCAGAGCCTCCCTTGTTTGATTTATGAGTTCGAAGTTTTCAGATTCAATTTTTATTGTTGTTCGGAAACCCTAGATTGTTTGATCTTATTTAATTTTGGGTTACGATTGTTCGATCATAGTTGTTTTTATGATCCACGAGTTTAGATCTCTCCTTATACATATTGTTAAATTTTTAATATAAATCAAAACATTATTTTTGTTTTGATTGTTAGATAATGATTATGTTCCTCTGACTCTTGAAAACGGCACATATGATCGACACCTCATTGCAAAATCCAATATGATCGGCACAAATCCACCACTATATTCTGTCATGTACAATTTGTTTATATTTTTAAAAGACATATTTATTTGATAACTCCAACACAAATTTCAAGGAGTTAGTGTTGGTTGAAAAAAAAAGGCCTACTAATTATTATCACCCACTAGTGAACCTACCTCAAGGTATCTCCATTACTGATCTATGATAACTATATGTGGCCACTAGTGCTTTGTGAGTAGTCAACTAGTCATGATTGTAAGCAAGAGAGTCCATGCAGACCTCAACTCGGCTTCCCTTGTATATACTAGTCATGATTGTAAGCAAGAGAGTCCATGCAGACCTCAACTCTGCTTCCCTTGTATATACGCTTAGGGCTTTGGTAGGTTTTAATTTTCTTGGTCGCTTCTACACAGCTTCCTCTTTGACCTCTCTAACAATTTGCTGATCTTTTAAGATTTTATTTGATGTATATCTTAGTAAATTATTTTACTTGATAAATCCTTATGGGTTATTTGATGTAATATGTTAATGCATATCTTCAGTAGAATCTGTTAATGTAATTTGTCGACTTATTATTATTTTATTTGAGGTACAACATTGTAAATATGCGTGTAAATAAAAATTTAGTCATGATTCAGTCATGTAAAGAATTAGTCGACATTCAAATTATTTGGTGCTTCTTTATGACTATCAATAGTTGTCTAACATTCTAACTAGACCCATTGAAACAAGATGTCACCAAAGTGACCTCTCTTACATAGATAGTCTATGAGGGATGTCAAATGTTTGTGTATGTACATTCATGCAAGTATTAGCCAGCACAAAGGAAGGTTAATACTTGACCGAATTGCACACATACATGTGATGATACATGTGTAACAATTGTAAAGTTAACATGTGAATAATAATCCAATCCAAAGATAGGTTTGTTATTTGACATCAGTTATTGTCAACGTGAGATCATTACACCAAGAGTACCACTTACAGTTAATATTATTGTCCAAGACTTGACATTAATGATGTGCTAGGTATCTTGAGATGGGGTTTACCATTATTTGAATTTGTTTGATTATTATTCTTTGGTTATTAATTAGAGCACATATGTTTGTTTTGTTCTCTTTACAGCTAATGTTGCACAATATCTGCTAATCTGAACTCAATTTCTATGCATAATGGGGCAAATTTCAAGGACTGGAAAGAGAACATTTACATTGTTCTCGGCTGTATGGATCTAGACCTTGCACGTAGGATTGAGTACTCCACTACTCCTAAGGAAGACGGTTCCTCTGCTGAAAGAGCGAACTTTGAGAAGTAGGAACGCTCAAACCGCATGAGTTTGATGATCATAAAACGCAAAATTCTGGAGGCATTCACGGGTGCAGTATCTGATGAGGTTACCAGTGTCAAACAATTCATTACTGAAATCAAAAAACGATTTGCAAAGAATGATAAGACGGAAACAAGCATACTTTTGTTGCGCTCGATTACTATGAAGTATAAGGGAAGGGTAACATAAGGGAGTACATCATGGAGATATCTCATATTGCTTCAAAACTTAAGGCACTTAAGCTCGATCTGTCAAATGACTTGCTCGTGTACTTGGTATTACTCTCACTTCCTACACAGTACAACTAGTTTAAGGTCGGTTAAAATTGCCAAAAGAAGAAATGGATTCTAAATGAGCTCATTTTGTACTATGTACAAGAAGATGAGAGATTGAAACAAGATAAAACTGAAAGTACTAATTTGGCTACTACCCCTAAAGATAACTATAAGGGCACTAAGAGAAAGAATACAGAAGCTGCCAAGAGTCCAGCTCAAAAGAAACAACAAACTGAAACTAAGGGTTGTCTCTTTTGTGACAAAGTCCAAACACGTAAAGAAGGAATGTACAAAGTACCAAGAAAGGGTTGCCTAAGTTACCAAAAGCCAATTGATGGTGAAAAATAGATATATGTGGCTGACGGCAAGTCGGTAGAAGTGGAAACAATAGGACATTTTAGGTTATTAATTATTATTGGATTTTATAGACATTTTTTTAATTTTATTGTACCCTCTTTTAGACGAAATTTAGTTTGAGTTTCTTTATTGGACCTAGTTATCATTGCTCATTTGGGAACAACAAAGTTTGATCTATCTTTAAATTCAAAATATTGTTGGTAATGTTTCCTTAATGTTTAAGATAACTTATATTTGCTTGAAAGTATTGCATCTTATAAAAAAATCTTGCATGTGGAACCATGTAGTACTAAACAAAAACAAATTTTTTTTACGGGAACTGCTATATTAGAGTAATGCTATAGTTACAACCAAATGCTTACAATCCTCTTACAACCTTTATCCATTGCTGACATGTGGACCATGGCCCACATGTCAGCACATAGGTGAGTGGTTGTAAAAGGGTTGTAAGCATTTGGTAGTAGACTTAGCATTATTGATATTTTTTAGGATGTTGAGTTTGGGGGGGGGAGGGGGAGAAATAAAGTCAGGAACATTATCTTTTTTAGGAGAATCGATTTCGATTCCTACTATCACTTTTGACGATGTACAAGTTTCTATAATGTCATTGATCAAGAAGTGAATCCAGAACCTCAACAAAACAATGTCAAATTATCTCTACAAGTCGATGCTGAGCTACCTCAACAAGACAACGTAGCGGCACCCCCATTCAAGATGAGGTAATTGTTTCTGAGGAACAAACTCAACCACCTTAAAAACCAGTACCATTAAGACAGACCACCAGAGAGGAGAAATGCAATTTCGGATAATTGTCATATTTCTCTAGGAATGTAAGGAAGACTGTGGAATACTGGAAGATGATTCAATCAACTTCCGTCAGGCCATGGAAGTTTCCAACTCTCAAAAGTGGATTGAGGCAATGAATGAGGAGTACAAGTCTACGCAAGACAATAAAGTTTAGAAATTTGTCCCATTACCAAAAGGTACGACTCATTGGGTGCAAATGGATATTTAAAACCAAGAAGGATTCGAAGGATAATGTAGAGAGGTATAAAACACATCTTGTAGCTAAAAACTTTACTCAAAAGGAATGGATTGATTTTAAAGACTCTCTCCCCGCTTTCTTCGAAAGACTCTTTTAGAACAATCATGGCACGTGTTGCACATTTTGATCTTAAGTTACATCAAATGGATGTCAAAACGATGTTTCTCAATAGCAACATTGACGAAACAATTTATATGATGCAGCCAGAAAACTGTGTCGGAAGACCCAAAAAATACGGTTTGCAAACTGACAAAATCCATTTATGGACTCAAGCAAGCTTATCGTCAATGGTACTACAAATTTCACCAAGTGGTTATCTCATTTGGTTTCGAGATAAACACCGTTAAAGATTATGTGTATAACAAGTTCAGTGGGAGTAATTTTCTGGATTTGTATATTGATAAAGTACTTAATGCAAACCATGTGACACATGTCGCTAAAGGAGACAAGTTCAGTCTCAATCAGTGCCTTAAGAATAGCCTTAAAACTAAAGAAATGCAATAGATTCCTTGTTCATCCGTTGTAGAGAGTTTAATGTATACGTAAGTGTGCACGCGTCCGAATATTGCGTACACAGTTAGGATGTTAGGCAAATATTTAAGCAACCTTGGGATGGATCACAAGCAACCAAACGGGTTTCTTAAGTAATTTATAGAGAACAAAAGATTATATGCTCTTTATAGAAGATCAGATAATTTGGAGATGATAAGGTATTTCGACTCCGATTTTATTAGATGCCAAGATAACACGTCAGGTTATACTTACCTGTTGGCTGGTGGAGATATATCTTGGAAGAGTGTCAGACAAACACTCATAGCTTCTTCCACCACGGTAGCAGAGTTTATAGCATACTATGAGGCATCCAATCAGATAATATAGTTGTGAAATTTTGTCATAGGACTGCGTATACACGAGTATGTTGAAAGACCACTCAAATTATAGTGTGATAATAAATCAGCAGTACTATATTCCAGTAAAAAACATGTAACAACCTAGAAATCAAGGTTCACAGTATCGGTATCGGTATCGGACTTTCCTATAGGTATTGGTATCGGCGATATTGGTAGTATCGGCGGTTTCGGATCGGAGTATCGAATTTTTTGGTATCGAAAAAGAAATAATTATTAATAAATTATTTACATTTAGAAACATATACTTTATACATTTACGCATAATTTTAAGTATTTTCAGTGTTATTTCTTAGTAATTTTGAAATTAAATGAAATAGTAGTCACCCTTATCGATTGGTTTACATACAATATATTGACTTTCTTCTTTTGCATTTACAACCTTATTATGCTTTAAACCCTTGTTGATTTGTCTTTTTCGTTTAATTTTCTTTGTCGAATTAACCGGAAAAGAAACCTCCAATGTCGGTATCGGTCAGTATCGGTCGGTATCGGATCGGGAAATGCCAATCCGTATCGGTATCGACCGATACTTTAAACCATGCTAGAAATTTTATTGCTATTTTTGAAATTTTAGTGCTATTATTTTTGGAATTTATAAAATTTCTTTTTCGAAATTCATTTGTGAATTTATTGCTATTTTCTAGCTCTAATTATTATTAGTTAATAATTAGTTAACCTTTTAATTGTTAGGCTTATTATTATTAGAGAAAATTTGAGTCGCACCTCACTTTATTTGTCATATTTCAAGGTGCACCCCACTGCTTTACCTTAATGTAAGTTACCTCCCACATTTCACGGATTCCGTCTAAGACTGACGGTCAACGCGTTTGACGAAATTTTTAGGACAAAAATACCCTTGGCCTCGTACGGGAGGACAGAGGAACGTCGTGGGGGAGGAGGAGCGACGTCATTGGGGAGCAGGGGCGGCGCCTTAGGGGTGCAGGGCGGCGCCTTGGGGGTAAAGGTGGTGGTGGTAATGGTGGTGGTGGTGAAGGTGGTGGTGGTGGTGAAGGTGGTGGTGGTAATGGTGGTGGTGGTATTGGTATTGGTGAAGGTGGTGGTGGGGTGGTGAAGATGGTGGTGGTGGTGGTGTTGGTAAAGGTGGTGGTGGTGGTGGTGATGTTGGTGGTGGTGAAGGTGGTGGTGGTAAAGGTGGTGGTGATGATGGTGGTGGTGACGGCAAAGGGCTGAGCGAGACGGGAGGGGGGGCGAGCAAGAGGGAGGCAAGAGGCTGTTGTAAAGAAGAAGAGGGTAATTTCGTCCTAAAATTTTGGTCAAACGCGTTGACCGTCGATTTTGGACGAAATCCGTAAAATGTGGGGGGTAACTTACATTAAGGTAAAGCAGTGGGTGCACCTTGAAATATGACCAATGAAGTGGGACGCGACTCAAAATTTCTCTTATTATTATTAATCTAATTCTTGTTAGCCTACCAAGTCTTGGGCTTGGATTGTGGGCTATATGGCATTCCAAGTCTTGGACTTTGGATGCCTAATTATTAATTAGCCTTAATTAATAGATTAGTTACTAATTAGTTAGGGGTTAGTTATAGTTATTTAGTGGGTTCCACTATTGTACCTAAATCTATAACAAATTTTATTAGTGCCATTACGGCTTGTGGAGCACTCAATTTCTTCTGATTAAAATATTGGGGACTCCCCAATATTTTATTCACAAAAATATTCCTACTCCTCAGCCAGCAGCCACTGACCGCCTCTGTCCGCCGCACACTACCGAGCTGCCGGACTCCGGCGAGGTGCTCGTCTCCTTCGCATGTCTTCCCCGGCCGACCCTCTACTCCTCTGTCTCCACCGCCCTGCTCTCCCTACCACCACTCCCTGCCACGACCAACCCACCATCATCAACACCATTCACCACCGCCAACGCTACTACTCCACGAACCACCAACAACACCCCCGCCACCACGACCACTTGACCACCACCACTACCAACCACCGACCCACTCACCGGATCTGACCGGTCTCGCCATGCCTCACCATCACCACCGGCATTACCCCAACCATCCGTCGAGCCCCAACGCCACTGCTCCACCTCATCCCCCAGATCTACCAACAAACCCAACATCACTCAACATCGTCACCACTACTGTTACCTCTTCCGTAGCTAGCAACCGTCGTGGCTCCGCCCACCGGATCCCACCGCGCTCGTCCACCACGAGCCCCGCACGCATCCAGCCTCGGCGTCCACCACTCCCCCTGCCGCCGGATGCGTCGATGACCACGTCGATCTCGTGCACCTCCGTGCGAGCGTCGTTTCTCCGTCGACCTCCCGAGCCGGTGGTCGCCAGCCAGCAACAGTGAGGTCCTTCCCCCCCCCTCTCTGCTCTCCTCTCGACATCTCTCCCTCCTTCACCCTTCACTCATTTTCTTCTTTCTTTTCTTCTTCAGTTCCTCTCTTGTCTTTCTTTTCTATTTTATGAGGACAGCAGTAACTGGGCATAAGCCCAATGAATATTGGGCCGGGCTTGGCTCAGAGTCCAGTAACTTTTATTTTGTGAATATATATATATATATATATATATATATATATAGAGAGAGAGAGAGAGAGAGAGAGAGAAAATATATATATATATATAGAGAGAGAGAGAGGTTGGGCTGGGCCAGGTTAGCCTCAAGCCCAGTGGATTGTAGGGTTCAGCCTATATATATATATATATATATATATATATATATATATATATATATATATATATAGCATTTTTAGAATTTTAGTAATAATTTATTGTATATTATATAGATATAATTATTATTATTATTATTTTACTTGATGTTTAATTCTGTTATCATAACATTTATGAGGGTGTGCTCTATTTTGAGGATTCATGTATTTGGCATTCTGGATTGGATCGCTTGTGGACATTTCCTTCTATTTCATATCTACATATTAGCACTTGTGATTGAGTTAGATTCTTGATATTGTGATTTATGTTCTTATTGTTGGATTTGATGATTAAATGGAGATTAGACAGCGTACTACCGCCGACTCTGCGACGTAGACTGGACGTATTTCCACGTACTCGTGTCCGAACTTTCAGGTGCGGATCGTGACACAACAGGAGCTCGTATAAGTCAAAGTATATTGACATAAAGTTCGTAGATGTGAAGGAAAGAATTCAGAATAGTCAAGTGTCTGTATAGCACATTGGGACAAACTCCATGTTAGCGGATCCTCTCATATGTTACCACCAAAGGTCTTTCATGAATACACTGCCCATATGGGTGTTATCTTATTTGAGGATATGCAATATAGTGGAAGTTTGTGTTTTGTGTTTTGGGGCTATTTGAATTTGGACACATTTACGTATTTAAGTATTTTGAATATTTTTTTATCAGATATATGAAAAATTCAGTTCATTCTATTTTCATTATGTTTAAGGTATTGATCTCATTAAAGTGAAGGAGGGCCAATTGGAAATAGTCATGTGTTGATCACATTGCGAACAATTTCTATACTACGCATCCATGATTGATCTATGTCATTTAACTATATTGATATATGTGACCATTGATGGTTTAGTTACGCTAAAGGTGACGAATGTCGCTTTAATCCTATATTGATATGGTTAATGTACGAGATTGTCCGAATATACCCTAAGGTTAAGATAGCAATTTTTGAGCTCATAAAGTTAACACATTTATAAGATTACATATGTGGTCCGGTGGGAGATTATTGGAATTATTCAATAATTAGTGTCACATATGTAAAATTAATTGTGTTGTGATATCTAACTCATTAAGCTATATATATATATATATATATATATATATATATATTAGGGGTTATGGTGCTCAACTTATACGGCCACAAAAGAGAGGGTTTTTTCTTTTCTCTTATGAATCCCCACCAACAGAGAAAGGGGCAAAGGATTCATCTTGGTCATTAAAGGTCGTATCAAGTTGGAAAATCGAACCGCATAAAGAAACGTTTGCTACAAGATCCATCAAGCCAAACAATGGATTCAGGTACGCTTCCGCAATTATTTATCATCTTTATCTCATGAATCAACGGATAAGATATCCAACACGAAGGTCATGTATAAACAAAGAATGAAGTAAAAACTTTAATCTTGGATTTGCAATGTTATGTATGTTTAAAGAAGGGATCATCTAACATCGAGTATAACAATTAACAGTCAGAAATTTTTCTTCTGTTTCGATGTGAAACTTCACATGCTTTGATTCGTTTCTCATATTCAAGCCTTTCCACTTCTATGGGAAAAACTCTCTATTGAAGACCTATCTCCACCTAAGACACAAAATAGAACTTCCGAAGGGATTCAAGCATATTGCAGGACTAATGGACCCAAGACGCCATCCTTGCTGCTAATAACAACCTCTTCTTCACCGCCTCTTCAATGGATCCGTAAAAGAGGACCTCTATTTGCAAATGAAGATAATGTTCAAATTTATAAAAGCAATAATGGGACCAAACTTGCAAATATAGAAATTGAAAAAGAGTGGTTCGGCTAATGCAGGATAGCAGACATGGAACAATCTTTTAGAAAATCAACTTTAAGTGCCTACATTGAAGCTACCTACTTATTAAGCTAATTAACAAGGTTTGCACTATTGGTATAGAAATCAGTAGAATATTCTTAGGAGTAGATAGTATTGGTGGTTTCAGAGGTTTTGGATCAGAGTATTGGAGTTCTTCGTTTTGAAAATTCAAATTTTCAAAATAATTATTAATAAAAAATAGAAAATATTTCATAAATTTAAGCATAATTCTATGTATTATTTGTTACTCTTGTTAGTTTTGAAGGCGATAACATTAAGATTAATGGATGTTGTGAATCTGTAATATATAACTTCGACAAACGTAATAGTTACAATGGATCGATAAGGAATCTTATCAAATCGTTGTAGCATGTAGATCTTTGACAAGCCGGCTCATTGTATCGAAACCGTTTTTCCATATTTCTCTTTTTCCCTTGTAATTGTTTCTTTGTTGAAATGATCAGGAGAAAGAGTCCCGATATCGGAATCGGCCAATATTGTAGCGGGTAGTATCGAATTGGGATAGGCCAAGATCGATATGATACAGCCGATACGGGTATCGGCCGATATTGTGAGCCTTGCTAATTAGTTATGAGATCTAAAGGAAAGATATCAGATCACCAAATCGTTTTCATCTTCCTTGGAAAGGTGTGTGATAGGACATTAAAGAAGTGATACGATGGATATTAGAGAATAAATTAGTGTCTAGTAACTTACAACATTACAGTGATTAAAGAATTGTTGATTATGATAGAGTGGGAAGCATAGAGTAGTTAGAGGCAACAAAGATCCATCTCCTATATTACTTTAGACCGCTCATGAGTCTGCTTTGGTTCCTTGCCTCTTTACAAAAGGAATGAAGTTACCAAGCACATTCAGAATTAGTCCATTTTCTATATTTGTTTTGACAGTGACATTATACTAGCTAATGAGAGTTGACAAAGGAAAGCTTTAAGCCTGGAGAAAATTTTCACATGGGGAAGTGCTTTTGAGTGCTCGGTACCCATAGCATACACCTCATTGAAGGGAAACGTTTAGTACCTAGCTAGTCTGCTATAAGACCATGGGTCTATAAGTCAAATTGTTGGGCAACCAAGAAACAAAATGATAAAAACCAAGTGCAGCTGGATGATATTGTTAAGTTAAACTGTGTGCATGGGTTGATAGCTTCAACTGAACACATGATGAAGGAAAATTATGGAACATACAAAATTAAGTGCAGCACTTAGGAGTTCAAAGATCGTAGACACGGGTGTTTTGATTGATAGGGCCTACAAACACAAACCTAGATTGTGGTATTGAAAAATGAGATGAAATTGCTAACTTAAAAGAGAGACATTGATGGAGAATGACGTTCATGTTGAGTTAAAAACATGGGATAATAGCACTTTAGTCTTCTTGTTATTCTATGTGCATGCATGTTCTTATCATAAATATCTACAGTACCTTAACTATTACAATCAGCATGTAAATCAAAACACAAACTTCGGATTACACAAATTTGGCTTCCACCCTTCCAAGTGTATCTACCAGGAGGAACACCTAGATGAAATGTTTCATTATGATTTATGAAAAACGAAAAGTGCAGCATACCTATCGGGTCAGATGAATCAACAATGATTGCGTCGTATGTCCCTACTTGAGCATTTCGTAGAAATTCAGCCGCTGTCCAACATATGAAAGATAAAGATGTCGGATAAGTATAAACTTGAGTTGACGATCAACAGCTAAGCAATGAATACAGAAGTGCAATATATCCACATTTCATAAATATATGTGCAAAATGATCTGAACAATTAAGAGAACCACAACCAATATGGTATGTACGAACATGAATAAAGTGTGATGCATACCATCACCAACATGAAGATGAACTCGCGGATCCTCAAACCCAACGGTCAGTTCCGGGAAAAATTTCTTACAAACCTACAAAAGAGATAAATTTTTGTCCTGAATATGCAAATATGTCATGTTATATGATGGTAAGAAAATGGTAATGAAATTACTTCTATAACAAGCATATCTATTTCACATATATCTATAAGGTCCACAGAACTGTGACGGGAAATTTCACGAAGCACTCCACCATCACCACCCCCTATGACAAGAACCTGCATAGGAAAGTTCCAAGTTCCATTAAGTTTGGCACAAACATAAGTCACCTATACATTGAGATGTATGTCATTTCATAATAGCAAAGAGTCTGTGAGTGCAACCAATAGAGAAACTAGATGTTACAATGACATGAAATGATCAAATAACGGGTTCGTTTGGATATGCTTTCTGATTTTGTTTTCTGAAAACAGTTTTCTAAAAGTAAATTATAAAGTTGTTTTTTTAGTATAGAAATTTTAAGTTTGTGTTTGGTTACTTTCATCTGGAAATTGGTTTTTAGAAACCAAAGTTAAAAATTATGTTTGGTAAGAATTTTTTTTTAATGAAATAATGTGTTTCTACTGTGTCCCGTGTCCGACCCCACCCAAACTATGTCTTGTATCCGACTCCACCCTAACCGTCCAGGCAGTTCGTGGTCGTAGTAGCTGAATCCGGCGTCTAGGGCTCGACGTCTAGGCTCCGGCCATGGTCGAGACTAGGGCTCATCCGTCTAGGGCTCGGCGTCTAGGCTCCGGCCATGGTCGAGTCTAGGGTTTGCCAATTTCTTCCGGGATCGAGCCGCTGAGTTGGTTGAAGGAGAGATTTAGGGTTTGCAATTTGGGAATACCAGCGAAGAACGGGGGAATCGAACCGTTGAGCTGGTTGTTGGAGACATCTAGGGTTTCGAGGCCGGAGAGGGGAATCGAGCCGAGGAAGCGGTTGGAAGAGAGTTTTAAAACCCTGAGCTCGGCCGGGCCGGAGAGATCATCGGAGAGGACGCCGGAGAGTCCGGCAGTCCGGAGCTGGAGGGAGACGACCCGGCCAAAGAGGGGGTCGAAGGAGCAGGCGACCGAGTCCGGCGAGTCGGACCAGCCGGAGAGGGCGCCGGAGGAGTCGGAGACGTTGGATTTGAAGCGGACAAGGACCTCACCCGCGCCGTCGTCGACGACCCCACCACCACTCGAGGAGTCGTGCCGGCGAGAACTTTGATGACAGCCTCGTCACTCTCCAGGAGGAGAACACGAGGAGAGAGAGAGAGTTTTTTTTTTGGGGGGGGAGGGGGGGCCCACAAACTTTGCTCAGAGTACACTCTGAAAACACATTTCAGTTGCTCTCTGAAAAGTGATTTTAAACATAAGATTTGGGGGAAAAAATTCCAAAAGTGATTTCTGAGTTGGCCTGTCCAAACACAAATTTTCCCACCTCTTGTGTTTAAACTCAGAAAACTGAGTTTAAACATGTATCCAAACAGGCCCTAAGTATTTTAACAGTGGGAAAAAATACAGAAAACATTTCAGATGAAGAGCATCTGATGTTAATAAAAAAAATCTGATGTCAAATTTTGAACATCATGAAGAACATCGTTTTAGGAGTGCCGTGTCGTGTATAGAAAGCCATAATTTGTAAATATCCTAGACAAGCAATTAAGTACAATAATCAAAAGGGAGTCAAATCCTGACATAAAATTGTCCTCATTGAGATGTGCAAAAGGTAGAAAACTTAAAGTTATCCAAATCTGTTCCCAGAACTCTCATCCAAGCTGTTTCAATAAGATTATTCTATGTTTAAGCCCTTCACCTAAATCATAAATTCCCGCAATCTGGATGGAAGAAAAGGATTGAAAAAGCCAACCCCAAAAATTTGGGGGAAAGGCTTGGTTGTTGTTGCCATGAGTGTCACCCATCTCAGTTGAAGGTGATCAAACTAACATAATGATTTCCATAATGTTATTTTCTACAGAGTTCTCACTTCTCATATGTGATTTCCATTCCCCATTTCGCCGCAACTTTCACCTCGAGTCTTCACATGTACCATGCAGACCTTATGAATGTGTGTCATCTAATTGCCCACCTAATATATCTATATCACACAATCACTGTCATGATAAACCTCTTGCAAATACCTCCACAGTGCATGTGACTATTATATACCAACTAAATGATTGTAATACAATGACATCTTGTATGTAACTGAAGATGAGTCCAAAGTGATGTTCAAAAAGGGCCTCATAGCAACCATGTTGGTACCTGGGTGTGTAGGTATGTGGAAAAAGAATAATATGCTTAAAAGAGGATAAATGAAGTGGATGCATATTATTAGAGCAACTACTGATAGTTATATAAAT
Source organism: Iris pallida (assembly GCA_029216955.1). Lineage (NCBI taxonomy): Eukaryota > Viridiplantae > Streptophyta > Magnoliopsida > Asparagales > Iridaceae > Iris > Iris pallida. The sequence goes on from JANAVB010033217.1 coordinate 2,201,913, forward strand.
CCAATGTTGAGTTGCTTTACTATAAATCCAATATTAAGTAGACAAAGAATTGTATTATATCCTATCACTGATTTGTAAAACTTATCCTAATCCTTCAACCTTTCTGGGTTCGTCCTACACTTTATAGCTTATTCTATATGAAAGGCATCCTTGAAAGTGGGGGGGGGGGGGGGGGGGGGGGGGGGGGGGGGGGGAGAGAGAGAGAGAGAGAGAGAGAGAGGTGTGCAAAATAAGATGATGAAATGATTCCTTTGAGTGTTTTTAGAGTGTATAGCAGATTCTTATCTGAAATTTTATTTAGTTATAAGATTCAAACTACTTGGAGGTGCTTGGATTCAAGCTATGATCACACATTCCTGATTGTATGTATCGTTAGTTCCGTCATTCAAGTTACAATTTGATTCAAGCACTGACCTGTAACACATATTTACATGTAATAAAATGATAACGTCTTTTTCTAGTAGGAGTCATAACAAGGTGATCTTATAATGGTTTATCATATATTCATATTTAGCACCTAGGCGTCAACAATAAACTTGGATATCAACTGAAAGAAACAAAACATGGAAGAACGATATTCACAGTTGTCTTTGTTTTGTTGCAAACTAAAACCTGGTAAGGTTTATAGGGTGGGGAGGAAAAGGTATAAAGAGAAGAAAATTGAGAAAATGCCAGAGGGGCAACATCAAATAAGCACACGTGTCATCTGCAGGCACACTGATTATATTACTGAAGAATCAGGCAGAGAAGAAACCACCAGTTTAGTTTTTTTTTTTTTTTTTTTTTTTTTTTTTTGGGGGGGGGGGGGGGGGGGGGGGGGGGGGGGGCGGGGGGTGGGGTGGTGGCGGGGAAGGAGGATGATGCGAGGTGGGCGAGAAAGAGGCTTTCAGTGACTTCCCATTGAAATGTAGGCTAAGCCTAAGAGAGCTTTGGACAAATGAAGGTAAGGTTGTGTACATTCTTGACCTTCCCCCTGCATAAGGAGGAGCCTCGTGGCATTGGGACACCCTTTTTCAACCAAGCTTCATATGTTACAACTACAACTTTATCCAACAATCAGCCACCATTACGCACCAAAGCACGCCAAAAGCTTCATACAAAGTTTAAAGCTTTCAAAGGTTCACAGTATCGGTATCGGAATCGGTATCGTACTATTCCTATGAGTATTGGTATCGGCGATATCGACAGTATCGGCGGTTTCGGATCGGAGTATCAGATTTTTTTGGTATCGGAAAACAAATAATTATTAATAAATTATTTACATTTAAAAATATATATTTTATACATTTGGGCATAATTTTAAGTATTTTTAGTGTTATTTCTTAGTAGTTTTAAAATTAAATGAAATAGTAGTCACCCTTACCAATTGGTTTACATACAATAGATTGATTTTCTTCTTTTACATGCTTTTACAACCTTATTATGCTTTAAACCTTGCTGATTTGTCTTTTTCGTTTAATTTTCTTTGCCGAATTGACCGAAAAAGAGACCCCCAATGCTGGTATCGGTCAGTATCGGGTATTGATCGATATCGGATTGGAACATGCCAAACCGTATCGGTATCGGCCGTATCGGATCGGTATCGGCCGATACTTTAAACCATGAATTCAAGGCTTCATAGAAAGCTTAAAAAAACTAAGACTAGTGACATGCATATGTAGGTGCATCATTAGTACAAACTATCTAGTGAGCATGCATAGGTTGGATACAACATACTCTATGGCATATGCCTTTAAACTAAATTTAAATATTTTAATGACGAAGTGTTGCTTGTAAATGAAAGTTTATATTGTCCACAATATGTGACAAGCACACGAAACCACAACATTAATCATCATCAACAAATATTAAAACAACTATATTCCAGAACATAAACACATATGGGTAATACTAGCCGTATGTGTCTAATCAAACTTGCAAAAGATAACCCTTTAATTTTTAACAACGTATACATATGTGAAATTCGTTCTGAAAAGAGTTGATTGTTGTAATTTTTCAGAGAAATGTGTCCTCTGTTCCAGTGAGAAATCAAAAACACACCTTCACTAAGCAACCATACACAAGTAGCAATTTAACTGAAATAACCAAAATTACCTTTTTAGGTGACGGGATTGAGCAAAGTGGAAGGTGGGTTATCATCTCTTGATAGGCACATTCATCCTTTTCAGTCAGTTGGATGATGCCATCAAGAGCAAGCACTTTTCCATATATTGATGACTACAAAACCAAGAAACCGATAATAACCTAGTTTAGACGACAGACATACAAAAGAAAACTGGCAGCCACTAAATAACGTGAAACAGAAACCAAAATGTTTGCGATTTTGATGAGTAGAAACCTCAAAAACCAATATCTCTTGGTATTCTGACTTCCCCTTGTACAAAATATTTTCCACCTTCATTGAATGAGCCTCCCCTGCAAAGAGCAACAAAATGAACTACAACTCAGTTTGAGAGGGCAAATGGCCAATGATTAATTAAAACACTCTGTACTCTGAAGATAGACTGAATTCAAAAGGGCCCATCAAGGTGTTAGAATTACGAGCACAATAACTAGAAACTATTTCAAAGTTAGAAATTTAGTTTCTTGAGTTGAAGAATCTAGAGAAAGTAGAATCCAAACTAAAATAATTATTTTATTTTGCTACAGACTGTAATAAGGAAACTAAAGAAATATAATGATGTCACTATTAGAATAATGTAAATGTCGACCATTTAGCTTGGACCATTTTTTTAAATAACAATAACAACAAATGTTGCCCCTCTAATTTCTACCTTCTGGAAAGGAAACTATATAAGCTCCTAGTTTCTATTTTTGTTGACGTGGCATGAAGTTTCTAAACCTAGTTTCCAAGAACCAACAACAATTAAATGGAAACTAGGAGTTTCCACTAGGTTCCTAGTTTCCATGGTAGTTTAAAGTTGCCAAACAGGCCCTAAGTAGAATTAGAAACACAGCAATCACAAAATCATGTAATAACTGGAAATAATTTGTGAATGTTACTTACTTATGTTACTAATAGGCAAAATAGAAGAAACTAATTGATGCAATAAAATGTGCATTGTAGTGAAATCATCATCCAATCCTTCTCCCATCAAAATGGGGTCGACTATGGAGCACAAGGTGTTCACTAGCAAATAGACGAACAAAAATAGAATAATTGTTCTAAACAAGGTTCGCAGTATCGGTATCGGAACCTTCCTATGAGTATCTACAGTATCGGAAGTATCGGTGGTTTCGGATCGGAGAATCAAATTTTTTGATATCATAAATAAAATAATTATTAATGAATTATTAAAATTTTAGAAAATAATATATTATATATTTTGGCATAATTTGAAGTATTTTTTGAGTTGTTTCTTAGCAGCTTTGAAATTGAAAGAAATAATAGTCACCCGTTGCTGATTGGTTTGCCTACAATAAATAAGTTTTTTTTTATTTACATGATTTTACATCGTTACTATTCTTTTACACCCTTGTTGATTGGTCTTTTCATTCAATTTTCTCTACCGAATTGATGGGTACAAAGATACCCAATGTCAGTATCGGATCAAGACATGCCAAACTGTATAGATATCAGCCGTATTGTGTAAGTATCGGCCGATACTTCCGATACCGCAAACTATGGTTTTAAAGATTTAGAACAATCAAAGAAAGATATCGTTAGTACTATAGGCACAAAAAAGTGATAACCGCTAACTTATCTGGTCAATCAAAACATGAGGTTCCTAATAATAAATAGTGAGTCGGTAACTATTAGACTTTGTAATTTGATGTCCGTATTATTATATAGAATGAGTGGATGGTTTGTGTGTTTTTACTTGTCTGTATCGCCTTTTATAACATGTCGTACGTTCTGAGAAAAAGCTCAAATGCATATGACGGCTTTCTTTATATCCCTATTCCTTTCCATACTTCCCTTTAAAGCTTTAGATTTATATTTACCCAAATCTACTAGAATTGTCCATATAAACTCCTACAAGTAACCACTATGTAATTAATCTAAAATTGTCTCCTGCTACCTTGTTAACCTGTTATAAACATGTTACCCACTTAATGGAAATAACTTTATCACCTTTGATAGTCAAGGATATTCTTCCCTTGATACTTTTCTCTAGCAGTACACATGACGGTTGGAGTTTCATAAGTACTACGATAATACTTGTAAAAGAGAAAACATTCTTTATGAAGGTTAATAATGTGTTCTAAAAATGGATGGGAACTGGTTTTTCATTTATCTTCTCTATAATTACTTACTTTACCCCCCCCCCCCAAAAAACAATTCTTCTTGTAACTTTCTCCCCTATCACTCAACCTGATCAAAATCAGCCTTATGTAAGACAGCGTGCTTGGAATTTTTTCATCTTGAACACCTAAGAGCAAAGAAAGTGAATGGTTCACTTGCACTTTGGAGCATAAGCAAGGTACTCAAAATAGAGAGTTGAAGTTCCACCATTTCGTATAACCCAAAGCATATTTAGAAGATGTTGGTAACACGTATAAAAGAACTATTTACAGAACTGAGGAATGATACTCAATGCCTGTTAGTTCTCACTTCCTCTTCTATGCTAAATAGGTTGTCAGACATCTTACCTTCTAAACTTGGTCACAGATTGTCATAGCTTAAGTGCAAAAGGCTAGGTAACTATGGATAATTTTTTGACTAATTTGAAGGATTTCTTTTGATGGTTGGGGGAAGGGGGAGGGAGGAGGGTAAGAGGAATATACAAAATCTACAACATTATTACTTATCAAAAAGGCAAATATCATATTCAAGATATACCAATGATGGTCATATTATACTATTATTTCAAAGGAAGTATACATTCCTCATTGTTCTTCTTCCATGTCCACATTCTACTTTTTCAGGAAGTCTTTGCCTTGTGCTGCATCAAGGACCATGCTACCCAACTTACAATATCTTTCATGATGTTCATTTTCAATACCATTAAGATGATATGAATCCATCGAGCAATTTAAAATATCATTCTCTCACTCTTCTTTTGCTGCTGCTATTGCCCTCTTTTTATACTACTTGCTGGTTACAGTACAGGCAAAGATGGGAAAAAAAATCAACCAGCAATCATCTTATTTTGGAAAAGAATGACATATTAATAAACCTTGTTAGTTATTAATTAAAATTGTATATAAGGACTGTAAGAAGTTTTACACTAGGTCTTATATTTAAAGTTAACAAGCACAAAGTATAAACTTTACACGGATCTAAACCATCTCAGGTTCTAATATTTGCCAGAACTCAGAACTGTACTAATGCCAAACTTTGCAATGGCTCGACTTCCAAACTGGAGTTTTGGAATCATGTCCAACCTCAATCTAACTTTGTTTAAGGCAAGGTGTTGACAGCATGTCCGTCATGTCAGGCCACATATCAGTTTCAACTAGCAAACGACACAAATCATCAAATAAAATTGTTTATATCGTTTTAGTTAAAATCGGTGACATATCAGCCTAAATCCGATATGTTCATCGATCAGCCAAAATCGGATGTCCGCCGACACAAGAAAGGTCGGCCGACTTCTTACATAAATCAATTTTATACGTTACGGAGTACAGGTTTTAACCTTAAACACTATCTGAATAACTTAAAACAAATTAGAACTCTCTCTCTCTCTCTCTGTCTTCTTATTGGTCCGATCCGCTTCTCTTTGCTTCATTTTGACCCTGAATATATATATATATATATACACACACATTTTAAAATATCAAATATCTCTGGCATGTCGTTGACATACGACATTAAAAAACTCAAACTAACATGAAGGAGACATCCAACATCTATAACATTGGCCTTTATTCAACATGTCTAATCCAACTACAGACATTTCTTCTATTTTATCCTCAAAACCACCTCCAACTTCCCACTAGGGCCTGTTTGGTTCGCGGAAGTTACGGAAAACTCACGCCTATTTGGTCAGAATATTTGGTACTTTGGTCAGAAGAATAGGGAAACAGCTGTAGTTAGTTCATTAAGTCCGGGTTTTTTGTTGCACTTTGTTAGAAGTGGAAAAAAGAGTGATGTGATATTGTGATGGCTTCCCCACTTCTTGTCGGCTTCATTACTGCCTTTATGACTTGGGGCTATTTGGTTTGGCGAAATGGAGCAAAGTAAAAAATCTAGAAGTCAACAGTTTGCGTACACATTGCATATGCACGTCATGCGTACGCATATTTACGACTTCCTTCATTTGGATGCTTTGACGAAGTAGAGGTTAGAAGTGAAAAATCGTAAATTTTGGTGTTTGGATGGTTGTTGAAATGAGTTGAAAAGTGTAACTTTTGTAGTTCATATGTTTAGTTTGTAATGAAGTGGTAGTTGAAAAGTGATATGGTTATTCTCTTTTTTAAAAAGGTGAGCTTACCCCCCTTCATAAAACATTTGTTTATCTTACTTTTTTTGTAATTGTTGATAATTATGAATTACCACACAAATAATAATACAACACAAAAAATAAGACAAAAAAATATTAAATTAATTAGCAAATAATAGAATTAATAACAAAACTTAGCAAATAAAAAAAAAACATAAGCTGACATGTTTCATCAACACATTTGTCTATTTTTGTAATTCTTGTTAATTTGTAATTAACACACAATTATTAAGACAAGAAATTATTAAAAGAAGTTAGGGAATAATAATTAATAAAAAAATGTATATGTTTGAATAAACAACTTCAACAACCATCACATCACTCTTTTTCTTTTTTCTTGTTAATTTGTAGTTCATATGTTTAGTTTGTTAATTAGCTCACTTCTTCCTTTTTTTTTCTAAAGTCGTAAAGACAGTAATAAAGTCGATAGGAAGTGGGGAAGCCATCACATCACTCTTTTTCCCATTTCTACCAAAGTGTAACCAAACATCCGAACTTAATCAACAACAGCTTTTTCTCCATTCTTCTGACCAAATAGGCGTGAGTTTCGCGTTTCCGGGAACCAAACATGCCCCTTCAGAACCACCTACAACTAAGACATTTCTTCCATTTTATCCTCAAAACCACCTCCAACTTCCCACTAGCACACTTGTTATTTTGTCCTGTCTTTCGACATAACACCACCTGTCCATCTCAACATTCTGATTTCAGCTATACATTTTCTCAACATGTTTCTTAATTGCAAATAGTGATACATGCAGAAACGAATAAAATCTTGTCGTGCATTCCACAAAGTTGCAAGTGGAGAAAGAGTTTTAAATTAGCTCAATATACATGTTAGCTGACAAACCTATTGATTCAAGTTTTTGCGCACACAGCTAACAAGATGGATTTTTTTACATATATAAAAATAACGCGTTTGAAAATATATTCAATAAAAATAATACTTTTGAAACCCTTTTTTTTTTCCGAAATCTTGTTTTTTGAAAATGTTTGCACTTTTATTGTTTAAAAATAGTATCTTCGAAATTTGATTTCAGTAAGGAAACATTAATGGAAGGCACCATAAACCGCAGAATTTTACCGGGCCACATTGGATTGTTGTAGTACAAAACCTTTGCATCGCCACCTGCGAAAACGCGAAAGGCAAACATCCATCAGCCAACCAAATTCCAACAAAACCAAATCAAAAGAAAATAATAATAAAAAATCATCGGGATATTGACCAGAGGACGAGCGCGCTTCCGAGAACCACCCCGAAACCACGGTCGCGTGCTGCCTAGCTTCCGACTCCGGCGCCGACGCCATGGCCTTCCTGCAGCAGCTCGGGACGACCTCCGCTCCGTGTCCGCCCACTTCCGACCCACTTCCTGCGCCACTTCCACTTCCCCCCATGGATCCTGTTCCTCTTTGCTGCTTCCAGCCTCTAAACCCCAAAATAATGAGGAAAAAATAGGGTTTCGCTAGGGTTTCGCTACGGTTTCTATAAATGGAAAACAAAAATTAACTAGGTCACCTTCTTCTGGTTGGCTAGTAATGGCGGATGGATGGAGAGTGATATTTAATGGAGACGATTGCTTCTTGGAGAAGAAGAATAAATTGGGGGTGATATCGTCAAATTTTTCCCTTTTTATTCTAGAAGAATCGCAGTCGGGGGATTGGGGGGGACCAGTATTTATTTTTATTTTATTCGGAAAATTTTTGGCGGAAGGGTCCTATAATTTCGGAATTTCTTTTAATCCCTGCTAAAAACGGTACCAGTAGCCCATATTTTGTACGCGGAGGTGGTGATTGGTATTTTTTTTTTTGGACACGTGCTCATGTTTTCTTTTCTTATTTTTTCTTTTTTTTAATCATAGCGTGTCAAATTACTCCACGTTCTGTCAATGCCCATAAATTGGACACCTATTGATATCTCGAATGGTCGGCGTAATGTAAGGTTGTGCTTGATCTACAAGAAATAAATTATATTGTCAGACTTAAAAAAAAATTCTAAATTGTAACTTGATACCCTCAACTATTATTATTTTTCAATTTGATACACTCAACTTTTATATGTACCAATTTGAAATCCTGAAAAAAAATGGGACCAAATTGTCCCTTCTTTTCTCCTCCAACCCCATTTTTCTCTCCGGCTGCGGGTAGCAGCGAACGACGCAGGGACGCCCGGGGGCGTGGCGAACTGGGTAGCGCGCGAGCAGGTGCGGGACAGAGCGCGGGGGCGTGCAGGGCAGTGCGCGGGGACGCACTGGGCAACACGCGGTGGCGCTCGGGGCAACACGCGGGATGCACGCGAGCGGAAGCACGGGCTCAGGGGCAGGTAGGGTGGGTCGTCGAGGCCAGAGGCGGGTAGTGGAGGTGGTCGCCGGAGGGGGGGTGGCCGCAGGGGTGGGTGGAAGAAGTAGCAGCCGGGGGGGGGGGGGGGAGGGTAGTTTAGGAATAAAAGAAAAAATGGGTATCAAGTTAGAAATATAAGTTGAGATAGGGTATTAAGTTAGTACCTACAAAAGTTGAGGGTATTAAGTTAAAAAACTGTGATAGTTGAGGGTATCAAGTTACAATTTATCAAAAAAAAAGCATAAAGAGAAAGAGATGTTTAACAAATTAGTTTACAAGAGACTAGTATATATGTATTTTGTCTTGCACTTACGGGACTTAGTGCACGCTATATTGTATATCTTTTGGATCCATTGTCGTCAATTTTTATCATTATTATAAATTAAAAGAATAATACGCCCCTGTGGCTCGATTCATTGATTTTTCACCGTCCAGCCAGGGTCTTATACTTCTTCTCGGTAACCACAAAAGCCACCCGAGTTCGATTTTTATAATACTTGAGAATAACATATAATAGTTTTATTAAAAAAAATCTATACTTAATTACATAATTAACCATATTAAATTTAGGTAATTTATAAATGCACATCCAAACTTACTCATGACTAGCCCAAATCGTTATTTCTTTTATTTACAAGTTTGTCATCCAAAAAATTTGTTAGGGGCTACCCACTACATAGTATAAAAGCCAACTTTTTGGAAATTTTTTTCTTTTTCATCCTTTGCTTCTTTTTCTTCCAAATTTTCCCCCAAAAAAATTCAATCCATGTTCATGCCTAAATTTTTTCTTCTAGTAACTAAATTTGGTTTTCATTTTAGACGGATTTTCGAAGTTTCGAACCCATTTTAGGGTTTCGAACTTCAAAAATTCGTCCACAGTCGTGACGGAGACGACGATGGTCTATCAAAAAATTTGACAGTCCTACGAATTAGAAGGGTTGCAAAAAAAATTGGCAGTCCTAAATAAAAATATTGAACAACATATTTTCTTTAGGATTGTCAACAAAATTTGGCTACATTGAACATCATATTTTTTTAGGACTGTCCAAAATTTTGACAGTCCTTCCAATTGGTAGAATTGTCAAAAAAATTAACAATCCTAGCAAGATTTGATCAACTAGATTATGCAGAATGTAAACCATACAATCCTATAAAAATATGAACATACATGTTAACATGGCACTCTCTCACTATTGGTATCAATTGAAATACTCGAAAAGACTTTATATTTGAGCATTTGGTGCACATAGTCTGTAGTAATTTTGAAGTGTTAATATAGATGAAGATCCACGAAAATGTTCATAGAATGAAACAAGTAAAACCATGAGCAAACTTGTTATTATTTTAGGACTATCAAATTTTTTACAATCATTTTAATTGATAGGACTGTCAAAAAAATGATAGTCCTAAAAAAAATTGATATTTAATGAACAACTATTTTCTTTAGTACCGTCAAAAAAATTAGCAGTCCTTCAAATTGGTAGAACTGTCAAAAGTTTTGACAGTCATAAATAAAACATGTTGTTCAATGAACTGCATAACTTGAATTATTTAGGGCTGTAGAAAATTTCTACAGTCCTGACAACATACAGGACTGTAGAAAATTTCTACCGTCCTAAGTCTTCCCGATCGTGACTATGACAAAATTTCTTACTTTGAAACCCTAAAATGGGTTCGAAACTTTAAAAATCTGCCAAAGTTCATCCTAAACCTATTTATATTACTACACTATGATATTTGGACATCTCCAAAATTGGGAAGAATATTGGGAAGAAATTAGGGTTTTGGTGAAGATGAGGGCGGCATAGAAGAAGAAGTTTAGGAATTTGAAGGGAGAAAGAGAGCGAAAGTTAGAATGATTAGGGTTTGGAGGGTTTGGGGGATTGGGAGGTGGGCAGCCCTAGTAAGAAAATGGCTACCCTGAGTAACTTTTCATCTAAATTGGGCTATATCTGAGTAAGTTTCGATGTGCCTTTATAAATTATCTAATTAATTTAATGAACAATTTTAATTAACAAACATAGATGAGGACATTTTTGGAACAAAAACTTCCACGGTGAAGTCTACTTTTCTTATTGTATAGTAGTATATGTCACGTCCCGACTCGCCAAATCGGTCATCATCGCCTTGACTCGAGATAAATCGATTCCACGAGTCAGGACGTGATGTCGTACAAGTCTTTATTGGACTTGTACAAGGCAAGAATGTGCAAAATTTTCTTTGACACGACGCGTTGAAATTAAACAGTGCAAAGAGTTGAAGACATAGAATAGGAAGAAATTTAGCTTTTCATTCATAAAACTTGCAAAATATGTGCAAGGTCATTTTTACATTACATATGTCGTTGCGGCTACATCTTTGAAACACAAAAGAGAACTCTCGACAAGCTGCCATAAAAGAATTCTTGTCGTTCCATACATTCATGCCCCTTTATACATTTGAACAAAAGCCTTCGATCTGAATTGGGCTTTAAAATACTTCAAAATAGGAGAGCTTCAAGACGCCTCTCGTTCTTCAGCTTCAGTCTAGTCTCGAGCTCTCGCAGCGCACTCATTACCTGGGGAGTTGGGGATTAGCACACTTACTAGTGGATGGGACGAACCCACTATGGATTGGACCGAATTAATGGATTAGGACTTATTTCAATAAAATCGATTTGGACGAGTGATACGAGTACCGTTCCAACTAATGAATCGGCTACTGCATCTAGGACTTATTTCAGCAATAGACGATCCATTAGTTGGAACGGTACTCGTATCACTCGTCCAAATTGATTTTATTAATGCCATGGTTTTCGTATACCAAACTCGTCGCTAAGTCAGACTAGCCATCTATGTTCCTGACCATGTTTGACTTGCCACGAGCCTATTACATAGTGCTTCGCCCCAACGGGAGCGGGACACTACATAATATACCACTAAGAAAAAGTTTCGTCCCGAAACTTAAGAACAAGGGTCTGACCTTCGTCGGCGAAAAGTGAAGGGTACTTCTCCTTCATCTCCGCCTCTAGTTCCTACGTCGACTCCTTAACTGAATGGTTGCGCCAGAGTACGCGAACCAAGGACATCGATCGGCTCCGCAGGATCTTTTCTTTACGGTCCAAAATTTGTACGGGCTCCTCCGAGTATGATAGATCAGCGCACAGCTCCAACTGATCGAAACTAACCACATGACTTGGGTCATGCACGTACTTCCGAAGTTGGGAGACATAGAAGACATCATGCACTTCAGCCAGGGCAGGAGGTAGCGAATCCGGTAAGCAACTGTCGCCACTCTTTCGAGAATCTCGAAGGGCCCTACGAATCTCGGACCCAGTTTGCCCTTTACCCCGAATCGCATGACGCCCGCATCGGCGTCACCTTCAGAAACACATGGTCCCCAACCAAGAACTTTAATGGTCGTCGGCGAGTATCTGCATAACTCTTCTGTCGAATCTGAGCAATACGGAGCCTATCTCGAATCATGCGGACCTTCTCAACGGCTTGTTCGACTAGTTCTGGCCCGAGCACCTGTCGCTTCCCGACTTCGTCCCAGCAAATCGGAGATCAGCACTTCCTCCCGTAAAGTACCTCGTAGGGAGCCATCTGCATGCTCGATTGATAACTATTGTTGTACGCAAACTCCGCGAGCGGCAAGTGCATGCCACAACTAGTCTTTAAATCTATTGCACACAGACGTAACATATCCTCCAGGATCTAATTCACTCTTTCTGTGTGGCCATCGGTTTGCGGGTGGTACGCAGAGCTAAGGTTCAGCTTAGTGCCCATCACCGCTTGCAGACTCGTCCAAAAATATGACAAGAATTGCCCATCTCTGTCCGAAATGATTGTGGCAAGTACCCTGTGCAGTCGGACAATCTCATTGATATAGATCTGACCTAACCAATCGACGCTCCATGATGCTTTGATAGCGATAAAATGAGCGGATTTGGTTAATCGATCGACAATGACCCAAATCGCATCATTTCCCCGCGACGTCTTCGGAAGGCCCATGATAAAATCCATAGAGATGCGTTCCACTTCCATACTGGAATGTCGAGGTCTGTAACTCTCCGCCTGGTCTTTGATGCTCGGCCTTCACCTGTTGACAGGCCATGCACTGTGACACAAAAGTTTTTACGTCTTTCTTCATGCCGTACCACCAAAAGGTCGTACGCAAGTCCTTGTACATTTTGGTACTCCCGGGATACAGCGAGTACTTCGCATAGTGGGCCTCCGTCAGAATCTCTTTTCTAAGTTCGGCATGGTCCGGCACGCATATTCTCCCTTTCATCTGCGTCATTCCGCCCTCATCCACCATAAAGTCGACCGCCTTCCTGTCGAAATCAGCTCGCGCATCTTCTTCAGGAATGGGTCGTCCTCCTGTGCGGTATTTATCTTGTTGTGCAAGCTCGACTCAAGGTGCAATTGGGCCAATCGTGCTCTGCGGTAGCGAATTTGGAGTTCGATACACATTTCTGCCAAGTCTCGCTATATATCACGGTTGATAGACAAGCATCCTGCAAAAATTCTACTCAGAGCATCCGCCACGACGTTTTCCTTACCTGGCGTGTACTCGATAGTCAGATCGTAGTCGTTGATGAGTTCGAGCCAACGTCGCTGCCGTAAGTTCAAGTCCCGTTGGGTAAAGATATATTTGAGGCTTTTGTGATCCGTATAGATGCTGCAAGCCACACCATAAAGATAGTGCCGCCATAGCTTCAATGCGAACATAATCGTCGCTAGCTCATGATCATGCGTAGGGTAATTCTTCTCGTGTTGCTTCAATTGTCTCGAAGCAACGAAATCACCTTATCCCTTTGCATAAGCACGCATCCCAAACCAGTTCGCGATGCATCGCTAAATATTTGAAATCCTTCTGGTCCGTCCGAAAGTACAAGGATCAGAGCTAAGATGAGCCGTTTCTTTAACTCTTGAAAGCTAGATTCACATGCGTTGTTCCACTCGAATGCGACTCCCTTCTGGGTGAGACGAGTCAGAGGCGACGTAATCTTGGCAAAGTCTTTCACAAATCTTCGGTAGTAGCCTACCAAGCCGAAAATTTTTTGGATGTCGCCTGCTGAGGTAGGCCGCTTCCATTCAACTATCGTTTCAATTTTCTTTGGGTCCACCTTGACGCCTTCAGCTGAAATAACGTGCCCAAGGAACGTCACATTGCTCCTCCAGAACTCGCGTTTACTTAATTTGGCATAAAGTTGGTGTTCACACAGAGTTTGTAGTACCGTCCTCAAGTGCTCCACGTGCTCGTCCTTGCTTTTTGAATATATGAGAATGTCATCGATGAATACGACGACAAATATGTCTATGAACGGTTGAAACACCCGGTTCATCAGATCCATGAAAGCGACATAAGCATTTGTCAAGCCGAACGGCATGACTAGCAATTCGTAGTGACCATATTGAGTTCGGAAGGCGGACTTCGGCACGTCTTCGGACTTGATCTTCAATTGATGGTAACTTGAGCGAAGATCAATCTTGGAAAATACCGTCGCCCCTTGCAACTGTTCAAACAAATCGTCTATCCTCGGCAACGGGTACTTGTTTCGTACCGTGGCTTTGTTAAGTTCCCGATAGTCGATGTACAGCCGCATCGATCCATCCTTCTTCCTTACAAACAACACTGGAGCACCCCACGGAGAGACACTAGGGCGAATATATCCGCTATCTAGCAACTCTTGTAGTTGTGCTTTCAGTTCTTTCAGCTCCGCCGGCGCCATTCGATAGGGTGCTTTGGATATCGGTCGAGTGTCCGAAAAGGTATCGATGCTGAATTCTATCTCTCGATCCGGCGGCATCCTTGGCAACTCGTTTTGGAACACATCAGGAAATTCTGCCATGACTTCAGTCTGTGCCGTGCTTGCAATCTCCGTTCTCGTGTCTCGAACTGATGCTAGGTACCCGCTACAACCAGAATGCAACATGCGCCTTGCCAAAATCGTCGATATCATCATTTTCGTCTTTAACGCTGCTCCGTACGAATAGGAGAACTCGGTTTCGCCCAGAAGGCGAAACACAACTCTCTTCTCCGTGCACTCGATCGTTACGTGGCATGCACCCAACCAATCCATGCCGAGGATTATATCGTACTCCTTGATGTCGAGGACGATAACTTCCAATGATAGATTTTTCCTTCCGATGCAGATGTAACCATCCCTACAAATTTTAGTGGCAGGCATATCTACTCCATATGGAGTGCTAACGCTAAGATTCATATCTAAAAATTGCATGGGTAGTTTATTCTTTTCTACAAAGTCGGCAGATATGAAACTATGCGTAGCACTCGAATCGAACAGTACTCCAGCAGGCATATTTTTATAGAGTAATATACCTATCACAACAGTGTCGAACGTGAATGCTTCGTTCCGAGTCAGTACATAAACTCGATCTTGCACCCCTTGGCGATTTTGTGGGTTCACGGGCACTGCATTAGTGCCATGGGCGGGAGGCGCCATGTTCTGATTCTGGACGTTCCTTGTTGGATATTGGTTCGCCCTCCCCATTCGACAATCTATCGCCTTGTGACCTAGCTAGCCACACTTGAAGCATCCCCCTTGGCAATCGACCGTCAGATGTCCCATATTGCCGCAGCGATGGCACCGTACGTCGGGGTGAGGCCCCTGATACTCGAACGTGTTCTGGCACTTTGGCACACCAGAGCCTCCCGTGTCGTGAGGATGCTTGTTGAAGTTGTTACGGACGCCTGACCCGGTCCTTTGCGAAGCTCGACCAAAGATCCGCTAGCTATCAAGGGCGACATTATATGATTCCTTGTAAGTCTGGCATCTCTGGTTCATAACATCCCGACGCAAATCGTCATCCAGGCCTTGTTGGAAGCGCTCGCACCATGCCTCCTTGTTCGGCAGAAAGGCCCCGGCAAACTTCGCAAGCTTTGCGAACTTCGTATCGTAATCTTCAACTGACATGTTTTCTTGCTTCAAGGACATGAACTCCTCTTCCTTCTGTCGACGAACGACATGAGGAATGTATTGCTCGAGGAAGGCCAGTTTGAACGCCTCCCACGAGATCTTGGCGTTGGGGTTGGCCTCGTGGAGCTCTTGTTTCTTCGTCTCCCACCAGTCGTAGGCCCTCAAGTTTAGCTGCAAGGCTGCACACCCGACTCTCTTGGACCCCTTGATGTTGAGGAGATTGAACAGACCCTCAATCTTCACTAGCCACCCCATGACTTCGTCAGTCTCTGCTCGGCCGTTAAATTCAGGCGGGTTCATCTTCTTGAATTTGGTCACCTTGAGCAGGGAGGATGAAGACATATGCTTCGTCGTTACTAGTTGTACTTCTTCTTCTGACATGGCGGTCGTCGAGTTCTGTTGGGTCGCTAAGGTGCTCACGATCTGGGTCAGGGCCTCCATCTGCTTTTGTTGGACGCTGATTTGGGCTTGGATCTGTTCTTGCAACTGTCGTTGCTGCATCTTCGCCTGGCGCTGTTGGACTTCCATGAGGCACAGTAATTGCTCCATGGCGGATTCGCTAGGTGTTGCGCCTTCGGTGCTATCCGTGCTAATCAACGTGGCATTGACAGCGGGGACACCCGCTCTTTTCGGCATTCCTACAAAATTGAGCAAACCCGTTATTATTCTCAAAATATCTACGGGCTTATATGTATGGAACGATCATTTCATGTCGTATATGTCGAAAAGTATAGTTTTTGAAAAATTGCAACAACATCTAAAAGAAAGTATTCTTGCGAGGTCCGAGGTGTGAACCGTGCTCTGATACCAACTTGTCACGCCCCGATTCACCAAATCGGTCGTCATCGTCTTGACTCAAGATAAATCGATTCCACGAGTCGGGACGTAATGCCGTACAAGTCTTTATTGGACTTGTACAAGGCAAGAATGTGCACTTGAAATTTCCTTTGATACGACGCGTTGAAATTAAACAGTGCAGAGAGTTAAAGACATAGAATAGGAAGAAATTTAGCTTTTCATTCATAAAACTTGCAAAGTATGTGCAAGGTCATTTTTATATTACATATGTCATTGCGGCTACATCTTTGAAACACAAAAGAGAACTCTCGACAAGCTGCCATAAAATAATCCTTATCGTTCCATACATTCATGCTCCTTTATACATTTGAACAAAAGCCTTCGATCTGAATTGGGTTTCAAAATACTTCAAAATATGAGAGCTTCGAGCCGCCTCCCGTTCTTCAGCTTCAGTCTAGTCTCGAGCTCCCGTAGCACGCTCATTACCTGGGGAGTTGGGGGTTAGCACACTTACTAGTGGATGGGACAGACCCACTCGTCTAAACCGACACTGCTTATTAAGGATTCTAGCATATGAAGTGATCTTTCTATTTAGAAATATATGATTTGCAGTTCATATCGAAGGCACGTTTTAAACGATAACAACATAACCAATTTCAACTATTCTTACCACGGCCGTGCTCCTTTCCTGCACAAAATATACATAATGCTTACCACCTGCACAAGACAATAGTTGAGCATACAATCTATCTTATATGCGGTCATTGGTGATATCGACACCATGAAGGACGATTATGTAGCATTGCGACGTGCCCTACCAGTCCAGGTTGTGAGCCTAATTAGAGGTCTCGCAATGCCTCGTGCCGAAGCACGATTCCATAATTTCTTCCTAGGCCGATTCGGTCCCAGCGCCCCGGGTACCGTCTCGAGGAAAGCTCACCTTGTGCACAAGTCGTCCATGACCATGCGAATGTATGAACAGTTTAATATGTATGAAGTAAATTGCATAGCGTAGATATTATTAAACCACATAGTCATTTCTACTCGTACGCGAGTTATTTTTTTCGAAGCCGTACGTTCTAATTTAGCATCCCGTAGGCACCAAATTCTCCAAGGCATAGTATGCCACAGCCGAAGTCTCTTTATTATGTTGCAGAACATGAAATAATTTCTATCTCTTTCCTAGAACTTTATCTTTTCTCTACTTAGTGTGAAACTTATGAATTCAGAGTTAGCTTCTCTAAATTACTATATTATCCCAAGTTCTTGTTCTTAGTGGCAAAGCATACATCCAATTAGCATCATCAATTTGAACATTGAACTTTAAGAATTTTGTTGGCGGGAAGGAGTAGAAGAGAAGGGGCCGAAGAACCACCCACCTAGAGATTGCGCCGAGAGTAGGAGAACGCTTTGCGACGGTCAAACGTCAGTTACACGAACTCCTGCAATGGCACGAGCATCGAATTAGAATCCTTCCTTCAATCATTCCTTCGAAATTCCCAAAGACGCATTCAGAAATCGACGCGAAAGCACACTTATCAAACCCACGCAACAATTCATCCAGAAAGCCAAAAAAAACAAACAAAACCAACAGCAGACTGGTTGCGTCGCTCTCTTTAGAGTTCATTCGCCAAGACACAGTCTACTGTATCTAAGACTTATTTCAGCAGTAGCCGATCCATTAGTTGGAACGGTACTCGTATCACTCGTCCAAATCAATTTTATTGATGCCATGGTTTTCGTATACCAAACTCGTCGCTGAGTCAGACTAGCCATCTATGTTCCCGACCATGTCTGACTTGCCACGAGCCTATTACATAGTGCTTTACCCCAACGGGAGCGGGACACTACAATATATATATAGTAGTATAGATGGTTTTCATTTTCTCTCTTAGATCCACATCTTCTCCTCCCTCTCTTTCTCGGTGTCACTTCCATTTTTCGTTATACGTATTTTCATTATAAGTGTATGGATTTCTAACATTTGTCAGGTGGATCGTAGTTAAACTTGTCTTGCTTAGCCTAGTCTTGGTTTAATTTTGTCTTGGTTTATTTGATTCGGTTCAACATGACTTGGCTTGGCTTGGCTTGGTTTGGTTTGGTTTGGTTTGAGATGGAGAGGTTTGGTATTTAAGTCAACTTCTCTCTCTCCTCCATAACTTTCATTTATTTCTTCTCATTTTCTTCATTTACTCCTCTCCACCTACACCCATGCCCTAGGCAAGTGCAACTTGCTTCATGATGGACCATAAATTTTATTGTTCTATATCTACAACAAAAAACTCTTTTAATGACGGCTAAAAAGCGTCATTAATGACAAACCATGACGATTTTTTTCTTTCAAAGCAACCGTTATGAAAACGGGTGTTATAAATATTTTTTAAAAGCGTTATAAAAAACCCGTCATGAATAGCTTCTATAAAAACGTTATGAATAGTTAATATATAGTGCACAATTCAGGACATTTTTAAAACGTTATGAATAGATAATATATAGGCTCAATGCAGCACATTTATAATACTTTATACTATTCAAATTAGCATATTTATAACGCTCTATACTGCACATTATATATTACATTCCAAAAACTTAACATTATATATCACCATCTTTATTACATTTCTCAAAATAGAGTACATATCAACATCTTCATTACATTCTCAAAATAGAATATCCAAATACATATATATATATTTACAACTACCAAAATTGTCCACATCAAAACTTGGCCACATCAAAACTGTCCACAGAACATGTAGCAAAACCCTGAAAAAGATAAAAATAAGGTTCAATATACTTTATAATATAATGTAAAAAATGAAACTTTACATTAATGTAATAGATCATTATGACTGGTAAGAAGAATCAAACCTTGTGTTATGACAAAGAATATATTATCTAGCTGAAACAATGCTATGTAATAGACTTTGAACCTCTTCTATTAAATTTGGGAACCTGAAAAACAGTGAAGCACATAAAGGCCATCAAAACTTGTTTTATTCTGTATCATAAATACAAAACCTGGAAAAAAAAAAGACAAATAAACAAGGGTTTGAAGCAAATAAGGTTGTACCTATATACAGGTTAAACACAAACTTATATTCGAAATGAAGCATTTCCACAACTAAATGAAGCATTTCCACAACTAATTAAACACAAACTTATATTCAAAATTAGAACAACAGCTATAAATAAGTAAGCATGCTATCGAATTATTAAGCAGCATTTGGTTACTACATTAATGGCTTGCTATCAAACTTGGTTGCATCATCCGAGCCTTGTTCCTCGATATGAGGTTCAGACTATACCACTACTACAAAAGAAAATTGCCCCAAGTAAGAAGCCTTTAGATTTTTTTTTTCATTCCTGGGACAACTTGCTATCTGCCCTCTATAAATTGGCGATGCATTGATAAGGAAACTTTGGACAATAAAGGGGGCACATAATTATATGCACTATATAGTCAAATTACTTCCATTATTTCATGAATTACGTTTTTGACTGTTAGTTGTCCGATACGGTCTATACTGATACAGTTTGGCATGTCCCAATACGATACCGACCGATACCGACAATGGAAGTCTCTTTTCCAGTCAGTTGGAAAATTAGGCAAGGTTAATCCTAACTGCATCTAAGCAAAAAAGATACAACAGTTAAAGTGCATTAGGAAAAGAATTACAAATAGTAAGCTTGTACAGAATAAAGCTGATATGCCCACTTATAAGGAAATGATAGAAAGGCAAGGTCTTTAGAATGTTAAAGAACAATCGGAATGCCCAATACTTGTATAAAGTAAACAAAAGTAGCAAGGCTTCAAAAACAAGACAAATTAGAAAGGATTCCAAGAACATAAAAGGTTCATAACTCTTTGTATATAAAGCAATGTTGATCTCTCTTTGAACTTGTTCTTCTTTCAAACACATATATGCATGTTTCAATTTATCTCTACATGTGGAGTAGGGAACTGTCTCTCTAATTAGTTACTGGCATGCAGTAGGAGCTACTTGGGGGAAAGGAAGGAGTCTATAGACACCAAATCATACCATTTGGGGCAATAAGACATCAAGGAAGAGTTGGTCATGTCACTATAGTTTAAAGAATTTCTAAACCACTACAAGGACAAATTCTTCAGGGACCACACTAGAGAACCGTCTAAACTATCGATTATCCAAAAAACTAAGAACAACCATGCATTAAAATACAAGGCTACCAATTTTCAAAAGCATTGTTTATTGTTGTGAAAGAGTTCACACTCAATCAGGGCAGTGAAATATAATATAAAATATTAACGGTATCCATTCATACAACAACAAAAAATCCATCATGTAATACCTGAGTAACTCTATCAACAATGCAATCATCAGCATAAGTTCCTTTTGTGTGCATGGCAACCTCTCAAACCTAGGATCTTTGGCAATCCTGGTGCAGAAAATAAATAGCTCGTAAGAGGTGACAGAGAACACAATTCAAGAGGATAATAGCTTATGCAAAGAAACAGCAATATTCCACTTTAATTTTACCAAGGTTCAAAACTCAGTATCATTAATGATGTTGGACCCTCTAGATAAGTATCAGCATCCACAGTTTTGGCAGTTTCATTGCATGTGGATTAGACTATTGAGGTTCAGAATTTCAGATTTTTTTTTTCAAAAACTCATATTATGAAAGTACAACAAATAAAATATTGAAGCTTAAAGATCATTTTAGAAATCACGTGTAATTACAGTCGGCTATGGAACTTCAGCAATTATGGGCTTGACAAAATTTTAAAGCATGAAAGAAAATTTAAACCAAATCATTAGGAGCAATTTCAACCAGTTTTCTATTAGACAATTTCAGACATCCACCCGATTATGGAGATCAATTCCGGTTTCCAAGAGTTTCGGGAAGTTTTGATATGTTTCAGGGAAGTTTTGTCATGTCTCAGGCTGAAACAGACCCAAAAGTAGCCAAAAATTTATGTTATTTCCCTGATACTCGTGATTTTCACCCGATGCCAAATATCTACTGTGATTTTCAATTGGTTAATGCTCAACTTCTGATCTGATCGGCCAGTACATGTCCATATGGGTGATTCTTCAAATCTAGTATTTTTATGTAGACAAGTAGAAAGGATGATCTCCAGTACATTTAGAGAAAGATATCTGACATGATAATGCATCATATTTCAAAGATCAAAGTTACTGGGAAAAGAGGTAGCAGAACATATACCTCAAGGCAACACGATACTTCTGCCCCAACTTTTCAAGCTCAGCCATAACACAGTCGGTGATGCAGGGAGTGCCTTATTAACACAATAGAAATACAAGTTAGACATTAAAACCAAAGAACATATTAGAAAAAGCCAAAATTAACCAATTTGGGAAAGAAATGCAATATGGAAGTTCGTTGGCATACATTTTGCATAAAGACAGTCCAACATTCCTTTCTCCAAATCCAACTACAAGTTGATGGCCAAAAAACCCATTAGAAATCATGTTACATATATTTATCATTTAAAGATGTAGATAAAAAAAATTGCATATCATTTCATACAGGTGACAGACTGGCCCTGCGGCTGGACTCGTCGAGCAACTCGTCGAGCGACTCGTCGACGGCCTTGGCAAAGCTCCTCGAGGCGGTCTGTCGGGACTTCTCGAGGAAGGTGGGGGCGAAGGGGACGAGCTTCGAAGGGTCGAACCAGCTGTAGCTGCTGTCATCGAAGAACGCGACGAGGACGTGGTCCTCGCGCCTGGTCTTCCGGACCGACTACGACGCTAAGGCCTCATTGAAGATGTGGCCCGACCACCATGGGTACGACTTGACCTTCTCCCACACCATGTCGTCGGTCTCGAACCCGTGGACGGAGAGAGAGATCATCGGATCCCTTTCTAACTAGGTTTAGGGTTTTGGATCTAGGGTTAGGGTTTTGGAGTTGGGGGAAAGGAATAAGAAGAAGATGAGGAGAGGAGGGTGTTGCTGAACTAGCTAGAGTTAGGGTTTTGGATTTTGGAGTTGGGGGAGAGGAAGGAGAAGAAAGGAGGAGAATGAGAAGATCGACCAGAATGATTTTGGTGGAGGAAAATTTTTGTTGAAGCACGGGGTACAGCAAGAATTTTGCCAAAAATTAAACTTAAAAAATATTACAAGTTTGCCACCGCTCTAAAATATTAATAACGTTTTATTTTATAAACGTTATAAAAAGTTCAGAATTAGCCCAAACCGTCATAGAAAAAAGGTATTTCGAACTTTGATAACGCTTTGGTATCAGGCGTCATCAATACGTCTTGTCGAGCGTTATTAATAGGCCTTTTTGTTGTAGTGTATTATCTTCCTTGCTTGATTCTAAGCCTCTTTAGAACTTGGAGATTTTGGTTTTGATGGTTATATTTTTGTAGATCTAAGTTTATAGTTTCTTCGATTTTTCTTGGTTTTGATCTCTTAAACTTTGTTATTTTCGAAAACTAATGGTTCCATATTGTAGATAATTCAATTTCATTCAGTTTAACCTTTATTTCGTCCAATTTTGAGTCCTTTAGTCCAAGTTATGGACATTGGAGGTTATAAAACACCATGGCCAAAAACTTGCTGGTAGGGACAACACCTCGTGCACCTTTTTTGTCCGCGCACCTTGTACCTCGTGCACCTTTTGGTTCGTGCACCTTTTACCTCGTGCACCTTTTGGTTCGCGCACCTTGTACCTCGTGCACCTTTTGGTCTGGACACCTTGTACCTCGCGTACTTTTTGTTCTGCGCATCTTGCACCTCGTACACTTTTTGGCCCGCGCACCTTTTACCTTGCGCACCTTTTGGTCCGTGCACCTCGTGCACCTTTTGTCACGCCCCAGAACCAAAATACTGGAGAGTGGAGGATAGATACAGCCAGCTACGTACATTGAAGTGTAACCCACCTCGATGTACGGTCACGGCTGTCTAGATGCATGAGGGTTTACTACAAGCCATTAGTCTCTCGAGACCAAGCCTAGTGTCTCAATCTCAAGTAAGCAAGTAAATGTAACAAGATAGTATATCATCAGACATACAAAGTAAGGCACCCCAAATATTATATATTCAGATAATTATGAAGCTAGTCATACAAAATACGAAAACTAGCAAGAGTTTAAGTCATACATGATCAACCCTAGGATATGTCAATCATGTTACAGCCCTTAGGCAGACAGAAATATAAATTCAACACGAGCTAACACCTGCTCGGCGGCTAAACGTCTCAAAAGAATAATTTTATAATTAGAGTGGAAGAGCAAATTAAAATCCACTCTTTGCCAGGGTTGCGTCTAGTGTTCACCATCTGGCTGGAAGGTTGGAAGATCCTCGAGTGCTACTCCAAAATCTGGCCATACAAAACCAGCTGGGTCAGACCCCGGAAAGAGCAAGTGCCACAAGGGAGGCTTCACTTAAGAACTAAAACCAGCATATTAGCATATGATACATAAAGGATAACGAAAAACATGAGTTAGAGAAAACAGAGTAATAAACGATAAGATAACTAAAGGACTATTCCAGTAACCAAGTTACAACCCGTAAATCAAACAAGGACCGAGGTTGTAACCCTTCACCTGAACAAAACTTAGTCTCTAACCAATTATCGAATAAGTAAAGCATAACAGTAACGGGCTGAAGTAACCGTGTACTGGCCTTATCTAGGCAAGGCTAGACTAGACTCCATTCATCAATCACGGCTAAGCAATGCGTACGGCTTGATACTTTAACTAATGTCACATTCGTTTTTCGTTATACGTATTTTCAGTATACGTGTACAGAATTCCGACCCGTAATCAGACTTGTCTAGCTTAATCTTGCATGACTTGGTTTATTTTGGTTTATTTTGACTTGGGTTCGGCTTGGGTTGGTTTGTTTTTGTTTAGGGTGGTTCATCATGCACCCAACCCCCTACCTACCACCATCTCCATTTAAAGCCCAACTACTTTCTCTCTCTTCATTTATTCTTATTTACTCTTCTTCTTCTCTATTAACCTCTCCTCTAACCTAAGAAAACTCATAGGCAAGTGCACCTTGCTTCCACATGAGAACCCATTTTTATGGTTTATTTATCTTTTTATCGTGATTCTAAGATAGTTTAGAACTTGACATTTTGCATTTTGAAGTTTTATTTTTTTTAGATCTAGAAATTTGCCATTCTCGAATTTTGGTGGTTTGATCTATCAAACTTCTTTATTTTTAAGTTTTGATCGTTCCAGGTTGTTGAGATTTGTGTTATACCCCATTTTGATCTATGGAAGTCCTATTTTTGGCTTAGATTGAAGGTTTCATGGAATTTGGAGTTCTGGAGGTTCCTTACGCCCACGTTTATTCGTGCCAGCGTAGTATCAAGCTCTACGCCCATGTTTATATTCATGCTCGCGTAGTATCAAACTGTACGTCCACGTTTATACGTGCTCGCGTAGTATCAAGCTCTACGTCCACGTTTATTCGTGTCAGCGTAAATTTGGATTACGCAAGTCAAGACTGTTTTACGCGTAAAACAAAGTCTACCATGCCTTGGCGTAAAACAAGTTTCACGCGTAAACTTTACTCCTTTACGCGTATTCCTTTGGCATACTTTCCTTACACGTACCTCCTTTACGCGTACTTCCTTTACGTGTACTTTCCTTACGCGTACTACCCTTGGCATATTCCTTTGGCGTACTTCCCTTGGCATATTCCTTTGGCATACTTTCCTTATGCGTACCTCCTTTACATGTACTTTCTTTACGCGTACTTCTTTTATGCCCTTGGCGTACTCCTCTGGCTTGGCGTACTCCTCTGGCTTGGCGTACTCCCCTGCCCGGAGACTTCTTAGCACTAGCGTATCTTACCCCCTGTAGCACCCAGTTTTCCAGATGAGGGTAATTTTAAAATTTTATAATTTTAATTATTATTTATTGATATTGTTTCATATTATGATTTTTGGTGAATTTTAATAATTTTTTAAACTATTTAAAAACTGCTTTAAGTCATGACTTGTGATTTTGATGTGCTGTTAGTGAAACCCTAGAGACTGCATGACCTAGAGCCTAACCATGTCATTAGGATGATTTAATTATCATTTTAACTTGAGGGTATTTTTGTCATTTAGTAAAGTTTGAATTTATTCTTAATTTATTGAATTGGTGATTCATAGTTTGGGCTTTGACTATTAGAGACTTGTAGACTAGTCTAGAAGCTAACCCTAGCCATGGTGACCCTAGTCTAACCTAGGTTAACCTACTTTAGTCACTTAGAAACAAATTTTGGATTAGGAGGATTAGTTTAAGTGAAATTATTTTATGGTTTATGGTTTAATGAAATGACTAGTGATTTAAGGACTTAATGACTTATGACTTAAGGCCATGGCCCATAACTAGAAGCCCTAACCCTAACCAAACCCTAAGTGATCAGCCACATAGGGATCCCCACCCTATATAAACACTTATTCATTAGTTCTTGCCTCTTTTATATCATTTCAACACATAGGAAAAGAAAGGTTCGTCCATTCTTCCCCAATCCATAGATTTCTCATTTTAAATCCTTTTTAACTCTAGTTTCTTGCATTAGAACCTAATACTCTCCTATTTTCTGATTGTGGGGTTCAATCCCAGCTTTGGAACAATTTGGGAGCATTTGGCTAGCAAGGAGGAATCTCCCATTTGGAGCTTTTTTATGCTTTTTGCACCTATAGGTAAAACTCTACAAATTGATCTAAAAATTCTATTTTCTTTGCATTTAGGGCTAGATCTAGAAGTCCCCTAGCTGTCCCTAAAATTTGGACAGATTTCGTGTCCGTTTGGTGTCCGTATCGGACACGTATCATAGTGTATTGCTAAGTGTTTGATGAATTGCTTGAATGGATTAAAACATTATAATTTCAAAAACTAATTTCATGGATTTGTAGCCCTATATGTGTTCTTTAAATTTGTGTCCTACTGAGCACATTTTGGACACGTTTTGTGTCCAAATTTAGACACACACGCACGCACGAGGCCCCGGTGCGCTGCCCTGCTGCTCGGGGTCGACACAGGACACGACACAAACTTTCAAGACCCAATTTTTGGCACAGAGGTCGGGGCAACCTCTGCCACCATCCTCCCAAAATTTGGGGTGGGTTGGTGCAGTGTGCGAGGAGTTCTCCTCCTCGTACTGGTCGTAGCCTGACAAGAGCGCGTGCGAGAATCGCGTCGGATACGCATCTCGTGCACACGACACGATCCACGTGGACACTGTACAGGCTGTGGGACACACTCTCCTAGTCCTGACGAACACTTAGACACGTGCACGAGGTGTCTAGTATAGTGAGTCGTGTTCACGAGAGCTTGACACGGTTGCACGAGCCTGCCTGTGCACACAGACTGACACAACCTATTTTGCACGATTTGGACACTCCGTGTCCATTGCTTGGATACGAGAACACCCCCACTTGACACGTATACATGGGTTTGATGCTTACCAACCTCATAATTAGGATATTGACTTGTTTTTATATGTCGATTTTAATATTTTTCCAAATTCCTGATACGTGAATACTATTCTTAAATTCTGAACTAAAATTCCTGATTTTAAACTGATAAGAATGTTTATTGCTATGTTTAAATTCATGTGCAAATGTATTAGTTGCCACTACACCATAATAGGCGATTACCCACGGTTATTACCGTGACAATTATTTTTCGATTGATTTTTATTTGGATTTCGAATGTAGACTGGACTGATACCATTCACTGATTTTTTATTTTTCTGAATTTGAATCCCCTTTGTAAAACTAAATTTTTATGATTATCATGTTAATCCCTATACCTGTGTGTTAGTTACTGTCAATATGGGGTTTGTGTTGTGTTGGAAATATTGGGTTCGAATGAGCCTTGAACAGACAACTGAAATACCAAACTGTCAATTGACACAGTGTGTATTGTTTCTCAAATCCTGATTTTAAACCTTTCCTTCTTAAACTGATTTTTAGATGTTAGATTGCCATGTTTAATCCATATTGCATTGTTTTAGCTGACTGATAAGGATTGGTAGTTGGCATGGGATGATAGGTATTTTCGAATTTGGTTTTGGTTTTAAATGGGTTTTGGTGAATTCGAATTGGTTTGGGGATTCTTGGTTGTTGTTGTTCACTGTTTGTAGACTGACCTGTCTATGGTGGCTGTGCAGTCGAGCCCTATTGTTGTATACTGCTTGTTGATGGCCAATGGATATGGGTGTTATATCTATATGTCATATATAACAGAACTACATGGGTACAACAATCTTATTTGGCATCTGTTCACTGTATAAAGAGTTCAGACCTATTGCATCATCTATTCACTTATGTCCTGCCTCTTTTAGAGGATGTACAGGCATGTTGCTATGTTCCGTCTTGAGCATTGCCCTTCCATACATCACCTTTGTTCACTGCATCCTCATCTTCGCTACATATGCATGGTATATTGCCTACACACCAATTCCCTGCACCTTCATTCCAGAACTTTCCTGCAATCTATAAACCTCTGCCTGCATATTAGAGTGTCCTGCATCTCGCATATTCAGTCACCCATGTATCTTGAGTTCAGTCCTCTGAGTAAGATTCAGTCTCCTACTAGTTGATGTCCAAGTTCTAATGCACTGACTAAGTAAATGTAGGTATAGTGGCCCCTCATGTATAGCTCATATCTCACTAGTGTTTAGTCCAATTGTTGATTTTTGTTATGTTTCAGTCTATACATATCTTAGGTGTTCAATTAACCCACACACAAACTTATTCCTGCCACTTCACTGTTTCCCTGAAATTCTAAGAACATGTACATACACATCTATATATAATATTGTCATGAGACCTATATAGGCACAAATGTTTGTTATCATATTATTAAATTATATATATTAAATGTATATGTGTGTGATCTATACTAAATTATATTAGCATATGTAATGTGTGAATATGTGGTTTGGTATAGGCATGACATTGCCTATGGGCCTATAGCCTATGGCTCATGGCCTATGGGTGTGACTGTATGCATAGGAGTGTCTAGTTACACTTGTATAGCCTTGTTTAGACCTAGAATAGACTAGTTAGACTAGTATAGACTTGTTTGACTTAGGTTTGACTTAGTTGACCTAGTTTGACTTCTAGGGTTGACCAGAGTTGACCAAGAGTTGACTTTGGTCTAGATTGACCTAGATTCATATAGAATGCATTGAATTGCATCTTATTATCATTTTGGACATGTTGTGACTTGTACTGTTCTATAGGAGACAGACACCAGTCCTTGGACAGTAGATATTCTTCAGATACTCAGGATACAGGCGAGTACATTCTCTGATCATTTCATATCCTGTTAGAATTATTCTCCTGCTTTAAATTACTTTACTTGATGCTGTCACGTTGGTCACACGGATTAGTACTATATGGATCCTTTCTTGAGATGTTATCCTCTCAGGGAGCATCGGATACTACATGTTCTGTGTATTTCACTTACATTGTGTATCACTATGCTTCATGGTTCATTGAATCACTTGTGACATGTACTCCCATGATCACAGAGTCTTCCTTGAATCACCCCTTTGTGGGCATTCCTAGAATCCCCATTTATGGGACTATCATGTACCACCCTTCGGGGGCCATTACATGAATCATAACATAACCTAGCTGGATCATTGTGTATTGATTGGGGGTACGGGAGAGTAGAAGTGGACATGTAAATAATATCCAAGTAGTGTAGCATCAAAATCATTCCGTAGTGTAGCATCAGAATCATCCTATGCCATTCACATGTCTATATTGTACTCTGACTCACTAGCCACTGTTAGTTCTCTACTTATAGTAGATATTTCTATTACAGTTCTCTCTCTGTTTACATTCTGTACTTTCTTTCAGTTTTCTGTATGTTACTTTACTGCATGATTATATTTTCTAACCTGCTATGATCTGTTGAGATGTATTGTGCTCGCTATGTCCTGATTGGGCACCGTTGATATGTTTACAGAGGACGAGGATGAGGCTGGTGTTGACACTTTTTATGGGACAGCTCTAGATGACACCTGTGATCCAGATTTCCAGCCGGATCTACTAGCTATAGAGACTGAGGCTCCCTAGTCTAGGTTTTTACTATTTCTGTCATTGAGATCTGGATTGTATATATTCCTTCATATTCTGTAGTTGAGACTTTGTATTTCTGGATGTTTGCTGAGTTGTTATCTTAGACACTTAGACTTTTCTGATCATCTGTATTTCATTTTGAGTTCTATATCATATCGTACTTCTTCTTCCTTAGTTGTGATTGAGTTTACATTCTGCTATGTCACCCCCATTCGGGGAGTATAAACTGCTTAGCCTTATACTGTTAGATGCATGAGACCTAGGACAGCGTTCTACCGCCGACACTGCGGCGTAGGCTGGACGTACCCACGTCTCGTGCCCTTACTCTAGGGTGCGGGTCGTGACACATTTTTAGTGGTGGCCCATGCAGGTCGAGTTTATGTAGTGGTATTCGAACTAGAGTATCACTACAGCCTACAGTAGGAATTAGAATATTTTTGAAGGTACTCAATCACACTAGGAAAAACTCTTAATCAAATTCCTTTTATCTAAATTTGCTGCTTATTGTTTTCCCTTGAATATAAACTGTCCTCTTTTGATTTTTTCGCTTCATTTTCAGTAATTGTTTCTTGTTTTGATCTGTCTTCATGATGGTTATGAAGACACGATCTCATCGCTCCGGTTCGGGGGATACTATTGAGAGACTGGCCACCTCTCGTCCTGTTCATCAGGGCCTCGAGACCGCAGCTCCTGTTGTGCCGACTCAGGTTGGCGTTTCTGCTACATTGGAGGTGCACCTTCGTCTGTACAGAGACCTTCTCTCCCGTCATTCCTAATTTCTTTCAGCAGCAGCGGTTCATGCAGCATCAGCAGTAGGCCAGGGGAAACCAGCAGGGGCGAGCTATCGTCAAGACAGTCGAGGATGCACAGACCATTGGAGATCTTGCTGCAAGTTCCGTTCTTCTTGATTCCATTCCCACAATTGTCTTTTATAACTACCTTGAAATCCGATTCCATCTGTTCCTTGCTGATTGATTAATTTTGTTATGTTGCTCTTTTGTTATGTTTGTTTTTCTTCTAAGAAAATCATATGGGCTAGGTCACCTCAGTTATGGGATCTAGAATATTCGATAGTCATGTTAGCTGGCATAGTGAGGACATATAGTCAGATTTTGGACGTATTTCTCGGGTGTGGAAATTTAAAGTTTTTGCCGTCGCATGTGGCAATGCAAAAATTGTAAATACCATGATTCTAGAGGTATGTGCCTTAGTCGAGGACTCTGTGATTATCGTAGCCATGTTTACTAGTATGACGAGGATTTAGAGTACCATAATTTTGGATAGACGCATATGATTATCAGATTGTACCTTAAATGCTCTTGAACAAGTTTTCTCTACTTTTGTTCAGTCTTTCAAAAAAAAATGTTTTGTTTGTTTTGTTTCTCATTATTTAACTTAGGAGTAGGAGTAGCTTTAGCTATATTATAAACCTTTGTGTAACTTCTTACTATGAATCTCTTCTTAAAATAATGAATCGATGATTTTGCTAGACCTTATCTTGGATTTGATATTATAGCTCTGGTTTCAAAATGGTTCCTTCTTTTAAACAGATAAGCAGAACAGATTTTATCGTTATTTCCTTCTTGCTATTTTTCTTGTATTAAATAATAATAATAATAATAAAACTGTCTTGATTACATCAATCACCTGCTTTGCAATCTTGGTAGGAATCTAAATGTTGGTATTGATATAGAATTTGATTTTTATTGGGACATGAGAATATATATAGTAGATACAGACACTTTGCCTGACATGTATGCATGCTACACTTTGATTACCAACCTATCTAAATACATATTAATATGTTGTTGATGTATAAATTCTCAAAATCCCAATATTTTTGATACGGTACAGTATCAGAGACTGGTTCTCTGCTTTTCCAGTTTAAATTCGTAATTTAAATATAAATTTTATGTTATTAGTTTTGTTTAAATCACTGTACATGTATTTTATACACAAGGTTTCAATTCTTAAAGAAATTGGTTGAGTTTTGTGTTTGAACTTGTCAAATCTGAGACTGTGTGCATATTAACCCTTAATACTGGATTCTAAATGATTAGTTCAATTTGCTGTTTTTTTAAATATAATATTTTGAGCTATATACATTATTGTATGTAGGGATATAATGTTAGGTTT
Source organism: Iris pallida (assembly GCA_029216955.1). NCBI lineage: Eukaryota > Viridiplantae > Streptophyta > Magnoliopsida > Asparagales > Iridaceae > Iris > Iris pallida. Next base: position 2,233,552 of record JANAVB010033217.1, read on the forward strand.
CATATTCTTACATGTTAGGTTGTGATAAACATTGGGTTGGTTTGATATTCGAATTTCTCCAAAATCCTAAAACTGAATACATGTTAACATTTTTACATTGATTTCAAATGTTTAGTTCAATTTCAGATTTAATATGTAATATTGAACTGTATGTATAGCTAAATGTATGGATAGTATGTTAGGTTTCATCTCTATCATGTTAGGATGTGTTGGGAGCATTAAATTGGTTGTGATGTTTCAAACCCTTAAAATCTGAAACTGCATTATGTTAATATTACACTGGTTTAAATGTTAGCTTATTTTCAGATTTTGTATGTAAATGCTGAACTAAAACTGGGTTTAACCTTTCAATACTAAATCTATAACCCTGTACAAGGACACACACACCCTAATTTAGTATACACTGCCATGTAAACCTAACCCTTCCTCTCTATGTTATGTTCACATATCTATATAGATACAGTAGAAACTCTATAAAATAATACACTTGGGACCACCAAAATTTATTAATTAAAAGAGTTATTAATTAATCGATAAATTAATAATTATTAATTTATATATTAATTAATATTTTATTAATTTATAGTAAAATACTTACGTAGTTTACAAACACCTTTCAAGCTTCCACTTAATTATTGTATACAATGCATGTGTATATCAAATGAAGGGCCCAATTTGAAAGAAACCTTCAATCTCCCACCTTATTATGCTTCTTGTGTTCAGTGTATCACTTTATGGACATTAAAAATATTCGTGCAAATACAATTGCGAACTGCTTTTGTCATTGTAAACTTCGATCAACAGATAACGTGACTTTTGAGAACTCAGATGAAGGTGGTGAAAGCACTCAAGAACTCCAGAATTTGATCAAAGAGACAGACACCACTCCTCGGACAGTAGATATTCTTCAGATACTCAGGATACAGGCGAGTACATTCTCTGATCATTTCATATCCTGTTAGAATTATTCTCCTGCTTTAAATTACTTTACTTGATGCTGTCACGTTGGTCACACGGATTAGTACTATATGGATCCTTTCTTGAGATATTATTCCCTCAGGGAGCATCGGATACTACATGTTCTGTGCGTTTCACTTACATTGTGTATCACTATGCTTCATGGTTCATTGAATCACTTGTGACATGTACTCTCATGATCACAGAGTCTTCCTTGAATCATCCTTTTATGGGCATTCCTAGAATCCCTATTTATGGAACTATCATGTACCACCCTTTGGGGGCCATAACATGAATCATAACATAACCTGGCTGGATCCTTGTGTATTGATTGAGGGTACGAGAGAGTAGAAGTGGACATGTGAATAATATCCAAATAGTGTAGCATCAGAATCATTCCGTAGTGTAGCATCAGAATCATCTTATGCCATTCATATGTCTATATTGTACTCTGACTCACTAGCCACTGTTAGTTCTCTACTTATAGTAGATATTTCTGTTACAGTTCTCTCTCTGTTTACATTCTGTACTTTCTTTCAGTTTTCTGTATCTTACTTTACTGTATGATTATATTTTCTAACCTGCTATGATCTGTTGAGATGTATTGTGCTCGCTCCGTCCTGATTGGGCACCGTTGATATGTTTACAGAGGACGAGGATGAGGCTGGTGTTGACACTTTTATGGGACAGCTCTAGATGACACCTGTGATCCGGATTTCCAACCGGATCTACTAGCTATAGAGACTGAGGCTCCCTAGTCTAGGTTTTTACTATTTCTGTTATTGAGATCTGGATTGTATATATTCTTTCATATTCTGTAGTTGAGACTTTGTATTTTTGGATGTTTGTTGAGTTGTTATCTTAGACACTTAGACTCTTCTTATCATCTGTATTTCATTTTGAGTTCTATATCATATCGTACTTCTTCTTTCTTAGTTGTGATTGAGTTTATATTCTGCTATGTCACCCCCATTCGGAGAGTATAAACTGCTTAGCCTTATACTGTTAGATGCATGAGACCTAGGACAGCGTTCTACTACCGACACTGCGGCGTAGGCTGGACGTACCCACGTCTCGTGCCCTTACTCTAGGGTGCGGGTCGTGACACCCCCTTTGCTCGGAGCAGTATGGCTCTGGCATCCATTGCCCTAGATTCACCTTTATTGGGCGCATGGCACCCCTTATTATATCCTTACGTCTTTTGACATGAACTCGATATAATCATGATATGTTAATATTATAATGATAATCTGTACACGGCATGATTTTGTGACAACTCATGATAGTGGCCCGTCATGGTGTGCTCTTAATAAGTAACAAGTACAAGTAGCATGACATGATGGTGACCCGTTGTGGTGCACCCCTGACAAGTAATCCTGACATGAACTCATGAACACCGTTGCGACGGTTATCTTGACCTGCTAAGTAATCTTGACATGTAACCTTGAACGTTGTTGCGACGACTAACTTGATATGCTAAGAAAATTCTCATCTTGAAACCATGGGTGATTGTATTGAATGTGCTTGTATAAGCTACCAGTCTTGTCTCGCATCATGTCTAGGACTTGTATCCCTGGTTACCACGGTCAGGGATTCATACTGAATCTGACTAGGTTAATGACTAGATTGATCAAGTAGTTCATATAGAGAGGTATTCCGGCTACAGGTAATCCTGTTATCTGGGCACTTTCTCTGATGGACTTGTAGCCTGCCGACGAGTATGGCACATTTCCAGCTCACTGTCATATGGGGCACTTCATGAAATGATTACTATGCACACTGTCATGTGTTGCACTCAAGTCACCTAACAAGTCATGATAACTCTTAGCATGAATCTTGCGTCTGGATAACCTGGATAGTCTGCAGGGCTTGTGGCCGTAGGGATATCTCATTGCATCTTGCTAGTAACTAGGATTATGATAACCCTAGTTAGTTTAAATATCAAGCCGTACTCTTGCTTGGCCGTAAATGTTGGATGGAGTCCCATCTTATCTAGTCTTGCCTAGATCCAGTACATGGCTATCTCAGGACATGCTTGTGTGTGCTTTACTTTATCGATAATTGGTTAGAGACTAAGTTTCGTTCAGGTGAAGGATTACAACCCCGGTCCTTGTTTGGTTTACGGGCTGTAATTTGGTTACCGGAATAGTCCCTTAGTTTTCTTATCGTTTATCACCCTGTTTTCTCTAACTCATGTCTTTTGTTATTTCATCTATGACCTTATGTATTAATATGCTGGTTTTAGTTCTTAAGTGAAGCCTCCATTGTGGCACTTGCTCTTTCTGGGGTCTGACCCAGCTGGTTTTGTATGGCCAAATTTTGGAGCAGCTCTCGAGTATCTCCCATCATTCCTGCCAGATGGTGACCACTAGAAGAAACCTTGGCAACAAGTGGGTTTTATTTTGCTCTCCCGCTCTATTGTAAAATTATTCTTTTGAGGCGTTTAGCCGCCGAGCAACTGTTAGCTCGTGTTGAATACTTATATTTCTTGTCTGCCTACGGGCTGTAACATGATTGACGAATCCTAGGGTTGATCATGTATGACTTAAACTCTTGCTAGTCTTCGCATTTTGTATGACTAGCTTCATGATCATCTGAATATGTAATGTTTGGGACGCCTTACCTTGTATGTCTGATGATCTACCATCTTGTTATAATTACTTGCTTGCTTGAGATTGAGACACTAGGCTTGTTCTTGACCCTAAGAGACTAATGGCTTGTAGTAAACCCTTATGCATCTAGACAGCCGTGACCGTATTGCGAGGTAGGATTCACTTCAATATACATAGCTGGCTGTGTATGTCCCCCGCTCTCCAGTATTCTGGTTCTGGGCATGACACGATTTTAGTGGTGGCCCATGCAGGTCTTGTAAATCAAGATGGGTGAGGGTTTCACTGAATAGATGTCTCAATCAGCACTCGTCCTTGATCTATAGTAGTGTCTTCTAATCTTTGTGAAAACTTGACATGATCACATGTTTATATCCTCGATCTATCATGGTCCTTCCTTATTGTTCTCCATGTCATTTCTTCAGCGGTATTATTCTTGGTCCTACCGATCAGCAAGGCAGAGCACCTCTAGTAGACCAGCAGCAACCTGGAGACTAAGCCCAACACTCTGGAGCGGCCTTCCGAGTCATGCATTCCGGGGATCCAGAGCCTCCAGTTCAGCCAATCCAGCCTGCAGAGCCTGAAAATGGAACCCTGGTGGGTCTCATCAGGGAATTGCTTATATCTCAAGATCGTCGGGATGATGCCCTGCACCAGACAGTACAAGATGCCATGGGTCGTGTTGGTTATCAAGGGAATAATGCGGCTAACAGTTTCAAGCGCCTTAACCATCCCTTCTTCGATGGTAGTGAAGACGCTATTGCAGCTGATACGTGGCTCCAGGACATCGAGATTGTCTTGGATGCAGCTAAGACTCCAGAAGGAGAGAAGGTAGCTGTAGTGCGCCTACAATTATTGGACCTAGCCCGCACCTGGTGGGCGATGTTAGCAGTTGGGTTGGCGACGCCTGTTCCATGGGCGATATTCAGTGGCAAGTTTCAGATCAAGTACTTCGATGCTGTAGCTCGGCACGATCTACAGACGGGGTTCACCAATCTCAGGCAGATGAGCAGGACGGTCGATGGATATGCGGCCGAGTTTTCAAGACTGAGTCGGTTTGCTCCCACCTTGGTGGCGACAGAATTGGACCGAGCCCAGCGGTTCCAGCAGGGACTCCATCTAGAGATCATTCTAGCAGTGGAACAGTTTGAGCATCAGACTTTTGATGCTGTTTTACGAGCAGCTAGGAGGCATGAGTATACCTTCCAGAGAATAGTGGACAGAACTGGAGGACGGAAGCAGTCCCATGGTCAGATGACCCAGTCCTCAGCCCCAGCCCCGGCAGCTAGGGCCTTGACTATTGGAGCTCCGAGGAGGACGGCATCAGTAACGTCGGTTCAGCATTCGACTCCGACGTACCCTCAGCAGCAGAAGCGGAGGCAGTCTTCCACAATGGGCTGCACTCATTATGGAAAGCCATGACATGTAGTACCAGAATATCGCAGAGCACAAGGATTGTGTTTGACTTATGGGGCATCAGACCACATGATAGGGTCTTGCCCACAGAGAGCCGGTTCCTCCTCATCGGCCTAGACTAGTCCCTCGATGAGGCGACCAGCACCAGTACAGCAGCAGCAGTACCAGCCTCCGAGGCTATTGCCGCCTCAGGCTCAAACATTCCAGCAGCAGAGACCGCAGCAGTATGCCCAGGTCCAAGCTCAGATTCAGAACCGCCAGAGAGGTTTCCAGCAGAGGGGACCAGCACCCAAAGGGTAAGGTCAAGCGATGGCTTTGACCGTAGAGGAGGAGTTGGCATCAGGTGAGGTGGTGGCAGGTACCATTCTCGTCAACTCTTTTTCTGCATCAGTATTATTTGATTCGGGTACATCGCATTCATTTATGTCTGCACGATTCCCAACACGGATAGGACTGGAGCCCGAGTCATTATCAGTATGGCTCAATATACTTACTGGTAACGATGTTGTGGGACTAGATAGAGTGTTTTTCTTGTGTCGAATCGTAGTTAGCGGTAGAGAGTTTCCCGCTAGGTTGATAGCATTCCCGATGGCCGATTATGATGTGGTCCTAGGAATGGATTGGTTGAGGGACCAGTATGCTAGAATAGATTGCCATATCGGCAAGATTATTTTTAGTATTCCTGGTGAGCCAGAGTTTTTATTTTTTCGAGGCAGAATAGAATCTTCTTCCCCAGTGTTGCGGATGGCAGTAGTAGCAGCAGTTCAGTTTCCCGGAGTTGTAGAAGAGTTTCCTGACGTATTTCCCGAAGAACTTCTAGTGTAGCTCCCCTTCCCAAAAATTTTGAATTATTTTTTTATTTATTATTTATTTGATTTAAAAGGTGATCTTTAGAATTTTAGAATTAATTATTTGGTTAATTATTATGGTAGATGATTTTAGTCATGGTTGAGTTTTGAAGTACCAGACGACTAGGAATCATGGCACGGATAGTGTAGTGGCGTGTCTTGACTAGTGCCTTAGCCATGCCAGGGAAGACTGAGCCATAGTAATGCCTTAACTAGGAAAACCAGGCTAAGTTGTGAGCTGACCATTATAAATAGTTTAATTATTCATTATTAATATTATTTCACATTTAAGAGACCCGGTTGTACCTAACCAGCCCGGACCTCGTACCGAGCCCAAGCCCATGTAGCCATGCATGGAGTCCAATGACGTTCGTGTTGATGTATTATGGTATTGTGGTGTTGTATTCCGTTTTAATGATCTAATGAGTATTTTCTAAATATTCTTAATTAAATATTATAAAAATCATTTTTAGTTGATAATCAGCGATGTTTGTATAAAATAGGCCCTGTACATTTTTGGGATTATTAGACTGTGCCCGATGGTATATACACTATTATTGGTTTATTGAATTCTGTTATTATAATAATAATAATAATTATTATTATTTTTATTGTGGTTATTAAATATAAATTATTTATTATTATTAGTTATTATCATCAAGATATATGGGTATATATAAAAATAGATATATATGTGTATGTGTGTGTATATATAAATGTATAATATATACGTGTATATAAAAATAGATATATATGTGTGTGTGTATACAAATATATAGGTATATGTGTGGAAATATATATACATATATATGTATATGGATATATATAGGAATTTATATATATAAATATACATATACTAATAGGAGATTGGACCAAACCCAGCCCCCAGGCCAGGCCCACCCCGCTTAGCTTCCACAGCTCGAGCAAACCCGGCCTACAGCTGAGGAAGCTTAGCCCGAGCGCAAGCATCCCCCCCCGTCTGTTTCATAACCGAGCGTATACAAGTATACGTATCGAGAGAAACGCAACAACCAAAACCCTAAACCACGCCGCCCAGTCCGTGAGCCATTCCCTCCGCTCGCGTGCGCCGCCGGCCGACCGCCGGGCAGCAGTCGTCGCCGCCGCAGCGGCAGCAAACAGCGGCAATAGCCGAGCGCAAGCAGGACAGAACAGCAGCAATGACAGGAGCTGCGGCAATATTCGGAACGCCGTATCTCCCTTGTTTCTCCACCGATTTGTGTTTCGATTGTTCTGGTACAACTACAACCTAACCACCTTCGTTTCGATTTGTTTACCTCGATTCACATTGCACTGCAAGCTTCGTAAGTCGAACCCAAAGTTGCCGAAAAACCTGTCGAAACAGGACACGAAACCAGTCCAAACCACCTTTTTAGAAGGCAGATATTTGCCAATCCAACCACAGTTTAGGAAAAACATTTAAAGGGACTTTTAGACAACATTTAGAGGATTAAAACCCTATAATTGGAACTATTTCTAGCATTCTGTACGATAAGTAATTTCTGTTTGAAGATCCAGAAAAACCACATAAAAACTGATTTCTAAAATTTAGAAAACCTTCGATACGACGTGCGTCCCGCCAATTCGGGCGACGTGGTCGCAAACCGAAAGCATTGAAATGTGCGTAACGGCTTCATGGTCGTGTGGACTTTGACGGAATTCAAATTGGTCGCGTGTGTGCGACGAATTTGATACGTATCCGTCAAAATTCACCGTATCGGCCTCTGTGCAAATTCTCCAATTATTTTGTGCATGCTCGTCAGATCGAGACGAAACTTGTGCCATCAGGACGTATCATTTTTCTGGTCATGTATGCCAAGTTTGGTCCAATTCTGAGATAATTGATTGGATCACCGTTTTACGGGCCCCACGGTCCGACTCAACGGGTGATTTTGTGCACGGCCTTCCGAAATCCAAATTTGGACATACGGTTGGGTTCGTATCGGAAAATTGAATCCGTAGACATATAGTTTGACGACTTTAGAGACCATTGACTCTGGCATATTTTTCGGTACAAAACGGGTCCAACGGCGGACATCATTTTTGTCCAAAATTACCGTTTTGCCCCTGTGTCCAGAGTTGGACTTAAGGACAGGCGATTCTAGCTAATTTAACTATTCCGAGAATGATGGCAATGTTTATTTCAGCTATCGGAGACAGTTGTGATGATTTGGACTTTACGGCTCACCTGTTGACTATATTTTGTGGGATCTGTGTGCAACCTCCAGGTAAGTATACCTTACCTCCCTCTACAGTTTATTTTCATGCTTATAGTATACCTGTTGTAGGATGTTATCTTTAGTTACTTTAGTTGTTATAGATTTATATGATACCGCGTTTACCAGTTTATTATCTTGCTTGTATATCAGTATTTTATGATTTGATAGTGTAGTTATACCAGGCTTGTTTACGTCATTGATCATGCTAGAGTTGTCCTTACCTGTGTCATGACTGAGTTGTACCGTGTCTTCACCTGTATCTTGACTGAGTCGTGTCTGCAAGTATGTGTGAGTGAACTGCTATTCCTTTGTCTTTCCCACAACCTGCGAGTCCATACACGGGACGAGGGTTGTCCTTTGCACCTGCGAGTCCACATACGGGGTGAGGGTGACTTGTCTTGAAACTGACCTACGAGTTCACATTCAGGGCGAGGGTTGGTATTCCATTGATCTTCTGGCAGTTCATTTATGCATACTTGATCCCGTATCCGTGTTCATAGTTACCTGTCAGTAGCCACATGTTAGTCTCATGTCTAGTTCCTGTTTATACCCTGGTTATATTATTACATGATTAAACTGTTAGATAGGCATGTTTTATGTATCTTGCTAGTCCTCTGAGGACCTGATGATCTCTTCAGGTTTAGCGATTGTATGGAGTTAGTTAGCAGAGCGAGATGGTAGAGGATTGCGATGCATGATACAGGTATTTGCTTATGATATTTTTTTATTATCTTCTCGTGCTTTATATTCCATATCATGATATACTTTGCTTATATAGACTCATATCATTCTTGGAGTCTAATCGAACAATATGCTAATGGGCTGCAGATCATGACCCATACTTGTTCATTCTTGTTTATATGATTCATGTGGATTGAGATACAGTTTAGATTAGACATGATACCCTACTCTAGACAGCTTACACGTACTCGAGTCGGGCTGGAGTCCGTTCGATACGTAGCTGGCTTGCTCACGAGCTCGCGTCCGAAAACCGTGTACGGGTCGTGACATCTAGGCATGTCCCCAGAGAGAGAGATCGAGTTCACCATTGATTTGATTCCCGAATCAGCACCAGTGTCAGAGAGAGTCTATAGGATGGCGCCTTCAGAGTTGGAGATCTTGTACAAGATGATTGAAGAACTTAAAACCAAGGGATTCATTCGTACTAGCGGATCACCTTGGGGAGCCCCGATACTTCTTGTAAAAAAGAAGGATGGTATGTCAAGATTATGTATTGATTATCGTACCTTGAACTCTGTAACAATCAAGAACAAGTATCCTCTACCAAGGATAAATGACTTATTTGATCAGCTCAAGGGAGCGGCTGTATTCTTGAAGATTAACTTGCGGTCAGGATACCATCAGATCAGAGTCAGAGAGCAAGACATCCCGAAGACAGCATTCAGATCGAGGTATGGACATTGGAAGTTCCTTGTTATGCCATTTGGAGCGACCAATGTGCCAGCCGTATTCATGGACCTCATGAATCGTATCTTCATACCCTATTTGGACCAGTTCGTGATAGTATTTATAGACGACATCTTAGTCTATAGCAAGAGTGAAGCGGAGCATGAGCAACATCTCCGTGTAGTTCTTCAGATTCTCAAGGAGCACCAGTTGTACGCGAAGTTCAGTAAGTACGAGTTTTGGTTGGATCGTATCTCGTACTTAGGTCACATCATCACCCGAGGTGGAGTGGAAGTGGACCCCCAGAAGATAGTGGCTATAGAAACATGGCCAGTACCTAGCACTGTCGCGGAAGTTCGGAGTTTTCGTGGATTGGCCGGCTATTACCGACGGTTCGTGTGTAAACTCTCTGACCCTAATTTTTTAAATTTTTATAAATTTCAAATTATTTTAGAAGTGTAAACTCTCTGACCCTAATTATTTTTCAAATTATTTTAGCAATGCTAGTCGCCATCAAGCCTACTTTTTCCACCATGGCCGGCTATTACCGACGGTTCGTGTGTAAACTCTCCAACCGGTCGTCTGCCTTCGTCTTGTGCCTGTCGCCATCAAGCCGTCGGTCAGAAGGAAGCCAAGCCACGCCAGGCCGCCGCATCTAATGCTTGGGAGACGCAAGTTATGCTCAAAGGAAGCATCGGCCAACCTCACTCAAATGTTCCATCCCTCGAACCAAGTCTGCTCCCCATCTCATTGCAATGTACGCCATGTCACCATCAAGCTTGCTAGCAATGGTGCCAGACTTGCACCATTGCACCGAGAGTTGAATGCAAAGAGGATGGCTTACACCGCTACGTCGAGCACGCGTGGGGTTGCATCGTGCTTCTTGGACACTACTTCTTGCTAGCTGGTTGAACCCAGTTGTGACATTAGCAATAAATAGAAGAAGAAGAAGAAGAAGAAGAAGAAGAAGAAGAAGATAGGAGAAGTTGTAGTTACAGTACCCACATGGTACTATAGCAGATTTAATAAAGAAGGGTGGGTCCTACAACGTTAGGTGATATTCCTTCTCCTTCCTGTGTGCTTGCTTTGGAAGTTCCAATTAAGCCTCTCTACTTTGTAGTTTTTTTGACATGAGAGTATATATAAATATATATCCACAACTGGTAACTTATCCAGGATGCATTAGATAGGTGTAATGATTATTAAATAGATATTATTTTATGTCTTTTATATTTATAGGTTAAGGTATAGCATGTCTATAATGATATATGTGAGATTGGTGTATCTTCATTCATACGTATTATTATAACATATTATTATTTATATTTACCATACATTAAAATTGTGGTTGTATTTAAATAAAATACTATTCACATTCAATAACAACATAATAATTGGTCACCATGCACCAAGGCACTATTCACTCCATGTGCACGTAAGGAGAGCAAGGAAAGAATTAAGTTTTTGCACGTAAGACCCCCTATTAAATATAAATTATATTATAGTTTAAACTTAGTAATTAAGGGTATTATGAAATAATAAAACAATTAAGGTTCTTAACGAAAAATAACCATATCTTCCTTCCAGAGAATAGTTTTGTTATAGGAATGGTCGTTGTTTTTCAATATAACCCCTCCCTTTTATATTATTAGTTTCAATATAAAAATTTCACCACGCGCCATTTTATCCTTCTGTGTATAATGAGCAATATATAAGACAAGTAAAATCATGCTATATCACTATATGAGATCAAGACACAATTAAAGTGACAAAATATTTAATAACCTGAAGTGATTAACATAAATAGTTAAAGAGATTAAAACATATAAATTGGAAGTAGATTCATATATTAAACATGAGTATAAATAAGGTGGATAAAAGAATATTAACTTTTGTTTTTATACATATATGTATTCTTGGTTAGGCTGTATTCTTGGTTAGGCTTTGGTATTAAAGGACTGATCGGAGACTTGGACTACAGGCAAGTATACCTTGCCCACTGTACAGTATTTACATGTATTTTTCTATATTGCAATTTCTTTCCTGCCATAATTGATTATCTGCTTCTTATGTTCATGCCAGTGATATTTTTCTCATGTTACGTGCATGTATATTATTTTTTTTACTCCATGCATAGATCATGATAGAGTTGTTTAGTCTTGCGCCACATTCATTGATATGTCTTGAGCAGTACCTTACTTGTATCTTGACTTGAGTTGACCTGACTGGACACTGTATAGTTCCTTAAGACAGAGAGGACGTTTACTAGGTATGCGGGCTATATGATAGTTTCTGTTGGCCGGTAGTTCGGATGAGCTTCGGTTGTATTGATGATTCTGTTGGCCGTTAGTTTCGTACTACGGTTGTGATATTCTGTTGGTCGTTATTCTTGGAGGAGATGCGATTGTGATTATTCTGTTGGTCGTTAGTTTCGAATGAGCTACGATTGTCATGGTACCCCTGTCTGTTAGTCCAAGTGTTGAACATTGTCCTTGATGTTGCGTTGTCATGTATTTATTTAGAAGTAGAGTGCCATATTTCTGTCATCCCCTTTATGCATGTTAATTACTGTCATAGTGGCATGTTCTTCCTGTATCTTGCTAGTCCTCTGAGGACCTGATGATCTCTTCAGGTTTGGCCGAGTTTGAGTCAGGAGTTGCCGAGCGGGTTGAGCCAGCGTCAGACCACGGTACCCTTGCAGCTGAGGTTGTCCTTGATTAGCAGTTTGTACCCAGTTACTTATTTAATGTCTTTATTTGATTCCGTCTATTGGTAGTGGATTTGTGTCCACCGGACGAGACTTGGATTCTTGATAGCTTGAAACCATTTCAGTTTATTTTATATTATTATCCAGTTCATTGACATTCATTGATCTTAATTGTATTTTTTACTACTCTGTGGATGAGATCTAGACTGCCATATTGGTTACAGATTCTATGACTTATGTATATTAAACAGCGTTCTACCGCCGATACTGCGGCGTAGGCTGGGCTTGGACACGCCTCGTATCCGAAAAGTGGGTACGGGTCGTGACATTGTGTCAGACTTTGCTCGAATTTCAGTGCCATTGACGTAGTTGACTCACAAGGATATGCAGTTTGCTTGGACAGCAAAGTGTCAGAGTTCATTCGAGAAGTTGAAGTAGAGATTGATGACGGCCCTCATTCTCACTCTTTCCGACACTACTAAAATCTGCTCATATAGCGACGTATATTAGCGACGGATGCTTGTGGCGTCGCCAAACATTGAAATATAGCGACGCCACGAAGGAAACGTCGTAAAACGTCGCTGACTAGCGACGTTCTGCGACAGAAGACTAAAAACGTCGCTGAATAGCGACGTTTTGTGACGTAACTTACTTAACGTCGCCATTTTGGCGACGTTTAGCGACGGCTAATAAGGACGTCGCTAACTCTTTTATAATTAGGGCAGAGAGTTCAGTCGAACGAAAATTTTCGAACGAAAATTTTTTTCCCCCCTCGACCCGATTTCCTCCTCCGGCGAATCCCTCCCCCCTCCCCCCCGACGACTCCACCGTCCCCCCTCCCCCCCGACGAGTCCCCTCCTCTCCCCGACGACTTCCCCCCTTCTCCACCGGCGAATCCCTCTCCCCGACGACTTCCCCCCTTCTCCACCGGCGAATCCCTCTCCCCGACGACCCCCCCTCCCGTCGAGCTCCTCCTCCTCGAGCTCAGGTAAACCCTAAGCTCCCCCTCCTCCTCCTCCTCTCCCACGGACACACACACACACGGACACACACACGAACACACACACGGACACACGTACACACACAGACACACGTACACACACAGACACATGGTTTTGTTAGATAGATCTGAGTTTTGTTCAGTCTTTAAGCCTTTTTAATGCATTTGTTTAGTTCCTCCTTGATCATTCATGTAAACCTTATGTTATTGGATATATATAGGCTATTATGGTTACATGAGGATGTGAGTTATAGGTTAGAGGTTGAATTGGGGCTGAGTTAGCCTTGAAGTCATGGGTTGAGAGTTGAGAGGTTGGAGTATGGAGTTAGGAGTGAATGTGAGGGATAAGTTTATATGTAAGGTATGAATTATATATATATATATGATTTTTGAATACATGTGATTGGTAGTCCAAGTTATTATAGGATTTTGGTTTATAGCTTGTATATAGGCTCTTGTATATATAGTTTACCCAATTAGGATTGTTTCTAGGGTAACATATAAGGCTATGTTGGTTAGGCCTAATTAGACTTTAGTTGACTAGCCCAAGACCTAGAATGCCTTGGTATTGAACCTAATAGGCTATGTTTGACCAATAGTTGACTTTAGTCTAGATGAGGCTAACCTAGACTAGTTTGACCTTGTTTGACCAAACTAGACTAAGGTTGACCTAGTTTGACTGTTAGAGTTGACTAGAGTTGACCAAGTTTGACTTTGACCTAGATTGACCTAGAAATCATATAGATTGCATTGTATCCTTCATTTCTCTTGTATTTTGCATATCATGACCTGTATTGCTCTATTTAGGACTTTGTGGCTCAGATTCAGACACCTGATATTTATCCGTCTTAGAGCCTTGGTTTGGGATACCAAGTTGGGGTTAGAAATAGGATACTAGTTAGCTATTGGTATGTGTAGATATATATTAGATAGATAGTTGGATGGATAGGTGGATAGATGGATGGGGAGTAGAAGGTGAGCTGCTGCCCCCATTCCAGCAACAGCAGCAGCAAGAACAGCTGTTGTAGCAGCAGTTTACATCAGCAGTAGCACCCCCATGGCCCCCCACTTGTAGTGATTAGCACTAATGGGGGCAGGAGAGGTAATTATAGGAGTAATTAGATCTAGATCTAATTAGCACTTGGCTACAAGGCATATTCCAAGAATATTCTAGAGAATATTCCAAGTCTATTCTAAGGAATATAGCGACTCCTATCGTTTGAATTAACCACATCTTGGCTATTTGTTAAATAGATCGACCCTGAGCTCCCATGTTCAGTCGTGCCTTCAACATCATGTTCAAATGAAGGTGACAAGCAGATGACTATGAAAAAATATGTCGTATTGAGCTTCATAAAGAAATGCAAGATTACTACATAGGAGGAAAGGTTTGGTAGGATTACGTCAAAGCACACGGCTTAGAAAATTATGACATATTTGTCTTCCGACACCGTGGTAACATGGTTGTCACATTAAGGGCCTTTGAGGAGGTGGCATGTTGTGAACAAATATATCCTTAGTTCTCCTACGTAATGTTAAAGTAAATCCGTAGAAGAACTATAAGGATATATTTTTTCACAACATGTCACCTTGTCAAAGACCCTTAATGTACCAACCATGTTACTACGGTGTCGGAAGACAAATATGTCATAATTTTCTAAGCCGTGTGCTTTGACGTAATCCTACCAAACCTTTTCTCCTATGTAGTAATCTTGCATTTCTTTATGAAGCTCAATACGGCATATTTTTCTATAGTCAGCTGCTTGTCACCTTCATTTGAACATGATGTTGAAGGCACGACTGAACATGGGAGCTCATGGTCGATCTATTTAACAAATAGCCAAGATGTGGTTATTTCACAGAAGCCATGAATTACCGGGAAAGCTGATGTCGCGGTCTAGTCACAAAACGTCGCTGTTTTGTTTAACTCAGCGACATTTTGCGACTCCACATTAGGGACGTGATTATCAGTATGTGTCAGATCTTAGTATTCCTAAGTAAGAGTGGGTATATGTGAGTGAGTATCATTAGAGTGTTAGAGAGTTAGTTCAGTCCTAGTACCTAGAGTATATAGAGTATCTTAGAAATATAGGTATGATTGGTACAGTGTTTTGAGCCATTCTTTAGAAATTAAATTTACTTATGCCAAGCCTTTTGGGCCTATCAGAGTTATAGATTTTTTTCGGAAATCTAGTATAACGCTGATTGCCTCAAAAGGCTTGTATAAGTAAGAGTGTATAGAGTACCTTTTGGGCCTATAAGAGTTACTTCACTCAGTTTGTCAAGACAAGTAAACTTTTTAAATGTTGACGGTATATATACCGTCAACATTTGGTACTTTTGCCTTGTAGCTACAGGCAGTTGCCTGCATTTTGCCTTATAACTTGGCCTATGGCCTGTGCTTAAGCAGTGTGGACTTCCAGGTTAGGGTGTTAGTTCATGATTAGCATTATTTAGATATTAGTTTCAGTTAAAGGGTTAGTTAAGATTAGGATATTAGTTTATGTTAGAAGGAATATGAGAGTTAGTAGATGTTAAAGTAGGATATTAATTTATTAGTTAGGATAGATAGTTTGAGTTAGGATACTGCTCAAGCACAGGCCAAAGGGTCGATATTGGGTATTAATTTAAAAAGTTTTACTTGTCTTGACAAACTGAGTTAAGTAACTCTTGTAGACCCAAAGGGTCGATATTGGACAGTTGGTGTCGTGTACTCCTACAAGTACAATTATACCTCACCAATAATCTCAGTTTTCTCTAAACTGTCGCTCTCTACTGACCTCTATCTAAATTGCGCACCCATATCTAAACTGCCTTAATATTCATTCACTGACTGCAATGTGCATCTATCTATCTTACAGAATTATCCTCAATTGGATATGGATATGAATTACTACTTACGAAATAAACTGCCTTAATATTCATTCATTTTACTAGATTGTTGATCGAGTTGACCAATAGTTGACTTTGACCTTGATTGGCCTAGGAATCATATAGAATTGCATGTATACTTCTTTTATTTTATATTGACTTCCATGATATGACAGCTCCTCAAAAAAAAGAATCCTCTACTAGACATCGCACTCTCCTTTTCAGAACATCAACTAGTATTACTACCTTGATGTATATATAAAGTATGCATGTATAATAGTAGGTAATGATATGCAAAACTGAAAAGATAAATGCAATGCATGAATGAATGGATGAAAAGATAAATGCAATCCATCGGAAAAGCTTTGACACTTGCATATCATTCACTACCTTGATGTATCTATCTTACAGAATTATGGAGCTGAATTACTATCTGCGGAATCGTACTTGGATGTACAACCGTCATCCTGATGACATGTGCGGTGTGCGGGATGAATTCATAGAGGGTGTACACCAGTTCCTGCAGTTTGCCAAGGCGTTCCCTCAGTACATGGACGGTACCAAAATTAAGTGTCCGTGTGTGAGATGTCGTAACTTTAAATATCATCCAGAAGTGGATGTCACGTATCATTTGTACTCGAAGGGTTTCACGCCGAATTACTATCAGTGGAGCGAGCACGGAGAACTTGTGTCTTTAGCATCGGAGTACGAGCCTTATGTTGATGTCCACAACAACGCTCCTTACGACGATGGGTTGGTGAACATGGTTTTTGACGCGGCCGGGCCTAGTTTCGATCCGGATGATCATGATGCACCTGAGGAGGCACCGAACCCCGATGCTGCACAGTTCATGGAGTTGCTGGAGAATGCAAGGACTCCATTATATCCTGGTTGTGAGGATCATTCACCGTTGGAGGTGGTTACAAGATTGTTGAGCATCAAGTCCGATTTTAACATGTCGCAAGATTGCTACAACCGTATTATGGAGTTGCTTATAGAAATATTGCCTGAGGGTGCGAAGTTGCCTAAAGACTTTTACCGGTCTAAGAGGATGGTTAGATCGCTCTGGATGGGATATGAAAAAATCGATGCCTGTCGCAACGGGTGCATGTTGTACTACAAAGACGACAAGGATGAAGACGCCTGCAGATTTTGTGGTGTCGATCGCTACAAGGCCTGTGGTAGAGGAAAGTCTGTCGGTACCAGGAAGCCTACCTCTTCGATGCACTACTTGCCGTTGACGCCGCGTTTGCAGCGGTTGTTTATGGTGAAGGAAACTGCAGAAAACATGAGTTGGCATAAGCGGGAACATACCGAAGGAGTGTTGGATCACCCATCTGATGGAGAAGCATGGAAGCACTTTGATCGAGAGTATCCAGATTTTGCTTCTGATCCGCGTAATGTTAGATTGGGTCTCTGCTCTGACGGTTTTACCCCATTCGGACTTTCAGGATCCCAGTATTCGTGTTGGCCTGTGATCGTCACCCCGTATAATCTACCGCCTTGGATGTGCATGAAGACTCCATATATGTTCCTCACCGTTATTATCCCAGGTCCGAACAATCCGAAAAGGAACATTGATGTTTATTTACAACCATTGATTGATGAGTTGAATCAGCTGTGGGAAGTAGGTTCCAACACGTACGATGTATCTAGAAAACAAAATTTCCAGATACGGGCAGCACTTATGTGGACCATCAACGACTTTCCGGCCTATGGAATGTTATCTGGATGGAGCACGCATGGTCGTCTTTCATGTCCGTGTTGCATGGACGACACTAAGGCTTTCCGTTTGAAACACGGAGGCAAACCGTGCTTCTTCGATTGTCATCGACGATTCCTGCCGAAGGATCATCCGTACCGGAGGAACAAGAATGCTTTTCGTGCTGGCTTTGTGGAGAAGGGTGATCCACCGACAAGGTGGTGCGGAGCCACGATATGGGAGGAGGTTAGAGATTTACCAAGTGCTATTGAGCAGCCTGCTACGGGCTACAAGTGTGACGGATTTGGTCGCACTCATAACTGGACGAAGAGGAGTATATTCTGGGATCTGCCATACTGGAGCACCAATCTGATTAGACATAACCTTGATGTCATGCATATTGAGAAGAATGTGTTTGACAACATAATTAATACTGTAATGGACGTAAAGGGGAAGACGAAAGACAATCCTAAGGCTAGATTGGACTTGAAAGAAATATGTAGACGTCCTGCATTGCATTTGATAGAGGACGGGAATGGAAAGTTGAAGCAGCCTAAGGCAATTTTCTCACTGGAGAAGGAGGATAAAGTGAGGCTTTGTAGGTGGATTCAAGGTCTGAAATTTCCAGATGGGTATGTTTCAAACTTGAGAAGATGCGTCGACCTCAAGGAGAACAAACTGACAGGTATGAAGAGCCATGATTGTCACGTATTCATGGAGCGGTTAATTCCGATTGCATTTCGGGAATTCTTACCGCAGGCAGTTTGGGATCCATTGACGGAGCTTAGCATATTCTTCAGGGACCTTTGTTCTAAGAAATTGCTCGTTGATCGTCTAGAAAAGCAAGAGAAGGACATTGCGGTAACACTGTGCAAGCTAGAGAGGGTGTTTCCTCCTGGATTCTTCGACTCTATGGAGCATTTGCCGATTCATCTTTCCTACGAGGCACGTGTTGGTGGACCCGTCGAATATCGATGGATGTACCCGTTCGAGCGACATTTGAATCACCTAAAAAGAAAGGTAAAAAATAAGGCTCGGGTCGAGGGTTCTATTTGTGAAGCCTATATTCTCGAGGAGATTACAAATTTCTGCTCCTCCTATTTCAAACCTCATGTTGCTACGAATAGAACGAGGGCTCCGAGAAACGACGACGGATATCAAGAATTTAATGATGGAATACTGAAAGTATTCAATGCGTCCGGAAAGCCTTCGGGAAAAATGAAGAAGAGATATTTGAATGACGAAGAGCTAAGGGCTGCTCAGTTGTATGTATTACTCAATTGCGACGAGGATGAAGTGGAGAAGCTAGAAGGGTAAGTAAGGAATGATGAGTTTACGTCATCTCAATGTAATAGTATAAGCTAATATTATTGTACTAATCGTTCTAATGCTTCGTTGTTTTCCAGCACATATAATGATGAGTTGAGGCTGGTTAGACCCTACCTAACAGACGAAGCATTAGAACAAGAAATGAGACGTCATTTTCCTTCTTGGTTGAGCGAATATGTAAGCAGTTCGGTAATATTTACTGGCCTCTTCTAATGCAACTGCGCAATAAATAACTTATTATCTCTTCTTTGATATTCAGGTCGATCGTCTAATTTCACCCGAGATTGAATTAATTAGAACTCTTGCCAAGGGACCAATTACTTTTGTTAAAACATGGCCAAGTTATTGTGTCAATGGCTTTCGGTTCAAGTCGACAAATGCTCCGATCAGAGACAGCTTCCTGGATCTTGATTCCACGAAGAACAGTTGTTTGTGTATCAAGTCTTCGAACTACAAAGACGTCGATCCAGGAAATGATTTCTTTGGCATCTTGCGAGAGATTGTGGAGTTGTCATATAATTATGGCAGAGAACCTGCAAATATCGTGTTGTTCAAGTGTGAATGGTTCGATCCGATTGAAAATCAAGGCTGGAAAATTGACAAGCATGGTCTTGTGGATATAAACTACAAGCGTAGATATCAAGGCTACGAACCGTTTGTCCTAGCAACTCAGGCTCAGCTCGTGTATTTTACAGCTTATCCGAGACGGGGAGCAACGAAGTCTGACTGGTGGGCAGTATGCAAGACTAAAGCTAGAGATACTTTTGATGTTGATGAAAAAGCTTACCAGGAGGACGAGCTACCTCCTGTAACCAATATTGTCGATGTGGACTCCACGGAAGTTACGCATTACACGACACATAATGTAGAAGATGTAGAATTATCCGAAGAGGAAGGCGAAGCCGACGAAGGTGAAGACGAAAGTGAAGATGAGGAGGAAGAGGAAGATGAGGTCGAGGAAGACGAACAAGATGATTATTCTGAAGATGATTGAGAGAGATATTATCTGGACTTAGATGTTTATTGTAGAATGTATCATCATATGTTACCTTGGTTATTATCTTTGTTGTACTGTCATATTTCTAGTCTCTATTATTTGTTGTACTGTCATATTTCTAGTCTCTATTATTTGTTGTACTGTCATATTTCTAGTCTCTATTATATCTTGTACTATCATATGCTGTTATCAGGTATGGCAGGTCGTCGCGGACATTTGCGAGGGCCACGAGGAGGTCGGGATCATCCGGTACTTCCTACAGGTACTGCTAGGGGACGGAGTTTGCCTTCGGTACCTCCTATTGGTACCGGCTCTGGATCCTCGTCGCCGATTACTCCTCCATATCGGACAGTAGCTGGGCCGGTTGGGACGACGTCACGTGGCATATCTCCTGGGACGAGTAGTTCCAGACCTGTTGAGAGGGCTCCCCCGTCTAGCGTTCCTGATGTTGATACGACGATGGAGACGGATGAGCAGATGGCCGAGGAGGATGCGCCGACGGCCGACCAGCATCATGAAGATGATGCGTGCGCACCTCCGGAGGAGGGGAGGACGGAGATCTGGGCCGACGGTACAAAGTAGGTATTTTGGTTTATTATTATTTTTCTTCTGTTTTTATCATAAATTAACTTTTTTCATGAATATAATATGTATGTATAGATATCGTCCTTCAGGGGTACAGAGACGCCTAGGCGATATGCTGAGGCATAATTATGGTGGTCCCTGGATTAACTACTCTGATGCTCCAGACGAAAGGAAGAACTTCTGGTTTACGCGCTTCAAGGTTAAAATAGATTTGTTTTTAACATGAATCATTTAATTTATGCATATTATATATAACTAATAAATATTTGGTTTCGTACTGTTCTAGGATATGTTTTACTATCCGCCGCACCGGGCCGAGCAGATCGAGGGGATGTTTCCTTCCGTCGCTGCCAAGCTGATCCGCGACTCTATCAACGATCAGAAGGATCGTGATCGTGCCGGAAAGCCGATCCAAGGTTGGATCACCCCTGATCAATGGAATGCGATGAAGGCTCGATTCGAGGAGCCAAAGTACAAGGAGAAGTCGGAGAAGGCCAAGGCGGCTAGGCAACATGCCTCGAAGTGGTGCGGTGGGTCGATTCCGATGACGGAACATTTCCGTCGTCTGGTATGTCTTTCTCTTTTAGAAATATTATTTTAATGCAAATCCGATAAATTATTACTAAGATAATATATTTAATTACAGGTAAGGAAGGTCGGTAACGCCGACATGGTGACCGTCTTCCTGGCCACCCATCGGAAGGGCGGAGTCCTTATTGACGAGAGGGCCGAGCAGACCTATGTAAGTATTACAATACGTTATCTTAATTTAATACTTCGTGTCCATTTTAATATAACTTAGTAAATATGATGCAAATAAATATTCATGAAGTTAGTAAAAATAAGTACATTAATTATAAATTAGAAATCATAGAGTACTATCCATACTTTCTAGGCCGAGTATAAGAGGCTGCGGGAACGGGCGGCTGCTAGTGCACCTGATGCAGGAGAGGCCGGTACTTCCTCGCAGCCCACTCAAGCTCCGTCGGAGGACGAGCTGTGGATGACCGCCGCTGGTGGCCTCCGTAGGGGTACGTACTACGGTACGGGATCCTATGGCGCCCTAGTTGCGACCCAGTCCTCTAGGACATCTCCTGCTAGTGTGCATGGTCCACAGCCGTCCCAGGAGTCTGCCCGAGTCCACCAGATGATGGAGTCTCTCCGTGACGACCTGCTACGACGGATCGAGCAGCAGTCTCAGCATCCTACGGACGATCCTGCGCTGCTAGCACGATTGGATGCGCTCGACCGCGGCATTATAGACCTCAGGGAGACGACTGAGAGGACAGAGCGCGCCGTTGGAGGGTTAGAGCGCACGGTGACGGAGTTGCAGACAGGACAGGTGACCATGGCCGAGACGGTGAGAAAGGCGCAGGATTCGATGGTCCAGAGCACTGGTAGAATGTTATCTATCATGGATTCATACAACCAGCGACTTACAGCGTTGGAGCATGCTGGTACTCTGGGTGCGCCTTCATCGTCGTCGACTCCGCCGCCTCCACCGCCTTCTTCTTCGACACCGACTCCACCGACGTCACAGCCTGGCGCTCCATCTGTATCGATTTCACTTGCGGAGTATGAGGAGTTTTTACGCCTTCGTCGCGGCGGTGCCCCTCCTGCACCAGATCACTAGTAGTCCTAGTTAGGACTTTTATTTGTGTTTGTATCATCTTATGTTTGTGACTTATGATTGGATGTTTGTATTGGATGTTAGTTGTGTATTGGATGTTTGTGACTTATGATTGGATATTTGTGACTTATGATTGGATGTTTGTATTGGATGTTTGTATTGGAATTGTGAGTGGGGGTTTCAATGCGCTGTGATTTGGAATTGTGAGTGGGGATTTGAATGTGTACCTATATGTGTTTTATAGAATTGTGAGTGGTAATATAGAATCTGTGTTTTATTTTTTTTTATTTTTTTTACAACTTTAGCGACGTTTAGCGACGCTTACTGACGTTTAGCGACGTCGTTTTCCGACGTTTACCGACGACAAGCTGCAAATAATATATGTTTGCGACGTTTTACCGACATTTACCGACGACTAACTGCAAAAGAGTACAGCTCTCCGACGTATTTACCGACGTCTAGCGACACTAGCTGCAAAAATGTACAGGACCATTACCGACGTCTAGCGACGAAACTCACGTCGCTATATTACCGACGAAACGACGCTAGACGTCGGTAACTATTCCAGGTTTTACCGACGTGTGGCGACTACGTATACGTCGCTAATATACCGACGGAACGACGATAAACGTCGATAACTCACCGACGTACTCGTACGTCGCTGAATGTCGGTAATTGCGACGTTCAGCGACGTTTTCGTGATCACCGACTAAGGAAACGGCGACAAAAGCTAAACGTCGGTAAATACGTCGGTGATACAGATTAGCGACGGAATTTCCTATTTTTCCGACGTTTTTGGGCGTCGCTAAAACCACTTATTTTGGTAGTGCGATAGGACTGGAGGATTTTCAGTTTATTGTGATGCTTCAGGCAGAGGATTGGGATGCGTATTGATGCAGCATGGTAAGGTAGCCGCTTATGCGTTACGTCAGCTTCGTGACCATGAGAGGAATTATCCTACCCATGACTTGGAATTAGCAGCAGTAGTTTTTGCATTGAAGCTTTGGAGGCATTATTTATATGGAGATCGGGTAGAGATTTTCACCGACCACAAGAGTCTTAAGTATGTATTTACCCAGAAGGATCTCAATTGCATCAGAGAATATGGCTAGAGCTACTTGTGGATTATGACATCAACTTACAGTATCATCCTGGAAAGGCCAACGTTGTTGCAGATGCATTAAGCAGAAGATCCGGAGTTTATTTTCTAACAACACAACCAAAATTGTTAGCAGATCTTCAGAAGATAGGAATAGAAGTATTTCTTCCTACCAGTGTGGCATTGATGGCCAGTATGCAAGTTCAGTCCAGTATAGTTGAGAGGATCAAGTTAACTCAGTCAACGGATTCTAAGCTTCGGCGGCTTAGGACAGAATGTGTAGCAGGACGAAGACCATAGTTATGTATTCATGAAGATGGTACACTCCGACATGGGAGGCATCTTTGTGTACCCAGTGGTGATATCAGACAGGAGATCATGGTAGAAGCTCACAGTTCTCAGTATTTGATTTACCCCGGCAGTACGAAGATGTATCGTGATATTCGATAACATTTTTGGTGGAATGGCATGAAGAGGGAGATAGCCCGATTTGTCTCTCGTTGTTTGGTTTGCCAGCAAGTTAAAGCCGAACATCAGAGACCAGCTGGACTTCTTCAATCTTTACCGATCCCAGAATGGAAATGAGAGCATATTACCATAGATTTTGTAACTGGATTACCTAGATCCCCAGCTGGGAGAGATGCTATCTGGGTTATAGTTGACAGACTCACCAAGGTAGCTCATTTTATTCCTTTCAGAATCGGTCAGTCGACGGATCAGCTTACAGAGATGTACCTCAGGCAGATAATCAGATTGCATGGAGTACCAGTCAGTATTGTGTCCGACAGATATTCGAGATTTACCTCACACTTTTGGCGGAGTCTTCAAGAGAGTTTGGGGACTCGTCTCAAGTTCAGTTTGGCCTACCATCCGCAGACAGATGGTCTGTCAGGACGTAAGATCCAGACTCTTGAAGATATGTTACGGTCATGTACACTCGACTTCGGTGGTTCGTGGGAAGATCACCTGCATCTCGTGTAGTTCTCCTATAACAACAGTTTTTAGGCCAGTATCCAGATAGCACCCTTCGAAGCCTTGTACGGTAGGAAATACAGATCTTTTTTAGCTTGGAATGATATCGGTGAGAGGCAAATGCTTGGACCAGAGATGGTAATGCGGACAATTGAGGTGGTCAGACAAGTTAGAGATCATCTTCTAGTTGTACAAGATCGCCAGCGTCATTGGGCCGATTCCTATCGGCGTTCCCTTGAGTTTTTTGTCGGCGACCACGTATTCCTTAGGATCTCGCCTACCCGTGGCGTCATTCGTTTTGGCATACAGGGAAAGCTCAGTCATAGGTATATAGGGTCGTTTGATATTCTGGAGCGAGTAGGTGATGTGTCCTATCGTCTCGCTCTTCCGCCGTCGATACGTGAGGTACATGATGTCTTCCATGTATCTCAATTGTGACGGTATCTTCCAGATCTAAGTCATGTCCTTGATCATTCGGAATTGGTTGTTGGTACCAACCTTTCGTATGAGGAGAGACCTGTTTTCATATTGGACCGAAGAGAGAAGATACTCAAGAACAAGACTATCAAGTTAGTCCGTGTTGCTTGGGGTCATTACTCTTTGGGTGAGTCAACGTGGGTGTTTGCAAAAACAAAATTTTTATAACAAGCTTAGAAAAGAGTACAAAAGTACAATGATTTATGGAGAAGTACAACTGTAGGAATCTGATCAGAAGACGATCACTTTATCCCTTGGACTATGTGAACTTGAAGACTAGAGCCTTTGGAGAATGCAGCAGCAATTTTGCAAGAGTACTTGATCTCTGTGTTGTGTTGACAATGATTGGAAACTCTATTTATAGACTTCTGGAAATAACTATTTTAGCAGTTATTTTGATATGCACGAGGCTGGATTGTGCCACATTGGGTTGCGCCAACCTTATGTTGTGCCAACTTTCATTCAGTTATCCAATTGTGCACTAACTGTATTTAGACGCATGGCATCATGTGATTGAAATGTGCGTGGTCGTGTACAGAATAGTGGACACGTCTTGAGAGATTAGTGGCATGTGTGCCACGTCATCCTGTTTTAGAATAAAACTTGTCTCAACTTTGTCAGGTTGCACGAGCTTCAGTCAACAAGTTAAACTGCCCCTGATTAAAATTGCTCCTAGACACATGGCAGCTTTTGAGAAGAAGTCGTTCAGATTGCGCCTAGACGCAACTAAGAAATTTATTTAGATTGCGCCTAGGCGCAACTCACAAGATGTGCAGGACAACTGTCAATTAAATCTCCTTGAACGACACATTTTGAGGGATTCGAAGAGATTTCCTCCGTTTACTGTGCTGTCAGTCGTCAGTGCTGTCAGGCAATGACGGCAATTAAATGTCAGACGCCACGTAGACTTTGGTACAAATTGACTGGGTGCAGTCTGATATATGGTGCAACCTGACCAGTGGCGCAGTTTGATCTCTGAGCTTCATAACAGTGGCGCAGCTTGATTTTTGGGGCACAACTTAATTTTTGAATAGTAAATACATGGCACAACTCGATTTTTAGGCCCTACAAGACCCCCTTCAAAGTTTTCGAAACTTAAGAATATTTTAAAGTTTTGAAATACTTTGAATTATGAAAATTACCGAGTCAAGTTGCGCCAGTCAATGTCCAGTCGTCATAATTAATTTTCTCAAAAATACTCGATCTCCTCTTCATCTTCCCGAGTTTTATTGATGATTTTCGGTTCCCCATAAGGAATATGAAGAGTCAGTTTGGTTATATATATATAGGGGTTGATCTTTATACTTATTCTTCACTTCTGTACTTCGATGGCACCTAAGAAGAAGGAAATGGAGACCCTTGAAGCGGAACCTGATGTCAAGCCTACGACTTATTTGTTGGAGGCTGACCCGTCACTGAGGGCGGTGAACTTCTTAGATTGTTTTGGTTTAAATCCAACAGTCTTCAATCACTCGAGTGGTGGGCCATCACTTTCCTCTGAAGAGCACAGCGATTCGGAGGGATTCCTTAATCTGATGCGTCGCTCAGGGATCCGCAACATGCAAGAATTGGACGCTGCTCTTCATCAGACCAATGAGGACGAGAAAAAGAAATAATGTTAAACTTGCCAGCTTTTTATTTTATTTTTCTGTGTCCTTGTCTGTAGGGGTCCACCCTTCTTTATGAAATAAAATTTATAATTTCTGATATATTGTGTGGCTGTGATTTCAAATGGCGCATCTAGACGCGCTCGTTTGGCTAATTCAATGCTTACTGTTTCATTGGGAGACACATGGCAGCCATTATGTGGTTTTAAGCGCCTATTGTTTAGTTCTTTCCCGAAATAGACTCCTTGAACAACGTATTGTTCACATATTCAACACTTCAAAAAGGATAGCCAAAACGAAAGAGATATTCATGCTTTCTCAAAACAAATGACTTCTCACAAGGTCCCACTCTCTAGCAAAAATACATCATCTACAAGTTCACTAGAGCCACTTCATCCTGATGCTATTCTTTTGCATGCTGCGCCTTCGGAAGTTGGTAAGTTCCAACAAAGAACTAATGGTTTTCACACATGAGCGTTTTACTTTTGCGCCACTTTTGAAGATAGGTGTTAATTTGTAGAAATGAAGCGTATGTTGTAGATGCGTGCTTGGAATTCTGAGAAGAAGCGTGCACTGCAATCTGTGTCTGACTTCGGTCAGAGGCGCACACTATTGATTTGCGCCTATTTTTGGTCAGAGGCGCACACTATTGATATGTGCCTGTTGATCGGTGTACACTGTTGGTATGCGCCTGTTGATCGGCGTGCGCTGTTGATATGCGCCTGTACTTTCTGAGAATAGGCGCACATGTAGAAGTGCGCCTGTTGATCAAAAGTGCTCAATGCAATCCTGTGCCTGGCTTCAGACATAGGCGTACACTGTAGAAGTGTGCCTGTTGATCAAAGACGCGTAATGCAATCCTGTGCCTGGCTTCGATCATAGGCGCACACTGTAGAAGTGCGCATGTTGATCAAAGTCGCGCAATTTAATAGATCTTTGCTAAATCTTCTTTCTTTGTTGATGTTTGCAGAAATCTGGTTGGTAAGCTTCTTCCGGACTCACTACAAGAAAATTTATTTTTCCCAACGTTTTATAAACGTCGAAAAAAAGGTAAAAAACGTTGGCATATGTATTTCCGACGTTTTTCAACGTTTTCTACAAACGTCGTCGTTGCCCTAGTTGGGAATTTACGACGTTTCAAATAAATGTCGGTATAGGTAAAGCCGACATTTGCAACAACCTTTAATAAACATCGAAAATTGTGTAATCATGGGTGAAAGTTTTCAACGTTTAAACAAAACTGTCGAAAATTGGACTACTTTTCCAACCTTCTATAAAAACGTTGGGATTTGCTTTCCCAACCTTTTCCAACAATTTTCCAGCATTTTAACAAAAATGTCGGTATAGGTAAAGCCATTTTAAAAATATATATAATTTGAATATATTTTCCATGCATTTGTATTCAATGAGCTTCCTAATGAATAATTAAACCACTTTGATTAACATTATAAGTTCAACAATATACAACTTATAAAATAACTTTTTATTTATCAAATACAATATTTTACTATATTACCGAGTTTAACAAAATATATCAAATACACCATTAAACTCTTAGACCAATATAAACTCTGATTCAAGTCCTGGATAAATGGGTGATCGCACAAGGATAACTGAAAATATGCGGTGAGCTCCTCTCCGTGTCTCAACATCAGAATGTACCGTGGCCTTTAAAAGTTGCAATAGTAGAGCCTCTGGGAACACCTATGCAGCATATTAACAAAGGAAGAACATCATAAGCTTGGCTTACACAAACAATAGTTGAAAAAGACAATAAGAGGCTACAAAGATATCTTGATGAAGATAATCAGTTAAAAGCATGTGTTATACCATTTATCTACGTTTGGCTTCCTGAACTTAGCTGACATACACACAACAGTACCCGATTTATCATGCATTTAATACAATTGAAACATGGATGATACATTGAAATGGATATCATTGTGCTATATAGACTGAAATCTTTTTCTGCTCAACTTTGTATTTGTAAAAATCAAAGAGAAAAGTAAGATCAGGATCTATGAAGAAAATTACAAGTATGACATGTCATGCATAATCTGTCAAACAAATATGGAAGTAAAGATCTGTTCCACCAAGGCAAGGAAACAAATGAATTAAATTAAATTATATAATATCAAATGTGAGCATAGCTTTGATGTAGAGATAATGGTTAGCTAAGGATAAAATACATAGTAATTAAAATGGACTATCAACAGTAATAGTATAAGTATCACTAAGAGTATGACATTTGTGTTTGATAAAGTTTGAGTGAATTTCACTCATAAATAAACCAAGGTTTTAAATTTCAAGTCATAAAATAATACTGACAGATCCAACAAATAAGTAGAACTGTAGAAGCAACATGTTGGTTCTGTCTGATTCTAGAATCTTTCAGTCATGAATTTGGCCAAAATACTCGAACATATGACAAACTATCAAGTTGTGCAAGTTTAAGTGGACAAAAGGGGAGTGTTAATGCACGGGCTGGGGTGGAGAGAAAGAGAGTAAAGCAGGAGTATTAGATAGAAAAGACAGTGACAGTGGTTCAAAAAAGGGAGTGTTAATGCATGAGTTGGGGGTGGAGAAGGTTCAATAGTGTAGCAGGCCTCATCTATGGTTCCAAATAGTGGTTCCTATTATACAAAAAAGTCACTACAACATTCAGATAAAAGTAACCCTGAGGAGATCAATAAGCAAACAAAGTTCAAATACAAGTAGGCAGCTTAGCAGAAAGTGCAAAAGTCAGTTGATTCATAACACTATTGGTGATCTGTAGCCAGAATAGATGTGGTAATAACTTTATTAAAAACAGAAAGCTAGGCCTTGTCCACATATCCTTAAGAATGACTTCTTCTGGCCTTAGAATCTTCTACTTAGGATGCCGGTGCGTCATATTTTGTTGCAGATGCATCCCATAAAGGGTAATTTTCTATTATTTCAAGCGCAAGCTTGCAAACTCTATATTCCTGGTAGATGATATGAAATAGTTCTCTTATGCCGCAAAGAAAACAAAATTCCGAACAAAATTCATAATATAATTAATCCGGAACCATGAACTTAATATTTCTGACATCAGAAAGTTTCCTCTGGAGATTTTAAGCTAGAAACAAACAATTAAAATTATACCAACATTGAAGAATATCTAAACTGACCAATTGTGAACATGAGTGGGCAGTGTCAAAGAGATGATATGAGCTAGTAGCAGAGATCCAATAGTTGCCTTACAAGCAGTTGCAGTAGCTGGCAGCTTCTCCAGCGATATTGCCATCAAATCAAAAAGTGGGTATGCATCACCAATCTAGGAAGAGAAATTCACATATATTCTATTCAGAACAAGTAACAAAACTGGAAGCTGGTAAATATGTTAAATCACACTAATCACTCAACTTGGCTAAATAATATTCAAAATGAGAAAAATATCATAAACAACATTGGTATTAAGTAATTAATTTGTACAAGTCCAAGGACATACCCCATTAGCAATCTCTAGTAAGCAATCCTCGATAGAATATTGAAGTGTGATGTTCCCTTTGGACTCTTCTTGCCCAATTGATTCAATGGTGGCCTGGAGACTTTTCCTCAAATGCCTGCATAGGTTACTGGCCACTCCAATTTCAGCAACCACAGCTCCTGGTCTTAATTGATGAACCAAAATAGTGGCAATCTGTAGCATATCAGATTCGATTTGAGGGTCGTGCATCACATTTTTATGGTCCAGATGACGAATGATAGCAGCTAAAATCATTTGCTCATTTCCTGAGAATATAGATAGGTAAAAATATAGTGTATCAGATGTGCTTTAAATCATGTTAATTTATAGAGAAGGGCATGTAAATTGAACAGAATGAAGGGTTCTCACAGAATGAAAGGGAAGAAAATCGATATATGACAAGGTTACAATAAAGGCCTATGATAGAATAGAGCATATCTATAAAATTTAGGGTTTAAAAGAGAGTATATGTCACATAGTAGAAATAGTACAAATTGTAAGGAAATGACACTTTAAGGACAATTCAATATAATGTTAGTTCTTTGAACTTAAAATTGCCAAGTGATTATCCTATCAGTACAGGCAAGTACAAGCATAAAGATTGCTGGACACCATAAAAATAAATAATAGACTAGGTTCCAACCAACTATTTGGGGTCATTGTC
Source organism: Iris pallida (assembly GCA_029216955.1). Classification (NCBI taxonomy): domain Eukaryota; kingdom Viridiplantae; phylum Streptophyta; class Magnoliopsida; order Asparagales; family Iridaceae; genus Iris; species Iris pallida. The sequence goes on from JANAVB010033217.1 coordinate 2,264,156, forward strand.
ACATTCCCTCTACGTCCCTCTATGTCAGTCATTCTACTGATGATACTAAATATCAAAATGACATCAAAGACTAAACAATAAATGATATTACTTGCTAATAAGAATTCAAATGCCAAGAAGGATCAATATAGTGCAATGAACTAGGTTCCCGAGGGTTCTCATTTGAAGCTGGATAAACATGGGCACAAAAGTGAGATATTGTCTTCATAAAACTTGAAATGTATAACTGGATAGAAAAGTATTCTAGAAGCAAAAAACTGACCTGTAAAATCTACAGTGACTATGAAATTAACCTCAAATCCGCTAGAAATGTAATCCAAGAAACTATATTGGGTTTTTTTCACAAAACTTATCGACAAACAGTTGTCCCTTCAACATCTAAAACAACAAAGACAAGCAAAAGCAAGTTATAGACATACACCAAAATTAAATCAAGAAAGAAAGAAAGTATTATGACTAAATACCACCGTACTAATTGTGTTAGTAGAAGGTTCAGCGTACAGAGACGCACCAGTCCCGTTTGATGAAGGGGGAGGAGAGGAAACCTTCTCTAGATTTGTACTTACTATATTGTTTCACCATATGTGCCACTGTCAAATTGGAGTTATGGTTTCTATCGGCAGTAAGTTATGGTATGACTTAGATTTAAAGTGGGGAAAATAACTTGTCTCAAGTTAGCTAATTGTGTTTTATGTTATTAAAGTGCTAACAGACTCAGATATATCCAATTGGATCCACATCTAAACAAAAAATTCACATATGGATGGATACAAACATGCATATAATGTTATCTTAACTCTGTATAAGGATACAAGTTCGATATCCACAAGTTTTTCATTATGGATTAGCCTAAAAGAAAGTTTTAGTGTATGATACTAGTACTAATTAAGTGTTTGATGATGTAGGCATCGACATCCCTCCCGATACTAGTACCTAGGATGTTTTTGGTAGTAATCCATCGAACAATGATCCTGAGAAATCAAAGGTTTTCCTAATGAGGGGTTGGAAGTTGAAGAACATGATTTTTCTTATACAGGATCGTTATTTGAAGTTGTTGACACTGAAGATCTAGACGGTACCTCAGACTCTACTCAAATGGAGAATTCAAGGAGCACTACATAGAATAAAAGTGTAAAGGAGCATATACCTCACATACCTGATCACCAGAAAGATGAAGATAACATGTCATCTCAACCAGAACTCCTTCATGTGGATTATGAAAAAGTAACTACAGATGCTTTGAACACCAGCGAAGGGCAAGGTAATATGGAAGGTTCGCCATCTTCCAAAAGAAATGGCAGAGGCTTGGAGGGAATAAATATTAACCATCAAAATTCAAAAGAAGTAAACTTACATATGTAAAAGGTACAAGTGTAAATGTTCCAGCATCTGGGACAATTCCAAACTTCCCTTTTATCAACTTCTACAACAATTTCTCCATATGTAACCCAACTTTTACAATAGAAAACTTATACAAGTGGTTTATTTCCTAACTGATCCAATCAAATGGTAACCTATCATGAAACTAGCACATAAAGAAATAACTTCATACAACACTTCCTGTATCCTCTATTTCTATAGTCTAAATGTACATATTCTCCTATAAAGTATTTTTTATCTTTGATGAGAAAAACTTTTCTTGAAACTGCTTCAATTATTGCTAGAAATTTTTTTTTATGGTTGAATATTATTGTTCATTGATGCAAACATGGAGGAAGATGAAAAATAATAAAAAATTCATTGACATACTACATAAACAAGAAACATTAAAAATAATAAAAATTTCATGAACATGAACAGGGTATGCTAGGACATTTTAGTGCCAACACAATGATTTGCTCGAGGATTAAGTTATCTTTGGTTCAACAAAAATACTTTTAAATATAGGAAAATTAATTAATGCTAACTACGTAGGCACGACAAGGACACAGATACAAATAAGGACAATATAGATAGGAGACACAAATATTTTCAAGTAGGTATAAACTAGTTACCTATGCTGATATCTCAACTTGAAACCCTTTCATTAATATGTCGGCATGGTTATGGCCTAAAATAATTTCTCTTTTGAAAAATCCCTATACAGTAAAACATCATATCAAATTGATGGCCAAAGAAAAACTAACACTCATTAGCAAGCTCAAGTAAGCAATCTTTATGTTTGATAGCAAAAATGGTTGTTCAGAATGTTACCTTCTTATATCAAGTGCAATTTTCATCCTAATGTGTCAAGTTAAGGCAGCCCCACAGGAAAGTCATGAATGAATAATGAAAAATAACATATTAGATATTGTATTTTCCTTGCCTTATTGTTCATACCAAAGTGTGTCGAATAGATTTATATACCATGTATTGTGTGTCAAGAGACCCATTTTGCATTAACTCAGAGACTAAAAAACTTGTATCCTCATGAACACAATTACCCAGAAGAGGAATTACATTTGGATGTTGATTTTCCCTAGCAAATCAATTTCACTATGTAATGAACAAAATTGGAGTTAATTTGTCTAGAATTATCAAAATATATTAACCAGTAGAAATGAGTACTTAACATCCTAGATTTTGACTACCCATTTTCAATTATAGAGATCCTCCTCTTTTTGTCTAGCCATCAGTTTAGAAAATAATAATAATAAGTGCTAGCAAATAAAAGTTGCAGGAAGCTAAGATCAGACAACTATCGAGTATCAAACAAAACAAACTGCATACCTAATGTAAATAAGCAATACTCATATGCTAAAGAAGTTATGAACAATTAAACAACATGAAAATATAAAAGCGAGAAATGTATTTGTTATGGTGAAGCTGCCATCATTCTCCTACCATCATTGTCTTCCTACCGGGTCGTCACTCTATTCAGAACGAACCTCGACCTGGAGTAGACATAAATGGAGAACCCACATCACTGTCTCCCTACACAAACAAAACCCCAATTACCTACTCACTTGAAAAAAAAATTAACCTTTTTAAGCCAATAATGATTTCAATTTAAATATAATTGCATATATATAAATAGTCCCCCAAAATTTCGTTCCGAACCCTAGCCGAAAAAACACCAAACCAAGGATTAATGGACGAGAAATACAATAAAAATGGTTTTATGGAAGAAAATAATACAAACAGTGAGAAAAAAAAAACCGAAATACTAAATTTCTTCCATGAAATGGTATTCCGGCCCAACCAACGACGATACGATGGCATGGTACTCGACAGGATGGTACTTCCTCATGCTGAGGATCGATCGACCGTGTTGGCGAGCACCTTCAGCTGGCCCTTCCTAGATATAGCCGACGTCGACTAACACTCTCCATTTCGAGAGCACCCACGCTCCTTCTTCTTTTTTTGAGACAGAAACCCTATAAATCGACAGGATAAGACGGACTCTCGAGATCATGCTCCTTCTTCTTCGTATTCCGGTGTCGTCCATGTGGAGGAGAAAATTTGTTATCAATGAGAGATTTTTTTGAAGGAAAAAAAATTAGCCAGGATTAGGAATTTTGTGAAGTAATAAAAGGATTTGACTGAGGGGGAAAGAAAGATGGTTAGTGTTTTGAACGATTTGATGAAGGGGAAGGAGAGGAAGCTCTGGAGAGGGTTGAATTTAAATGAAAGTAGGGTTAGGGCATAGGCTGGGATTTTTCTTTCGAAGAAAGCAACAGGATGAAGTGGAGGAATTAGAGTATTATAATAGGTAAGTGCAAAATACAGAGGGAAAAGAAGATAATAAAATGGTTTATTTCACAATGATCGACGTTTTCGGCAAAACGTCCATAAATTTCCCGACGTTTAAGACCAACTTCAAAAAAGCGTTTAAAAGCCAATATTTTTCAACATTTAATGTAAAAGGTCGGTATTTGCTTACCTAAGACGACTTAAACATAAACGTTGAGAAAAAAAAAACGCCGATAATCCTCTACGTTTAAGAAAAAACGTTGGTATTTTCTAACGTTTAATGTAGAACGTCGGTGTATCATGCCTAAGCCGACGTTCCCATAAACATCGGAAGAAAAAATGTCAGAAAAGCTCTATTTTCTTGTAGTGACTGGCATTGGCGATTTGGATGCTATGGAGGGCATTCTTCTGACACACACATCAGGCAGCTCATGTGATTCTGACACTCAAATCAGACAACTCAGGACTCTCCGTGTTCCAGAAGGGTCTTTCTCAGATGGTAGGAAGAGCCTATACACATGAGAGTTGGATGATGGAGAGACAGAATTAGGAATCATATCACAAGGGTGATCTCATTCCTAGTTCTCCTGGCGGGTCGTCTTCTCTTCACCAGTTGTATTGACAGCAGCTTATCTTTGAGCTGCTGTACTCTGTGGTTCTCCTTCCGTCTTTCTGAGAGAGAAGACCAAAGTTGATTCCATTGTCTGGCTCGTTGCTTCAGGTTGAGACGACAAGGAACTGACATCAATAAGAAGATCCAAAGATGTAATAGACCTTCATTTGTTATATTTAGAATGAAAATCCGAGATATAGTAGATTTCCATCAAGATGTATCTATGTTTTTAAAGAAGGAATAAAGAATAATTTTCTCTTCTTTTTATAATTTGATTTTGATGTGCTGATATGGCAAACAGAATCCAGAGAAAATGTGAATGTGACAAGTTGCTAATGTAAATAATTGGAATTTAGGGGTGTGAGGGACGTAAATTCTCATTAGAAGAGTGAACAGCCACTTCAATTTTCGAGGAAGAGATACTGAATGAATGAACAGTCATTTCGACTCTTGAGGAAGAAAATAAATGAATGAACAATCACGTCAATTTTCGAAGAACGGACAATGAATGATGAACAAATAGTTATAAATGAATGAACAATTATAAATGAATGAACAGTTGTAAATGAATGAACAGTTGGGCTTCTTTCAAAAAGTCGCATCAGTTCTCGAGGTTGACTATCTAGTTGTTCTATCTATAAATAGAACAAAAATTTCATAGATATTATTAATTTCTGTACAAAATATCTTCCAAAGATTTGCTCACTCCAAAGATTAAAGGAAAGACCGAGACGCCCCCTGCTGAGCCTCCAGTGCCTCCTTAGAAAGAAAGGGATGAAGGCTCAACTGCTCCTACACCAGGACTGGACTTGATTGCCAAGCTAGTAGAACCTGGGAAGACTGTCGAAGAAAAGACATTGAGGATGGCTGCTTGTAAGTTTTTTGTGAGTTCAGACAATGAGATGTTTGAACTGTTGGCAAACTATGTATTTAATCATGAAGGATCGGGGCCTCCTCCCCGTCCTTAATATTATGTAATTCTATTCTGCTTTTGACTAAAATAAACTTTTATTTACATCATGTCTATAAAATAAAGTACCTTTTACTTTTATACATAATATTTCTTGAGAAATTTGCCATTGACATGCATCATAGCAACTCTGTCATCCATATCTATTAATTGATAGGCTCCATTTGAGATAACTTTATTTACCACATATGGCCCTTCCCATTTTGCCTCGAACTTGCCTTTGCTTATATGTGTCATAGTCATAGGACGTCTAACTGTAAGAACTAACTCGCCTTCATGAAATGTTTGCATTTTGACTTTGCGATTGAAAGCTTTTGAAATCTAGGCTTGATAAAGTTCGATGTGTTGTTGAGCCAGTAACCTCTTCTCGTCGAGCGCCTCCAATTCTTGAAGCCGAAGACGATCATTATTTTCTGTAGTAAGCTCGTTAGCAATGACGATTCTTAATAATGGAATTTGAATTTCCAGAGGTAAGACAGCTTCACATCCATATACTAGAGAAAAAGGTGTGCAACCTGTGGGGTTACGGACAGTAGTACGATATGCCCATAGACATTCTCTAAGTTTATCACTCCAATTACGTTTGTTAATAGAGACAAACTTTTTAAGGAGTTTGATAATGGTCTTGTTGAATGCTTCAGCTAACCCGTTAGCTGCAGGATTATAGGCCGAAGAGGCAACATTATAGATTTTGTTGTCATCACAGAATCTATTAAACTTCTGGCTGACGAATTGTGGCCCATTATCATGGACGATTTGGCGAGGGACACCAAATCTGTATATCACATGATGTTTAATGAAGTTGATGACACTACTAGTCTTTACTTCAACCAGAGGTATAGCTTTAGCCCATTTAAAGAAATAATAGGTTATAGCCAGGATGAACCGATGTCCTTTAGATGAAGAAGGATTAATAGGGCCAATTATATCCATGCCCCAAGCTTCAAAGGGCCATGAGGCAGCAGTCGGATGAAGAAACTCTGACGGTTGGTGAATAAAATCTGCATGAAACTGACATACTCGGTATTTCCTTACGTAGTCAATAGCATCTGATAACTAAGAAGGCAAGTAGTAGCCCATACGTCGGATACGATCCTGTAATTTAGGACCAGACTAATGTACTCCACAAATGCCATCATGAGCTTCGCGTAATATCTGCTTTGCTTCATCACCAGCAAAACAACTCAAAAGTAATCCATCAAAAGTTCTTCGATAGAGAGTTTTAGTAGTATGATTGTAATAGAATCGAAGCGATCGACAATGAATACTTGTAGCTTCCTTAGGATCTTCTGGCAATATATCATGTACTGCAAAATCAATGAAAGGTATTCTCCAGTCCTCGTTAATGATATTAACTTCAATTGAGTTACTGAATTCAATGTTACGGTTATTCTCAACACAAAATAGTTCTCTATTAGAAATAACAGCCATTTGTTGTCTTTTGACTGGAACTGCTGTAACGCCCGTAGTTCGTATTACGTAATTGGTATACGTGTACGTATTTTGACTCATATTTCATGTCTTCTTGCATGGTTTATTTAGGCATTTCATTGCTTGGTTCGGTTCGATTTGCTTGGTCCGGCTTGGTTCAGTTTTGCATGTGGACCAACCCTACCCCCTCTCTTCCTTTATAAGCCACGAAACCACTCTCTCTCTTCCATTAATCCTCATAACTCTTCTTCTTCCTCACCATTACTCTCCACCTACCGAGAGAGACAGAAAGAGAGAGAGAGAGAGAGAGAGCTTAAGCAAGTACAACTTGTTTTATGGAGGAACTCAATTTTTTGTTGTTCTATTTTCTTCCTCACGAGATTCTAAGACACTTTAGTACTTAGCATTTTTAATTTCCATGGCTCATTTCATGTAGATCTAAGCTTGTTGCATTTTCGGATTTCTTGGGTTTTGATCTATTAAACCTTGTTATTCTCAAGTTTTGATGGTTTCATGTTGTAAAGAATTTCTTTCTGTCCCATTTTGACCTATGGAAGTCCGGATTCTGACCTTAGATGGGGGATTTGTGGAGCTTGGAAACCATGGCTTTCATGGTTCTTCTTCTCAGAAAGTTGGAGAAGAAGAACAATGCTTGACCACATAGCTTTTTCATGCGGCAAGTTTCCCTCAGCCGCATGGCTTCGGTTGGCCTTAGCCGTATGGCTTCGGTTCCCAGAGCCGCATATGCTCGTTTCCTTCGAGCCGCATAAGCCCTTTCCCCTTAGCCGCATGGCTCTTGGCAGTCCCCGAGCCGCATGAGCCCGATCCCCTCTCAGCCGCATGAGCCCATTCTCCTCGAGCCGCATGGCACTGCTTCCCTATTGTCTTATGGCTTAGTTTGACCTTGCCGCATGACCCTGTTCTCCTCGAGCCGCATGGTCTTGGCAGTGCTTGTCGCATGAGCCCGTTTCCACTCCCATCAGCCGCATGGTGTTGGTTCCCTAAGCCGCATGAGCTTGTTCCCCCACTGCCGTATATGCCCGTTTTCTCCATTGCCGTATGACCCTCATCTACCTTGCTGTGAGAACCCTGAATTTCGGGTTGATTTTTATTTTTTTTCTGATTGTTTAGTTTCATTAAATAATTTATTCTGTTTATTTATCTGTAAATGTGCTTTCCCGTGCCTTTGATAATTGGAGTGTCAGGGATGTTCAACTCTAGAAACCTTCTTCACGAGTTTTGTAGTGGACAGGATTGCCTTCATGATGGTATATAGTGTCCCACTCAAACTTGTTCCCTTGTACTCTTTTTGCTTCATACAACTTCGGGTCGAATTAGACCATTTGATCATTAATTAATTTTCCCACTCTTTTCCTTGATCATTATTAGCACGTTATCGTGACTTTTCATTTGGGAGCACCAGACCAGTCATTTTCTTGAAACCAACTTATCATGCATGATCTACTCGAGACACTCTTCACCTTTGACCTTCGTGTCCCACTCCGACACGCAATTTTGTGCTCCATTTGCTTCACACAACTTTCCTGACACGTGACTCAATTTTATTTCACCCCACGGTGTCGCATTCATTTTTCTACTTGATTTGTGGGTACCCTGTCGACCAAAACCTATCAGCCCCAATTGTGGGAATGGCCCACATTGAGCCTACTATCCGCATGATACTTGTGTCCCATTTATTGGAATTCCCATGTGCTACTTATTTACTCATGATCATCAACACCTATTTTTATTCAATTATTTCGCAATGTCCGATTTTGATCCAATCCGGTTTGACCGAACCCAACCCCAGCTCAATGTTACCCTCCATCATGACACCCTCAGCCTCATTATCCTTGAAAAATATTAAGTTCTCATTTTAACTATTTTTAATATTTATTGAAAATTTCTATTGATATTAAAATCCTATAGGAATAACCTAATTTTCCTATAATAAAATTCTAGCCTTTGGATTCTCCCTATCAATCCCAACCCCTCATTCCTAGCACACTCTCACAATTTTTTCCTCCAACACAGCCGACCCTAACCCCAAGGGAGTCACTTTTTCTCTCTCTCTCTTCCTCCCTCATTTAATATATATATCTCTCTCTCTCTTATTCTCTCTCTCTCTCTCTCTCTCTCTCTCTTATTCTCTCTCTCTCCTTCCTTAAATTATTTCTAAACAACACAACAATAGCAGCAACCCCTGGCCAAGCCCGACCTCCCCTCCACCTAGGCCGAGCTCGGCCCAGCCTCGCCGCCGGCCACCCTGGTCGGCCGAACAGGCCCGACCATCCTCCTCCTTCCCTTCTCCTCTTCATCAAAACCGGCCACCAACACCACTTTAAACTGCCACCACCATCAACATAACCTTTCGGCCACCAACTTCACGTCCATCGTACGCTGCCGCCCGACCCTCGCCGAGGTAGCGCACCGCCGCACCTCGCTAGGCCAGGCCAGGCCGCGCCACCAGCAGTAAGCATCGCACTGCAGCAGTGCACAGCCGCTCTGGCCGTGCGCGCGTACAGCGCTGGCCGCGTGTCGTCGCTGGCCACCGTGGCTCTGGCGACCCCCACACGGGTGTGCCCCACCCCGACGAACTCTCCCATGGAGGCCACCGTCCTCCGGGACGCGCCGTCGAGGCGATTCGTGTATTTCGCACGAAGTTCCGTCGTGACGCGCGCGAGAACGATCCAGATTTTGCGTCCCGTCGCAGCGACTTCGCGCACGTTTTCCCGGAAATCCGACCGTTGGATCATTTAAATTGTATTAATTTTGGACAGTTTCGCGGGATCAACTTCGTCAGCTTGTACCTCCTCCACCGCAGCTCCGTTTGGCATACTACCAGTTCCTGTGCGAAGCTGGTATAACCCTCTTGCTATCCCTCCAGTTTTGTTTTATTATGAGCTTGTTTGATTGGTTGAATTCGACGCCAAAGTTGGTCGTCCGAATTCGTAATTTCCAACTTGTAAAGTTCTATTTTTGAACACGGGACTCCAGATTTCATTTCTGACACCACCAGTAGACTCGTGGCGTCGTTATGGCATGTTTTCATATAAAATTTGTTAGATTTGGAGGACGTGGGCCCTGGCACGTTTTTCGGTGCAAAGTGGGTCCTACAGTCCGGGTCAACGGGACTTTTTGACACCGGCTCATCGGAATCCAATTCCGGATATACCGTTGAGTTCGTATCGTCATTCTGGATTCGTTGACATGTAATTTTCTAGGTTTTGGTGGACATTGGATCCGGCACGCATTTTGTTGCAAGTCGGATACCAATATCTGGGTCAACGGGTCATTTTGAGATCGGCTCATCGGAATCCAATTTCGGATATACCGTTGAGTTCGTATCGTCATTCTGGATTTGTTGACATGTAGTTTGCTGAGTTTTGAGAACTTTGACTCCGGCACGCATTTCCGTGCAAATCGGAATTTCAAGTTCTGGTCAACGGACCAAATTGAGATCGGGTCAACGGAATCCTATTCTGGAGATACCGTTGGGTTCGTATCGTCATTCTAGTTTCGTGGACATATAATTTGCTATATTTTATAGACTTATTTTTTTGCAAATTTTTCGGTGCAAAACGGCTCCGACACGGATACCGTTTTGACCCGAAATTACCTTTTTGCCCTTGTGTCCAAATTAGACCGATGGGTAGGCTATCCTAGCTAATTTCACCATTCTGGACACGTTGGCGATGTTTATTTCATCATCCGACAATGTTGATAGTTTCTCTGAGTTAACCTTTTTATAATTAATTAATATTTAATTCTTATAATGTTCGTATTTCGGGATTAGTACAACGAAACTGAGCTCAGTCAATTCCAGTGATCTCACATCGCTAAAATTGACAAGATGGACACGTGGATCACTATGATAAGATTATTAACTTTACTGTTGATTTTCTTATCTCGATTTGCGTGTCATAAGTTTCGACGTACGAATAACGAAGTACACGTTATATCTTTAATAATTAGACTAGAATTAACCCAGTTTGACCAGAGTTGACCAAAAGTCAACTGTAAGTCAACACTTGACCTAGTTTGACTAGATTATTGACCGGAGTTGACCTAGAGTTGTTTGACTGAAAAGAACCTAGGATAAAATAGATTGCTTGTAGAGATTTATTTATTACAACTTGAACACCTTGTAACCTGTGTTGCTTTAAATAGGACTATGTTGCTTCAGTTGGACCCCCTATACTTATCAGCTGTTCAGGTTATCAGGCGAGTACATTCTCTGATCATTTCATATCCTGTTAGAATTATTTTCCTGCTTTAGATTACTTCACTTGATGTTGTCACGTTGGTAACACGGATTAGTACTATATGGATCCATTCTTGAGATGTTATCCCCTCATGGAGCATCGTATACTACATGTTCTGTGCATTTCACTTACATGGTGTATCACTATGCTTCATGATTCTTCGATCACTTGTGACATGTACTCTCATGATCACAGAGTCTTTCCAGAATCAACCATTTATGGGCATTCCCAGAATCACCCATTTATGGGCATTCCCAGAATCACCTATTTATGGGCTATCCATGTATCACCCATTGTGGGCCTTTGCATGGAATCATAACATAACCTGGTTGGATCCTTGTGTATTGATTGGGGGTACGGGGGAGTAGAAGTAGACATGTGAATAATATCCAAGTAGTGCAGTTCCCAGAATCACTCCATAGTATAGTTCCCAGAATCTCCTATGCCATTCACATGTTTATATTGTACTCTGACTCACTAGCCACTGTTAGTTCTCTACTTATAGTAGATATTTCTAGTACAGTTCTCTCTCTCTGTTTACATACTGTATTTTCTTCAGATCATGTATCTTACTTTACTGCATGATTATATTTTCTAACCTGCTATGACTTGTTGAGATGTACTGTGCTCGTTCCTGTCCTGACTGAATCTGTTGATAAATTTTACAGATAGCTTGGAGGTTGCCTGCTAGCCTAGAGGAGACACATTAGAGGTTGTTTAGTTAGCTATTTTCAGTTGTCTGGAGTTGTATTTATTTTATGGATTACTGTATTTGAGCTTTGAGACTTATTTTTGGGTTTGTGTATCTTAGACACTTAGACTTCTATCTACTTATCTCTTTTGGATTTTATGTTTTATCTATCTTCCATTATGCTCTACCTTAGATGTGATTGAGTTTACATTCTGCTATGCCACCCCCATTCGGGGAGTATAAACTGCTTAGCCTTATACTGTTAGATGTATGAGACCTAGGACAGCGTTCTACCGCCGACACTGCGGCGTAGGCTGGACGTACCCACGTCTCGTGTCCTGACTCTAGGGTGCGGGTCGTGACACGTTTTTAGTGGTGGCCCATGCAGGTCGAGTTTATGTAGTGGTATTCGAACTAGAGTACCACTACAGCCTGCAGTAGGATTAGGATATATTTTGAAGGTACTCAATCACAGTTAGGATCCCTTGAGAGATTCCTGGGACGACCCTTGAGAATCTTATTTTAACTTCGATTTGAAAACTCTTTTTCCTTGATTTGATTTATCTTTATTTTCTGTTGTTGAATTTGATTTTAATGGATTATTGTTGAATTTAAGTTTGTATTTATTGATTTTGATGGATGATTGTTGAATTTTGAATCTTGATGTTAGCTGTGGCATCCGAGTTTGTATTTATATGATTTGATGGATTTTGTTCATTTTTGAATCTTGATGTTCGTTGGTAAATTTGATTTTTGAGTATCCATTGTTGATTTAATTTAACTTTTGTCAAGATGAAATTATATAGGCTAGGTCATCTAAGTTTTGGAATCTAGTCTTCTATAGTCACATTAGCCAGCATGGTGAGGACATATAGTCTGATTTTGGATATATTTCTCGGGTGTGGAAATTTAAGATTTTCGCATCCAAACTAGCGACATCGCAAAAATATTAAATACCATGATTCTAGAGGTATGTGTCTTAGTCGAGGACTCTGTGATTATCGTAGCCTTGCTTACTAGTATGACGAGGATTTAGAGTACCATGATTTTGGATAGACGTATATGATTATCAGATTGTACCTTAAATGCTTTTGAACATGTTTTCACTACTTTTGTTCAGTCTTTCAAAAAAAGATGGAATTTTTGTTTTGTTTTGTTTCTCATTATTTAACTTAGTAGTAGCTTTAGCTGTTATTATAAACCTTGTGTGACTTCTTACTATGAATTTCTTCATAATACAATGAATCGATGATTTTTACTAGACCTTATCTTGGATTTGATAGTTTAGCTCTGGGTTTCAAAAATGGTTCCTTCTTTTAAACATATAAGCAGAACAGATTTTATCGTTATTTCATTCTTGCTATTATTCTTGTATTAAATAATAATAATAAAACTGTTTTGATTACGTCAATCACCTACTTTGCAATCTTGGTAGGAATCTAAATGTTAGTCCTGATATAAAAATTAATTTTTATATTGGGACATGAGAATATATATATAGTGGACACAGACTCTTTGCCTGACACGTATGCATGCTACACTTGATTTTCCACATATCTAAATACATATTAATATGTTATTGATGTTTAAATTGTCAAAACCCCAATATTTCTGGTTCTCTGTTTTTTTTTCAGTTTAAATTCGTAATTCAAATATAAATTTCATGTTAGTAGTTTGTTTATATCACTGCACATGTATGTTATATACATGGTTTCAACTCTTAAGGGAATTGGTTGAATTTTGTGTTTGGATTTGATAAATCTAAGACTGTGTGCATATTAACCCTTAATACTGGATTTCAATGTTAGTTCAATTGTTGTTTTAAATATAATACTTTGAGCTATATACATTGTGGTATGTAGGGATATAAATTTAGGTTTCATATTCTTACATGTTAGGTTGTAATAAACATTGGGTTAGTTGATGTTGAATTTCTCCAAATCCTAAAACTGAATACATGTTAACATTTTCACATTGATTTCCAATGCTTAGTTCAATTTCAGATTTAATATGTAATATCGAACTGTATGCATAGCTAAAGGTATGGATAGTATGTTAGGGTTTCATCTCCATCATGTTTAGGATGTGTTGAGAGCATTGAGTTGGTTGTGATATTTCAAATCCCTAAAATTTTGAAACTGCATTATGTTAATATTGCACTGGTTTAAATGTAGCTTATTTTCAGATTTTGTATGTAAATGCTGAACTAAAACTGGGATTAACCTTTCAATACTAAAGCTATAATCCTGTACAAGGACACACACACTCTAACTTAGTGTACGCTGCCATGTAAACATAACCTTTCCTCTCTATGTTGTGTTCATATACCTATATATATATATATATATATATATATATATATATATATATATATATATATATATATATATATATATACATATATATATATATAGAGAGAGAGAGAGAGAGTTAGGCATGCTATGAGTAAAAAAAAAATATAGAGAGAGAGAGAGAGAGTTAGGCATACATGTTATAATGTATATAGATACATAACTAAGTCTCTACCTCTTTATATATATATGTATGGTTAGCCATGCATGCTATGAGTAAATAGGTTGTGTATTGTAGATTGTTTAACCAATATGCCATGAGTAGTGTAACAGGGTAGCTATTATTTCGAAACTCAAATCCTCCTATACTTTCATGTATATTTCACATACACATATGCCTACTATCTAACCATATGAACATGTCCACATACACCCATACACACACGAACCACATGACCTTTACATAATGCTAGCTTTTCCCTCTCTAACACACTATCTATATATATACATATTGTGATTGGATTTCCATGCAAGTGACTTTCATTCTTTAACTTTTGATTTTGATTTTTCTGAAACCTTTATAGATAATTGGTAGTTACTTTTCTTTATTTTTATGATAAGTACCAGTTTTCACATAGGATGGTAAGCTGTCTTACAGTTTTGATGATTTGTTATTCTGTGTCTTTTCTGGTTTAACACCCTAGACTGCTTGTGTGTTTTGATACCTTACGACCGTTTTGGTTTAGCATGACTAGTATACCTAGATGAGACTTTCACTACCTCCGTATGCCATGACCCTGTATGCCGTCCTTTTTGATGGTATGTTTTATTTAAGTTCTGGGACTTGATTGTGGGGGTTTGACCTAGAAGGAGTATGAACAATTTTAATTTCGAGGACGAAATTTTTATAAGGTGGGTAGGATGTGAGAACCCTGAATTTTGGGTTGATTTTTTTTAAAAAAAATTCTGATTGTTTAGTTTCATTAAATAATTTATTCTGTTTATTTATCTGTAAATGTGCTTTCCCGTGTCTTTGATAATTGGAGTGTCAGGGATGTTCAACTCTAGAAACCTTCTTCACGAGTTTTGTAGTGGACAGGATTGCCTTCATGACGGTATATAGTGTCCCACTCAAACTTGTTCCCTTGTACTCTTTTTGCTTCGCACAACTTCGGGTCGAATTAGACCATTTGATTATTAATTAATTTTTCCACTCTTTTCCTTGATCATTATTAGCACGTTACCGTGACTTTTTATTTGGGAGCACCAGACCAGTTATTTTCTTGAAACTAACTCATCATGCATGATCTACTCGAGACACTCTTCATCCTTGACCTTCGTGTCCAACTCAGACACGCCATTTTATGCTCCATTTGCTTCATACAACTTTCCTAACACGTGACCTGATTTTATTTCACCCCACGGTGTCGTATTCATTTTCTAGCTTGATTTGTGGGTACCCTGTCGACCAAAACCTGTCAGCCCCAATTGTGGGCATGGCCCACATTGAGCCTACTATCCGCATGACACTTGTGTCCTATTTATTGGAATCTCCATGTGCTACTTATTTACTCATGATCATCAACACCTATTTTTATTCGATTATTTTGCAATGTCCGATTTTGATCCAACACGGTTTGACCGAACCCAACCCCAGCTCAATGTTACCCTCCATCATGACACCCTCAGCCTCATTATCCTTGAAAAATATTGAGTGCTCATTTTACCTATTTTTAATATTTATTGAAAATTTTTATTGATATTAAAATCCTATAGGAATAACCTAATTTTCCTATAATAAAATTCTAGCCATTGGATTCTCCCTATCAATCCCAACCCCTCATTCCTAGCACACACACTCACAATTTTTTCCTCCAACACAGCCGGCCCCAACCCCAAGGGAGTCACTTTTTCTCTCTCTCTTCCTCACTCATTTAATATATCTCTCTCTCTTATCCTCTCTCTCTCTCCTTCCTTAAATTATTTCTAAACAACACAACAACAGCAGCAACCCCTAGCCGAGCCCGACCTCCCCTCCACCTAGGCCGAGCTCGGCCCAGCCTCGCCGCCGGCCACCCTGGTCGGCCGAACAGCCCCGACCATCCTCCTCATTCCCTTCTCCTCTTCATCAAAACCGGCCACCAACACCACTTTAAACCGCCACCACCATCAACATAACCTTTCGGCCACCACCTCCACGTCCACCGTGTGCCGCCGCCCGACCCTCGTCGAGGCAGCGCACTGCCGCGCCTCGCTAGGCCAGGCCAGGCCGCGCCACCAGCAGCCTGCACCGTACTGCAGCAGTGCACAGCCACGCTGGCCGCGCGCCTTCGCCGGCCACCGTAGCTCCGACGACCCCCAAACGGGTGTGCCCCACCCCGACGAACTCTCCCATGGCGGCCACCGTCCTCCGGGACGCGTCGTCGAGGCGATTCGTGCGTTTCACACGAAGTTCCGTCGTGACGCGCGCGGGAACGATCCAGATTTTGCGTCCCGTCGCAGCGACTTCACGCATGTTTTTCTGGGAATCCGACCGTTGGATCGGCGATTTCTTCGCTCCGTCACAATCTCGGTATATCCACATTCACTTCTGTCAATTTTCATCCGTTGATTTTATCGTTTGATACATCAAAACCGGCCACCAAGTTGACCATTTAAATTGTATTAATTTTGGACAGTTTTGCGGGGTCAACTTCGTCAGCTTGTACCTCCTCCACCGCAGCTCCGTTTGGCGTGCTACCAGTTCCTGTGCGAAGCTGGTATAACCCTCTTGCTACCCCTCCAGTTTCGTTTCATTGTGGGCTTGTTTGATTGGTTGAATTCGACGCCAAAGTTGGTCGTCCGAATTCGTAATTTCTAACTTGTAAAATTTTATTTTTGAACACGGGACTCCAGATTTCATTTCTGACACCACCAGTAGACTCGTGGCGTCGTTCTGGCATGTTTTCATATAAAATTTGTTAGATTTGGAGGACATAGGCCCTGGCACATTTTTTCGGTGTAAAGTGGGTCCCACAGTCCGGGTCAACGGGACTTTTTGACGTCGGCTCATCGGAATCCAATTCCGGATATACCGTTGAGTTCGTATCATCATTCTGGACTCGTTGACATATAATTTTCTAGGTTTTGGTGGACATTGGATCCGACACGTATTTCGGTGCAAGTCGGATACCAATATCCGGGTCAACGGGTCATTTTGAGATCGGCTCATCGGAATCCAATTCCGGATATACCGTTGAGTTCGTATCGTCATTCTGGACTCGTTGACATGTAGTTTGCTAAGTTTTGAGAACTTTGACTCTGGCACGCATTTTCGTATAAACCGGAATTCTAAGTTCTGGTCAACGGACCAAATTGAGATCGGGTCAACGGAATCCAATTTTGGAGATACCGTTGGGTTCGTATCGTCATTCTGCTTTCGTGGACATATAATTTGCTATATTTTATAGACTTATTTTCTTGTACATTTTTTGGTGCAAAACGGCTCCGACACGGATACCGTTTTGACCCGAAATTACCTTTTTGCCCTTGTGTCCAAATTGGACCGATGGGTAGGCTATCCCAGCTAATTTCACCATTCTGGACACGTTGGTGATGTTTATTTCATCATTCGACAATGTTTGTTGATAGTTTCTCTGAGTTAACCTTTTTATAATTAATTAATAATTAATTTTTATAATGTTCGTATTTCGGGATTAGTACAACAAAACTGAGCTCAGTCAATTCCAGTGATCTCACATCGCTGAAATTGACAAGATGGACACGTAGATCACTATGATAAGATTATCAACTTTACCGTTGATCTTCTTATCTGGATTTGCGTGTCGTAAGTTTCGACGTACGAATAACGAAGTACACGTTATATCTTTAATAATTAGACTAGAATTGACCCAGTTTGACCAGAGTTGACCAAAAGTCAACTGTAAGTCAACACTTGACCTAGTTTGACTAGATTATTGACCGGAGTTGACCTAGAGTTGTTTGACTGAGAAGAACCTAGGATAAAATAGATTGCTTGTAGAGATTTATTTACTACAACTTGAACACCTTGTAACCTGTATTGCTTTAAATAGGACTATGTGGCTTCAGTTGGACCCCCTATACTTATCAGCTGTTCAGGTTATCAGGCGAGTACATTCTCTGATCATTTCATATCATGTTAGAATTATTTTCCTGCTTTAGATTACTTTACTTGATGTTGTCACGTTGGTAACACGGATTAGTACTATATGGATCCATTCTTGAGATGTTATCCCCTCATGGAGCATCGTATACTACATGTTCTGTGCGTTTCACTTACATGGTGTATCACTATGCTTCACGATTCTTCGATCACTTGTGACATGTACTCTCATGATCACAGAGTCTTCCCAGAATCACTCATTTATGGGCATTCCCAGAATTACCCATTTATGGGCATTCCCAGAATCACCCATTTATGAGCTATCCATGTATCACCCCTTGTGGGCCTTTGCATGGAATTATAACATAACCTGGTTGGATCCTTGTGTATTGATTGGGGGTACGGGGGAGTAGAAGTAGACATGTGAATAATATCCAAGTAGTGCAGTTCCCAGAATCACTCCATAGTATAGTTCCCAGAATCTCCTATGCCATTCACATGTTTATATTGTACTCTGACTCACTAGCCACTGTTAGTTCTCTACTTATAGTAGATATTTCTAGTACAGTTCTCTCTCTGTGTTTACATACTGTATTTCCTTCAGATCATGTATCTTACTTTACTGCATGATTATATTTTCTAACCTGCTATGACTTGTTGAGATGTACTGTGCTCGCTCCTGTCCTGACTGGACCTGTTGATAAATTTTACAGATAGCTTGGAGGTTGCCTGCTAGCCTAGAGGAGATACATTAGAGGTTGTTTAGTTAGCTATTTTCAGTTGTCTGGAGTTGTATTTACTTTATGGATTATTGTATTTGAGCTTTGAGACTTATTTTTGGGTTTGTGTATCTTAGACACTTAGACTTCTATCTACTGTATCTCTTTTGGATTTCATGTTTTATCTATCTTCCATTATGCTCTACCTTAGATGTGATTGAGTTTACATTCTGCTATGTCACCCCCATTCGGGAAGTATAAACTGCTTAACCTTATACTGTTAGATATATGAGACCTTGGACAGCGTTCTACCGTCGACACTGCGGCGTAGGCTGGACGTACCCACGTCTCGTGTCCTGACTCTAGGGTGCGGGTCGTGACACTTGCCGCATGAACCTATGTTCCCGGAGTCGCCTGAGCTTGTTCCCCGAGCCGCATGAGACCCCCTCCCGAGCCGCATGCCCCTGTTCCCTCCCTTGTCGCATGGCTCTTTCCATATCCCTTGTATTTTTTATTATTATTATGTTGGGTTGTCACATTTATGCTTGTCTCATGACCCTCTGTATAACTTGGGTCCCTTGAAAGAATGCTTGTACCATGTAAATTATGTACATGTTCCATGAACACGATAGTGACCAGTCGTGATGCACTCTTGACGAGTAACATGACATGATAGTAGCCCGCCGTGGCGCACTCTTGATAAGTAAACTTGACATGATATACCTCGATATGTTGTTGCGATGGCTAGCATGACATGACAAGAATAAATGATCTGGACACCATGGGCGATTGTGTTTGTACAAATGAACCAGTATTGTCTTGTATCATGTTTAGGATGGGGACTCCTGAGTACCACGATCAGGGACACCTACTGAAATTGACTAAGGCTAATAACTAGAATAATCCAGTAGTCATGAAGAGATTTTCTAGCTACAGACAATCCCGTTATCAGGGCGCGCTAGTAAAATTGTAGCCTGCCGACGAGTAGGGCACATTTCCGGCATACTGTCATGTGTTGCACCCTTCATGAACGGATATTCGACCTGGATAACCTGGATGGTCTGTAGGGCTTGTGGCTGTTGGTATATCTCATTGCATCTTGCTAGTAACTAGCCCTGTGATAACCCTAGTTAGTTAAAGTATCAAGCCGTACTCATTGCTTGGCCATGATTGATTGGATGGAGTCTAATCCAGTCTAGTCTAGTCATGATCCTGTACAAGGTTGTAACATGACCTGATTGCTTGTGCTTTACTTATCGATAAATGGTAGAAAACCAAGTTCCGTTCAGACGAAGGGTTACAACCTCGGTCCTTGTTTGGTTTAAGGGTTGTAACTTGGTTATCTGAACAGTCCCAGGGTTATCTTATCATATATCATCATGATTTTCCATATTTCCAGTCTTTTATTATAAGTTATGTTTTGTGCTAATTGTTGGTTTTAGTTCTTAAGTGAAGCCTCCTTTGTGGCACTTGCTCTTTCTGGGATCTGACCCAGCTGGTTTTGTATGGCCAGATACCGGAGTAGCTCCAGAGGATCCATCTTCCTTTCAGCCAGATGGTGACCACCAGGCGTAACCAAGGCAACGAGTGGGTTTCCCTTTTGTTCTCCCACTTTATTGTAAAAATATTCTTTTGAGGCATTTAGCCGGCGAGCACGTGTTAGCTCGTATTGTACCTTTACTTATTGTCTACCTACGGACTGTAACATGATTGACGAATCCTAGGGTTGATCATGTATGACTGAAACTCTTGCTAGTTTTCATATTTTGTATGACTAGCTTAATAATCATCCAAATATGTAATGTATAGGACGTCTTACTATTGTATATTTGATGCTCTAACATCTTGTAACTGCTACTACTTGCTTGAGATTGAGACAATAGGCTTGTTCATGACCATAAGAGACTGATGGCTTGTAGTTAAACCCTCATGTACCTAGACAGCCGTGACCGTATATCGATTCTATTTCAATATACGTAGCTGGCTATGTATGCCCCGCTCTCCAGTATTCTGGTTCTGGGGCATTACATGGTTTAAGTGGTGGCCCATGCAGGTCTTGTAAATCAAGATATATGAGGGTTTACTGAATAGATGTCTCAGTCAGTACTCGCCCTTGATCTCTGCTCGTATCCTCTGAATTCCTGAATTCTTGACCTGATCACATGCTTGTATCTTTGATCTATCCTGGTCCTTCCTCATTGATCCATGTGTCGTCTTCTTCATCGGCATTGTTCATGTTCCTACCGATCGGCAAGGTAGAGCACCTCCCGTAGACCAGCAGCAACCTGGAGATCAAGCCCAGCATTCAGGAGTAGCCTCCAAAGTCATGCCTACTGGGGGTCAAGAGCCACCAGTTCAGCCAGTCCAGCCTACAGAGCCTGATGATGGCACCTTGGTGGGTCTCATCAGGACATTGCTAGCTTCTCAAGATCGTCGAGGTGATGCATTGCACCAGGCAGTACAAGATGCTCTGAGTAGAGGTGATCATCAAGGTAACAGTGCGGCCAACAGCTTCAAGTGCTTGAACCCTCCCTTCTTCGATGGTAGCGAAGATGCTATTGTCGCAGATGCTTGGCTGCAGGATACAGAAGTGTAGCCCCTCTTTCCAGAATTTTGATAATATTTTATTTATTTATTTGAATTAAATGGTGATTTTTAATATTTTGTAAATAATTATTTAGTTAATTATTACGGTGATGATTTAAGTCTTTGTGGAGTTATGGAGCACAAACCGATTAGGAATCATGGCACGGATAGTGCAATGACGTGCTTTGACTAGAGTACTAGCCCTAGTAGGAAAGACCGAGCCATAGTGATGTCCTAACTAGGAAAGCCAAGCCAAGTTGCGACTTAACGCTTACCGAAGATTATTTAGTAATTAATTATATTATTGATTTTAGGGAAAACCGATTATAGCATTTTAGCCCGGACTGGACCCGAACTGAGCCCAAGCCCATGTAGCCGTGCGGCACGTCCAATGACGTTCGTGATTGATGAACTGGGTGTGAAGGCGTTGTATCTCGTTTAATGACATAACGAATATTTTCTAGTATTCGTAATTAAATATTATAATTATTATTATGAGTTGGCATTCAATGACATTTTGTATAAAATGGATTTTGTGCACCTTGGAATTATTAGGCTGCACATAATGGTATATATACACCATCATGGTCTCATTGAATTTCGTTACATTTATTATTATTTTAATTGAGGTTATTATATATATAATATAATTTATTGTTACGGGTTATATTATTATTTTTTCAACTAAATATTACTATATATATATATAGTCATAGAAATATATGCAGTGATAGATTATATAGATAAAATAAATATATAGTGATATAGTATATAGAAATATATATATATATAATGATACAAATAATAGAAATATAGATAGAGATAGATTCTATAGATATATATATATTAGTAAGACAGTGTATTTCAGTAGGCTTAATGTCACATTGTGAACATGAGGACCTGGATGAAATACTGAGAAGTATGGGGACTTGGGTAGAAAAATTTCGTATGGGCTACTATTCCCAACAAGGACCCGTATGTAAATAGAGAGGATGGAGGGGCCTATGCAAAATTGGCCATCTTTCCCCATACCCGAGCCCAACAGAGGGAAAGGGTTATATTATATACGCTGATGTATATAATTAACGCGAGTACGAAATCGAGAGAATCTCGAAGATAAATCCTAAAACCAAACCCACGCACCGCCGACCCAGACCAGGGCGCCCCCTCCACGCGCGCGCGCGGGACTGAGCGCCACCACCTCGCGCGGCCGGGGCCGCCGGAGGCGGCGTGCGGTCGCAGTCAGAAACGACTGCAGCAGCATGCTGTTTCGAGGCGTCTTCGTGACGAACTTTCGTCGCATACGAGAGATCGTTCTGCGAACCGATCGCTCAGGTGAGTAGACAACCTATCCAACTCTTAACCCCTTCAATCGGTTTATTTTTATATGTTCTAGATTTCCAGGAAGATCGACCCAAAGTCGGACCAAAACTGTTCGAAAATCAGAACAGAGACTTAGGCGAATACCCCAACTTGGAAGCCGTTTTTCCGCCAGGATATTCGGTATTCACGAAATCTACCTGAACAACTATTTAGACGACATATACAGGATCGAAACGCCACTGATAGAATTATTTTGAGTTATTGTGCAAGAGATTATTCATCGCTAAAAATCAGGAAAAACAGTTTTCGAAAATATAGAATTTCAATAAAAATTGTTCCACACGACGTGCGTCACGCCAATCCGGACGACGTGGTCGTGAACCGAACGCATCGAAAGCTGCGTAACAGCTTCGTGGTCGTGTGGACTTTGACGGAACTCGAATTGGTCGCGTGTGCGCGACGAATTTGATGCGTATCCGTCGAAATTCCCCGTATCGGCCTCTGTGCGAATTCTCCAATTACTTTGTGCACGCTCGTCAGATCGAGACGAAACTTGTGCCATCAGAACCGTATCATTTTTTTGGTCCTGTATGCCAAGTTTGGTCCGATTCTGAGACCGTTGATAAAATCACCGTTTTGCGGGCCCCACGGTCCCACTCAACGAGCGATTTTGTGCACGGCCCGCCGGAATCCAACTCTGGACATACGGTTGGGTTCGTATCGAAAAACTGGATCCGTAGACATATAGTTTGACGACTTTAGAGACCATTGACTCTGGCACGCTTTTCGGTGCAAAGCGGGTCCAACAGTGGACATCGTTTTTGCCCGAAATTACCGTTTTGCCCCTGTATCCAGAATTGGACTTAAGGACAGCCAATCCTAGCTAATTTGACTATTCTGAGAACATTGGTAATATTTATTTCAGCTTCCGGGGACTGTTGTACGGGTTTTGACTATTGTGGCACATTGAGTAGTTCAGACTGTCGGTTTCACCAGCAGAGGACCACAGGCGAGTACAGTTTATTGTCTGCATTTCGATATTGATCTTTACTATATTTCATTGATTAGTCATTGGTTATGTGATTATTTTCTATTATAAATTGTTGAGTCGGGAATAAGAAGTACCAACGATGTGTGATCTAACCTTAGACCGTGTAGACCGTGTAGACTGTGTTGTATTTATTTTTTGTAGACCGTGTAGACAGTGATTTATTTATTGCAAAGTAGACAGTGTAGACCGTGATTATTATTGCATTTAAACTGTGTAGTTCGTAATTATTATTCTGTAGACAGTGTTTCTTTATTGCAATATTTTCTGTAGACCGTGTAACTGTAGACCGTGTAATTGTAGACCGTGTAACTGTAGACCGTGTAATTGTAGACCGTGTAACTGTAGACCGTGTAACTTTAGACCGTGTAGACCGTGTCGTATAATTGTCCCGAGACCGATCACATATCAAAGGTACTTCTAACAGTCGGGGAAAGTATTTTATGTCTATTTATTGCTATTGATTTTCCGTATTTACTGTTTATTTTCAAACTCATGATTGATGTCTAACCTTTGTTTTATAGTCATTTTCTTTATTTGAAATTGCATTCAGTGAATTGTGCTGTTCCATTCCTGACTGAAAATCATATTTTTCAGGTTAGCCGTGGACTCACTTAGCATGGGAGATACGGGGGTACTTGCAGTCGAAAAGCCTAGAGACTAGTTAGATAGATGAGTTGTAGTCATTGTACAAGTTTATATTTTTTACAAATATGAATCTTGTGAATATTATAAATTAAATTAGTTTGTGAATGAGCATTATTTGTGATTTTGATCTTCATGGCCGTGACAGCGTTCTACCGTCGACACTGCGGCGTAGGCTGGCTTGGACACGTCTTGTATCCGTTTTTAAAAAAAAAACGGGTGCGGGTCGTGACAAGTTTTTGTGGTGGCCCATGCAGGTCTGTTTTTGCAAATCATGCGAACTCGTGATAGTACTTAAGTTAGTTGTACTATTGCGAGCCTGCGACTAGAAATACTCATTCACGAATTAGAAATTAATTTAATTTACGAGAATGACTAGGACTAGGAGTCCCTTATACAAATTTACCGATGGGTAGTTTAGGTCCTGCAATGTAGATGAGGAGTTATTAATTTTGATAGTTTGTTAGATCCCCATAGGTACACTATTACCTCTTGATATGACGACACGACCCAATGTGGATAGATTATTCACTTGGTGAGACAGGACTTCATAGAAATAATGACCTAACATTGATAAATTGTGCAATTCCTCATCCTTGTCTGTTAGACATCATCCTCATGTCTTAGCCCCAAATTACCTATTTATTTCCTATTTTGCCTAAGAATTATTATTTTATATAATTTCTGATTATGTTATCCATATATGGACCTTGAGTTAGTTTCGATTCAAAGTTTTCCTCTGTGGTTTAAATACACATGGAATAGATATTAGAATGTTGTATTTCTTTGTCTTCAGTTGTCTCCTCCCTATTCATCTTTTATTTTTAAGGGGTTGTGACTGATAGATACTTACGCTTTATTCCATAGTCAACTTGTTTGAAGCCCTAGAAGCCCAGGAATTTTTACAGATTTAGTTAAAGGAATGTTAGTTAACTCATAATGGCAGAACATCAGCGCATTGTCGCCATTTATTTGAATTATGGAGACTATGAATTCCCAGCAGCCAGCAGCGCACTGGCGAGGCACGACCCCTAGAGTTGGAATTAGTTTAAGAAAATATAGGTGATGGGATATTGCTAAAACTATGGCTAGTGGTACTCTCTTGATCGTGGTTACCCTTGAATCGATATTGGATAGAGTTAAGAAGTGTTTGACTTTGTATCATATTTGAGTTACGAAACCAAGGGTTTACCACAGCACGAGTATACGGACAAGGTATAATTCTCGATAAAATGATTTCAAATGAGATTACAAGTTTCGGATGCTATAGAGGATAGGAAAGTGCCCTGTAAGTCCCGTAAGATCCAAAACTGATACTAGTGGAAGTTTGTAAGTTTGGTAGCATGTCTCCCGACCTAGCACTCCGTATGATCCTAGTGATCTATAGATGAGGAAATTGACTGACACTAATAGGTTACCTAGAATATAGAATTCAGAAGTCCATAAACCATTAGTCGACCAAGGCCTTAAGGGTAAGATGATAGTGGGATGTCTATAGAAGCAAGAACACCAGGTAAGTTTTAATTCTCTCTAAACTCGAACTATTTGTGCCTCTTTTCAAAAAAAAATCTCGCGTACTTGTACCTTGACTATTTTGACCAACGCTGCTATTACAGCCTAGTTTTTGCAAGCTTACTCTGTTCTCGAGCTTGATTCGAGGCATATGTTTAGTGGGGACGCCTGCTAACTTATTGTCTAATCAGAATCAGTGTATTATGGTCTGATCAACCATGATGCATTTGGTTCGCTCTTCGTTTAATTACACTACGTAGATGGAGATATATAGGTATCTAGGATCTCATCCGCGACTGCTTGACAATTCCTCTTGAATTATACGTTCGCCCTTGAATCACGTGATCGTATTCAGTAACATCTTTCTTGAACTCTTTCTTGTTTTTGTCTTTCACTGATTGGGAAAGACAAAAGCTCGTAATTGGTAGAGAGATACCACGTATCCCCAGGTCTATGGTAGTTGTATACACAAGGGTAGTTATCGTCAGCCAGACATGTGATTGAGTTACTCGTTCTCCTCCCGACCCCAAGCTGTTATCGGGACTTTCAAGCCATCTGAATTTGAGAATGATTAGGGTTTTACCCTTAGTCGTAATGCCAACCCAGGAGACTATCTATTCTCAAGAAACGATTCATTGTGTCTCTAAATATTTTCTTGAATATTGCCTTTACTTTCAACCCTTATGCCTTGACTCAACCGTCCCTCGACCAAAGCCCACAGTATAGACATGAGATGAATAGACAAGGCTAAGGACAATAATTTACCGTGACTATGGTAGGCACTCACCCCGAGATTAGTTTCCAACAAGTATTACCTTAGTCACGTAAATTTTATTATTAAAGCCTAACTAGTATGGGAACCCCACAGTCACTAGCTTACCCAATACCATAGCTTAAATATCCTGTCATATTATGACCTACCAGTTGTCAACAACAATATATGATCACTACAACTCTTGTGACAATAGTATGGCAGGTTGACACCAATAGAGATTCACGACTCAGTTGATAGAATTCTTTTCATACGATGTGCCTTAGAGTTGGTTACCCCGTCGATAACCCTTGTATACTATGGACGAGTAGATCATTCTATTTTATCAACCATGTGTCATTGTACACACTCGTTTTTCAATTATGGAGGAACGATCCTTGAATTGACTTATATCCACCGTATTCCGTGTGTCGTGCCTTATTCTTTATTAACAAGAGTCGAGGTACAATACCCGGACTTTTGGAATTCTTCTAGCCTCATTACTCCTAAAACCATATCCTAGCTTCTAAGATGGGTAGACTATAAGCCTCCTAAATTTTTTAGGATATACGAGGATTTTCGATTGATTATAGTAACTTCCATAGGATGATGATTAGTGCCCCATGGACTTCCACTTTCCATTTAGATCATTTTGTGTTCCCGGCCGTGTCATTAATATTCGGAGCACGAGACCAGCTGTTGCCTTCCAACAGATTTCATATGTAAGATCTAGACGAGTCCACCTTCATCTAGGTATATCATATCCCACTCAAACCCGTCCCCTTGTACTCTATTTTTATGGTACGACTTTCAGGTAGAAAGGACCAGCCATAATCCTCGCCATGGTACCGGTAAACTTCTCGACTATAGTTAGGGACTCAACTTCGACTCGAAGCTTTCAACCCGATATATGGTGGTGTTCGACTCGAGCCCACTGCACACATGTCACTAGTGTGCCGCTCAATTGTGTCTGCTCGTGCCACTTGAACACAGAAGTCACGGAAGACGCATTTTGGGCTTTAGGGACCTAGCTAACCAACTAGACTGGCAACTAGCTCGACCACTTGGGTGAAAACCTATTCTAGGTTATCCTAACCTAGTAGAAATAGTTATCATTGGGACCTTGTTCAAATCATTATATATGGAAATTCAAGGTTCATACAACCAACGATTGATGTCCAAATTAGGAAATCCATTAAGATCCAGTAAAATCTATCCATACATACCACCATATTTGGACTATATAACCGAACTTTCTGAAATAGGTACCTATACCCTTTATGTTATCTCCCCTTCTTAGTATGTGAGGTCATTCGTAACCCTTATTCCATCTACCTGGAAGTTGCGATACAATCTTGCATTGCATTTATAACCCTTGTTCGTGTGTTTAAATAACCACGGAAAAGAATCACAATCTTGATTTCTCAAATTCCGTTCCATTATGAAATCTCGTTCAGATAAAATTTTGAGAAAGAAATTTGTGTATTGCATGGATTGCAAGCCCCTCTAGAAAACGAAGAGTTCTTCGATTTAGCAAGCGACTAGACTAGAGTAGCACAATCTAGCAAATAAGCCATTGGCTCATAGACTTCCTTCCTATCTGCATCATTAGGTACTCTTTACCGCCCTGGAAATTCATACTTGCTCTTGATTACTCCTCCTTATCTTCCTGTCCTTCCTATTGCAGAGCGACATATAATTATGCTAATTAGAATTTATTTATATTTCTTAGTCTGCTTGTGTAAATTTGTCGCTTGTTAGATTTTGGGTTGCTTAATAGAGAGGATAGGATTATAGTGGCCATAAGTAGTAGATATCTATGGTAGAAATTTTAGCCAGTAGTTGGAAGATTATAAAAATTTTATGTGGCATAACTTTGAGGGAGTAGTGTGTCCAAAGGTGGGTAGGAGTCCTCGGAGCTTCGTAATTGCAAAAATGGCTAGGAGGAGGATATAAACTGTTTTTGGAGGAATTAAAATTCAAGGAGATTAAGGTAATTGTAGATTTTCTTGTTGAATTTAAGGAATAGTTATGAATTAGAATTTCGAGGACGAAATTATTTTAAGGTGGGTTGATTTGTAGCCCCTCTTTCCAAAATTTTGATAATATTTTATTTATTTATTTGAATTAAATGGTGATTTTTAATATTTTGTAAATAATTATTTAGTTAATTATTACGGTGAATAATTTAAGTCTTTGTGGAGTTATGGAGCACAAACCGATTAGGAATCATGGCACGGATAGTGCAATGACGTGCTTTGACTAGAGTACTAGCCCTGGTAGGAAAGACCGAGCCATAGTGATGTCCTAACTAGGAAAGCCAAGCCAAGTTGCGACTTAACGCTTACCGAAGATTATTTAGTAATTAATTATATTATTGATTTTAGGGAAAACCGATTATAGCATTTTAGCCCGGACTGGACCCGAACTGAGCCCAAGCCCATGTAGCCGTGCGGCACGTCCAATGACGTTCGTGATTGATGAACTGGGTGTGAAGGCATTGTATCTCGTTTAATGACATAACGAATATTTTTTAGTATTCGTAATTAAATATTATAATTATTATTATGAGTTGGCATTCAATGACATTTTGTATAAAATGGATTTTGTGCACCTTGGAATTATTAGGCTGCGCATAATGGTATATATACACCATCATGGTCTCATTGAATTTCGTTACATTTATTATTATTTTAATTGAGGTTATTATATATATAATATAATTTATTGTTACGGGTTATATTATTATTTTTTCAACTAAATATTACTATATATATAGTCATAGAAATATATGCAGTGATAGATTATATAGATAAAATAAATATATAGTGATATAGTATATAGAAATATATATATATATATATATATATATATATATATATATATATATAATGATACAAATAATAGAAATATAGATAGAGATAGATTCTATATATATATATATATATATATATATATAGAATCTATCTCTATCTATATTTCTATTATTTGTATCATTATATATATATATATATATATATATATATATATATATATATATATATATATATATATATATATATATATATATATATATATTAGTAAGACAGTGTATTTCAGTAGGCTTAATGTCACATTGTGAACATGAGGACCTGGATGAAATACTGAGAAGTATGGGGACTTGGGTAGAAAAATTTCGTATGGGCTACTATTCCCAACAAGGACCCATATGTAAATAGAGAGGATGGAGGGGCCTATGGAAAATTGGCCATCTTTCCCCATACCCGTGCCCAACAAAGGGAAAGGGTTATATTATATACGCTGATGTATATAATTAACGCGAGTACGAAATCGAGAGGATCTCGAAGATAAACCCTAAAACCAAACCAACGCACCGCCGACCCAGACCAAGGCGCCCCCTCCACGCGCGTGCGTGGGGCTGAGCGCCACCACCTCGCGCGGCCGGGGCCGTCGGAGGCGGCGTGCGCGTGCGCTCGCAGTCAGAAACGACCGCAGCAGCATGCTGTTTCGAGGCATCTTCGTGACGACCTTTCGTCGCATACGAGAGATCGTTCTGCGAACCGATCGCTCAGGTGAGTAGACAACCTATCCAACTCTTAACCCCTTCAATCGGTTTATTTTTATATGTTCTAGATTTCTAGGAAGATTGACCCAAAGTCGGACCAAAACTGTTCGAAAATCAGAACAGAGACTTAGGCGAATACCCCAACTTGGAAGCCGTTTTTCCGCCAGGATATTCAGTATTCATGAAATCTACCTGAACAACTATTTAGACAACATATACAGGATCAAAACGCCACTGATAGAATTATTTTTGAGTTATTGTGCAAGAGATTATTCATCGCTAAAAATCAGGAAAAACAGTTTTCGAAAATATAGAATTTTAATAAAAATTGTTCCACACGACGTGCGTCACGCCAATCCGGACGACGTGATCGTGAACCGAACGCATCAAAAGCTGCGTAACAGCTTCGTAGTCATGTGGGCTTTGACGGAACTCGACTTGGTCGCGTGTGCGCGACGAATTTGATGCGTATCCGTCGAAATTTCCCGTATCGGTCTCTGTGCAAATTCTCCAATTACTTTGTGCACGCTTGTCAGATCGAGACAAAACTTGTTCCATCAGAACCGTATCATTTTTCTGGTCCTGTATGCCAAGTTTGGTCCGATTCTGAGACCGTTGATAAAATCACCGTTTTGCGGGCCCCACGGTCCCACTCAACGAGCAATTTTGTGCACGGCCCGCCGGAATCCAACTCTGGACATACGGTTGGGTTCGTATCGGAAAACTGGATCCGTAGACATATAGTTTGATG
Organism: Iris pallida; assembly: GCA_029216955.1. NCBI lineage: Eukaryota > Viridiplantae > Streptophyta > Magnoliopsida > Asparagales > Iridaceae > Iris > Iris pallida. The sequence goes on from JANAVB010033217.1 coordinate 2,295,112, forward strand.
ACTTTAGAGACCATTGACTCTGGCACGCTTTTTGGTGCAAAGCGGGTCCAACAGTGGACATCGTTTTTGCCCGAAATTACTGTTTTGCCCCTGTATCCAGAATTGGACTTAAGGACAGGCAATCCTAGCTAATTTGACTATTCTGAGAATATTGGTAATGTTTATTTCAACTTCCGGGGACTGTTGTACGGGTTTTGACTATTGTGGCACATTGAGTAGTTCAGACTGTCGGTTTCACCAGCAGAGGACCACAGGCGAGTACAGTTTATTGTCTGTATTTCGATATTGATCTTTACTATATTTTATTGATTAGTTATTGGTTATGTGATTATTTTCTATTATAAATTGTTGAGTCGGGAATAAGAAGTACCAACGATGTGTGATCTGACCTTAGACCGTGTAGACCGTGTTGCATTTATTTCTTGTAGACCGTATAGACAGTAATTTATTTATTGCAAAGTAGACAGTGTAGACCGTGATTATTATTGTATTTAAACTGTGTAGTTCATGATTATTATTCTGTAGACAGTGTTTCTTTATTACAATATTTTCTGTAGACCGTGTAACTGTAGACCGTGTAATTGTAGACCGTGTAACTGTAGACCGTGTAATTGTAGACCGTGTAACTGTAGACCGTGTAACTTTAGACCGTGTAGACCGTGTCGCATAATTGTCCCGAGACCGATCACATATCAAAGGTACTTCTAACAGTCGGGGAAAGTATTTTGTGTCTATTTATTGCTATTGATTTTTCGTATTTACTGTTTATTTTCAAACTCATGATTGATGTCTAACCTTTGTTTTATAGTCATTTTCTTTATTTGAAATTGCATTCAGTGAATTGTGCTCGTTCCATTCCTGACTGGAAACCATATTTTTCAGGTTAGCCGTGGACTCACTTAGCATGGGAGATACGGGGGTACTTGCAGTCGAAAAGCCTAGAGACTAGTTAGATAGATGAGTTGTAGTCATTGTACAAGTTTATATTTTTCTGCAAATATGAATCTTGTGAATATTGTAAATTAAATTAGTTTGTGAATGAGCATTATTTGTGATTTTGATCTTCATGGCCGTGACAGTGTTCTACCGCCGACACTACGGCGTAGGCTGGCTTGGACACGTCTTGTATCCATTTAAAAAAAAAAAACGGGTGCGGGTCGTGACAAGAAGTGATTCTAGAAGCGGCGAAGACGCCCGAGAATGAGAAGGTGGCGGTAGTACGCCTACAGTTATTGGATCTTGCCCGCAGCTGGTTGGCGGCACAAGCTGTTGGATTAGTGGCATATATTGCATGATGTAGCACACAGTTTCCCAAATGAGGGTAATTTTGAAATTTTGTGTTTATAATTATTTTAATAATAATATTTAATTCATGATATGATTTTTGGTGATTTTAAATCATTTTAAAATTATTTAAATCAATGACTTGTGGTTTTGACGTTTTGCTAGTGAAACCCTAGAGACTGTTTGACCTAGAGCCTAACCATGTGATTATGATATTTTAATATCATTTTTGGCCTAAGGATATTTTTGTATTTGACCTCTTTGAATTATTTTGATATTATTTTATTATTTATGATATTATTTTGGGGTTATTTGAGTCCGGTTCGAATTTTAACTCAATCCGACTTGAAATGGGGACCCGGGGGTAGTTTGACTCTAGTGGGACCCACACACTAGTTAGGCATGGCCCACATGATATTAATTTTAGTCCACATGATAGAAATATTTTAGTTAGAGGTTAGACTAATTATTATAGATAATGTTAGTGTGATTAAAGACTTTAGAATGACTAATTTAGCCCCAACCAATTAGCCCTTTTCTAATACTCATAGAATAGGTTAGTGGGGGCATTTTGGACCTTACCATAATAGGACAAATAGCCCCATATGGCTAGCCACTTTGGGAGAGGATAGGCTCAAGTTCATTTCATTATTCTCATCCACACTCTCTCTCTTTCCCCAAATTCCTAGAGAGCAATCCCTAGCAATTTCTCCACCAAATCATTCCATTTCATCACCAAATCTTCTTCTTTCCTTCTCCATTCTAGCCAAGGAGGAAGCTACCCAAGTTTGGGAGGATTCGGAGCTCGTTCGTGTCCTTTTGGAATCTCTACGTGTCGGTGTCGCTCCGGGAAGGCTTTTCTTCGATTCGATCTACCGAGAGGTATAAATTCCTTTTCCTTTTCATTTCCTCATACATATAGGTCTATTTTGAACCCATAGGAATGACCCCATAGTTGTATCTCCATTTGTATCAATTTCGTGTCCATTTGGAGGTCATATGAGTGTCCTTTGTGTTGTGGTTGTGTCCATGTGGGAAAATTCCAAATTTGGACACACTATGTGTTGTTGTTATGTATGAATGAATTATTACATGTTTAATCTCATATTTTTGTATTGGAGATGTATTCTATAGTGTCTCATATATACATATTAGTGTAGAGAGTGAGTTCTTGATATATTATGTTATATACTTGTGTTCTTTTGTCTCAAACTACCTAAATCCGTCATGATTTTTATCCACGTTTTTAATTTCAGCCCTAACTTAGAAATGTCATAACTTCTAGCTCAAAGCTCGGTTTAATCTTCTATTTTTTTTAAAAGAAGCGTATTGAAGTTAGCTTTCCAAAAATAAGTATTAATAGGCCTAATTCTTTCTGTAACTTTCTAGAGAATTATTTGAGTGTCAGCTATACGAAAGACAAATGCGTTCTCGGTGTTTTCGCGATTCCGGGAGTTTCCGGAAACGAAAACGCGATCCGTTTAAAGTTTCGGAAAGCTAACACATAGATCTATAACATACTTTAATCCTAAATTTTAATTCATGCTGAGATGGTACAGTATTGATTATTAGTAGGAGTTACTATTCGGCATATGCATTTTGTGCACCCTTGTGTGTAATATAATATTCTATTTGATTTTAACCCATGTTAATGTATATATATTATGTAATTAAATAGAGAATACAAGCATGAGTAAATGGTTAAATAAATGATGTATGAGGTATAAGTATCCTATCTAATGTAAGCATGTATAAGTATGGCTTGTAATGAATATGTAGGTTCCATAGTATGTAATGTATGGTACATATAGTGGTGCAAGAGAATAATGAATGATGAATGAATGCAAGCATGAATGTAATGTAATAATAGATGTAATGTATGCAATATACAAGTTAATGAGATGTAATGTTCTATGTTAACACAAATCCTATATTACCTCATGTACCCCCTTACACTATGTTGACACTATCACACTTGACACATTGTTCACTTACACTTTGACACTCTTTGATATGTATACACTATGTATGCCCATTTAACCCTCACTTGCCCCTTTGCCATGTTCACATACACACACATAGCCTCTTAAATAAGTATTTATGAATATAGTTAACTTAGCTATGTATGTATATTATATATATGTTAGCATATTGTGTTGTAATATATAAGTTTATATAACCATTTAAAATATCATGATTATAGACCTAATGTTGAATACCAATATATGCATGTGTATATATGTGTAGACATATATAGCTTAAAGTAATAGATTACCTAGTGTATATCCAATGTGAATTCTTGCCTATTTTAGTATTGAATAATTGCATGCTATATAGAGTTGGGTGTATGTTGGCTTGTATAGCCTTGTATTGATGTGTGCTTGCTAGGATAGTCTTGGTTAGGCCTAGTAAGACTTACTGGGTTAGGACATGACCTAGTTTGACCTAGTTTGACTGGTGCAGTTGACCAGAGTTGACCAAGGGTTGACTTTGGCCTAGTTTGACCTAGATTCATGTAGAACGCATTGTAGTGCTTTATATTACCCTTTTGAACATGTTGTGACTTTTGCTGTTCTAATTAGGAGCCAGATACCTTGTAACCTGTGTTGCTTTAAATAGGACTCTGTGGCTTCAGTTGGACCCCCTATACTTATCAGTTGTTCAGATTATCAGGCGAGTACATTCTCTGATAGTTCTTTCATTTATTTGTCAATTACTGTATTTCAGTTCTAGTTAGTTGTATGCGATTCTCTGTTACAACACGTGTAGATATTACTGGATTCATGTATACGACACACATTTATTTTCTGGCCTCTATTACTGGTATCATCATTTCCGGCTTCTATTACTGGAATCACCTGCTGGAATCATTTACTGGAATCATTTACTGGTATTATTATATTTTGTCTGGACTCATCTTGAATCATTGTGTCGGAATTCTGGATTCACTTGCTGGGAGGGGAAATACTAGAGTAAGACATGTAGACATACCCCATTACTGGAATCACCCCTACTGGAATCTACTGGAATGATAGCCATCTCTCGCCTGATCAGTGAGAGGTGTGCCGGATTACCCACAGCCGTTTACATGTCGATCTCGATATTTTAAAACACACTGTTAGAGTATAGGCTGGACTCACCCTGGAATCATTGATCACTATAACTGGAATCGTCCCTTACTGGATTCATCTTGTATTAGATTCATCTTGTACTGGACTTACATTGGAGTTACACTGGTCTACATTGTTGTCTGGACTTCATATCATATTACCCTGGTTTAGCTAGTTCTATTTTTACAGACTTCATTGCTATGATTCTTCTCTTGTTTAGTTATTTACTTTTCTTGTACCTTATCTGTCTTTCTTACCATCACCTGAATATAAACTGCCATTTTTATCAATACAACTGCCTATAACTGCTTTATAGTTCTCTGTCATTTACTTGGGTTTTCTAGATGAGATGTGCTCGTTCCTGTCCTGACTGGACCTGTTGATAAATTTTACAGATAGCTTGGAGGTTGCCTGCTAGCCTAGAGGAAACACCTTAGAGGTTGTTTAGATAGTTATTTCATTTGTCTGGAGTTGTATTTACTTTGTGGATTACTGTATTTGAGTTTTGAGATGTATTTCTGGATTTTTGTATCTTAGACACTTAGACTTCTATCTCCCGTATCTCTTTGGATTTTATGTTTTATCTAACCTTATCATGCTCTACCTTAAATGTGATTGAGACTGTATCTGCTTAGCATTATATTGTTAGATGATGTGACCTAGGACAGCGTTCTACCGCCGACACTGCGGCGTAGGCTGGGCGTTGTTACGTTCTCATACCCTAACAGTGGGTGCGGGTCGTGACACATTTTAGTGGTGGCCCATGCAGGTCGAGTTTATGTAGTGGTATTCGAACTTGAGTACTACTACAGCCTGTAGTAGGAATAGGATATATCTTGAAGGTACTCAATCACAGTTAGGAACCCTTGAGAGATTCCCGGAACGACCCTTGAGAATCTTATTTTAACTTCGATTTGAGAACTCTTTTTTTCCCTTGATTTGATTTATTTTTACTTACTGTTGTTAAATTTGATTTTAATGGATTATGGTTGAATTTGAGTTGTATTCATTGATTTTGATGAATGATTGTCGAATTTTGAATCTTGATGATAGCTGTTGCATCCGAGTTATATTTTGATAGATTTTTGTTCATTTTGAATTTTGAAGTTCGTTGATAAATTTGATTTGATTTATGGGTATTCATTGTTGATTTAATTTTATTTTTTTTTGACAAGATGAAATTATATGGGCTAGGTCATCTATGTTATGGAATCTAGTCTTCTATAGTCACATTAGCCAGCATGGTGAGGACATATAGTCTGACTCTGGATATATTTCTTGGGTGTAGGAATTTAAGGTTTTCGCAGCCAAGCTAGCGGCACCGCGAAAATGTTAAATACCACGATTCTAGAGGTATGTGCATAAGTCAAGGACTCTGTGATTATCGTAGCCTTGCTTACTAGTATGACGGGGATTTAGAGTACCATAATTTTGGATAGACGCATATGATTATCAGATTGTACCTTAAATATTTTTAAGCATGTTTTATCTACTTTGATGCAGTCCTTCAAAAACAATTATTATTTGTTTTGCTTTGTTTTGCTTCTAATTATTTAACTTAGGAGTAGCTTGTGTAACTTCTTGCTATGAGTTTCTTCTTAATACAATGAATCGATGATTTTGCTAGACTTTATCTTGGATTTGATATTTAGCTCTGGTTTCAAAATGGTTCCTTCTTTTAGGCAAATAAGCAAACAGCTTTTATCGTTATTTCCTTCTTGCTATTATTCTAGTATTGAATAATAATAATAAAACTGCCTTGATTTCGTCAATCATCTATTTTGCGATCTTGGTAGGAATCTAAATGTTGGTTTTAACGTAGAATTAATTTTTTTTGGGACATGAGAATATATGAGTATATTTACATAGTGGACGCTTGCCTGATACGTATGCATGCTACACTTGATTTTCCACCTATCTAAATACATATTAATATGTTGTTAATGTTAAAATTTTCAAAATCCCAATATTTCTGATTTTCTGCTTTTCCAGTTTAAATTCGTAATTTAAATATAAATTTCATATTATTAGTTTTGTCTACATAACTGTACATGTATGATATCTGCAGAGTTTCAATTTTTAGAGAAATTGGTTAAGTTATGTTAAATTTGTAAAATCTGAGACTGCATTATGTTAATATTACACTGGTTTAAATGTTAGCTTATTTTCAGATTTTGTATGTAAATGCTGAACTAAAACTGGGTTTAACCTTTCAATACTAAGCTATAACCCTGTACAAGGACACACACACACCCTAACTTAGTATACGCTGTCATGTAACCTAATCTTTCCTCTCTATGTTATGATCACATACTTGTATAGATATATATAGAGCTTAAGCATACATGTTATAATATATGTATATACATAACTAAATCTCTACCTCTTATAGATGTTTATGGTTAGCCATGCATGTTATGATTAAATAGGTTGTGTATTGTAGGTTGTTAACCCATATGCCATGAGTAGTGTAACAGGATAGCTCATATACAATTTCATGTATATTTCACATACACCCATACACACACAAACCACATAACATTACATAATGCTAGTTTTTCCTCTATAACGCTCTCTCTGTATATATATTGTGATTTGGATTTCAATGCAAGTGATTTTCAATTCCTTAATTTTTGAATTTGATTTTCTGTACCCTTTTTTTCAGATAATTGGTAGTTGCCTTTATTTTGTTTTGATAAGTACCAGTTTCATATAGGATGGTAGACCGTCTTACAGTTTTGATGGTTTGTTGTTTCTGTAACTTCTCTAGTTTAGCACCCTAAATTGCTTGTATGTTTTGATATCCTATGACCGTTTCGGTTAGCATGACTAGTATACCTAGATGAGACTTTCACTACCACCGTATGCCATGACCCTGTATGTCGTCCTTTTGATCACATGATTTGTTTTAATCTGGGACTTTGATTGTGGGGGTTTGACCTAGAGGGAGTATGGACATTTTAATTTCGAGGACAAAATTTTTCTAAGGTGGGTAGAGTTGTAGCATCCAGTTTCCCAAATGAGGGTAATTTTAAATTTTCGTGTTTATAATTATTTTAATAATAATATTTAATTCATGATATGATTTTTGGTGATTTTAAATCATTTTAAAATTATTTAAATCAATAACTTATGGTTTTGACGTTTTGCTAGTGAAATCCTAGAGACTGTTTGACCTAGAGCCTAACCATGTGATTATGATATTTTAATGTCATTTTTGGCCTAAGGATATTTTTGTATTTAACCTCTTTGAATTATTTTGATATTATTTTATTATTTATGATATTGTTTTGGGGTTATTTGAGTCGGGTTCGAATTTCAACGCAATCCGACTTGAAACGGGGACCCGGGGGTAGTTTGACTCTAGTGGGACCCACACACTAGTTAGGCATGGCCCACATGATATTAATTTTAGTCCACATGATAGAAATATTTTAGTTAGAGGTTAGACTAATTATTATGGATAAGGTTAGCGTGATTAGAGACTTTAGAATGACTAATTTAGCCCCAACCAATTAGCCCTTTTCTAATACTCATAGAATAGGTTAGTGGGAGAATTTTGGACCTTACCATAATAGGACAAATAGCCCCATATGGCCAGCCACTTTGGGAGAGGATAGGCTCAAGTTTATTTCATTATTCTCATCCACACACTCTCTCTTGTTCTTCTCCAAATTCCTAGAGAGCAATCTCTAGCAATTTCTCCACCAAATCATTCTATTTCATCACCAAATCTTCTTCTTTCCTTCTCCATTCTAGCCAAGGAGGAAGCTACCTAAGTTTTGGAGGATTCGGAGCTCGTTCGTGTCCTTTTGGAATCTCTACGTGTCGGTGTCGCTCTGGGAAGGCTTTTCTTCGATTCGATCTACCGGGAGGTATAAATCCCTTCTCCTTTTCATTTCCTTATACATATAGATCTATTTTGAACCCATAGAAATGACCCCATAGTTGTATCTCCATTTGTGTCCATTTCGTGTCCATTTGGAGGTCATAGGAGTGTCCTTTGTGTTGTGGTTGTGTCCATGTGGGAAAATTCTAAATTTGGACACACTATGTGTTGTTGTTATGTATGAATGAATTATTACATGTTTAATCTCATATTTTTGTATTGGAGATGTGTTCTATAGTGTCTCATATATACATATTAGTGTAGAGAGTGAGTTCTTGATATATTATGTTATATACTTGTGTTCTTTTGTCTCAAACTACCTAAATCCGTCATGATTTTTATCCACGTTTTTAATTTCAGCCCTAACTTAGAAATATCATAACTTCTAGCTCAAAGCTCGGTTTAATCTTCCGTTTTTTTTAAAAGAAGCGTATTGAAGTTAGATTTCCAAAAACAAGTATTAATAGGCCTAATTCTTTCTGTAACTTTCTGGAGAATTATTTGAGTGTCAGCTATACGAAAGACAAACGCGTTCTCGGTGTTTTCGCGATTTCGGGAGTTTCCGGAAACAAAAACGCGATCCGTTTAAAGTTTCGGAAAGCTAACACATAGATCTATAACATACTTTAATCCTAAATTTTAATTCATACTGAGATGGTACAGTATTGATTATTAGTAGGAGTTACTATTCGGCATATGCATTTTGTGCACCCTTGTGTGTAATATAATGTTCTATTTGATTTTAACCCATGTTAATGTATATACATTATGTAATTAAATAGAGAATATAAGCATAAGTAAATGGTTAAATAAATGATGTATGAGGTGTAAGTATCCTATCTAATGTAAGAATGTATAAGTATGGCTTGTAATAAATATGTAGGTTCCATAGTATGTAATATATGGTGCATATAGTGGTGCAAAAGAATAATGAATGATGAATGAATGCAAGCATGAATGTAATGTATGCAATATACAAGTTAATGAGATGTAATGTTCTATGTTAACACAAATCCTATATTACCTCATGTACCCCTTTACACAATGTTGACACTATCACACTTGACACATTGTTCACTTACACTTTGACACTCTTTGATATGTATACACTATGTATGCCCATTTAACCCTCACTTGTCCCTTTGCCATGTTCACATACACACACATAGCCTCTTAAATAAGTATTTATGAATATAGTTAACTTAGCTATGTATGTATATTATATATATGTTAGCATATTGTGTTGTAATATATAAGTTTATATAGCCATTTAAAATGCCATGATTATAGACCTAATGTTGAATACCAATATATGCATGTGTATATATGTGTAGACATATATAGCTTAAAGTAATAGATTACCTAGTGTATATCCAATGTGAATTCTTGCCTATTTGAGTATTGAATAATTGCATGCTATAGAGTTGGGTGTATGTTAGCTTGTATAGCCTTGTATTGATGTGTGCTTGCTAGGATAGTCTTGGTTAGGCCTAGTAAGACTTACTGGATTAGGACATGACCTAGTTTGACCTAGTTTGACTGGTGCAGTTGACCAGAGTTGACCAAGGATTGACTTTGGCCTAGTTTGACCTAGATTCATGTAGAATGCATTGTAGTACTTTATATTACCCTTCTGGACATGTTGTGACTTGTGCTGTTCTAATTAGGAGCCAGACACCTTGTAACCTGTGTTGCTTTAAATAGGACTCTGTGGCTTCAGTTGGACCCCCTATACTTATCAGCTGTTCAGGTTATCAGGCGAGTACATTCTCTGATAGTTCTCTCATTTATTTGTCAATTACTGTATTTCAGTTCTAGTTAGTTGTATGCGATTCTCTGTTACAACACGTGTGGATATTACTGGATTCATGTATATGACACAAATTTATTTTCTGGTCTCTATTACTGGTATCATCATTTTCGGCTTCTATTACTGGAATCACCTGCTGGAATCATTTACTGGAATCATTTACTGGTATCATTATATTTTGGCTGGACTCATCTTGAATCATTGTGTCGGAATTCTGGATTCACTTGCTGGGAGGGGAAATACTAGAGTAAGACATGTAGACATACCCCATTACTGGAATCACCCCTACTGGAATCTACTGGAATGATAGCCATCTCTCGTCTGATCAGTGAGAGGTGTGCCGGATTACCCACAGCCGTTTATATGTCGATCTCGGTATTTTAAAATATACTGTTAGAGTATAGGCTGGACTCACCCTGGAATCATTGATCACTATAACTGGAATCGTCCCTTACTGGATTCATCTTGTATTAGATTCATCTTGTACTGGACTTACATTGGAGTTACACTGGTCTACATTGTTGTCTGGACTTCATATCATATTACCCTGGTTTAGCTAGTTCTATTTTTACAGACTTTATTGCTATGATTCTTTTCTTGTTTAGTTATTTACTTTCCTTGCACCTTATCTGTCTTTCTTACCATCACCTGAATATAAACTGCCATTTTCATCAATACAACTGCCTATAACTGCTTTATAGTTCTCTGTCATTTACTTGGGTTTTCTAGATGAGATGTGCTCGTTCCTGTCCTGACTGGACCTGTTGATAAATTTTACAGATAGCTTGGAGGTTGCCTGCTAGCCTAGAGGAGACACCTTAGAGGTTGTTTAGATAGTTATTTCATTTGTCTGGAGTTGTATTTACTTTGTGGATTACTGTATTTGAGTTTTGAGATGTATTTCTGGGTTTTTGTATCTTAGACACTTAGACTTCTATCTCCCGTATCTCTTTGGATTTTATGTTTTATCTAACCTTATCATGCTCTACCTTAAATGTGATTGAGACTGTATCTGCTTAGCATTATATTGTTAGATGATGTGACCTAGGACAGCGTTCTACCGCCGACACTGCGGCGTAGGCTGGGCGTTGTTACGTTTTCGTACCCTAACATTGGGTGCGGGTCGTGACACATGAGCAGTATTCCGTGAGAGATTCTAGACCAAGTACTTTGATGATGTAGCTCAGTACGATCTACAGACGAGGTTCACCAATCTGAAGCAGATGGACAGGGCGGTCGACGGATATGCGGCTGAGTTTTCAAGACTTAGTCGATTTGCTCCCACCTTGGTGGCGACCGAGTTCGACAGAGCCCAGCAGTTCCAGCAGGGGCTCCATCTAGAGATTTTATTGGCAGTGGAGCAGTTTAAGCATCAGACTTTTGATGCGGTATTGAAAGAAGCCAGGAGGCATGAGTATACCTCCCGGAGGATTGAGGACCGGACCGGAAGTCGGAAGCGGTCTCACGACCAGATGAACCAGTCTTCAGCACAAGCCCTGGCAGCTAGTGTAACACCCTTATTCTGAATATGTATTTTGTCAAGCTTGCATGTATTTCAGATCTGTATTTATTTTTTTGGATTTTGGCATGTACTTGTAATTGGCTTGACTTGCAGATTTTGGTTCTCGTAACTGGGTTTTACCTGGCTTGGTTTATTTTGTGGAGGAGAATTGGTTTGGTTTGGTTTGGTTTGGTTTAATATGCATGGAACACTTTAACCTATACTCCACCCTCAACACAACACAACCCACCCTTATAATATCTCCACCAACCTTCTCTCTCTTCATTATTCTCTCATTTATTTCTCCATCTTCTTCTTCCTTCCTCTACACAACACCAACACCCCTTAGGCAAGGGCAACTTGCTTCCACAAGAGAGCCCATTTTTATTGTTCCATTAGCTTCTCCTCATGTTTCTAAGACACATTAGAACTTGTCATTTTCCATTTTGAGGCTTTGATTTTTGTAGATCTAGAAATTAATTATTTTCGTATTTTGGTGGTTTTGATCTATCAAACTTCTTTGTTTTCAAGTTTTGATGCTTCCATATTATAGAGAATTTTATTCTACCCAATTTTGACCTTTGAAAAGTTGGATTTGGACTTATTTTGACCAAGTTATGGACTTTTGAAGTTTTAGGTTCAAACCATAGAGTTCTTGCTGTTTTGGAGAAGACAGTAAGCAGTGCGCGAGCTTTTTAGCTTGCGCCACTGAGCTGCGCACGCTCTTTAGCGCAGCGCAGTCTGCCTCATACGCTGCCTTTTGGAAGCGTATGTCTTGCATACGCTGACTTGGGTGACAAGGAGTCATATGGACCTCATACGCTGCCTTTTGGAAGCGTATGTCTTGCATACGCTGCCTTGGGTGACAAGGAGTCGTATGGACCTCATACGCTGCCTTTTGGAAGCGTATGTCTTGCATACGCTGACTGAACGTATGCTGCCTGAGCGTACGCTGCCTGAGCGTACGCTGCCTGAGCGTACGCTGACTGAGCGTACGCTGACTGAGCGTATGCTGCCTGAGCGTATGCTGACTGAGCGTATGCTGCCTGAGCGTACGCTGCCTGAGCGTATGCTGACCTGAGCGTAGCCTGACCTGAGCGCAGTCTGACTTAGGCGCAACTGGACCTGACCCTACTTGCCCTGGATCTCCTATAGCCCTGTATATTGATATTTTATTAGATATTTAACGTCCATTTTATATCCTTACGCCTTTTGTCATGAACTTGATAATCCCGAATTTATTTGTTATGTTTGGAATGATAATTGAACAATGCTTGATAGTGGCCCGCCGTGGTGCACTCCTGACTTGATAACTTGACCTGCTACACATGACATGACAGTGACCCGTGGTGGTGCACTCTTGACAAGTAATTTGACATGATAATTCTTGATGGTGGTCCGTCGTGACGCACCCTTGCCTTGATAAGTAATCTTGACAAGTAATCTTGACACGATAACCTTGATACGTTGTTGCGACGGCTAACCTGATATGCTAAGTGAATTCTTGACACCGTAGGTGATTGTATTGAATGTGCTTGTGTAAGCAACCAGTCTTGTCTCGCACCATGTCTAGGACATGAATCCCTGGTTTCCCACGGTCAGGGATTCATACTGAATCTGGCTAGGTTAATGACTAGATTGATCAAATAGTTCATGGAGAATTTTCCAGTTACCTGTTGCCCCTTTGGTCCCGACCTTATATATATATATATACACGGGATTTGTTGCTATCCGTCGAGATGAGCGCACTTCCAGCCCGTCGTCGAGTGTGGTACCTTAGGACACATGTATCTTACTACAGTGTGTCTCCTATATCATGCTATCTTTTCCCTTTCTTGCTGGGATCACTCAGGTAGTAACAAACAGGTAACCGGACTTGGGATTCTCATTGCATCTTGCTAGTAACTAGGCCTGTGATAACCCTAGTTAGTTAAAGTAGCAAGCCGTAATTATTGTTTGGCCGTGATTGATTGGATGGAGTCTAGTCCAGCTTTATCTCGTCCTGATCCTGTATAATTTTTGGCATGACATGATTACTCGTGCTTTATCTTAATTCTATATCATGAATAATTGTATGACCAGATTTCTTATATTTACCTTGCCGATAAATGGTGGAAGAAACCAAGTTCTGTTCAGACGAAGGGTTACAACCTCGGTCCTTGTTTGGTTTACGGGTTGTAACCTGGTTATCGGAATAGTCCCATGGTTATCTCATCGTATATCATCCTGTCATGCTCTTCCATATGTTCTGTCTTTTATCGATTCTGTACAAGATTGTCTTTTATATTCACCTATCATGCTTTTTCTTAAATTAACTGTCTCTTATTATGTAATTATATTATTGTGCTAATTTGCTGATTTTACTTCTTAAGTGAAGCCTCCTTTGTGGCACTTGCTCTTTCTGGGGTCTGACCCAGCTGGTTTTGTATGGCCAGATACCGGAGCAGCAGCAAAGGATCTACCTGCCTTCCAGCCACATGGTGACTACTAGAGGGAATCCTGGCAACGAGTGGGTTATTTTGGCTCTTCCACTCTATTGTACATTCTCATTTTGAGGCGTTTAGCCGACGAGCACTTGTTAGCTCGATGCACTTTACTTTCTGTCTGCCTACGGGCTGTAATCATGATTGGCAACTCGAGGTTGATCATGTATGACTTAACTCTTGCTAGTCCTTACATTTTGTACGACTAGCTTCATGATCATCTGGATATGTAATGTTTGGGACGCCTTACAATTGTATATTTGGTGATCTGATATCTTGTGATTATTACTAGTTGGTTGAGATTGAGACAATAGGATAATTTATGACCTTAAGAGACTGATGGCTTGTAGATAAACCCTCACATATCTAGACAGCCGTGACCGTATGGTGAGATGGATTCCATTTTATTATACGTAGCTGGCTATGTCTGCCCCCGTTCTCCAGTATTCTGGTTCTGGCACGTGACATAGTTTAAGTGGTGGCCCATGCAGGTCTTGTCAATCAAGAAATGTGAGGTTTTACCGGATAGATATCTCAATCTGTACTCGCCTTTGATCTCCACTCGTATCTTCTTATCTCCTTGGATCCCTGACTTGATAACATACTTGCATCATTGTTCTATCCTGGTCCTTCCTTAATATTCTCGATATCATTGCTTCAGTGGCATCATTCCTGTTGATCAGCCAGAAGGAGTTCGGCCGGCAGACCAGCAACAGCAAGAAGATCAAGATCAGTCCTCAGCAGCCGCCTCCCGAGCCATGCCTTCTGGAGAACCAGTGCCCCCAGTCCAGCCAGTTCAGCCAGCAGGGTCAGAGGATGGGGTCTTGATAGGACTCATCCGTGAGTTGCTTGCGTCTCAGGACCGTCGAGGTGATGCCTTGCTGCAAGCAGTACAAGGTGCTATGAGCGAAAGTGGTCCTCGAGGGTATAGTGCGGTCAACAATTTCAAACGCCTGAACCCTCCCTTCTTCGACGACAGCGAGGATACTATTACTGCAGATGCCTGGCTACAGGACATTGAAGTTATCTTGGAGGCAGCCAGGACCCCTGAAGCAGAGAAGGTGGCTGTGGTGCGCCTGCAGTTACTAGATCTAGCCCGCAGCTGGTGGCTATGCAAGCAACGAGTTTGGGTACGCCTGTCATGTGGGCGGTATTCAGTGATATGTTTCAGACCAAGTACTTCGACGCAGTGGCTAGATATGACTTGCAGACCAGGTTTAGTAATCTCAGGCAGATGAACAGGACGGTCGACGGATATGCGGCCGAGTTTTCAAGGTTGAGTTAGTTTGCTCCCACCTTGGTGGCAACCGAGCTAGACAGAGCACAACGATTCCAGCAGGGGCTCCACTTGGAGATCATGTTGGCAGTAGAGCAGTTCGAGCACAGAACTTTTGATGCCATCTTGCGAGCAGCGAGGAGGCATGAGTACACTTTCCGAAGGATAGCGGACCGGACCGGAGGTCGGAAGCGGTCTCACGACCAGATGAACCAATCCTCAGCACCGGACCCAGCGGCTAGGGCCTTGACCATTGGAGCTACGATGACAGATTCGGTTACCTCCTTACAGCATCCTGCCCCGACCTATCCCCAGCAGCAGAAGCAGAAGCGGCCTTTCGCAACGGGTTGTTCTCATTGCGGGAAGCCCGGGCATGTTGTTACTGAGTGCCGTAGAGCACGGGGATTGTGCTTGGTATGTGGTTCGCCAGGCCACATGATAGGATCTTTGTCACGACCCGCACCCTAGAGTAAGGGCACGAGACGTGGGTACGTCCAGCCTACGCCGCAGTGTCGGCGGTAGAACGCTGTCATAGGTCACAACATCTAGCAGTATATATCTAAACAGTTTATACTCCCCGAGTGGGGGTGACATAGCAATAGAAACTCAATCACAACTAAGGAAGTGTAAAACCCAAAACAAATTTTAATATTTCCTTTCAATTAATAGTTATTTTTCTCTTGGACTTTCAAAAACAAAGCATATATATATATGCATATTAAATTTTTAATATAAAAGAAATTATTTTAACTTGAATATATATATATATATATATATATATATATATATATATATATATATATATATATATATATATATATATATATATATATATATATATTTTATATAAATTCTTACTAATAATTAAGAAATAAAAGAAAATCATTTCTTTAAATTGATTTTATTGGTTTATGGGTAAAATAAGAATTTATATAAAAAAAAAAAATATATATATATATAGATGTTAATCCTAAGGTTTGAACCTCAACCTTCCCAACCAAGTCCTAAGACACCACCACTACACCACAAGTGTTGGTTGTCATATAGGAGTAGGTTTGATTGTTTTAGTATTGGGGAATGAAACCCTTCACATTTGGAACGGATGACCCATCCATCTTCCTCTTCGGTTCCTTTCAGAAAGGAGAACTGTAGGAGTTATTTCTTCTCCTTCAATGGAGACTTTAGGGTTTCCATAACCCCAATTTTCTCCCTATAAACTCTCTCATCTCTCCACAGTTTCTCTCAATCTCTCTCCTCTCTGTTCTCAAAACCACTCCTCCAGAAACCCATTTCCCCGACCTCGACCGACGGAAGCCCCGCCCGGCCAACTTCCGCCGGCGACCAACTCCCGCGCACGGCCCACTCCCTGCGCGCGATTTCCGTCGTCTCCGAGGCCGACGCCTCCCCGCGCCCTTCCCGTCGGCCTCCGCCCTCTCCGGCGCAAGCTCCGGCCGACTTAGTGCGGCCGACCCCTCTCTCTCTGCCGCGCCCCGAAGCTCCCCTCCGGCTGATCCTTCGCCGACAGCAGCGCCCGACCCCCGGCGCTGTGCCCTAGCCCGACCCCCTGCGCCCCTTTCTCCGGCGTGTCCCGAGCCCCGCGCCGCCGCGACCCCCGCGGCCAGCAGCCGCCTCTGACCGCCCGCAGCGGCGTGTTCCTCCCGAGCCCGCCCCTCTCGCGGCTCCCTCCGCCGCAGCAGCCCGGCGGATCTCCCCGTCGGCAGAGCCCTCTCCGTCCAGCCCCGCTGTCCAGAAAACCCTCCCCGTCGCTGTCCGCTCCCGCGGCCAGCACCCGAGCCGCTGATTTCCCGCGGTTCTTTGCTGTCCACGCCGGCGTTCCCGCTGTCCGTGGACTCTCGTCGCTGTTCGGAACTTCTACCTGCTGCCGACTTAGTTCGGATTTCTTTTCCGAGATTTTTTCCGCGGCTCCCTGACCAACGGATCTTGGTAATTTCTGTTAATCAGAGTAGTTCGTCCCTCCCGTGAGTCGATGATGATAGATCGGTCCCCCGGTTCCCTCTCGGGAATCCGGATAGCTGCGTTATAATTTTCGTTTAGCTGCGTTAGTTTGATTTTCCTGTGTTTTTACTTGCTGGGTTGGTGTGAATTGGTTGATATTGGATTCCCGGACTTTTCGGGAATTATTTCTGTGGTGTTGGAATTTTGGTGGATGTTTCTGTGGACCATTTTGGTTGGAAATGGGTTTTCCCTGGTTTGGGACATTTTGCAGGTATTTGTTGGCGCGCTTCCCAGTTTTGGGTTTGTCCCGGAATAGAGGAAGTGCTGCCCAATTTTTACAAAATTATATTTTTAATTGATTTCAAAACTGGCTTTCGAAAATGATTTTCTAAACCGATTTTCGGGCGACGACCGTACCGGTCTGTGGGCCCCGGCGAAATGCAAACGCACCGGTCCGACCGGACGTTGAGGCATAAACCGAATTTGAGGAAACGGACCGAGTCTGAGACTCCTAGCTTTCTTTAAATTATTATTTTATTTTTTAGGCTAAATATTATAGTCATTTAAATTCTGCATTTTATTTAATAATTCAGTCATTTTCTTATTTAATGTAAAAGAAAGATGTATCGGGCATAAGCCCACCCTAGGACCAGTAGCTGTGCCCATGTATTGGTGTAGCGTAGTTTGTTTTCTTTTCTTTTCTGGTGGATGTAAATTTGGGTGGTTTGGATTGATTTCATATTCGTAGTTAGGATGTAATTTACGGCTTAAATACGAGTTTAGCTAAAATAAATAAAATATTATTAATTTACTGTTTGTCACTAAAAGAAACTGTATTTTATATACATATTATGAAAACACAAAGTTTTCCAAAATTGTAATCGATTCTCGTGATTTTCCAAATAATCCAATTAACCGGTTAATCAACGCACGTAGTTGCGACGTAATCGTTAGCTGTAAATAAATACAACTTAAAACCTGACTAGGACAGGTCTACTAGAGATTGCAACTAGCACACTTAGTCTGGTTATTCAAGGATCTAAGTCGAGTTCTCAACTGTAGGAACTCGAAGTTACAACTGACGTTCCTCTTCGGTACCGACTCGTCTATCCAGTCATTCTAAAACAAAGGCAAGTGCAGTTATGTCTATTTGGTAATTTATCTAGTAATTGTTTTATTGCAATTTTAAACCACATTGCTACACGGAACTCTCTCCTAGAGTTCGAATATTGACTCATTGATTGAATCTGATTGACTCGGGATATTGGGGGAGAAGTGTAGCGTCTATGACCAATACCCCTATATTGCATCATTGATTGTGCGAGCTGATTCCTCCTATACACGAGGATAGGCCGGACCGTATCATTAGGATATAATTGAATCATCCCAAGCCGGTCATAGTTCGTTACCTACTCAAATCACATTGTTTTAAATTGTAGAATTGTGAAAAATATTGTTAAAGTATTTCAAATTGTTTAATATTGCAAATTTCAAATTATTATTTGAATTATTGGATATTCGTAATTGTACTTTGCTCCCTCCTGACTGGAGATCCAACATTTTAGGTATCACTGATGAGGCTTTGTTACGCGATCCCAAGACGAGGAATTCGAGATTGCTGAGCTGTTTGCCTAGAGATTTCTTTTATTCATGATGTATAAAAAAAATGGTTTAAGTTGTATCTTTTATTTCATGTAAAAGTTTAATAAAGTTTTAAATGTCCGAATGTTGAGTTGTGACAAATATAGTGTTGTTGTATGGTTACCTGCTACTGAACAGCTTACTGCCGCCGTCTCAACAACGGTGCAGGCTGGGCATGATCCGATTCGACCCAAGCAATTGGGACCGGGTCGTGACATATTTTTAGTGGTGGCCCATGCAGGTCTGAACAACGACTTAGGAAAACATACCTAGAAACAATTAGAACACTAGAACATCAATTTATCACAACATAGGACCGAAATATATTATAAATAAATATTTTTGCTTGATTATAGACCGGTAGGCTACCTTGCTTATGTGTGCGTCCTAAACCTTCCAGAGAATGACCGTTGACCAAATCCTGCTGGCGATGAGGTGTTATCTCCGGATCATACCCCATCTCCTCAACCAAAGCCCAGGGTCCTTTCCCTTGCGGCTGATTGACCGTCCCCATAATGCATCCAGTGAAGTTTTTCCTACACTGGCAATTCCTACCTCATCTCAAACTGAATTGCATTTCCTTGGTGGAGTATCCATTTTTGTTGCTCCACTAGTACCAGCAATCATCTTCCAAATAGTTGTCCTATTTCAAGAAATCCTGGAGTTCCAGAAAGCTCAAGATGAAGCCCAGCAGGAACATATGAATATCACGAGAGAAGACATGAAGAACGTCATGATGTAGCCTTAGTTATCCCCAACCAAGTTAGAGCAGAACTTTTGCCCTAGGAAGGATACCCCTGAATCTAGAAGATATTTGGGTCCCATTAAGTACTCTACTTTCCGGCAGTCTTGCCGTAAGAAGCTATGGGCTTGTAACTATTGCAAGAGGCCTGGTCATCAGGCCGTTAGTTGCCGCAAGAGTTTGGAACAATGTTTGGCATATGGATCTACTAAACATCGGGTAAAGGACTGCCCCTTATCTTTCCATCAAACCAGAGCTCATATCCCAGCAACACCTGTTAGGCCACAACCTAGGGACTCTCTTCCTATCCAGCAGACCTTGCCTCCTACAATAAGGCATGATTCAGACTCGAAGATCATAGAAGATGAAGGACCAGATCAATGAACTGAAGGCTCTAGGATTTATTCAGGGTGGAACTTCACCTTAGGGAACACCTATCTTGTTTGTGCCCAGGAAGGATGGGACAACGGATGTGCATTGATTACAAGACACTAAAGAACAAGTGCTCTCTGTCCGGATCGAGGATCTGTTTAATCTGTTTGTGTGGAGTTAGGGTGTTTCGAAGTTTGATTTAAGATCTGACTACCACCAAATCAGAGTCAGGAAGGAGGACATTTCCAAGACAGCGTTCAAATACCAAGTATGGGTAGTTTTCTTTGGTCAGGACGTTAGACTGACAAATGCTTCTGCTGTGTTCATGAATCTCATGAACAGAGATTTTCATGAGTATTTGAATCAGTTTATCTTCCCCATAGATAACCTTCTGATATATTTGAAGACTGAAGAAGAGCATGAAGAACATCTGAGGAAGTTTTGGAAACTTTGAGGAAAAAAAAAAAGTTTTATGGTAAGTTACCTGAACGGGGATTTTCTTTGACAAGGTGGACTTTTGGCCATGTTGGCAAGAGAAGAAATTTCGATGGAAGATAGCTGCTGTTGAAAAGTGGTATACCCCAAGTTCAATTCGGAAGTTTCTTGAACTTGGCTAGCTACTATCAGAAGTTCGTGAAGGAATTCGCCAAGATTGCTGAGCCGATGACGAAGCTCACTTGGAAGAATGAAGAGTTCATCTGGACGAAAGATTGCCAGGCGGCATTGAGGAGCTGAAGAAGAGACTTACCACTACACCAATCCTTGCGCTACCCGCAGGAACCGGTGGGTTCTCAATTTACAGTAATGTCTCTGGAAAAGGACTGGGCTGCGTTCTTCAACAACATGGGAAAGTAATTGCTTACACATGTAGGCAACTACAGACTCATGAGAAGAATCATCCCACACCTAATTTGAATTGCTGCAATTATTTTTTACTTTGAAGCTATGGAAGCATGATTTCTATGGAAAGGGAGTGAAAATATATACGGACTACAAAAGTCTGAAATATGTTTTCATTCGGAAAGGGCTGAATGATAGACTGAGAAGATGGCTGAAGCAGATGAAGGATTTCGACATCAACCTGCAGTACCATTCAGGTAAGGCTAATGTGGTTGCTGATGCACTTGGTCGATACTGATGGCGAAGTTCTTAACCAAGGACTAGCACCTGCTAGAAGACATCGAGAAGTTTGGACTGGAGATTATACTACCTGGAGATAGAAGGACGGAGCTTGATGCTGATTCAGTATTGATGAAGTTCGAGGCTGAGAGACCAAAAATCAAGAGGACGTAGTTTCAAAACGAGGCACTTTGCAGGCTTAGAGATCAAGTGTTGGCTGGAACACTTGAGGGTTTCTAAATTGATCAGCAGTGGAACTCTGAAGAATGGTACGAGACTTTGCGTATCGGCTGACAAACGGAGGAACACGTTGATGAAAGAAATGCACCAGTCTCAGTATTCCATATATTCAGGAGATAATAAGATGTATTGGAATATGCCTCCATTGATTGGTGTTATGGAATAAAGAAGGACAATTCCAGGTATGGAAATTAGATGTGAATTTGTCAATATGAGAAATTTAGCAAGAGAACAACCAGTTTATTGCAGCCGCTGGACAATTTGGAGTGGAAGTAGAAGCATATAACAATGAACTTTGAGTAAGGATTGCCTTGTTCCTAAGGAGGGAAGGGCACCAATTGGATTATAGTGGACCGACTGACTAAGTCGGCACACTTTATTTTCCTTCAAAGTTGGTTTATCCACTAAGAAGTGGGCAGCATTGTACGAGAGGCACATTTACCGGATTCATGGAGTACAGCGGGACGAGCAATCAGAGAGGTCAATCCAGATGCTTGAAGATGTATTGGGATTATGCGTCTTAGAATTTGGTAGGTCTTGGGAAGACCAAATTGCATTTGGTGAAGTTTTCCTACCAGAGGAACAATCAGTTTTAACGGAGCTGGAATTTGAGGCCAGATACATCAGGCCATTTGAAGTTTAAGACGCGTTGGAAGTAGCATACCAGTTAGTTCTACCAGCTAATCTTGAGAGTGCGCAACGTCTTCTACGTCACAGCTCAGATGCTACATTTCGGATCCGAGTCACATTTTGGATAATTCAGAGCTCAAGTTTGGACTCAACCTTTCAGTGCCAGAGAAACCAGTTGCAAGCAGGAAGAAGATCAGAATTTGAGCCATCATTTAAACTCTTATTCCTTATCTTTTCTTTCCCCGTTCTAAATTTGACCAATGCTGCTAAATTAGCCTAGTTTGGCAAGCTATCTTTTTGTCAAGCTTGATCATGACGGTATTTTATTGGGTGCACCCACTAATATATTGTCTAATCAGGACCGGTGCATGATGGTCTGATCAACCTCGTATACTTTGGTTCGCTTTTGTATTTTTCTGCGTGAATGATATCATAAAACTTGTTCCTAAACCGTCTCATCCACGACTGCCTTGGAAATCTTTATAATTGGACCTGAGTTACGGGCACAGTACCCGTACATGTTTGTCTTTCCTACTTTACTTTAAAATTTCGAGGACGAAATTTTCTAAGGAGGGAAGCTTGTAAAACCCAAAACAAATTTTAATATTTCCTTTCAATTAACAGTTATTTTTCTCTTGGACTTTCAAAAACAAAGCATATATATATATGCATATTAAATTTTTAATATAAAAGAAATTATTTTAACTTGAATATATATATATATATATATATATATATATATATATATATATATATATATATATTTTATATAAATTCTTACTAATAATTAAGAAATAAAAGAAAATCATTTCTTTAAATTGATTTTATTGGTTTATGGGTAAAATAAGAATTTATATAAATATATATATATATATATATATATATATATATATATATATATATATATATATATATATATATATAGATGTTAATCCTAAGGTTTGAACCTCAACCTTCCCAACCAAGTCCTAAGACACCACCACTACACCACAAGTGTTGGTTGTCATATAGGAGTAGGTTTGATTGTTTTAGTATTGGGGAATGAAACCCTTCACATTTGGAACGGATGACCCATCCATCTTCCTCTTCGGTTCCTTTCAGAAAGGAGAACTGTAGGAGTTATTTCTTCTCCTTCAATGGAGACTTTAGGGTTTCCATAACCCCAATTTTCTCCCTATAAACTCTCTCATCTCTCCACAGTTTCTCTCAATCTCTTTCCTCTCTGTTCTCAAAACCTCTCCTCCAGAAACCTATTTCCCCGACCTCGACCGACGGAAGACCCGCCCGGCCAACTTCCGTCGGCGACCAACTCCCGCGCACGGCCCACTCCCTGCGCACGATTTCCGTCGTCTCCGAGGCCGACGCCTCCCCGCGCCCTTCCCGTCGGCCTCCGCCCTCTCCGGCGCAAGCTCCGGCCGACTCAGTGCGGCCGACCCCTCTCTCTCTGCCGCGCCCCGAAGCTCCCCTCCGGCTGATCCTTCGCCGACAGCAGCGCCCGACCCCCGGCGCTGTGCCCTAGCCCGACCCCCTGCGCCCCTTTCTCCGGCGTGTCCCGAGCCCCACGCCGCCGCGACCCCCGCGGCCAGCAGCCGCCTCTGACCGCCCGCAGCGGCGTGTTCCTCCCGAGCCCGCCCCTCTCGCGGCTCCCTCCGCCTCAGCAGCCCGGCGGATCTCCCCGTCGGCAGAGCCCTCTCCGTCCAGCCCCGCTGTCCAGAAACCCTCCCCGTCGCTGTCCGCTCCCGCGGCCAGCACCCGAGCCGCTGATTTCCCGCGGTTCTTTGCTGTCCACGCCGGCGTTCCCGCTGTCCGTGGACTCTCGTCGCTGTTCGGAACTTCTACCTGCTGCCGACTTAGTTCGGATTTCTTTCCCGAGATTTTTCCCGCGGCTCCCTGACCAACGGATCTTGGTAATTTCTGTTAATCAGAGTAGTTCGTCCCTCCCGTGAGTCGATGATGATAGATCGGTCCCCCGGTTCCCTCTCGGGAATCCGGATAGCTGCGTTATAATTTTCGTTTAGCTGCGTTAGTTTGATTTTCCTGTGTTTTTACTTGCTGGGTTGGTGTGAATTGGTTGATATTGGATTCCCGGACTTTTCGGGAATTATTTCTGTGGTGTTGGAATTTTGGTAGATGTTTCTGTGGACCATTTTGGTTGGAAATGGGTTTTCCTGGTTTGGGACATTTTGCAGGTGTTTGTTGGCGCGCTTCCCAGTTTTGGGTTTGTCCCGGAATAGAGGAAGTGCTGCCCAATTTTTACAAAATTATATTTTAATTGATTTCAAAACTGGCTTTCGAAAATGATTTTCTAAATCGATTTTCGGGCGACGACCGTACCGGTCTGTGGGCCCCGGCGAAATGCAAACGCACCGGTCCGACCGGACGTTGAGGCATAAACCGAATTTGAGGAAATGGACCGAGTCTGAGACTCCTAGCTTTCTTTAAATTATTATTTTATTTTTTAGGCTAAATATTATAGTCATTTAAATTCTGCATTTTATTTAATAATTCAGTCATTTTCTTATTTAATGTAAAAGAAAGATGTATCGGGCATAAGCCCACCCTAGGACCAGTAGCTGTGCCCATGTATTGGTGTAGCGTAGTTTGTTTTCTTTTCTTTTCTGGTGGATGTAAATTTGGGTGGTTTGGATTGATTTCATATTCGTAGTTAGGATGTAATTTACGGCTTAAATACGAGTTTAGCTAAAATAAATAAAATATTATTAATTCACTGTTTGTCACTAAAAGAAACTGTATTTTATATACATATTATGAAAACACAAAGTTTTCCAAAATTGTAATCGATTCTCGTGATTTTCCAAATAATCCAATTAACCGGTTAATCAACGCACGTAGTTGCGACGTAATCGTTAGCTGTAAATAAATACAACTTAAAACCTGACTAGGACAGGTCTACTAGAGATTGCAACTAGCACACTTAGTCTGGTTATTCAAGGATCTAAGTCGAGTTCTCAACTGTAGGAACTCGAAGTTACAACTGACGTTCCTCTTCGGTACCGACTCGTCTATCCAGTCATTCTAAAACAAAGGCAAGTGCAGTTATGTCTATTTGGTAATTTATCTAGTAATTGTTTTATTGCAATTTTAAACCACATTGCTACACGGAACTCTCTCCTAGAGTTCGAATATTGACTCATTGATTGAATCTGATTGACTCGGGATATTGGGGGAGAAGTGTAGCGTCTATGACCAATACCCCTATATTGCATCATTGATTGTGCGAGCTGATTCCTCCTATACACGAGGATAGGCCGGACCGTATCATTAGGATATAATTGAATCATCCCAAGCCGGTCATAGTTCGTTACCTACTCAAATCACATTGTTTTAAATTGTAGAATTGTGAAAAATATTGTTAAAGTATTTCAAATTGTTTAATATTGCAAATTTCAAATTATTATTTGAATTATTGGATATTCGTAATTGTACTTTGCTCCCTCCTGACTGGAGATCCAACATTTTAGGTATCACTGATGAGGCTTTGTTACGCGATCCCAAGACGAGGAATTCGAGATTGCTGAGCTGTTTGCCTAGAGATTTCTTTTATTCATGATGTATAAAAAAAATGGTTTAAGTTGTATCTTTTATTTCATGTAAAAGTTTAATAAAGTTTTAAATGTCCGAATGTTGAGTTGTGACAAATATAGTGTTGTTGTATGGTTACCTGCTACTGAACAGCTTACTGCCGCCGTCTCAACAACGGTGCAGGCTGGGCATGATCCGATTCGACCCAAGCAATTGGGACCGGGTCGTGACATATTTTTAGTGGTGGCCCATGCAGGTCTGAACAACGACTTAGGAAAACATACCTAGAAACAATTAGAACACTAGAACATCAATTTGTCACAACATAGGACCGAAATATATTATAAATAAATATTTTTGCTTGATTATAGACCGGTAGGCTACCTTGCTTATGTGTGCGTCCTAAACCTTCCAGAGAATGACCGTTGACCAAATCCTGCTGGCGATGAGGTGTTATCTCCGGATCATACCCCATCTCCTCAACCAAAGCCCAGGGTCCTTTCCCTTGCGGCTGATTGACCGTCCCCATAATGCATCCAGTGAAGTTTTTCCTACACTGGCAATTCCTACCTCATCTCAAACTGAATTGCATTTCCTTGGTGGAGTATCCATTTTTGTTGCTCCACTAGTACCAGCAATCATCTTCCAAATAGTTGTCCTATTTCAAGAAATCCTGGAGTTCCAGAAAGCTCAAGATGAAGCCCAGCAGGAACATATGAATATCACGAGAGAAGACATGAAGAACGTCATGATGTAGCCTTAGTTATCCCCAACCAAGTTAGAGCAGAACTTTTGCCCTAGGAAGGATACCCCTGAATCTAGAAGATATTTGGGTCCCATTAAGTACTCTACTTTCCGGCAGTCTTGCCGTAAGAAGCTATGGGCTTGTAACTATTGCAAGAGGCCTGGTCATCAGGCCGTTAGTTGCCGCAAGAGTTTGGGACAATGTTTGGCATATGGATCTACTAAACATCGGGTAAAGGACTGCCCCTTATCTTTCCATCAAACCAGAGCTCATATCCCAGCAACACCTGTTAGGCCACAACCTAGGGACTCTCTTCCTATCCAGCAGACCTTGCCTCCTACAATAAGGCATGATTCAGACTCGAAGATCATAGAAGATGAAGGACCAGATCAATGAACTGAAGGCTCTAGGATTTATTCAGGGTGGAACTTCACCTTAGGGAACACCTATCTTGTTTGTGCCCAGGAAGGATGGGACAACGGATGTGCATTGATTACAAGACACTAAAGAACAAGTGCTCTCTGTCCGGATCGAGGATCTGTTTAATCTGTTTGTGTGGAGTTAGGGTGTTTCGAAGTTTGATTTAAGATCTGACTACCACCAAATCAGAGTCAGGAAGGAGGACATTTCCAAGACAGCGTTCAAATACCAAGTATGGGTAGTTTTCTTTGGTCAGGACGTTAGACTGACAAATGCTTCTGCTGTGTTCATGAATCTCATGAACAGAGATTTTCATGAGTATTTGAATCAGTTTATCTTCCCCATAGATAACCTTCTGATATTTGAAGACTGAAGAAGAGCATGAAGAACATCTGAGGAAGTTTTGGAAACTTTGAGGAAAAAAAAAAGTTTTATGGTAAGTTACCTGAACGGGGATTTTCTTTGACAAGGTGGACTTTTGGCCATGTTGGCAAGAGAAGAAATTTCGATGGAAGATAGCTGCTGTTGAAAAGTGGTATACCCCAAGTTCAATTCGGAAGTTTCTTGAACTTGGCTAGCTACTATCAGAAGTTCGTGAAGGAATTCGCCAAGATTGCTGAGCCGATGACGAAGCTCACTTGGAAGAATGAAGAGTTCATCTGGACGAAAGATTGCCAGGCGGCATTGAGGAGCTGAAGAAGAGACTTACCACTACACCAATCCTTGCGCTACCCGCAGGAACCGGTGGGTTCTCAATTTACAGTAATGCTCTGGAAAAGGACTGGGCTGCGTTCTTCAACAACATGGGAAAGTAATTGCTTACACATGTAGGCAACTACAGACTCATGAGAAGAATCATCCCACACCTAATTTGAATTGCTGCAATTATTTTTACTTTGAAGCTATGGAAGCATGATTTCTATGGAAAGGGAGTGAAAATATATACGGACTACAAAAGTCTGAAATATGTTTTCATTCGGAAAGGGCTGAATGATAGACTGAGAAGATGGCTGAAGCAGATGAAGGATTTCGACATCAACCTGCAGTACCATTCAGGTAAGGCTAATGTGGTTGCTGATGCACTTGGTCGATACTGATGGCGAAGTTCTTAACCAAGGACTAGCACCTGCTAGAAGACATCGAGAAGTTTGGACTGGAGATTATACTACCTGGAGATAGAAGGACGGAGCTTGATGCTGATTCAGTATTGATGAAGTTCGAGGCTGAGAGACCAAAAATCAAGAGGACGTAGTTTCAAAACGAGGCACTTTGCAGGCTTAGAGATCAAGTGTTGGCTGGAACACTTGAGGGTTTCTAAATTGATCAGCAGTGGAACTCTGAAGAATGGTACGAGACTTTGCGTATCGGCTGACAAACGGAGGAACAAGTTGATGAAAGAAATGCACCAGTCTCAGTATTCCATATATTCAGGAGATTAAGATGTATTGGAATATGCCTCCATTGATTGGTGTTATGGAATAAAGAAGGACAATTCCAGGTATGGAAATTAGATGTGAATTTGTCAATATGAGGAATTTAGCAAGAGAACAACCAGTTTATTGCAGCCGCTGGACAATTTGGAGTGGAAGTAGAAGCATATAACAATGAACTTTGAGTAAGGATTGCCTTGTTCCTAAGGGGGAAGGGCACCAATTGGATTATAGTGGACCGACTGACTAAGTCGGCACACTTTATTTTCCTTCAAAGTTGGTTTATCCACTAAGAAGTGGGCAGCATTGTACGAGAGGCACATTTACCGGATTCATGGAGTACAGCGGGACGAGCAATCAGAGAGGTCAATCCAGATGCTTGAAGATGTATTGGGATTATGCGTCTTAGAATTTGGTAGGTCTTGGGAAGACCAAATTGCATTTGGTGAAGTTTTCCTACCAGAGGAACAATCAGTTTTAACGGAGCTGGAATTTGAGGCCAGATACATCAGGCCATTTGAAGTTTAAGACGCGTTGGAAGTAGCATACCAGTTAGTTCTACCAGCTAATCTTGAGAGTGCGCAACGTCTTCTACGTCACAGCTCAGATGCTACATTTCGGATCCGAGTCACATTTTGGATAATTCAGAGCTCAAGTTTGGACTCAACCTTTCAGTGCCAGAGAAACCAGTTGCAAGCAGGAAGAAGATCAGAATTTGAGCCATCATTTAAACTCTTATTCCTTATCTTTTCTTTCCCCGTTCTAAATTTGACCAATGCTGCTAAATTAGCCTAGTTTGGCAAGCTATCTTTTTGTCAAGCTTGATCATGACGGTATTTTATTGGGTGCACCCACTAATATATTGTCTAATCAGGACCGGGGTGCATGATGGTCTGATCAACCTCGTGTACTTTGGTTCGCTTTTGTATTTTTCTGCGTGAATGATATCATAAAACTTGTTCCTAAACCGTCTCATCCACGACTGCCTTGGAAATCTTATAGTTGGACCTGAGTTACGGGCGCAGTACCCGTACATGTTTGTCTTTCCTACCTTACTTTAAAATTTCGAGGACGAAATTTTCTAAGGAGGGAAGCTTGTAAAACCCAAAACAAATTTTAATATTTCCTTTCAATTAACAGTTATTTTTCTCTTGGACTTTCAAAAACAAAGCATATTATATGCATATTAAATTTTTAATATAAAAGAAATTATTTTAATGAATATATATAATATATATATATATATATATATATATATTTATATAAATTCTTACTAATAATTAAGAAATAAAAGAAAATCATTTCTTTAAATTGATTTTATTGGTTATGGGTAAAATAAGAATTTATATAAAAAAAATATATATTATATATATATATAGATGTTAATCCTAAGGTTTGAACCTCAACCTTCCCAACCAAGTCCTAAGACACCACCACTACACCACAAGTGTTGGTTGTCATATAGGAGTAGGTTTGATTGTTTTAGTATTGGGGAATGAAACCCTTCACATTTGGAACGGATGACCCATCCATCTTCCTCTTCGGTTCCTTTCAGAAAGGAGAACTGTAGGAGTTATTTTCTCCTTCAATGGAGACTTTAGGGTTTCCATAACCCCAATTTTCTCCCTATAAACTTTCTCTCTCTCCACAGTTTCTCTCAATCTCTCTCCTCTCTGTTCTCAAAACCCTCCTCCAGAAACCCATTTCCCGACCTCGACCGACGGAAGCCCCGCCCGGCCAACTTCCCGGCGACCAACTCCCGCGCACGGCCCACTCCCTGCGCGCGATTTCCGTCGTCCCGAGGCCGACGCCTCCCCGCGCCCTTCCCGTCGGCCCCGCCCTCTCCGGCGCAAGCTCCGGCCGACTCAGTGCGGCCGACTCTCTCTGCCGCGCCCCGAAGCTCCCCTCCGGCTGATCCTTCGCCGACAGCAGCGCCCGACCCCCGGCGCTGTGCCCTAGCCCGACCCCCTGCGCCCCTTTCTCCGGCGTGTCCCGAGCCCCGCGCCGCCGCGACCCCCGCGGCCAGCAGCCGCCTCTGACCGCCCGCAGCGGCGTGTTCTCCCGAGAGCCCGCCCCTCTCGGCTCCCTCCGCCGCAGCAGCCCGGCGGATCTCCCGTCGGCAGAGCCCTCTCCGTCCAGCCCGCTGTCCAGAAACCCTCCCCGTCGCTGTCCGCTCCCGCGGCCAGCACCCGAGCCGCTGATTTCCCGCGGTTCTTTGCTGTCCACGCCGGCGTTCCCGCTGGTGGACTCTCGTCGCTGTTCGGAACTTCTACCTGCTGCCGACTTAGTTCGGATTTCTTTCCCGAGATTTTTCCCGCGGCTCCCTGACCAACGGATCTTGGTAATTTCTGTTAATCAGAGTAGTTCGTCCCTCCGTGAGTCGATGATGATAGATCGGTCCCCCGGTTCCCTCTCGGGAATCCGGATAGCTGCGTTATAATTTTCGTTTAGCTGCGTTAGTTTGTTTTCCTGTGTTTTTACTTGCTGGGTTGGTGTGAATTGGTTGATATTGGATTCCCGGACTTTTCGGGAATTATTTCTGTGGTGTTGGAATTTTGGTGGATATTTCTGTGGACCATTTTGGTTGGAAATGGGTTTTCCCTGGTTTGGGACATTTTGCAGGTGTTTGTTGGCGCGCTTCCCAGTTTTGGGTTTGTCCCGGAATAGAGGAAGTGCTGCCCAATTTTACAAAATTATATTTTAATTGATTTCAAAACTGGCTTTCGAAAATGATTTTCTAAACCGATTTTCGGGCGACGACCGTACCGGTCTGTGGGCCCCGGCGAAATGCAAACGCACCGGTCCGACCGGACGTTGAGGCATAAACCGAATTTGAGGAAATGGACCGAGTCTGAGACTCCTAGCTTTCTTTAAATTATTTTATTTTTAGGCTAAATATTATAGTCATTTAAATTCTGCATTTTATTTAATAATTCAGTCATTTTTTATGTAATGTAAAAGAAAGATGTATCGGGCATAAGCCCACCCTAGGACCAGTAGCTGTGCCCATGTATTGGTGTAGCGTAGTTTGTTTTCTTTCTTTTCTGGTGGATGTAAATTTGGGGGTTGGATTGATTTCATATTCGTAGTTAGGATGTAATTTACGGCTTAAATACGAGTTTAGCTAAAATAAATAAAATATTATTAATTCACTGTTTGTCACTAAAAGAAACTGTATTTTATATACATAATGAAAACACAAAGTTTTCCAAAATTGTAATCGATTCTCGTGATTTTCCAAATAATCCAATTAACCGGTTAATCAACGCACGTAGTTGCGACGTAAGTTAGCTGTAATAATACAACTTAAACCTGACTAGGACAGGTCTACTAGAGATTGCAACTAGCACACTTAGTCTGGTTATTCAAGGATCTAAGTCGAGTTCTCAACTGTAGGAACTCGAAGTTACAACTGACGTTCCTCTTCGGTACCGACTCGTCTATCCAGTCATTCTAAAACAAAGGCAAGTGCAGTTATGTCTATTTGGTAATTTATCTAGTAATTGTTTATTGCAATTTTAAACCACATTGCTACACGGAACTCTCCTAGAGTTCGATATTGACTCATTGATGAATCTGATTGACTCGGGATATTGGGGGAGTAGTAGCGTCTATGACCAATACC
The DNA here is from genome assembly GCA_029216955.1 of Iris pallida. Lineage (NCBI taxonomy): Eukaryota > Viridiplantae > Streptophyta > Magnoliopsida > Asparagales > Iridaceae > Iris > Iris pallida. Next base: position 2,326,928 of record JANAVB010033217.1, read on the forward strand.
CCTATATTGCATCATTGATTGTGCGAGCTGATTCCTCTATACCGAGGATAGGCGGACCGTATCATTAGGATATATTGAATCATCCCAAGCCGGTCATAGTTCGTTACCTACTCAAATCACATTGTTTAAATTGTAGAATTGTGAAAAATATTGTTAAAGTATTTCAAATTGTTTAATATTGCAAATTTCAAATTATTATTTGAATTATTGGATACGTAATGTTTTGCTCCCTCCTGACTGGAGATCCAACATTTTAGGTATCACTGATGAGGCTTTGTTACGCGATCCAAGACGGAATTCGAGATTGCTGAGTGTTTGCCTAGAGATTTCTTTATTCATGATGTATAAAAAAAATGGTTTAAGTTGTATCTTTTATTTCATGTAAAAGTTAATAAAGTTTTAAATGCCGAATGTTGAGTTGTGACAAATATAGTGTTGTTGTATGGTTACCTGCTACTGAACGCTTACTGCAGCCGTTCAAACGGTGCAGGCTGGGCATGATCCGATTCGACCCAAGCAATTGGGACCGGGTCGTGGACTTATTTAGTGGTGGCCCATGCAGGTCTGAACAACGACTTAGGAAACATACCTAGAAACAATTAGAACACTAGAACATCAATTTGTCACAACATAGGACGAAATATATTTAAATAAATATTTTTGCTTGATTATAGACCGGTAGGCTACCTTGCTTATGTGTGCGTCCTAAACCTTCCAGAGAATGACCGTTGACCAAATCCTGCTGGCGATGAGGTGTTATCTCCGGATCATACCCCATCTCCTCAACCAAAGCCCAGGGTCCTTTCCCTTGCGGCTGATTGACCGTCCCCATAATGCATCCAGTGAAGTTTTTCCTACACTGGCAATTCCTACCTCATCTCAAACTGAATTGCATTTCCTTGGTGGAGTATCCATTTTTGTTGCTCCACTAGTACCAGCAATCATCTTCCAAATGTTGTCCTATTTCAAGAAATCCTGGAGTTCCAGAAAGCTCAAGATGAAGCCCAGCAGGAACATATGAATATCACGAGAGAAGACATGAAGAACGTCATGATGTAGCCTTAGTTATCCCCAACCAAGTTAGAGCAGAACTTTTGCCCTAGGAAGGATACCCCTGAATCTAGAAGATATTTGGGTCCCATTAAGTACTCTACTTTCCGGCAGTCTTGCCGTAAGAAGCTATGGGCTTGTAACTATTGCAAGAGGCCTGGTCATCAGGCCGTTAGTTGCCGCAAGAGTTTGGGACAATGTTTGGCATATGGATCTACTAAACATCGGGTAAAGGACTGCCCCTTATCTTTCCATCAAACCAGAGCTCATATCCCAGCAACACCTGTTAGGCCACAACCTAGGGACTCTCTTCCTATCCAGCAGACCTTGCCTCCTACAATAAGGCATGATTCAGACTCGAAGATCATAGAAGATGAAGGACCAGATCAATGAACTGAAGGCTCTAGGATTTATTCAGGGTGGAACTTCACCTTAGGGAACACCTATCTTGTTTGTGCCCAGGAAGGATGGGACAACGGATGTGCATTGATTACAAGACACTAAAGAACAAGTGCTCTCTGTCCGGATCGAGGATCTGTTTAATCTGTTTGTGTGGAGTTAGGGTTTTCGAAGTTTGATTTAAGATCTGACTACCACCAAATCAGAGTCAGGAAGGAGGACATTTCCAAGACAGCGTTCAAATACCAAGTATGGGTAGTTTTCTTTGGTCAGGACGTTAGACTGACAAATGCTTCTGCTGTGTTCATGAATCTCATGAACAGAGATTTTCATGAGTATTTGAATCAGTTTATCTTCCCCATAGATAACCTTCTGATATATTTGAAGACTGAAGAAGAGCATGAAGAACATCTGAGGAAGTTTTGGAAACTTTGAGGAAAAAAAAAGTTTTATGGTAAGTTACCTGAACGGGGATTTTCTTTGACAAGGTGGACTTTTGGCCATGTTGGCAAGAGAAGAAATTTCGATGGAAGATAGCTGCTGTTGAAAAGTGGTATACCCCAAGTTCAATTCGGAAGTTTCTTGAACTTGGCTAGCTACTATCAGAAGTTCGTGAAGGAATTCGCCAAGATTGCTGAGCCGATGACGAAGCTCACTTGGAAGAATGAAGAGTTCATCTGGACGAAAGATTGCCAGGCGGCATTGAGGAGCTGAAGAAGACTTACCACTACACCAATCCTTGCGCTACCCGCAGGAACCGGTGGGTTCTCAATTTACAGTAATGTCTCTGGAAAAGGACTGGGCTGCGTTCTTCAACAACATGGGAAAGTAATTGCTTACACATGTAGGCAACTACAGACTCATGAGAAGAATCATCCCACACCTAATTTGAATTGCTGCAATTATTTTTACTTTGAAGCTATGGAAGCATGATTTCTATGGAAAGGGAGTGAAAATATATACGGACTACAAAAGTCTGAAATATGTTTTCATTCGGAAAGGGCTGAATGATAGACTGAGAAGATGGCTGAAGCAGATGAAGGATTTCGACATCAACCTGCAGTACCATTCAGGTAAGGCTAATGTGGTTGCTGATGCACTTGGTCGATACTGATGGCGAAGTTCTTAACCAAGGACTAGCACCTGCTAGAAGACATCGAGAAGTTTGGACTGGAGATTATACTACCTGGAGATAGAAGGACGGAGCTTGATGCTGATTCAGTATTGATGAAGTTCGAGGCTGAGAGACCAAAAATCAAGAGGACGTAGTTTCAAAACGAGGCACTTTGCAGGCTTAGAGATCAAGTGTTGGCTGGAACACTTGAGGGTTTCTAAATTGATCAGCAGTGGAACTCTGAAGAATGGTACGAGACTTTGCGTATCGGCTGACAAACGGAGGAACAAGTTGATGAAAAAATGCACCAGTCTCAGTATTCCATATATTCAGGAGATAATAAGATGTATTGGAATATGCCTCCATTGATTGGTGTTATGGAATAAAGAAGGACAATTCCAGGTATGGAAATTAGATGTGAATTTGTCAATATGAGAATTTAGCAAGAGAACAACCAGTTTATTGCAGCCGCTGGACAATTTGGAGTGGAAGTAGAAGCATATAACAATGAACTTTGAGTAAGGATTGCCTTGTTCCTAAGGAGGAAGGGCACCAATTGGATTATAGTGGACCGACTGACTAAGTCGGCACACTTTATTTTCCTTCAAAGTTGGTTTATCCACTAAGAAGTGGGCAGCATTGTACGAGAGGCACATTTACCGGATTCATGGAGTACAGCGGGACGAGCAATCAGAGAGGTCAATCCAGATGCTTGAAGATGTATTGGGATTATGCGTCTTAGAATTTGGTAGGTCTTGGGAAGACCAAATTGCATTTGGTGAAGTTTTCCTACCAGAGGAACAATCAGTTTTAACGGAGCTGGAATTTGAGGCCAGATACATCAGGCCATTTGAAGTTTAAGACGCGTTGGAAGTAGCATACCAGTTAGTTCTACCAGCTAATCTTGAGAGTGCGCAACGTCTTCTACGTCACAGCTCAGATGCTACATTTCGGATCCGAGTCACATTTTGGATAATTCAGAGCTCAAGTTTGGACTCAACCTTTCAGTGCCAGAGAAACCAGTTGCAAGCAGGAAGAAGATCAGAATTTGAGCCATCATTTAAACTCTTATTCCTTATCTTTTCTTTCCCCGTTCTAAATTTGACCAATGCTGCTAAATTAGCCTAGTTTGGCAAGCTATCTTTTTGTCAAGCTTGATCATGACGGTATTTTATTGGGTGCACCCACTAATATATTGTCTAATCAGGACCGGTGCATGATGGTCTGATCAACCTCGTGTACTTTGGTTCGCTTTTGTATTTTTCTGCGTGAATGATATCATAAAACTTGTTCCTAAACCGTCTCATCCACGACTGCCTTGGAAATCTTTATAGTTGGACCTGAGTTACGGGCGCAGTACCCGTACATGTTTGTCTTTCCTACCTTACTTTAAAATTTCGAGGACGAAATTTTCTAAGGAGGGAAGCTTGTAAAACCCAAAACAAATTTTAATATTTCCTTTCAATTAACAGTTATTTTTCTCTTGGACTTTCAAAAACAAAGCATATATATATGCATATTAAATTTTTAATATAAAAGAAATTATTTTAACTTGAATATATATATATATATATATATATATATATATATATATATATATAATATATATATATATATATATATATATAATAATTAAAAAAAAAGAAATAGAAATCATTTCTTTAAATTGATTTTATTGGTTTATGGGTAAAATAAGAATTATATAAAAAATAATAATATATATTATATATATAGATGTTAATCCTAAGGTTTGAACCTCAACCTTCCCAACCAAGTCCTAAGACACCACCACACCCACAAGTGTTGGTTGTCATATAGGAGTAGGTTTGATTGTTTTAGTATTGGGGAATGAAACCCTTCACATTTGGAACGGATGACCCATCCATCTTCCTCTTCGGTTCCTTTCAGAAAGGAGAACTGTAGGAGTTATTTCTTCTCCTTCAATGGAGACTTTAGGGTTTCCATAACCCCAATTTTCTCCCTATAAACTCTCTCATCTCTCCACAGTTTCTCTCAATCTCTCTCCTCTCTGTTCTCAAAACCTCTCCTCCAGAAACCCATTTCCCCGACCTCGACCGACGGAAGCCCCGCCCGGCCAACTTCCGCCGGCGACCAACTCCCGCGCACGGCCCACTCCCTGCGCGCGATTTCCGTCGTCTCCGAGGCCGACGCCTCCCCGCGCCCTTCCCGTCGGCCTCCGCCCTCTCCGGCGCAAGCTCCGGCCGACTCAGTGCGGCCGACCCCTCTCTCTCTGCCGCGCCCCGAAGCTCCCCTCCGGCTGATCCTTCGCCGACAGCAGCGCCCGACCCCCGGCGCTGTGCCCTAGCCCGACCCCCTGCGCCCCTTTCTCCGGCGTGTCCCGAGCCCCGCGCCGCCGCGACCCCCGCGGCCAGCAGCCGCCTCTGACCGCCCGCAGCGGCGTGTTCCTCCCGAGCCCGCCCCTCTCGCGGCTCCCTCCGCCGCAGCAGCCCGGCGGATCTCCCCGTCGGCAGAGCCCTCTCCGTCCAGCCCCGCTGTCCAGAAACCCTCCCCGTCGCTGTCCGCTCCCGCGGCCAGCACCCGAGCCGCTGATTTCCCGCGGTTCTTTGCTGTCCACGCCGGCGTTCCCGCTGTCCGTGGACTCTCGTCGCTGTTCGGAACTTCTACCTGCTGCCGACTTAGTTCGGATTTCTTTCCCGAGATTTTTCCCGCGGCTCCCTGACCAACGGATCTTGGTAATTTCTGTTAATCAGAGTAGTTCGTCCCTCCCGTGAGTCGATGATGATAGATCGGTCCCCCGGTTCCCTCTCGGGAATCCGGATAGCTGCGTTATAATTTTCGTTTAGCTGCGTTAGTTTGATTTTCCTGTGTTTTTACTTGCTGGGTTGGTGTGAATTGGTTGATATTGGATTCCCGGACTTTTCGGGAATTATTTCTGTGGTGTTGGAATTTTGGTGGATATTTCTGTGGACCATTTTGGTTGGAAATGGGTTTTCCCTGGTTTGGGACATTTTGCAGGTGTTTGTTGGCGCGCTTCCCAGTTTTGGGTTTGTCCCGGAATAGAGGAAGTGCTGCCCAATTTTTACAAAATTATATTTTTAATTGATTTCAAAACTGGCTTTCGAAAATGATTTTCTAAACCGATTTTCGGGCGACGACCGTACCGGTCTGTGGGCCCCGGCGAAATGCAAACGCACCGGTCCGACCGGACGTTGAGGCATAAACCGAATTTGAGGAAATGGACCGAGTCTGAGACTCCTAGCTTTCTTTAAATTATTATTTTATTTTTTAGGCTAAATATTATAGTCATTTAAATTCTGCATTTTATTTAATAATTCAGTCATTTTCTTATTTAATGTAAAAGAAAGATGTATCGGGCATAAGCCCACCCTAGGACCAGTAGCTGTGCCCATGTATTGGTGTAGCGTAGTTTGTTTTCTTTTCTTTTCTGGTGGATGTAAATTTGGGTGGTTTGGATTGATTTCATATTCGTAGTTAGGATGTAATTTACGGCTTAAATACGAGTTTAGCTAAAATAAATAAAATATTATTAATTCACTGTTTGTCACTAAAAGAAACTGTATTTTATATACATATTATGAAAACACAAAGTTTTCCAAAATTGTAATCGATTCTCGTGATTTTCCAAATAATCCAATTAACCGGTTAATCAACGCACGTAGTTGCGACGTAATCGTTAGCTGTAAATAAATACAACTTAAAACCTGACTAGGACAGGTCTACTAGAGATTGCAACTAGCACACTTAGTCTGGTTATTCAAGGATCTAAGTCGAGTTCTCAACTGTAGGAACTCGAAGTTACAACTGACGTTCCTCTTCGGTACCGACTCGTCTATCCAGTCATTCTAAAACAAAGGCAAGTGCAGTTATGTCTATTTGGTAATTTATCTAGTAATTGTTTTATTGCAATTTTAAACCACATTGCTACACGGAACTCTCTCCTAGAGTTCGAATATTGACTCATTGATTGAATCTGATTGACTCGGGATATTGGGGGAGTAGTGTAGCGTCTATGACCAATACCCCTATATTGCATCATTGATTGTGCGAGCTGATTCCTCCTATACACGAGGATAGGCCGGACCGTATCATTAGGATATAATTGAATCATCCCAAGCCGGTCATAGTTCGTTACCTACTCAAATCACATTGTTTTAAATTGTAGAATTGTGAAAAATATTGTTAAAGTATTTCAAATTGTTTAATATTGCAAATTTCAAATTATTATTTGAATTATTGGATATTCGTAATTGTACTTTGCTCCCTCCTGACTGGAGATCCAACATTTTAGGTATCACTGATGAGGCTTTGTTACGCGATCCCAAGACGAGGAATTCGAGATTGCTGAGCTGTTTGCCTAGAGATTTCTTTTATTCATGATGTATAAAAAAAATGGTTTAAGTTGTATCTTTTATTTCATGTAAAAGTTTAATAAAGTTTTAAATTTCCGAATGTTGAGTTGTGACAAATATAGTGTTGTTGTATGGTTACCTGCTACTGAACAGCTTACTGCCGCCGTCTCAACAACGGTGCAGGCTGGGCATGATCCGATTCGACCCAAGCAATTGGGACCGGGTCGTGACATGTTTTTAGTGGTGGCCCATGCAGGTCTGAACAACGACTTAGGAAAACATACCTAGAAACAATTAGAACACTAGAACATCAATTTGTCACAACATAGGACCGAAATATATTATAAATAAATATTTTTGCTTGATTATAGACCGGTAGGCTACCTTGCTTATGTGTGCGTCCTAAACCTTCCAGAGAATGACCGTTGACCAAATCCTGCTGGCGATGAGGTGTTATCTCCGGATCATACCCCATCTCCTCAACCAAAGCCCAGGGTCCTTTCCCTTGCGGCTGATTGACCGTCCCCATAATGCATCCAGTGAAGTTTTTCCTACACTGGCAATTCCTACCTCATCTCAAACTGAATTGCATTTCCTTGGTGGAGTATCCATTTTTGTTGCTCCACTAGTACCAGCAATCATCTTCCAAATAGGTTGTCCTATTTCAAGAAATCCTGGAGTTCCAGAAAGCTCAAGATGAAGCCCAGCAGGAACATATGAATATCACGAGAGAAGACATGAAGAACGTCATGATGTAGCCTTAGTTATCCCCAACCAAGTTAGAGCAGAACTTTTGCCCTAGGAAGGATACCCCTGAATCTAGAAGATATTTGGGTCCCATTAAGTACTCTACTTTCCGGCAGTCTTGCCGTAAGAAGCTATGGGCTTGTAACTATTGCAAGAGGCCTGGTCATCAGGCCGTTAGTTGCCGCAAGAGTTTGGGACAATGTTTGGCATATGGATCTACTAAACATCGGGTAAAGGACTGCCCCTTATCTTTCCATCAAACCAGAGCTCATATCCCAGCAACACCTGTTAGGCCACAACCTAGGGACTCTCTTCCTATCCAGCAGACCTTGCCTCCTACAATAAGGCATGATTCAGACTCGAAGATCATAGAAGATGAAGGACCAGATCAATGAACTGAAGGCTCTAGGATTTATTCAGGGTGGAACTTCACCTTAGGGAACACCTATCTTGTTTGTGCCCAGGAAGGATGGGACAACGGATGTGCATTGATTACAAGACACTAAAGAACAAGTGCTCTCTGTCCGGATCGAGGATCTGTTTAATCTGTTTGTGTGGAGTTAGGGTGTTTCGAAGTTTGATTTAAGATCTGACTACCACCAAATCAGAGTCAGGAAGGAGGACATTTCCAAGACAGCGTTCAAATACCAAGTATGGGTAGTTTTCTTTGGTCAGGACGTTAGACTGACAAATGCTTCTGCTGTGTTCATGAATCTCATGAACAGAGATTTTCATGAGTATTTGAATCAGTTTATCTTCCCCATAGATAACCTTCTGATATATTTGAAGACTGAAGAAGAGCATGAAGAACATCTGAGGAAGTTTTGGAAACTTTGAGGAAAAAAAAAAGTTTTATGGTAAGTTACCTGAACGGGGATTTTCTTTGACAAGGTGGACTTTTGGCCATGTTGGCAAGAGAAGAAATTTCGATGGAAGATAGCTGCTGTTGAAAAGTGGTATACCCCAAGTTCAATTCGGAAGTTTCTTGAACTTGGCTAGCTACTATCAGAAGTTCGTGAAGGAATTCGCCAAGATTGCTGAGCCGATGACGAAGCTCACTTGGAAGAATGAAGAGTTCATCTGGACGAAAGATTGCCAGGCGGCATTGAGGAGCTGAAGAAGAGACTTACCACTACACCAATCCTTGCGCTACCCGCAGGAACCGGTGGGTTCTCAATTTACAGTAATGTCTCTGGAAAAGGACTGGGCTGCGTTCTTCAACAACATGGGAAAGTAATTGCTTACACATGTAGGCAACTACAGACTCATGAGAAGAATCATCCCACACCTAATTTGAATTGCTGCAATTATTTTTTACTTTGAAGCTATGGAAGCATGATTTCTATGGAAAGGGAGTGAAAATATATACGGACTACAAAAGTCTGAAATATGTTTTCATTCGGAAAGGGCTGAATGATAGACTGAGAAGATGGCTGAAGCAGATGAAGGATTTCGACATCAACCTGCAGTACCATTCAGGTAAGGCTAATGTGGTTGCTGATGCACTTGGTCGATACTGATGGCGAAGTTCTTAACCAAGGACTAGCACCTGCTAGAAGACATCGAGAAGTTTGGACTGGAGATTATACTACCTGGAGATAGAAGGACGGAGCTTGATGCTGATTCAGTATTGATGAAGTTCGAGGCTGAGAGACCAAAAATCAAGAGGACGTAGTTTCAAAACGAGGCACTTTGCAGGCTTAGAGATCAAGTGTTGGCTGGAACACTTGAGGGTTTCTAAATTGATCAGCAGTGGAACTCTGAAGAATGGTACGAGACTTTGCGTATCGGCTGACAAACGGAGGAACAAGTTGATGAAAGAAATGCACCAGTCTCAGTATTCCATATATTCAGGAGATAATAAGATGTATTGGAATATGCCTCCATTGATTGGTGTTATGGAATAAAGAAGGACAATTCCAGGTATGGAAATTAGATGTGAATTTGTCAATATGAGGAATTTAGCAAGAGAACAACCAGTTTATTGCAGCCGCTGGACAATTTGGAGTGGAAGTAGAAGCATATAACAATGAACTTTGAGTAAGGATTGCCTTGTTCCTAAGGAGGGAAGGGCACCAATTGGATTATAGTGGACCGACTGACTAAGTCGGCACACTTTATTTTCCTTCAAAGTTGGTTTATCCACTAAGAAGTGGGCAGCATTGTACGAGAGGCACATTTACCGGATTCATGGAGTACAGCGGGACGAGCAATCAGAGAGGTCAATCCAGATGCTTGAAGATGTATTGGGATTATGCGTCTTAGAATTTGGTAGGTCTTGGGAAGACCAAATTGCATTTGGTGAAGTTTTCCTACCAGAGGAACAATCAGTTTTAACGGAGCTGGAATTTGAGGCCAGATACATCAGGCCATTTGAAGTTTAAGACGCGTTGGAAGTAGCATACCAGTTAGTTCTACCAGCTAATCTTGAGAGTGCGCAACGTCTTCTACGTCACAGCTCAGATGCTACATTTCGGATCCGAGTCACATTTTGGATAATTCAGAGCTCAAGTTTGGACTCAACCTTTCAGTGCCAGAGAAACCAGTTGCAAGCAGGAAGAAGATCAGAATTTGAGCCATCATTTAAACTCTTATTCCTTATCTTTTCTTTCCCCGTTCTAAATTTGACCAATGCTGCTAAATTAGCCTAGTTTGGCAAGCTATCTTTTTGTCAAGCTTGATCATGACGGTATTTTATTGGGTGCACCCACTAATATATTGTCTAATCAGGACCGGTGCATGATGGTCTGATCAACCTCGTGTACTTTGGTTCGCTTTTGTATTTTTCTGCGTGAATGATATCATAAAACTTGTTCCTAAACCGTCTCATCCACGACTGCCTTGGAAATCTTTATAGTTGGACCTGAGTTACGGGCGCAGTACCCGTACATGTTTGTCTTTCCTACCTTACTTTAAAATTTCGAGGACGAAATTTTCTAAGGAGGGAAGCTTGTAAAACCCAAAACAAATTTTAATATTTCCTTTCAATTAACAGTTATTTTTCTCTTGGACTTTCAAAAACAAAGCATATATATATATGCATATTAAATTTTTAATATAAAAGAAATTATTTTAACTTGAATATATATATATATATATATATATATATATATATATTTTATATAAATTCTTACTAATAATTAAGAAATAAAAGAAAATCATTTCTTTAAATTGATTTTATTGGTTTATGGGTAAAATAAGAATTTATATAAAAAAATATATATATATATATATATATATAGATGTTAATCCTAAGGTTTGAACCTCAACCTTCCCAACCAAGTCCTAAGACACCACCACTACACCACAAGTGTTGGTTGTCATATAGGAGTAGGTTTGATTGTTTTAGTATTGGGGAATGAAACCCTTCACATTTGGAACGGATGACCCATCCATCTTCCTCTTCGGTTCCTTTCAGAAAGGAGAACTGTAGGAGTTATTTCTTCTCCTTCAATGGAGACTTTAGGGTTTCCATAACCCCAATTTTCTCCCTATAAACTCTCTCATCTCTCCACAGTTTCTCTCAATCTCTCTCCTCTCTGTTCTCAAAACCCCTCCTCCAGAAACCCATTTCCCCGACCTCGACCGACGGAAGCCCCGCCCGGCCAACTTCCGCCGGCGACCAACTCCCGCGCACGGCCCACTCCCTGCGCGCGATTTCCGTCGTCTCCGAGGCCGACGCCTCCCCGCGCCCTTCCCGTCGGCCTCCGCCCTCTCCGGCGCAAGCTCCGGCCGACTCAGTGCGGCCGACCCCTCTCTCTCTGCCGCGCCCCGAAGCTCCCCTCCGGCTGATCCTTCGCCGACAGCAGCGCCCGACCCCCGGCGCTGTGCCCTAGCCCGACCCCCTGCGCCCCTTTCTCCGGCGTGTCCCGAGCCCCGCGCCGCCGCGACCCCCGCGGCCAGCAGCCGCCTCTGACCGCCCGCAGCGGCGTGTTCCTCCCGAGCCCGCCCCTCTCGCGGCTCCCTCCGCCGCAGCAGCCCGGCGGATCTCCCCGTCGGCAGAGCCCTCTCCGTCCAGCCCCGCTGTCCAGAAACCCTCCCCGTCGCTGTCCGCTCCCGCGGCCAGCACCCGAGCCGCTGATTTCCCGCGGTTCTTTGCTGTCCACGCCGGCGTTCCCGCTGTCCGTGGACTCTCGTCGCTGTTCGGAACTTCTACCTGCTGCCGACTTAGTTCGGATTTCTTTCCCGAGATTTTTCCCGCGGCTCCCTGACCAACGGATCTTGGTAATTTCTGTTAATCAGAGTAGTTCGTCCCTCCCGTGAGTCGATGATGATAGATCGGTCCCCCGGTTCCCTCTCGGGAATCCGGATAGCTGCGTTATAATTTTCGTTTAGCTGCGTTAGTTTGATTTTCCTGTGTTTTTACTTGCTGGGTTGGTGTGAATTGGTTGATATTGGATTCCCGGACTTTTCGGGAATTATTTCTGTGGTGTTGGAATTTTGGTGGATATTTCTGTGGACCATTTTGGTTGGAAATGGGTTTTCCCTGGTTTGGGACATTTTGCAGGTGTTTGTTGGCGCGCTTCCCAGTTTTGGGTTTGTCCCGGAATAGAGGAAGTGCTGCCCAATTTTTACAAAATTATATTTTTAATTGATTTCAAAACTGGCTTTCGAAAATGATTTTCTAAACCGATTTTCGGGCGACGACCGTACCGGTCTGTGGGCCCCGGCGAAATGCAAACGCACCGGTCCGACCGGACGTTGAGGCATAAACCGAATTTGAGGAAATGGACCGAGTCTGAGACTCCTAGCTTTCTTTAAATTATTATTTTATTTTTTAGGCTAAATATTATAGTCATTTAAATTCTGCATTTTATTTAATAATTCAGTCATTTTCTTATTTAATGTAAAAGAAAGATGTATCGGGCATAAGCCCACCCTAGGACCAGTAGCTGTGCCCATGTATTGGTGTAGCGTAGTTTGTTTTCTTTTCTTTTCTGGTGGATGTAAATTTGGGTGGTTTGGATTGATTTCATATTCGTAGTTAGGATGTAATTTACGGCTTAAATACGAGTTTAGCTAAAATAAATAAAATATTATTAATTCACTGTTTGTCACTAAAAGAAACTGTATTTTATATACATATTATGAAAACACAAAGTTTTCCAAAATTGTAATCGATTCTCGTGATTTTCCAAATAATCCAATTAACCGGTTAATCAACGCACGTAGTTGCGACGTAATCGTTAGCTGTAAATAAATACAACTTAAAACCTGACTAGGACAGGTCTACTAGAGATTGCAACTAGCACACTTAGTCTGGTTATTCAAGGATCTAAGTCGAGTTCTCAACTGTAGGAACTCGAAGTTACAACTGACGTTCCTCTTCGGTACCGACTCGTCTATCCAGTCATTCTAAAACAAAGGCAAGTGCAGTTATGTCTATTTGGTAATTTATCTAGTAATTGTTTTATTGCAATTTTAAACCACATTGCTACACGGAACTCTCTCCTAGAGTTCGAATATTGACTCATTGATTGAATCTGATTGACTCGGGATATTGGGGGAGTAGTGTAGCGTCTATGACCAATACCCCTATATTGCATCATTGATTGTGCGAGCTGATTCCTCCTATACACGAGGATAGGCCGGACCGTATCATTAGGATATAATTGAATCATCCCAAGCCGGTCATAGTTCGTTACCTACTCAAATCACATTGTTTTAAATTGTAGAATTGTGAAAAATATTGTTAAAGTATTTCAAATTGTTTAATATTGCAAATTTCAAATTATTATTTGAATTATTGGATATTCGTAATTGTACTTTGCTCCCTCCTGACTGGAGATCCAACATTTTAGGTATCACTGATGAGGCTTTGTTACGCGATCCCAAGACGAGGAATTCGAGATTGCTGAGCTGTTTGCCTAGAGATTTCTTTTATTCATGATGTATAAAAAAAATGGTTTAAGTTGTATCTTTTATTTCATGTAAAAGTTTAATAAAGTTTTAAATTTCCGAATGTTGAGTTGTGACAAATATAGTGTTGTTGTATGGTTACCTGCTACTGAACAGCTTACTGCCGCCGTCTCAACAACGGTGCAGGCTGGGCATGATCCGATTCGACCCAAGCAATTGGGACCGGGTCGTGACATATTTTTAGTGGTGGCCCATGCAGGTCTGAACAACGACTTAGGAAAACATACCTAGAAACAATTAGAACACTAGAACATCAATTTGTCACAACATAGGACCGAAATATATTATAAATAAATATTTTTGCTTGATTATAGACCGGTAGGCTACCTTGCTTATGTGTGCGTCCTAAACCTTCCAGAGAATGACCGTTGACCAAATCCTGCTGGCGATGAGGTGTTATCTCCGGATCATACCCCATCTCCTCAACCAAAGCCCAGGGTCCTTTCCCTTGCGGCTGATTGACCGTCCCCATAATGCATCCAGTGAAGTTTTTCCTACACTGGCAATTCCTACCTCATCTCAAACTGAATTGCATTTCCTTGGTGGAGTATCCATTTTTGTTGCTCCACTAGTACCAGCAATCATCTTCCAAATAGTTGTCATATTTCAAGAAATCCTGGAGTTCCAGAAAGCTCAAGATGAAGCCCAGCAGGAACATATGAATATCACGAGAGAAGACATGAAGAACGTCATGATGTAGCCTTAGTTATCCCCAACCAAGTTAGAGCAGAACTTTTGCCCTAGGAAGGATACCCCTGAATCTAGAAGATATTTGGGTCCCATTAAGTACTCTACTTTCCGGCAGTCTTGCCGTAAGAAGCTATGGGCTTGTAACTATTGCAAGAGGCCTGGTCATCAGGCCGTTAGTTGCCGCAAGAGTTTGGGACAATGTTTGGCATATGGATCTACTAAACATCGGGTAAAGGACTGCCCCTTATCTTTCCATCAAACCAGAGCTCATATCCCAGCAACACCTGTTAGGCCACAACCTAGGGACTCTCTTCCTATCCAGCAGACCTTGCCTCCTACAATAAGGCATGATTCAGACTCGAAGATCATAGAAGATGAAGGACCAGATCAATGAACTGAAGGCTCTAGGATTTATTCAGGGTGGAACTTCACCTTAGGGAACACCTATCTTGTTTGTGCCCAGGAAGGATGGGACAACGGATGTGCATTGATTACAAGACACTAAAGAACAAGTGCTCTCTGTCCGGATCGAGGATCTGTTTAATCTGTTTGTGTGGAGTTAGGGTGTTTCGAAGTTTGATTTAAGATCTGACTACCACCAAATCAGAGTCAGGAAGGAGGACATTTCCAAGACAGCGTTCAAATACCAAGTATGGGTAGTTTTCTTTGGTCAGGACGTTAGACTGACAAATGCTTCTGCTGTGTTCATGAATCTCATGAACAGAGATTTTCATGAGTATTTGAATCAGTTTATCTTCCCCATAGATAACCTTCTGATATATTTGAAGACTGAAGAAGAGCATGAAGAACATCTGAGGAAGTTTTGGAAACTTTGAGGAAAAAAAAAAGTTTTATGGTAAGTTACCCGAACGGGGATTTTCTTTGACAAGGTGGACTTTTGGCCATGTTGGCAAGAGAAGAAATTTCGATGGAAGATAGCTGCTGTTGAAAAGTGGTATACCCCAAGTTCAATTCGGAAGTTTCTTGAACTTGGCTAGCTACTATCAGAAGTTCGTGAAGGAATTCGCCAAGATTGCTGAGCCGATGACGAAGCTCACTTGGAAGAATGGAGAGTTCATCTGGACGAAAGATTGCCAGGCGGCATTGAGGAGCTGAAGAAGAGACTTACCACTACACCAATCCTTGCGCTACCCGCAGGAACCGGTGGGTTCTCAATTTACAGTAATGTCTCTGGAAAAGGACTGGGCTGCGTTCTTCAACAACATGGGAAAGTAATTGCTTACACATGTAGGCAACTACAGACTCATGAGAAGAATCATCCCACACCTAATTTGAATTGCTGCAATTATTTTTTACTTTGAAGCTATGGAAGCATGATTTCTATGGAAAGGGAGTGAAAATATATACGGACTACAAAAGTCTGAAATATGTTTTCATTCGGAAAGGGCTGAATGATAGACTGAGAAGATGGCTGAAGCAGATGAAGGATTTCGACATCAACCTGCAGTACCATTCAGGTAAGGCTAATGTGGTTGCTGATGCACTTGGTCGATACTAATGGCGAAGTTCTTAACCAAGGACTAGCACCTGCTAGAAGACATCGAGAAGTTTGGACTGGAGATTATACTACCTGGAGATAGAAGGACGGAGCTTGATGCTGATTCAGTATTGATGAAGTTCGAGGCTGAGAGACCAAAAATCAAGAGGACGTAGTTTCAAAACGAGACACTTTGCAGGCTTAGAGATCAAGTGTTGGCTGGAACACTTGAGGGTTTCTAAATTGATCAGCAGTGGAACTCTGAAGAATGGTACGAGACTTTGCGTATCGGCTGACAAACGGAGGAACAAGTTGATGAAAGAAATACACCAGTCTCAGTATTCCATATATTCAGGAGATAATAAGATGTATTGGAATATGCCTCCATTGATTGGTGTTATGGAATAAAGAAGGACAATTCCAGGTATGGAAATTAGATGTGAATTTGTCAATATGAGAAATTTAGCAAGAGAACAACCAGTTTATTGCAGCCGCTGGACAATTTGGAGTGGAAGTAGAAGCATATAACAATGAACTTTGAGTAAGGATTGCCTTGTTCCTAAGGAGGAAAGGGCACCAATTGGATTATAGTGGACCGACTGACTAAGTCGGCACACTTTATTTTCCTTCAAAGTTGGTTTAACCACTAAGAAGTGGGCAGCATTGTACGAGAGGCACATTTACCGGATTCATGGAGTACAGCAGGACGAGCAATCAGAGAGGTCAATCCAGATGCTTGAAGATGTATTGGGATTATGCGTCTTAGAATTTGGTAGGTCTTGGGAAGACCAAATTGCATTTGGTGAAGTTTTCCTACCAGAGGAACAATCAGTTTTAACGGAGCTGGAATTTGAGGCCAGATACATCAGGCCATTTGAAGTTTAAGACGCGTTGGAAGTAGCATACCAGTTAGTTCTACCAGCTAATCTTGAGAGTGCGCAACGTCTTCTACGTCACAGCTCAGATGCTACATTTCGGATCCGAGTCACATTTTGGATAATTCAGAGCTCAAGTTTGGACTCAACCTTTCAGTGCCAGAGAAACCAGTTGCAAGCAGGAAGAAGATCAGAATTTGAGCCATCATTTAAACTCTTATTCCTTATCTTTTCTTTCCCCGTTCTAAATTTGACCAATGCTGCTAAATTAGCCTAGTTTGGCAAGCTATCTTTTTGTCAAGCTTGATCATGACGGTATTTTATTGGGTGCACCCACTAATATATTGTCTAATCAGGACCGGTGCATGATGGTCTGATCAACCTCGTGTACTTTGGTTCGCTTTTGTATTTTTCTGCGTGAATGATATCATAAAACTTGTTCCTAAACCGTCTCATCCACGACTGCCTTGGAAATCTTTATAATTGGACCTGAGTTACGGGCGCAGTACCCGTACATGTTTGTCTTTCCTACCTTACTTTAAAATTTCGAGGACGAAATTTTCTAAGGAGGGAAGCTTGTAAAACCCAAAACAAATTTTAATATTTCCTTTCAATTAACAGTTATTTTTCTCTTGGACTTTCAAAAACAAAGCATATATATATATGCATATTAAATTTTTAATATAAAAGAAATTATTTTAACTTGAATATATATATATATATATATATATATATATATATATATATATATATATATATATATATATATATATATATATATATATATATATATTTTATATAAATTCTTACTAATAATTAAGAAATAAAAGAAAATTATTTCTTTAAATTGATTTTATTGGTTTATGGGTAAAATAAGAATTTATATAAAAATATATATATATATATATATATATATATATATATATATATATAGATGTTAATCCTAAGGTTTGAACCTCAACCTTCCCAACCAAGTCCTAAGACACCACCACTACACCACAAGTGTTGGTTGTCATATAGGAGTAGGTTTGATTGTTTTAGTATTGGGGAATGAAACCCTTCACATTTGGAACGGATGACCCATCCATCTTCCTCTTCGGTTCCTTTCAGAAAGGAGAACTGTAGGAGTTATTTCTTCTCCTTCAATGGAGACTTTAGGGTTTCCATAACCCCAATTTTCTCCCTATAAACTCTCTCATCTCTCCACAGTTTCTCTCAATCTCTCTCCTCTCTGTTCTCAAAACCTCTCCTCCAGAAACCCATTTCCCCGACCTCGACCGACGGAAGCCCCGCCCGGCCAACTTCCGTCGGCGACCAACTCCCGCGCACGGCCCACTCCCTGCGCGCGATTTCCGTCGTCTCCGAGGCCGACGCCTCCCCGCGCCCTTCCCGTCGGCCTCCGCCCTCTCCGGCGCAAGCTCCGGCCGACTCAGTGCGGCCGACCCCTCTCTCTCTCTGCCGCGCCCCGAAGCTCCCCTCCGGCTGATCCTTCGCCGACAGCAGCGCCCGACCCCCGGCGCTGTGCCCTAGCCCGACCCCCTGCGCCCCTTTCTCCGGCGTGTCCCGAGCCCCGCGCCGTCGCGACCCCCCGCGGCCAGCAGCCGCCTCTGACCGCCCGCAGCGGCGTGTTCCTCCCGAGCCCGCCCCTCTCGCGGCTCCCTCCGCCTCAGCAGCCCGGCGGATCTCCCCGTCGGCAGAGCCCTCTCCGTCCAGCCCCGCTGTCCAGAAACCCTCCCCGTCGCTGTCCGCTCCCGCGGCCAGCACCCGAGCCGCTGATTTCCCGCAGTTCTTTGCTGTCCACGCCGGCGTTCCCGCTGTCCGTGGACTCTCGTCGCTGTTCGGAACTTCTACCTGCTGCCGACTTAGTTCGGATTTCTTTCCCGAGATTTTTCCCGCGGCTCCCTGACCAACGGATCTTGGTAATTTCTGTTAATCAGAGTAGTTCGTCCCTCCCGTGAGTCGATGATGATAGATCGGTCCCCCGGTTCCCTCTCGGGAATCCGGATAGCTGCGTTATAATTTTCGTTTAGCTGCGTTAGTTTGATTTTCCTGTGTTTTTACTTGCTGGGTTGGTGTGAATTGGTTGATATTGGATTCCCGGACTTTTCGGGAATTATTTCTGTGGTGTTGGAATTTTGGTGGATGTTTCTGTGGACCATTTTGGTTGGAAATGGGTTTTCCCTGGTTTGGGACATTTTGCAGGTGTTTGTTGGCGCGCTTCCCAGTTTTGGATTTGTCCCGGAATAGAGGAAGTGCTGCCCAATTTTTGCAAAATTATATTTTTAATTGATTTCAAAACTGGCTTTCGAAAATGATTTTCTAAACCGATTTTCGGGCGACGACCGTACCGGTCTGTGGGCCCCGGCGAAATGCAAACGCACCGGTCCGACCGGACGTTGAGGCATAAACCGAATTTGAGGAAATGGACCGAGTCTGAGACTCCTAGCTTTCTTTAAATTATTATTTTATTTTTTAGGCTAAATATTATAGTCATTTAAATTCTGCATTTTATTTAATAATTCAGTCATTTTCTTATTTAATGTAAAAGAAAGATGTATCGGGCATAAGCCCACCCTAGGACCAGTAGCTGTGCCCATGTATTGGTGTAGCGTAGTTTGTTTTCTTTTCTTTTCTGGTGGATGTAAATTTGGGTGGTTTGGATTGATTTCATATTCGTAGTTAGGATGTAATTTACGGCTTAAATACGAGTTTAGCTAAAATAAATAAAATATTATTAATTCACTGTTTGTCACTAAAAGAAACTGTATTTTATATACATATTATGAAAACACAAAGTTTTCCAAAATTGTAATCGATTCTCGTGATTTTCCAAATAATCCAATTAACCGGTTAATCAACGCACGTAGTTGCGACGTAATCGTTAGCTGTAAATAAATACAACTTAAAACCTGACTAGGACAGGTCTACTAGAGATTGCAACTAGCACACTTAGTCTGGTTATTCAAGGATCTAAGTCGAGTTCTCAACTGTAGGAACTCGAAGTTACAACTGACGTTCCTCTTCGGTACCGACTCGTCTATCCAGTCATTCTAAAACAAAGGCAAGTGCAGTTATGTCTATTTGGTAATTTATCTAGTAATTGTTTTATTGCAATTTTAAACCACATTGCTACACGGAACTCTCTCCTAGAGTTCGAATATTGACTCATTGATTGAATCTGATTGACTCGGGATATTGGGGGAGTAGTGTAGCGTCTATGACCAATACCCCTATATTGCATCATTGATTGTGCGAGCTGATTCCTCCTATACACGAGGATAGGCCGGACCGTATCATTAGGATATAATTGAATCATCCCAAGCCGGTCATAGTTCGTTACCTACTCAAATCACATTGTTTTAAATTGTAGAATTGTGAAAAATATTGTTAAAGTATTTCAAATTGTTTAATATTGCAAATTTCAAATTATTATTTGAATTATTGGATATTCGTAATTGTAATTTGCTCCCTCCTGACTGGAGATCCAACATTTTAGGTATCACTGATGAGGCTTTGTTACGCGATCCCAAGACGAGGAATTCGAGATTGCTGAGCTGTTTGCCTAGAGATTTCTTTTATTCATGATGTATAAAAAAAATGGTTTAAGTTGTATCTTTTATTTCATGTAAAAGTTTAATAAAGTTTTAAATTTCCGAATGTTGAGTTGTGACAAATATAGTGTTGTTGTATGGTTACCTGCTACTGAACAGCTTACTGCCGCCGTCTCAACAACGGTGCAGGCTGGACATGATCCGATTCGACCCAAGCAATTGGGACCGGGTCGTGACAGGAAGATATAGCACGATATGAATAGAACTCAAGGAAATAAAATAGATAAAACAGTAGTCTAAGATAATCCCAGCAGTACAAGGTCTCAGATAAAAGAATATATACAAACTGATCTCCAAATAAAGAGTCTAACTAGAACATGTCTCAAGACTGCATAAAATAAGATAACCTAACTAGTCTAGTCTAGTCTAGTCTAGGCAGTCGGGGGAAAGTCCTCAGCTACTGCTGGATCCTCCTGGGGGTCCAGCTCACAGGTGTCATCAAGGGCTGCCCCGTAATAGGTGTCCAGGCAAGCCTCCTCCTCGTCCTCTGTAATATTTTCAATAGGTCCAGTCAGGACAGGAGCGAGCACAGTACATCTCAACAATTCATAGCAGGTTAGAAAATATAAACATGCAGTAAAGTAAGATACAAGTACTGAAAGAAAGGCGGTATGTAAACAGGAAGAGAACTGTAATGTAAATATCTACTATACATAGAGAACTAGCAGTGACTAGTGAGTCAGAGTACAATATGGACATGTAAATGGCATAGGAGATTCTGATGAGACACTAAGGATGAGATTCTGATAAGAAACTACTGGTGTATTATTCACATACCCAATTCTACTCCCCCGTATCCCAATCAATACACAAGGATCTATACAGGTTATGTTATTGCACAAGATATCACATGGGGGCCCATATAGGGTGCACATGATAGTATACATGGGGGCTCCGTGAACATGAGAGTACAAGATTCACAGGAGTGCACATGTAAAATAGAAGCACAGGAGTACATGATGTAAGTGAAATGCACAAGCACAATGTACCCGATGCTCCCGAGGGGGATAACATCGCATGTAGAGATCCATATAGTACCAATCCGTGTGACCAACATGACAGTACAAGTAAAGTAATCTACTGCAGGTAATAATTCTAAGCAGGATATGAAATGATCAGAGAATGTACTCGCCTGTAACTGAGTGTCCGGTATGAAACGTACTGTCCAAGGAGTGGTGTCTGGCTCCTAATCAGAACAGCACAAGTCACAACAAGTCCAGAATATCAAAATGGAGTCCTACTATGCATTCTATATGATTCTAAGTCAATCTAGGCCAAAGTCAACTCTTGGTCAACTCTGGTCAACCCTAGAAGTCAAACTAGGTCCACCAAGTCTAATTCAGTCTAAACTAGGCTAACTAGGTCTAAAACTCTATTCTAGACAACACACACCAATCCTAGGCTATACAACCAGCAAACAACACACATTAATTTACCTCACATTAGCTATCTATCAAGAACTTCATGTATACATGAGTAACGCTTACACCTATACACCCCCAACATATACATAGAGTATATATATATAATACAAGCCTATGATAACCATACATCATTGATCTTCACTATCTACAACCCACAACTCATACATGAAACCACATTATACATTATATACACACAAATACATCTATACTAGAGTGAACATGATATGTATATATATTAACATAGACAGGCATAATAAGAACATGTGTAACAATGTGTGTGTGTGTGTAGCTATGTGACAGGACACAATAGTGTGTGTTAGAAAACTGTGGGTGTGTGCATCAATGTGCAAGAACAAAATAGTGTACAGGCTATCAAGAGTGCAGGATTTACATTATGACAGTGAACAAAGAAGAGGGGTGTGTGTAAGTGTGTCTAAATTGCAGAAAAAATCAGGGAAGAATGCTGTGCAGGAATTAGTAATATGGCAAGACAATGTGACAGCGTGCATATAAATATTCATGAGAACAGTGAAGGATAGGGAAACATTCAAGCCATAAAAGACTTCAAATTAACATCAAGTTCCCCCCTTCCTTACCTCATTTCCAGGTTAAGCTAAAACTGGAAGTTCAAATCGAAGGAAGAAGGGAACCCAATTCCTTGGTCTTTACATAACCATAACCCAAAACTCAGGACTCATTGCAAGACTTAAATAGAAGTAAAAATCAATGAAAATGTGTGTGTGTTCAACAAAGTGGTGTTCACAGGAAAATAAGAAAAGGAAGGCAGGAAACAGATGACAGTGAATGCAACATAGAGCAGTGAAGAATGTAATTATCTGCAGGAAATGGAAACAGGGAAGAAATGTATAAACTGTGCAATGGTGTGCAGGAAATCAGGCTTGTGTGTGAGGTGAGGGTGAACAGCAGTGTATAGGAATTAATATGCAGTAAATCACAGCAGTGAAGAGAAGAAAATGTTCAGGAAATAGCAATGTAAGTATGGGTGGTGTTCAGGAAATAGTAGTATGCAGGAAAACAGTTCATGGCTCCAATATATAACCCAACCAATTTCCAGTTTTTAGTTTAACCCAAAACTCAGATTCTGAGAACAAGTCTCAGAAAGAAGGAAAGGATGGGAAATCAAAATCAGTAACTCAATGGCTCAGTCCCTTAATGACATTCATGTATACTCAACAGTTCATAAAGAACATTGCATAGATAACTTAAGTTATTTCATGAACATCAACCCATTTAATAGTCCAACCTTAACAATTAAATACCAAACTAACTATGGTAGCTAATATATATAGGGAGCATATTTAGAGTTTAAACTTAGCATTAACATCAGTCATTAGGATTAATAACTATTGAACAATGTAACTAACTAAAACATAACAGTGAACATTTCGAGTATCAGAACATGTGTCAGGATACTCCTCCCACACCATTTTGAATTCAAAATTCACACAAAACTTATTTAAAAACATGCAATCACTCTACACACACCACATACTATATATTAGGACCTAAAATAACTAATTAATACAGGAGTTAAACCACAGGAAATGAATCTATACTCAGAACCAAAACCCAAACAGTGCACGTGCACAGCCTTCCCCGTGCACACGGTTTTTCGTGTCCGATACGACACCAACCGACACAAGACTTGGGGAGTGTCATGACAGACACTGCCCCTTGCTTCGTGTCGAGTTTCAAGTGTCCACGTGTCCTGTGCAGCCTGCACGAGCATGCTGGTAGCAGGGGAGCTACAGTGCTCATGCGCGCGCCACAGATCCGCGCGTGCGCGTGTCCCAAAACGACACGACGCGACACAGGAACCACCCCAGTGTCCCAAAAACGTGTAAGCTACTACAAATCGATGCTTCCTATTCAAACACAATTCAAAAAACAATACAAAATGCTCACTGAGGCATTTTGTCAAACACCTACGGCTAGGAGCTGAAACGTGTCCAAAACGACACGAAAACTCCGACACCAGGGACGAAACCTGTCCAAACCCTAGGGGGACCCTTAGGGCTTCCTATTGGTGAAGACCACATGAAGTTTCATGGAGAAAAGAGAAAGATACCTCAATGTGAAGTTTCAATGGAAAAAGCCCTTTGTTAGCTCCTCACTTGGTATCTCAAATCCTCCAAACCAAATCCAAACTGAACCAAACATTGATAGCAGCAAGAAAATCATCATCAGAAATCATTGCAACAAATTTGAGGAATTAGGACCTATATTGGAATTTTAATGAATTATTCTAGGTATGAACTCACCTTTTTCTAAACTTGAGCTATTCTTCTAAGGAGGGAGGCTAGCCCTAAAAACTAGGAGGATATTTATAATGGGGAATCCCTATGTGGATATGGTGGCCGGCCATGTGGGTTAGGATAAGGTTGAGTCCAAGTGTAAGGCTTGGGCTAAGTTCACAAGCTAGTTAAGGCTAAACCTAATCAATGTTCTAAAACCATAAGTCATGGCTTATGACTTTCTAAACCTATTGCTAATTTGACTAAACCAAGTCTTAGGCTAGGCTTGACTAGAGTCACTTGACCTTAACCATGGCCCACTAACTAGGGTTAGTTCCTAGGTTGGTCTACATGAGTCAAAACTGGCCAAAAAATCAAACTAGTCCAAATAAATCCAAAATAATTTCTAAAAAAAGTCCCATAAATTCTAATTAATACTAATAAATTTAAAAATACCCCAAAATGACAAAAATACCCTCACACTAGAAATGTGGTAGTGACAAATCTACCCTCCTTAAAAGAATTTCGTCCTCGAAATTGAAAGGCGAAAAGCAACTGATGAGAAGGATAGAAAGTATACCTCACGGTCCAAAAAGATAAGGGTACCGCTCGCGCATCTCATCCTCCCGCTCCCAGGTAGACTCTCCTGGAGAATGATGCCTCCATGCGACGCGTACCAATGGTATCACCTGGTTCCTCAGAACCTTCTCCCGTCGATCCAGAATCTCCACAGGCTGCTCTGGATAGCTGAGAGAAGGACCCACCTCAATCTCCGAATGATCGAGCACATGGCTAGGGTCAGCCACATACCGTCTCAACTGTGATACATGAAATACGTTGTGGACCCCCACAAGTGCAGGCGGCAAGTCTAGCCTGTAAGCCACGTCACCGACTCTCCCGCTGATAACGAAAGGGCCGATGAAGCGCGGGCTAAGCTTTCTGCCTCCACCAAAACGTATCGTACCACGAGTCGGAGATATCCTCAAGAAAACCTGGTCTTCGACCTAATCACAAGCAAGGTCTCAATTAATAAATAACGAACATGATCAAAAATCACAAACAACAACCTATATCTAATCCTACTCTAATCTGTACCTCAAACTCCAAGGGCCTCCGGTGGCTATCGGCCCAGTGCCGATGTCTGTCCTGTGCCACGCGAAGTCTGTCCCTGATGAGCTTCACCTTCTCGGCCGCATCCACAATCATCTCTGGCCCCAGCAAAGCTCGCTCACCAACATCATCCCAGGATAAGGGTGTACGGCACCTACGCCCGTACAGAGCCTCGAAAGGTGACATCTCGATGCTGGCCTGGAAACTATTGTTATAGGCAAACTCCACCAAATGAAGATGATCCTCCCAAGAACCTCCAAAGTCCAGAACGCACGTCCGCAGCATATCCTCAAGGGTCTGAATAGTCCGCTCTGACTGTCCGTCCGTCTGGGGGTGGTATGCAGTACTAAACTTGAGCTGAGTGCCCAAGCTGGTCTGCAGACTCCTCCAAAAATGGGAAGTAAAACGGCTATCCCGATCTGAGACGATGTTGACCGGAACTCCGTGGATCCTGACTATCTGCCGCATATACATCTCCGCCAGCCTCTCTGTAGACGTACCCACCTTGAATGATAAGAAGTAGGCCAATTTGGTCAACCTGTCCACGATGACCCAAATCGCGTCTTTCCCTCCTGGAGTACGCGGCAATCCTGATACGAAGTCCATCGTGATATGCTCCCATTTCTACTCGGGAATGGGCAGCGGCTGCAGCAATCCACCGGGCCTCTGCCTCTCTGCCTTGACCTGCTGACAGACCAAGCATCTAGCTACGAACTGGGACACCTCTCGCTTCATTCCTGACCACCATACGTGCTCCCGCAAATCTCGGTACATCTTGTTGGCACCCGGGTGTATAGAGTACTGGGATCTGTGGGCCTCCTGCATAATCTGCTCTCTGAGCTCCCCGCTAGGCACACATAGCCTGGCACCGTGCCTCAGGGCACCATCCTCTACAAGTGAAAACTCAAGATCTCCTACACCAATACTGATCTGCTCTCTGATACTCTGAAAAGCCACATCCTGAAACTGGGCCGCCTTGATCCTGTCCACCAAATCCGACTGAATCTGCATCCCCCATAGCTGCATCTGCACTTCCGGCACGATCACCTCAATCCCAAGGCTCTCCAAGTCGGCAAGCAAATGCCGATCCATGGTCAAACACATGGCTGTCGGATACCTGCTCAAGGCATCGGCAACCACGTTGGCCTTCCCTGGATGATACTGTAGTGCAATATCGAAGTCCTTCATCAACTCCAACCATCTGCGCTGTCTCATGTTCAACTCCTTCTGAGTGAACACATACTTAAGGCTCTTGTGATCTGTGAAGATCTCCACCCGCTCACCATACAGATAATGCTTCCACAGCTTCAAAGCAAAAATTACAGCTGCCAGCTCCAGGTCATGGGTAGGGTAATTCTTCTCATGGGGACGTAACTGCCTGGAAGCATAGGCAATTACCTTCCCATGCTGCTGCAACACACAACCCAGCCCCTTCCCTGAAGCATCACTATAAATAGTGAATCCACCTGATCCTGAAGGCAACGTCAGAATCGGAGCTGTCGTAAGCTGCTTCTTCAACTCATCAAAAGCTGCATGACACTCCTCTGACCAAACATACTCAGCATCCTTCCGGGTCAACCGTGTCAACGGCTCTGTAACCCGGGAGAAATCCTGCACAAATCTCCGGTAATATCCTGCCAGCCCCAGGAAGCTCCTGATCTCTGCAACTGAAGTCGGCGCTGTCCATGCCTCAACTGCTACAATCTTCTTGGGGTCAACTGAGATACCATCTCCAGTCACAACGTGCCCCAAGAAGTCCACCCGGTCCAAGAAAAACTCACACTTGGAGAGTTTTCCATAAAGCTGCTCCTTCCTGAGAATCTCCAGCACTATCCTCAAATGCTCCTCGTGCTCCTCCTCAGTCTTGGAATAGATCAAGATATCATCGATAAACACTACTACAAACTGATACAGATACTGATGGAACACCTTGTTCATAAGGTTCATAAACACTGCGGGTGCATTGGTTAGCCCAAACGGCATAACCAAAAACTCGAACTGCCCGTACCGCGTCCTGAAAGCGGTCTTGGGAATATCCTCCCCCTTCACCTTCACCTGGTGATATCCCGACCTCAGATCAATCTTGGAAAATACCCGAGCTCCGCTCAACTGGTCAAACAGATCGTCGATCCGCGGCAGTGGGTATCTGTTCTTGATCGTGAGGTTGTTGAGTGCCCTATAGTCAATACACATGCGTACTGACCCATCCTTCTTCGGCACAAACAACACTGGTGCACCCCATGGTGACGAACTCGAGCGGATGAAGCCCTTGTCCTGTAGCTCATCCACCTGCTTCTTCAGCTCCACCAGCTCGCTGTTGTTCACCCGATAGACATGCTGAGAAATGGGCTCCGCTCCTGGAACCAAGTCTATCGAGAACTCTATGTCCCTGTCTGGTGGCAGTCCCGACAACTCCTCCGGGAAGACATCCATATACTCTGCTATCAAGGGGTGTGGAATCGTCTGCCCCTCGACCGAGACTCCACAGAAGACTCCGCTGCTCTGCTCTACCTGACGTCTGGAGTACTCGAACTCTGGCTCCCCCGGCGCTCTGAACAGAACTCTACCCCCTCTACAATCGATGCTGGCGTGATGTCTGCTCAACCAATCCATGCCTAGTACTATATCGTAGTTCGGCAATGGCATTACAAGCAGGCTCACCTCCAACTCACGGCCTCCCAAAACTACTCTCCGACCCTTACAAACATCACGCACGAGGATAATGCCACCCCCGGTCGTGATCTTGTAAGTCCTAGGCAATGATTCAGCTATGATACCATGTCTAATCGCAAAAGATACTGAAATGAAGCTGTGCGATGCACCGGAATCAAACAATGCAAATGCTGGACTGGAGTCGAGAAGAATCGAACCTGCAATCAGCTCTCCGATGACCTCTGCATCCTCTGCTGCCATGGCGAAAGCTCGCCCCTGCTGGCCTCCTCTGGCCTGCTGCTGGTGCTGGACGAACCTCTGCTGCTGAGTCGGCAGGGCTGGTCCCCGTTGCTGGCCTGCAGCTGCTCTGGCTCCTCCTCCCTGGGCTGCTCGTGCTATGCGGCACTCCCTCATCTGGTGATCTGCTGCTCCGCAAAGAAGGCACTTCCCGAGCCTCTTCCTGCACTCATTCCATCCATGCCCTGGCTTCTTGCAGAAGGCGCAACTGACTGTCTGCCTGGGTGCCTGATGCTGGAACTGCTGATGATGAGCCGGCCTCTGCTGAATCGGCTGCGGCTGAAACTGCCTGGGCTGCTGGTGCTGAAAATGAGGCCTCTTGGCCTGGCCTCCGCTGCTGCTGCTGCCCCCAGCTGGGTCTCTCCCTCTCTTGAGCCTAAGCTCAAGATCATCCTCTGCTAGCAGCGCGCCCGTCAAGATCTCCTCAAACGTAGCATCTCTGTTCCCCTTGGTCAGGGACTTGACCTCCTTGACCAGACCCTTCCGAAACCTCTGGGCCTTCGCCGTCTCGTTCAGACCCTCAACAAACCTACCGAGACGGCCAAACTCTCCCGCATACTCCTCAACTGAGAGGCTCCCCTGGACCAAGCTCTCAAACTGGGTCTCCAGGGCTCTGACTGCTGAATCTGGGAAGAACTTTTTCTTGAAGAAGCCCCTGAACTGCTCCCAAGTCTGCCCTGGTACCCCCACCCTGGGGTCCGACTGATACCAGGTGTGAGCAAGATCTCGCATCCGGCTAGCTGCGGCCTCGATCTGAAGGTCCTGTCGGGATCCTGGCCAAGCGGAAGATCTCCTCCATATGCTCGATCCACTCGTCGGCATATAGGATCCCCTATGTCCCCATGAAGTCCCTGGGCTCATCTTCTGAAACCTGCTCGATCCCTGGTGTCCTCTGCTGCTGTACCACGGGTCGAGCTGCGGCTGTCGTGACGGCCAACTCCATACCTCTGTCCTGCCGAGCCTGCTGTCGGTCCATGAACTGCTAAAAATATGCGAACATCTGAGCTGCGTCCACATGTCCTGGAGGCGGTGGTGGCTGGAAAGGATCCTCTGGATAGACCGGGTCCTGCCTCCCAGTCGGTGGATGCATATCCCCTGCTGCGGCTTGCCGAAGTCTCAACACGAGCTGAGGTGACAAGAGCTGCAGTCCCCTGGCCTCGCCGTGCTGGCTGAGAGGTAGCAGTGCCCTCTATAGCATCTTCATGGACGGCACTCTACGAACGAGTCTCTACCATCCTGAAGATAGACAAACAAGAGTATCAATTTCTGAGAAAGAAGCGAAATAACAAAGACGGACAATTATAATTCAAAGGATCAACAGACAAAAGGATTTAGATGGCAATAAAAGGAATTTTCCTAAAGTGATTGAGTATCTTAAAATTTATATCCTATATCCTATAGCAGGCTGCAGCGATACTCTAGTTCGAGTACCACTACACTTCTAGTCTAGACCTGCATGGGCCACCACTAAAAACGTGTCACGACCCGTACCCTATAGTAAGGGCACGAGACGTGGGTACGTCCAGCCTACGCCGCAGTGTCGGTGGTAGAACGCTGTCCTAGGTCACAACATCTAGCAGTATATATCTAAACAGTTTATACTCCCCGAGTGGGGGTGACATAGCAATAGAAACTCAATCACAACTAAGGAAAATATAGCACGATATGAATAGAACTCAAGGAAATGAAATAGATAAAACAGTAGTCTAAGATAATCCCAGCAGTACAAGGTCTCAGATAAAAGAATATATACAAACTGATCTCCAAATAAAGAGTCTAACTAGAACATGTCTCAAGACTGCATAAAATAAGATAACCTAACTAGTCTAGTCTAGTCTAGTCTAGGCAGTCGGGGGAAAGTCCTCAGCTACTGCTGGATCCTCCTGGGGGTCCAGCTCACAGGTGTCATCAAGGGCTGCCCCGTAATAGGTGTCCATGCAAGCCTCCTCCTCGTCCTCTGTAATATTTTCAACAGGTCCAGTCAGGACAGGAGCGAGCACAGTACATTTCAACAATTCATAGCAGGTTAGAAAATATAAACATGCAGTAAAGTAAGATACAAGTACTGAAAGAAATGCGGTATGTAAACAGGAAGAGAACTGTAATGTAAATATCTACTATACATAGAGAACTAGCAGTGACTAGTGAGTCAGAGTACAATATGGACATGTAAATGGTATAGGAGATTCTGATAAGACACTAAGGATGAGATTCTGATAAGAAACTACTGGTGTATTATTCACATGCCCAATTCTACTCCCCCGTACCCCAATCAATACACAAGGATCTATACAAGTTATGTTATTGCACAAGATATCACATGGGGGCCCATATAGGGTGCACATAATAGTATACATGGGGGCTCCGTGAACATGAGAGTACAAGATTCACAGGAGTGCACATGTAAATAGAAGCACATGAGTACATGATGTAAGTGAAACGCACAAGCACAATATACCCGATGCTCCCGAGGGGGATAACATCGCATGTAGAGATCCATATAGTACCAATCCGTGTGACCAACGTGACAGTACAAGTAAAGTAATCTACTGCAGGTAATAATTCTAAGCAGGATATGAAATGATCAGAGAATGTACTCGCCTGTAACTGAGTGTCCGGTATGAAACGTACTGTCCAAGGAGTGGTGTCTGGCTCCTAATCAGAACAGCACAAGTCACAACAAGTCCAGAATATCAAAATGGAGTCCTACTATGCATTCTATATGATTCTAAGTCAATCTAGGCCAAAGTCAACTCTTGGTCAACTCTGGTCAACCCTAGAAGTCAAACTAGGTCCACCAAGTCTAATTCAGTCTAAACTAGGCTAACTAGGTCTAAAACTCTATTCTAGACAACACACACCAATCCTAGGCTATACAACCAGCAAACAACACACATTAATTTACCTCACATTAGCTATCTATCAAGAACTTCATGTATACATGAGTAAGGCTTACACCTATACACCTCCAATATATACATAGAGTATATAATATAATACAAGCCTATGATAACCATACATCATTGATCTTCACTATCTACAACCCACAACTCATACATGAAACCACATTATACATTATATACACACACTACATCTATACTAGAGTGAACATGATATGTATATATATTAACATAGACAGGCATAATAAGAACATGTGTAACAATGTGTGTGTGTGTGTGTAGCTATGTGACAGGACACAATAGTGTGTGTTAGAAAACTGTGGGTGTGTGCATCAATGTGTAAGAACAAAATAGTGTACAGGCTATCAAGAGTGCAGGATTTACATTATGACAGTGAACAAAAAAGAGGGGTGTGTGTAAGTGTGTCTAAATTGCAGGAAAAATCAGGGAAGAATGCTGTGCAGGAATTAGTAATATGGCAGGACAATGTGACAGTGTGCATATAAATATTCATGAGAACAGTGAAGGATAGGGAAACATTCAAGCCATAAAAGACTTCAAATTAACATCAAGTTCCCCCCTTCCTTACCTCATTTCCAGGTTAAGCTAAAACTGGAAGTTCAAATCGAAGGAAGAAGGGAACCCAATTCCTTGGTCTTTACATAACCATAACCCAAAACTCAGGACTCATTGCAAGACTTAAATAGAAGTAAAAATCAATAAAAATGTGTGTGTGTTCAACAAAGTGGTGTTCACAGGAAAATAAGAAAAGGAAGGCAGGAAACAGATGACAGTGAATGCAACATAGAGCAGTGAAGAATGTAATTATCTGCAGGAAATGGAAACAGGGAAGAAATGTGTAAACTGTACAATGGTGTGGCAGGAAATCAGGCTTGTGTGTGAGGTGAGGGTGAACAGCAGTGTATAGGAATTAATATACAGTAAATCACAGCAGTACAGAGAAGAAAATGTTCAGGAAATAGCAATGTAAGTATGGGTGGTGTTCAGGAATAATAGTATGCAGGAAAACAGTTCATGGCTCCAATATATACCCAACCAATTTCCAGTTTTCAGTTTAACCCAAAACTCAGATTCTGAGAACAAGTCTCAGTAAGAAGGAAAGGATGGAAAATCAAAATCAGTAACTCAATGGCTCAGTCCCTTAATGACATTCATGTATACTCAACAGTTCATAAAGAACATTGCATAGATAACTTAAGTTATTTCATGAACATCAACCCATTTAATAGTCCAACCTTAACAATTAAATACCAAACTAACTATGGTAGCTAATGTATATAGGGAGCATATTTAGAGTTTAAACTTAGCATTAACATCAGTCATTAGTATTAATAACTATTGAATATGTAACTAACTAAAACATAACAGTGAACATTTGAGTATCAGAACATGTGTCAGGATACTCCTCCACACCATTTTGAATTCAAAATTCACACAAAACTTATTTAAAAACATGCAATCACTCTACACACACCACATACTATATTTAGGACCTAAAATAACTAATTAATACAGGAGTTAAACCACAGGAAATGAATCTATACTCAGAACCAAAACCCAAACAGTGCACGTGCACAGCCTTCCCCGTGCACACGGTTTTTCGTGTCTGATACGACACCAACCGACACAAGACTTGGGGAGTGTCATGACAGACACTGCCCTTGCTTCGTGTCGAGTTTCAAGTGTCCACGTGTCCTGTGCAGCCCGTACGAGCATGCTGGTAGCAGGGGAGCTACAGTGCTCGTGCGCGCGCCACAGATCCGCACGTGCGCGTGTCCCAAAACGACACGACACGACACAGGAACCATCCCAGTGTCCCAAAAACATGTAAGCACTACAAATCGATGCTTCCTATTCAAACACAATTCAAAAAACAATACAAAATGCTCACTGAGGCATTTTGTCAAACACCTACGGCTAGGAGCTGAAACGTGTCCAAAACGACACGAAAACTCCGACACCAGGGACGAAACCTATCCAAACCCTAGGGGACCCTTAGGGCTTCCTATTGGTGAAGACCACATGAAGTTTCATGGAGAAAAGAGAAAGATACCTCAATGTGAAGTTTCAATGGAAAAAGCCCTTTGTTAGCTCCTCACTTGGTATCTCAAATCCTCCAAACCGAACCAAACATTGATAGCAGCAAGAAAATTATCATCAGAAATCATTGCAACAAATTTGAGGAATTAGGACCTATATTGGAATTTTAATGAATTATTCTAGGTATGAACTCACCTCTTTCTAAACTTGAGCTATTCTTCTAAGGAGGGAGGCTAGCCCTAAAAACTAGGAGGATATTTATAATGGGAATCCCTATGTATATGGTGGCCGGCCATGTGGGTTAGGATAAGGTTGAGTCCAAGTGTAAGGCTTGGGCTAAGTTCACAAGCTAGTTAAGGCTAAACCTAATCAATGTTCTAAAACCATAAGTCATGGCTTATGACTTTCTAAACCTATTGCTAATTTGACTAAACCAAGTCTTAGGCTAGGCTTGACTAGAGTCACTTGACCTTAACCATGGCCCACTAACTAGGGTTAGTTCCTAGGTTGGTCTACATGAGTCAAAACTGGCCAAAAAATCAAACTAGTCCAAATAAATCCAAAATAATTTCTAAAAAAAAATCCCATAAATTCTAATTAATACTAATAAATTTAAAAATACCCCAAAATGACAAAAATACCCTCACACTAGAAATGTGGTAGTGACAATCTTGTCCGTTCAGAAACAGATCATCGTCGACAGTAACTAGTCCCTCGGTTATGGGACCAGCACCAGCACCAGCACCAGCACCAGAACCAGCTCCAGTTCACCAACCACAGCAGCTCTCGTTCTGGGTCCATTGTCGTCTCAGGCCCAGGCCTTCCAGCAACAGAGGCCTCAGCAGTTCGCCCTGGCCCAGGCCCAGATCCAGAATCGACAGAGAGGTATCTGTGTCCTATTGTCTTGCTTTCCGTCGTTGTTATACGGGACACGTGTCATGTTTCATGTGTCCTAATTACAACGGTATATCCCGGGCCCGAGCCATATCCTAGATCATTCGAAAAAGGTTATTGGTACCAACCTTTTCGTGTGAGGAGAGGCCCGTGTCCTTGTTTGACCAAAGAGAGAGACCTCAAGCACAAGACTATCAGTTTAGTTCATGTGGCTTGAGTTCATCGCTCCTTGGGAGAGTCAAACATGGGAGTGTGAGGATGACATCCGATCACGTTATCCCTACCTGTTTGACTCGTGAGGTATAATGTCTTCCTTATGCCTTATGCTTTTCCATCCCTTGCTTGCATGTATGATTGTTTGATTGTTTGCTTAGTGTAGTCTTGTGGATAGTATAGTTAGCTTTTACATCTCTAACTCCTTGATTAAATTCCGAGGACGGAATTCTTTTAAGGTGGGTAGAGTTGTAACACCCATATTCTGAATATGTATTTTGTCAAGCTTGCATGTATTTCAGATCTGTATTTATTTTCTTGGATTTTGGCATGTACTTGTAATTGGCTTGACTTGCAGATTTTGGTTCTCGTAACTGGGTTTTACCTGGCTTGGTTTATTTTGTGGAGGAGAATTGGTTTGGTTTGGTTTGGTTTAATATGCATGGAACACTTTAACCTATACTCCACCCTCAACACAACACAACCCACCCTTATAATATCTCCACCAACCTTCTCTCTCTTCATTATTCTCTCATTTATTTCTCCATCTTCTTCTTCCTTCCTCTACACAACACACACCCCTTAGGCAAGTGCAACTTGCTTCCACAAGAGAGCCCATTTTTATTGTTCCATTAGCTTCTCCTCATGTTTCTAAGACACATTAGAACTTGTCATTTTCTATTTTGAGGCTTTGATTTTTGTAGATCTAGAAATTAATTATTTTCAGATTTTAGTGGTTTTGATCTATCAAACTTCTTTGTTTTTAAGTTTTGATGGTTCCATGTTGTAGAGAATTTTATTCTACCCAATTTTAACCTTTAAAAAGTTGGATTTGGACTTGTTTTGACCAAGTTATGGACTTTTGAAGTTTTAGGTTCAAACTATGGAGTTCTTGCTGTTTTGGAGAAGACAGTGAGCAGTGCGCGAGCTTTTTAGCTTGCGCCACTGAGCTGCGTGCGCTCTTTAGCGCAGCGCAGTCTACCTCATACGCTGCCTTTTGGAAGCGTATGTCTTGCATACGCTGACTTGGGTGACAAGGAGTCGTATGGACCTCATACGCTGCGTTTTGGAAGCGTATGTCTTGCATACGCTGCCTTGGATGACAAGGAGTCGTATGGACCTCATACGCTGCCTTTTGGAAGCGTATGTCTTGCATACGCTGACTGAACGTATGCTGCCTGAGCGTACGCTGCCTGAGCGTACGCTGACTGAGCGTACGCTGCCTGAGCGTATGCTGCCTGAGCGTATGCTGACTGAGCGTATGCTGCCTGAGCGTACGCTGCCTGAGCGTATGCTGACCTGAGCGTAGCCTGACCTGAGCGCAGTGACTTAGGCGCAACTGGACCTGACCCTACTTACCCTGGATCTCCTATAGCCCTGTATATTGATATTTTATTAGATATTTAACGTCCATTTTATATCCTTACGCCTTTTGTCATGAACTTGATAATCCCGAATTTATTTGTTATGTTTGGAATGATAATTGAACAATGCTTGATAGTGGCCCGCCGTGGTGCACTCCTGACTTGATAACTTGACCTGCTACACATGACATGACAGTGACCCGTGGTGGTGCACTCTTGACAAGTAATTTGACATGATAATTCTTGATGGTGGTCCGTCGTGACGCACCCTTGCCTTGATAAGTAATCTTGACAAGTAATCTTGACACGATAACCTTGATACGTTGTTGCGACGGCTAACCTGACATGCTAAGTGAATTCTTGACACCGTGGGTGATTGTATTGAATGTGCTTGTGTAAGCAACCAGTCTTGTCTCGCACCATGTCTAGGACATGAATCCCTGGTTTTCCACGGTCAGGGATTCATACTGAATCTGGCTAGGTTAATGACTAGATTGATCAAATAGTTCATGGAGAATTTTCCAGTTACCTGTTGCCCCTTTGGTCCCGGCCTTATATATATACACGGGATTTGTTGCTATCCGTCGAGATGAGCGCACTTCCAGCCCGCCGTCGAGTGTGGTACCTTAGGACACATGTATCTTACTACAGTGTGTCTGCTATATCCTGCTATCTTTTCCCTTTTTTGCTGGGATCACTCAGGTAGTAACAAACAGGTAACCGAACTTGGGATTCTCATTGCATCTTGCTAGTAACTAGGCCTGTGAACCCTAGTTAGTTAAAGTAGCAAGCCGTAATTATTGTTTGGCCGTGATTGATTGGATGGAGTCTAGTCCAGCTTTGTCTCGTCCTGATCCTGTACAATTTTTGGCATGACATGATTACTCGTGCTTTATCTTAATTCTATATCATGAATAATTGCATGACCAGATTTCTATATTACCTTGCCGATAAATGGTGGAAGAAACCAAGTTCTGTTCAGACGAAGGGTTACAACCTCGGTCCTTATTTGGTTTACGGGTTATAACCTGGTTATCGGAATAGTCCCATGGTTATCTCATCGTATATCATCCTGTCATGCTCTTCCATATGTTCTGTCTTTTATCGATTCTGTACAAGATTGTCTTTTATATTCACCTATCATGCTTTTTCTTAAATTAACTGTCTCATTATGTAATTATATTGTGCTAATTTACTGGTTTTAGTTCTTAAGTGAAGCCTCCTTTGTGGCACTTGCTCTTTCTGGGGTCTGACCCAGCTGGTTTTGTATGGCCAGATACCGGAGCAGTAGCAAAGGATCTACCTGCCTTCCAGCCACATGGTGACCACTAGAGGGAATCCTGGCAACGAGTGGGTTATTTTGGCTCTCCCACTCTATTGTACATTCTCATTTTGAGGCGTTTAGCCGACGAGCACTTGTTAGCTCGATGCACTTTACTTTCTGTCTGCCTACGGGCTGTAATCATGATTGGCAACTCGAGGTTGATCATGTATGACTTAACTCTTGCTAGTCCTTATATTTGTACGACTAGCTTCATGATCATCTGGATATGTAATGTTTGGGACGCCTTACAATTGTATATTTGGTGATCTGATATCTTGTGATTATTACTAGTTGGTTGAGATTGAGACAATAGGATAATATGACCTTAAGAGACTGATGGCTTGTAGATAAACCCTCACATATCTAGACAGCCGTGACCGTATGGTGAGATGGATTCCATTTCATTATACGTAGCTGGCTATGTCTGCCCCCGCTCTCCAGTATTCTGGTTCTGGGGCGTGACAGCTAGGGCTTTGACCATTGGAGCTCCGAGGCAGGCGTACTCAGTGACGTCGATCAACATTCAACCCCGACGAACCCTCAACAGCAGAAGCAGAAGCACTCTTCGCAGTGAGTAGGATGTTCACATTACGAGAAGCCAGGACACGTGGTATCAGAATATCGCAGGACACAGAGATTATGCCTGGCTTGTGGGGCAGTGGATCACAAGATAGGATTCTGTCCGAATAGAGGGAGTTTCTCTTCTTCGACCTTTTTTAGTCCTTCGGTGAGAGGACCAGCACCAGTCCAGCAGTATCAGCCTCAGAGGTCATTGCCGTCTCAGTCCCAAGCATTCCAGCAGCAGAACCCCAGCAGTATGCACAAGCCTAGGCCCTGATTCAGAGTAGGCAGAGAGGTTTTCAACGGAGGGGACTAGCACCCAGAGGACATGGTCGGGCTATGGAGATGACCGTAGTAGAAGGATTGACACCAGGTGAGGTAGTGGCATGTACTATTCTCGTCAACTCCTTTCCAGCATCAGCGTTTGATTCTGGTGCATCGCATTCATTCATGTCTGCATGATTCGCGACACGTATAGTACTGGAGCTCGAGTCATTAAGGCTCAATATACTTACTGGTAACGGTCTTGTGGGAGTAGATAGAGTATTTTCCTCATGTTGGATCGTAGTTAGCGGTAGAGAGTTCCCCGCTAGATTGATAGAGTTCCTAATGGCCGATTATGATGTGGTCTTAGGGATGGATTGGTTAAGGAACCAGTATGCTAGGATAGACTGCCATGTTGGCAGGGTTGTTTTTAGCATCCCAGGCGAGCCAGAGTTTTCCTTTTCTCGAGGCGAAGTTGAACCTTCTCCTCCGGTATTGCGGATGGCTGTAGCAGCAGTGCAGTTACCCCGGATAGTCGAGGAGTTTCCAGATATTTTCTCAGAAGAGCTTCCAGGAATGCCGTCAGAGCGAGAGATCGAGTTTACTATCGACTTGATCCCAGGGACAGCCCTAGTATCAGAGAGAGTCTACAGGATGGCGCCTTCAGAGTTAGAGATCTTGTACAAGATGATTGAAGAACTCAGGACCAAGGGATTCATTCGTGCAAGTGGATCCCTTGGGAGCCCCGATGCTTCTTGTGAAAAAGAAGGATGGTACGCCCAGGTTATATGTAGATTATTGTACCTTGAATTCAGTGACAATCAAGAACAGATACCCTCCCGAGGATAGATGACTTGTTTGATCAACTCAAGGGCGCAGCAGTATTCTCGAAGATTGACTTGCGATCAGGATACCATCAGATCAGAGTCAGAAAGCAGGACTCCCGAAGACAGCTTTTAGATCTAGATATGGGCATTAGGAGTTCCTTGTTATGCCATTTGGAGCAACCAATGCGCCAGCTGTATTCATGGACCTCATGAATCGCATTTTCATGCCATATTTGGATCAGTTCATGATTGTGTTCATAGACATCCTGGTCTACAATAAGAGTGAAGCGGAGCATGAGCAGCATCTCAGAGTTGTCCTCCAGATCAGAGAGCACCAGTTGTACGCAAAGTTTAGTAAATACGAGTTCTGGCTCGATTGTATTTCTTACTTGGGTCATCATCACCAGAGGAGGAGTAGAAGTGGATCCCCAGAACATCGTGGCCATTGAATCATGTCCAGTACCTAGCACATTTGCAGAAGTTCGGAGTTTTCTTGGCTTGGCCGGCTACTACGGCGATTTGTTTCAGACTTTGCTTGGATTTCAGCGCCATTGACCCAGTTGACCCGCAAGGATGTGCAGTTTACTTGGACAGCAGAATATCATGATTTTTTGAGAAGTTGAAGCAAGGTTTGATGACGGCACCATCTCACGTTCTAGATGGGACCAGAGGATTTCAGTGTATTGTGATGCTTCAGACAGAGGTTTATGATGTGTTTTGATGCAGCATGGGAAGGTAATACCTTTTGCGTCACGCCAACTTCGTGATCATGAGAGGAATTACCCAACCCATGACTTGGAGAGGCAGCAGTAGTGTTTGTACTTAAGTTGTGGAGATAAAACATATAACAGTAAGCGAAACTGTCGATGGTTCGAACACTGCACTTCACACACTGTAAACACAGACACATAACATAACAAAAATATACATTATATTTTTAAATTTTTTATTATTTGCGACGTATAGCGACGGATAGCGACGTACAGGTACGTCGCTAAATAGCGACATTGCGTCGCTAACCGTCGCTTCACTGTAGAATACTGACGTCGCTAATACGTCGCTGTACGTCGCTAAGATACTGACGTGGCAGGCATGCCATGTCATCACATAATATAACTGGACGTCGCTAATACGTCGTACTATGTCGCTAATTTTACGACGTCAATGTTCGTCGCCCTCTGTCGCTAATTTTGCGACGACACAGCGACATAGTTGTGACGTCGCAAACAGCGACGTAGGGCGACGATGTGTATCTGCGACTAGGTTTTTCGCGACCTTCATTTTTTGTGCGCTAAATACGTCGCT